>CM053582.1:100554204-100639441 GCA_028627135.1 Pseudochirops cupreus
TTCAGAAAAACCTGGAAAGATTTACATCAGTGCTTCTCAACCTTCCTAATGTCGTGGCCCTTTAATACTCATATGTGGGCATATCTGCATGTGGGCGGACCAGCCTGGAGATGGATAGAGGAGCGGTGTCTTGGTTCCTAAGACCATTGGAAATATGTGTTTTCGGATGGTTTTAGGCGACCCGTGACCCCTGTGAAAGGGTTGTTTGACCCTCAAAGGGGTTGCGACCCACAGGTTGAGAACCGCTGATTTACATGAACTGATTCTGAGTGAAGTGAGAAGAACCAGAAGAACACTGTACACAGTAACAGCAATGTTGTACAAAGAACAAGTATGATCGACTTAGCTCTCTTCAGCAATGCAATGGTCCAACACAACTCCAAAAGACTCATGATGGAAAACGCTGTCCACGTCTAAAGAGCTATGGAGTCTGAATGCAGAGCGAAGCACACTATTTTTCACTTTTTTTTCCACATTGTCCCCCTTTTATCCTGTTTTTTCTTTCACAACATGACTAATGTGGAAACGTTTTATATTGTTGCTCATATATAACCTACATCAGACTGCTTGCCTTCTTGGAAGGAGAGAGGTAGGTAGAAAAATTTGGAATTCAAACTCTTTCAAAAAATGAATGTTGAAAATTGTCTTTACAAGTAACTGTAAAAATAACATACTATTAAATCAAACAAAAGAAAAAGGGACTCCGAGGAACATCTAGTCCAATCCATATCCAAAAGGAAACACCCCCCCCCCCAACAACTCTTATTCTTTTACCAACTTCCACTCATTGTTAGAAAGTATGTCTTGACCTTGCCAAGACTAAATTGGCTTCATGGTAACCCCCTCATGGCTCTTGGTCTGCCTTCTGGGGCCAGGCAGGACAACACTTTGCATAGCTGAAAGTTCTTCAGTCATTATCCTAACTCCCATGAGTCAGTCCCTCCCAGTGTTTTCATCAAGACAGAGGAGACAGTAGGGGTTATCTAAGCAGAAAGGCTCCCTTTTCTCAAGCGGTGATCCAGTCTCTGCTCAGAGACCTCCAGTAATGAAACTGGAAACTCATGGAAAATGCATGTGTGTAGAGGTTGGGCTACATGAACTTGGAGATCCCTCCCAACTTGGGAATGATTCTTGTGATTCTACGATGATTCCCCATCTGGCAAGTCCAGAGTTTGATAGGTGTTTAAAATGTTAAATACGAACACAATTTCTGCTCTGTCTGTCCTGAGGGGTCAGGCAATCAGTCAACAAGCATTTATTCAGCACCAGTTGGTGGTTGGCTAAGTAATCCCTCTTGAATGAATGAATGAGAGAATTTATTAAGCACTTACTGTGTCAAGCACTGGGGGTACAATTTGAAAAAAGGAGATAGTCCCTGCTCTCAGGGAGCGCACATTCTAATTGAGGAAGACAACATGAGAAGAATTTAGCTGAAAGGAAGATGAATGTCCCAGAAGTCCTAAGGACATGGCTACAGGTAGGAAGGCAAGACCCAGGTGTCTATAGGGTACATCTGCAGGCCAAATGGCAGTGCCTGGGATGTGTGTGTGTGTATGTATGTGTGTGTGTGTGTGTGTGTGTGTGTGTGTGTGGTCTAGAGGGGGTAGCCACAGAGCAAACACCAAGGCCCAGAGGACTTTAGGTTGTATTGCTAGGTCAAATGGGAAGAAGGAATGGTCCTCTATCTTACCAAAAAACAGTAACTTCCAAGTTATCCAAATGCTATGAATAGTCACATTTGCTGCTCAGGGTAGGGAGCCAGAAGGGGCCAAGCCTACCATCACTGGGAAGCAGAGAATGGACTTGAGGTGAATTTCAGTGTCCAGCCACAAGTGGGGGAAGGGAAAGGTCACTGGCAGGAAGACTGGGGGGAGGGTCCTCATTGGATCCCTGGCTGAGGTCTGGGAGGTCTGAGTTGGAGGAGGTCACCTCAACTGTCACCTTCTCCCACTCATCATTCAGAAAGAACCATCTACCTGAGAGACCTCTGAATACTTGAGGAAAGCTAACATGTCCCTGCCTTTCCATCTTTCTTTTTTCAGACTAAACATTCCCAGTCCATGGGATCACAGAATTTTGGGCTGGCTGTAGGGCTACCCTAACTGCCCAACTGGATTCCCCCAAAGTCACACAAAGCTGTTAAAGAACAGCTGTAAAGGTCAGAATCCTTTAATGCTTCCCCATATAACATGGATTCTACAACCCGGGCTGGACAAGCTTTGTTGTTGTTTCTCAGTCACGTCCAACTCTTTATGACCCCATTTGGGGTTTCTTGGCAAAGTTACTGGAGTAGGTTGCTATGTCCTTCTCCAGCTCATTTTACAGATGAGGAAACTGAGGCCAACAGGGTAAAGTGACTTGCCTAGGGTCACACAGCTAGTAAGTGTCTGAGGCTGGATTTGAACTCATGAAGATGGGTCTTCCAAGCCCAGTGGTCAATATTCCTCCTAAGGTGTAGGGATCAGAACTAAACACAATGTTCTGCAAGGGAGCCTGGCAGGGAAAGCCCACAATGGGGTTATGGCCTTCCTGATCCTTCTCTTTAAGGACCTCAGCTTTCTTGCTGAGCATCTCACACCACTTATTTATATAGGCCTTGTAGGCCATGAAAAACTCCAGACATTTTTTTTCCCCACATAAACTATGCTTAACTATGTCTCACCTACTTGGTACTTGTGACATTGACTTTTTGAATCCATGTGCAAGACTCGACATTTACTATTATTTTGTTCCATCTTATTCTATTTGGTCCTATGCTCTGTTCTGTTAAGTTATTTTTCTAATCCTGCCTCCATCATTCAGTGGGTTAGCTCTTACCCTCCCAGTGCTGGGTTATCTCTGCCTCCCTTTTGTTTTCACCAGTCTCTTTGCACTGGCCCCTGTTCTCACTCTTGTTGGTACAGAAAGGTACTGGAGAGACACAGAAGTGGCCAGATGTAGGTTCAATATCAATTGGTCCTGGATGATAACCACTGCCGTTTCTATAGACCCTTAAAGTTCACAAGGCACTTTCCTCACAACAACCCTGTGAGGTAGGTCGTGCTGTGAGTATTATTGTCCAATAGTTTACAGAAGAGGAAACTGAGGCTCATGGAGGGGACATGAGTGGCCCAAGGTTGCAGAGTTGAGCAGCAGCAGAACCAAACATAGAACCCAGGTGTCCTCACTCTCAGTCTAAGGTTCTCTTCGGTGAACCAAGTCTGGGTGTTGACCTTGCTGCTCTGCTGAGGCTCAGGACAAAGAAGTAGAGGCGGAGGCATCCTGAGCAAGGGGCTAGTGGTCAGGGCCAGGGTCTCACATAAGGTCAGCACATCCAGGAAAATAAGGCAAATTTATTCAGGCTGTCAACAGGGGCAGTGAGTGTCAGCTGCATCTGACCCCTCCATATACCCATGTCTGTGGTTAAAAAATTAAGCTATTTCCAAGGTGAGATAAAGGAACTAAACTGGTCTGGGAAGGGGTATGGAGTGAAACCCTTCACCACAGGAGAGGAGGAAGAATTCAATGCCTTTGGGGGTGGCTTCTGTGGAGTCGAGATGCCCCACCCCCAAATCTTAGCCAAGGACGAAGGGCATGGAATTGGGAAGGCGTCCTTCTCAGGGCTCAGGTACTCGAGGAGTGTGTTGGCAGTCCCAGGCCATGTACAGTGTTGCTACCAAGATGCATAAATAGATGAGGTGGGGGGGGGGCTCAGACCTCCACCCCAGGAATGTCCCCAGGATCCAGGGCTACCTCAGGACAGAGGCTGTCTTGGGGGTGGCCAGGATGGGCTGGTGGAGTGGGGGCCAGGGAGTCCGCTGCTGGGCCAGCTCCCGTTCAAGTCGTTTGAAGAATTTTTTGGATGCCTTCTTCGGGCACAGGTGGCGGAGGCACCTGGGGATCCACTGGTCAAAGATACACTGCAGGAGGAGAAGTAGGAGATTTCTGAGTCCCACCACCAAAGCCACCTTCCCCATCAACCTTGGTCCTGCCTTCCCCACTCTCTTCAATTCCCTCTACTCTTGTTCCCCTCCCTGAGTTTGGTCTCAGAAGGGAAGAGTTTGAGTTCCAGCTTTGCTGCTTAGTGGTCATGAGACCCTGAGTAGGTCTGTGAGCCCACTCTGAACCTCAGTATTCTCTTGTAGGATGGTCTCTATAGTCTCTTACAGTTTTCTGAGTGGCCTAGAGAGAGCAGTGGCCACCCCCAGATACTCTCCCCCATACCTCCCCCTGACACACAGTGAGCATGCTCTGTGGGTCCCCAGGTACCTCCAGCAGGAAAGCTGCCACAAAGTTGAGGGCAGCCAAGCCAAGCAGTAGCAGCTTGAACCGGGTATCCTTGATATCCTTAAGGGTCAGCCACTTCAGCAGGAAGTCCGGTGGGCCCAGGGTAAGCACGATCAGGATGGTGGCCAGGACAAACAAGGCCAAGAGGAAAAGCACTGGGTGGGTGGGGAAGAAAGGAGAGAATATGATCCATTACCTGCTTATCCCTACCTGGTTTATTTGCACGTCATCTTCCCCATTAGACAGGAAGCTCCCTGAGGACAAGGATCATCTCTGGCCTTTCTATGTATCCACAATGCTGGGCACATAGTAGGTGCTTAATAAATGTTTGTTGATTGACTGGGGATGATGATGATGGGGAGGGGAGGATGTGAAGAGCATGATGAGAATGGGAGAGGGCTCCTGCTCCTCCCTGCAGGTAGGGGATGGCCCAAGATTCCCTCACTTCTGCCATCCTTCCTTGCCCAAGCCTCACCATTTGTGTAGAGTGGGCGACGGAAAGGAGGCCCCTTAGACATGGTCACGGCCATCGTGAGGTACTGGAAACCCGAGAGGCAGAAGATGACCGTGTTCTCGTAGTTGGGCAGGTTCTGGGCCCCTGATATTGTCCTATTTAAAGGGACAAACCTGTAGAGGCAGGGAGGAGGGGAGGAAAGAAGGAAGGGGAGATGCTTAAAAGTTAGCAACAGGCCAGAGTCTGTGTGAAGACCTCCAAGGAAGGGCAAAGTCACCACCTCCCAGATCAACCCATTTGGGACAGATTAGAAGTTTTTCCTGAGAGCAGACCTACACTGGCTTTTTTTGAGACTTCTGCCCATTGTTCCTAATTCTGTCCCCTGGTGCTAGACAGAAGAAGTCTATCCCTCTTCCAGATCCCTGAAGATAGCTGTCAGGGCCCACATCCATGCCCCCACCCTCCCAGCTTCCTCTTCTCCAGGCTGGATGCTTCCTGTTTCCTTAACTGATCTTCCTGGGGCATTAAAAGTCAGGAACAAAATTTGGATGCTGTGCCCTTCCTTTAGCATTCTAGTTACTTTCTTCTGGACATATCCCCCCCAACCCCAACTTGTCAAGTCCTTCCATATTCAGAAGGTACCATATTCCTCCCTCAGGGGATCCACCTGTATGCCTCAAAGGGGTACCCACCCTCCAGGAACTTGGAAATGGAAAGGGAGTCAAGGCCTCACCAGGGCTGGGAGACAGTGATGAAGTAGCCACTGAGCTGGATGGTGGCAACCAGAGTAGTCTGAAGGAGGAGGCTGCCCAGGACAGCCACACGGAGCAGGGCCCCTGGGGGCCTGGAGACCCCCAACTCTGGGGCAGGTCCTGTGAAACTCATTAGCACTGCCACGGAGGTTATGATGGCCAAGTCAATGAACAGAAACTGTAGGTCACCTAGATTAGTATTGATCTGGGGGAGAGGCAAACAGGAGGTGAATGGCATTGATCAAACGATCAATGAGAATTTATTAAACCCCTACTATGTGCCATACAAAAGAGATAGGAGTGCATCTCTATAAGCAAAAAGGGCACAGTCTCCATCCTCAAGGCACATTCAATGTAGATCACTGGAGGTGAGGGAGGGAGCTCCCACCCGGGGCGATGAGGATTCTAGGCAAAATGGAAGTTCTCTGAGGGCAAGGGATATTTTGGTTTTGCTTTTATCCTGAACATGAGCACAGGGCTTTCACTTGTCATGGCTTAATATTTATAAAGGGCTTAATAAATGCTTGTTGATTGATTACTTAATACGGAGCCCAGAAACCTAACCTTGGAAACCTAACAGTTAGCCACTGTTCATCCCCTCTCCTTGCCTCCCTCAGCTAGGAGAACCAATCACCAATACGGTTACCTCGTTATATAAGAAGCTTTTTTGGGGGGGCATTTAAAGACTTTCACAATCTGATTCCAGGCCAACTTTCCAGACCAGTTTCATGTTATTTCCCTGAAGGTAAATCCATAGTCTAGTCAAACTGGTCTACTTGCTGTTTCATATACCCCACATTCATCTCCCACCTACATGCCTTTGTATTTTTCATGCTTGGAATGCATTACTTCTTTACCTCTGCTTCCTAGAATCCCTAGTTTCATTTAAGGTTCACCTGAGGTCACCCCTTGCCTGAGGCCTTTCCTATTCCCCTAGTCACACCCCTGCCAAAATTGCCACGTATCTATCTATTCACCTATATTTTGTATTTGTTTCACTCTACTTTGTGAGTAAGCTCCTTGAAGCCACGAACTGTTTTCATTTTTGTCTTTAAACACCTAGTGCACCTAAAACAGTGCCTAGCACACAGTAGGGAATTAATAAATCTTTGTTAAACTGAATTAGATTGAATGGATGAAGAAGCTTCTGATGGGAGGGAGACACAAAGCCTGCCCTCGGGGAGCCCCCTGTCTAAAGAGAGAAAGCCCACAAACACAGTATAAAATAGTCAAACTCCTATGGAAGGAGAAATTCAAAATTCTGGAATGAATGGAGCCATTAAAACTGGAAGTTTGAGGAAGCTTCCTGGAGGAAGTGTGAAGGGAAATGAGCTAATGGGGAACTGAAGGGAGGACCCTGCTCCCCTCTCCCCTCAGCTCTGCCCCAGCTTTATACTCACAGTATAGAGCAGCAGGACAGAGATGAACTGGATGAAACTGTAGAGCGCCATGTACTGGAAAATGCAGAAGGAGGTGACCAGTGAGCAACGCCCTTCCCTGTAATGTAGGGGGAGAAGCATAAGCAACAAAGGATGTCAGGGTGCTGAAAGGAGGGTAAGGATCCCACTAGGGGCAAATGAGGGGCAACTAAAAACCTACCCTGGCTCTCAGTAGAAAATGGCATCTCAGGGTCTGCCTATAGGGGCTGACCCTCTCCCTCTGCAGGGACCTGGCCTGGCTGGTGTTGGACCTTTGTCCTTACTGTGAACAATAACAGCAACACATCCCAATACACTTAGTCTAGTATACAAAGCATTGATTGTATCCACCTATACCACAGTCTGAAAGACCTCAACTATAAGAGAGAAATAGCAGGCTAGTGACTTGGTCCTAGACCATTTCTATAACAGTGACGATTCTTATCATCACCACAGAATGATAATGATATAATTACATTATTACAGAACAATACACATATGATGATGATGATGGTGAACACTGGATTTGTTGAATGTAACTGGAAGTGGTGTACCTCTGAATGAAGTTCAGATCCAAGGACGGTATCAAAACGCCCTCCATGGGCAATACCTAAGCGAACAGAATGCCACTAAAAAAACACTGAGCAAACTGCCTAGGCAAGAAATTCCACAAATTTCCATGTGTTGTCCTTAGAGGTTGGGGATGAGGTTTAGGATGGCAATTCAGAACCAGGTCACTGCCACCAGAAATCACAGAAGGCTCATCCTTAAGGAGGTTGGTCTTCAAATATTACAAAGAATAAATAGAAGGATGGTGACTTGTCCTTGAATCATTTCTGTCTGAACCCCATCAAGAAAAGATGAGATAATAATAATAATGCTATCAACAAATCAAGGACTTGCCAGGAACTTCCGGTATGAAAACTCCCTCTCTGGATGCAAACTACCGCTAGTCAACAACTAGAATCTTAAGAGACATGCTTCTGACTTAAGAGATATTAAGTTACTTAATAAAGTCCTAATTTAGACTTAGTTAAATGAGTTGTCCATAGTTATATCACTACTAGTGAATGTCAGATGCAGGATCTGAACCCAGATCTTCCCAGTTCTATCTACTATGTCTTGCTAGACCCTTTTTTCTTCTCCTGTGTGGCCCCTGACTCAAAATTCAGTTCTCTTCCATTTCACCTAGCTTAACGTCTCTTTTAACTTTTTTTTTGAATAAGACTGGAGATAAAAAAAGATCACACTGTACTGGGCCTGAGGGATTAGAGAGTTACTGGGACCTCAGAGTAAGTAGCCCCAGTACTAATGGCATCTCCCAGATTACTTCCTATTTAAATGTGTATATCTTGTACATTCATAGTTATTTACGTGTTGTCTTCCCCGTTGGAGTGTAAGCTCCTTGAGGGACCATGTTTTTGCCTTTCTATGTAACCCCAGTGCTCAGTATAGTGCCTGGCACATAGAAAATGCTTAATTGTCATTAAGTTTGCGGACAAAATGACTGGTGATCCCCTCCCAAACTTTGGGAGAGGCAAGAGTTTTCTGAAAGTAAAAATAGCATGAGAGAGAGAGAGTAGTGCTCAACACTGGCTTCTCAGCCCCTTGAGGTGGGTTTCCTTAGAGGTTGGGGATTGGTAATAGTGCTTATACCTGAGGCTCACCCACCCTTGTCCCTCAAATAATCCCTTGCTTCCTGACCCTTTCCCCACCACCACCCTGCTGCTTCCAAAGGTTTCTCTCCCACAGTGCTACTCACCTGATCACCTTAGGCACACACTCAATGTTGGTGATTTGGGAGGTGAAAGGTGATGCCACTGAAGCTTCAGCCTCTGACAGGGAGATGCCCACATCAGCTGCCTTCAGAGCCCCACAGTCATTGGCCCCATCTCCACACATGCCCACACAGTAGCTGCCAAGGAGAGGGTGGGGACTGTCAGTAAGTCTTGTACCATTTCAGGATGTGTGCCCACCTACGTGGAGGGAGTGGATAAATCTCAAGGGAAGGCTGAGGTTGGAAAGGTGGGGAGCCCCCAGGCTTCCTCCAGAGGTCCAGGCCAAAGCTGGGAGGTAGGAGCTCATGGGACCCCCTGAGCATGGGAAACTGTCAAGTCAAGCTCTCCACACCCCCAACTTGCAAGGTGAGGCTCATGGAAATAGAACTATTGGGGCTGGGTGAGACCTCAGATAAGAATTTGAGATTTGAGAGGACCTTTACAGAAAATCTGACTATAGAACAGAAACCAGGAGAAGTGGAAGGGTCACATGAAAGAGAGATCAGACTTGTTTTTCTTGGCTCCCAGAAGACAGACCTAGGAGGGTGGATGGAGGTCACGGGGAGGTGGGTTTCAGTCTGATGTAGGGAAGACCTTGCTAGAATGAAGTGAGCAGAACCCAAGAACAAGCTATCATATAAGAACATTCTAAAAACAGTTTGGAAGACTTTAGAACACTGATCAATGCAGTGAGCAGCCATAGCTGGAGGACCCAGCGAAGAAGCCCACTCCCCGCTTCCTGAGAGGGAGATGACAAGGCTTCAGGGGAGCGAGAAGGCAAACGCTTTGGGACACAGCCAACGTGGGGATTAGTTTTGCTTGCCTGTGAAGTGTCACTACAAGAGTTTCTTTTTTTCTTTTTTCAGCGGGGAAGGGGAGTGGGAGAGGCTCGTGAACTGGAAAGTTTAAAAAGTAGTATTTTATTATGATTTTTTAAAGGAATGTCATTTCAATTGTGCATGCTGTCTCAAAGCAGAATGGGAAACTTCAGGAAGGGGTGGAGATCCCTATTTAAAGTGTTGAGATTGACATCTTGTTGGGCGTACTAGAGAAAGAATCCCCATTCAGGAAAACATCACACTAATCTTCCCCTGGGGTCCCTTCTAACGACAAGTCTTTGTGACTCCTAGATCATTGAAGGACATCCACTTTGGGCAGGGGGGAGAGAGGGAAATGTCCTTATCTGTAAAATAAGTGGGTTAGACTGGATGATCTCCAGGACTCCTAAACTTACCCTAGAATGCCACATTTATAGGCATATTTACAAAGGTCCAAAAAAACCCCCAATGATTTGACCACGGGCAAAATGTCAGTGTTGGAAACCAGGACTCTGCCCAAAGTCCCCCATTTCCCAGGTCAACATTCTTTCTGCCACATTTTACCGAAAAGAAAGCCGAGAACCAGAGTGATAAAGGAATCTGCCTTAAGGTTATGGATTTCTGGAAGTAGAGTAAAAATTGTAACAGGATGTGGGGGAATGGATGAAGTGATGTGGGAAAGGAATGTTGTTAGACAAAAAATGTTTGAGCTAAAAGGGCTCTAAGGGGCCCAATTTGCTTATTTTACAATGGGGGAAACTGAGGCCCAGGGAGGAAAAGTAACCTAACGAAGTCACTGATCAGCTGAAATATTTATTCCATTCCTCTTCATATAAGGAAACAAAGATGGGAAGAAACCTGCCCAAAGTTTGAGAGGAGGATGGAGGGGTGGGGGTCCTAAGAGAATGTCTCTATCATTTACTGGGTTCCGAGAGGTCACTTACTTCAGGTTTCGAAAGCCACACACCAGTTGAGTCTTCTGTTCCGGTGTCATCCGGGCAAAAATGGTGCCCTGGAGCAGGATCTAGGGGGTGGGCAAGAGTGGATATGGCAGCTGCCAGGGAAAGGGGGCCATCCCCAGGGAGAGGGGAGGGAGGAAAAAGGGACAGCTTCATGCCAGAGGCCTCAGCATTTAGAGCTGGAAGGGACCTTAGGGACCATCTGGGAAACCAGACTTCTCATTTTAAAGAGGAAACAGATTCAGGGAAGTTAAGTCACTTGCCCAGTGTCACAGAGCGGGTGGAGCTGAGAGGTGAATCCAGGAATCTCTGACTGAGGGACCAGGCAGGTATTCAGAGAGGGGAAGGTCATGGCTTAGAGAGGGATGGGGGGAAGGGGTACATATGTGTCTGGGGAGGGGAGAGCAATACCTTGGGCAAAAGTTCAGGGAAATGATCCAAAATCACAGCAAACGCCTTCCCATTCAGTGCCAGGTGGTAGTGCTCCCCGTCTGGTTCCATAATGTACCCTTTGGGCTGAAATGGACCCTCCATGAGACCCCATAGTTCAGGTGTCCCAACCTCCTGGCCTTACCCCAGGGCCCCTCTGCCCCAGCCTCTGTGGAGCTATAGCCTCCCCGGTGCTCCATTCATCAGGGAATGGTTGAAGGTGATGAGTGGGGCCAAGGAGCCTTGGGAAGTCATAAAGCCCACCCCCCTGCTTCTGGGCATGCTTCTTTCCAGAACATCAGCCTAGGGGAGGGAAGGAAGCTGAGACTGTCCTGAGACTTACCTCAGCTTGTTCCCCACCCGAGGAGTGCTCGAAGGGGATGAACTTGATGGAAGCTGGTTTGCCGTGAGCAGGGGCTGAGGCATGGACGAACACCACGGGCTCTTGGGGCCTCACCATGCCGCAGGCCCGAGACACATTGATAGCAGTTAACATGTTGTCACCTGGTGTGGGAGGAGGGCAGGGTTGGCCAGGGTTTACCACTGTCTGCCCTCAGGCTGGCTCCAGGGAGGGCACCAGGGTGAGGTCAATGCCTGCCCATGCTACGGATGAACCAAACAAAATCCTTAGGGCTTGCTCCCAGGTCCTTCCCTCCTGCCCCCCATCCCACAGAGCTGCTGTTCTCCTGCTTCCTGCCCCACAGGACCCTCCCAGGGCCCGGCCTTCAGATACCTGTGACCATGACAGTACGGATGTTGGCCCTTCGGAGGGTGTGGATGGTGGGCGCCGTCTCTGGTTTCAGCACATTCTTCATCACCAGGAGGCCCAGCAGAGTCAGTCCGCTCTCCACTTCTGTCCTGGGGGGAAAGAGGGGACAATCGGACCGGGTGCAAAGGTCAGAGGGGGCCCAGAACCTCCCTATAGCATAGATCCAGGAGGCACCTTAAGTCCTAGTTCTGACACTTGCTAGCTGTGTGATCTCAGTCAATCAGTAACCATTCATTAATCACCGACTATGTTCTAGGCACTGAGCTAAGTGCTAGGAATACAATGAAATACTACATTCCTGGGTCTCAGTGTCTCCATCTGGAAAATGGGGGTAAGAATCCTAACTCCCTCCCAGCTTGCTGAGTACAGATTCTTTAGGCCAAGCCCCAGAGTTTACAGATGGGGAAACTGAGGCCTTGGCTCAAGCACTACCTTCTTTCTGAGGCCTTTTCCAGTCCCTTCTCCTCCCCCCAAACTACCTGCTGTTCTTTTTGTGTTTATTCTTCACCCACTGTCTTCCCCAAGAGAATATGAGGCCCTTGAGGGCACAGGCCCTTCTGATTCTGTGCTGAGCACTTGCTACAGGCCAGACAGCTAGCTGAGTCAGGATTGGAATCCAGAGCCCCTCCTAAATCACACTGCCTCTCAAACCCTACATTAATAAGCACAATGGACAAATGCCGCAGATGCAGATAGAGCTTGACCGCAAGGACCACAGGCCCAGAAATGGCCTCCCGAGGTCCAACTGGTCCAACTTTCTTATTTAAAAGTGAGGAAACTGTCTACTATGTGCCAAGTAAATAGAGTTTACGAATATTATCTCATCTGATCCTCCCAACAACCCTGGGAGCTGCTATTAAGAGCCCTATTTTACAGCTGAGGAAATTGAGACAGAGGTTAAGTGACTTGCCCAAGGTCACAGAGTCAGTCGGAGGCAGGATTTGAACTCAGGTCTTCCTGACTCCCGGTCTGAAGCTCTAGCTACTGCACCATCTAGTGCCATTAGGAGAAGTGGCACAGGATCACATGGGCATAGATTTTTGGGCTGGAAGGGACCTCCAAAGTCATCTAGCCCAGCTTCCTTCTTTGACAGATGAGGAAACTGAGGCCCAGGGAGTGGACTGGTTTGCCAAGGGCCATACAAGCAGCCAGTGATAGAGCCACATGTGAACACAAACCTTCACTCTGTCTGCTACACGAGTCTGCCTCATGAATGAATGAATGAATGAAAAGGCATTGATCCAAGCATATCTATATAGTGTGGATGGCCACTGCTGATGGGAGGCCATGCCATGGCCAGAGGAGAAGGACACAGGCTGCATCTGGGGAATCAGGCATCAGCTTTCTTTATTCCCGGACAACGAAGCTCATCTTTGGAAAATCTCTACTCTCCTGGCAGGGTTATGTGGCTGAGCATCATGGCATGCCACAGTCTCTGAGGACGGAGCCCACAGGTAAGCTCAAGACAAAGGAAAAAGGCATAGTGGGCACAGGCCTGCCAAGGCAGGGCCAGCTATCTTTATGCCAAAAGAGGAGTAAAAATCATGAAGTGCGGCTATGTGTGAATGGACGGAAAAGGAGGCAAGCCGATGATGTAAGAAGAACGAGGAATGACGGACAAATGGCCCAAGAGTGGCCTTCTCGGGCCACAAAATATCTGATTCCAGGACTCAGGGCTGGAAAAGACCCTGGAGGTTTCCCTCTCTTGACCTCAGCTTCTCTCCACTACCAAAGGAAGAGATGGGATTAGATAGAGAGGAAGATCACTACCTTGGACCTCTTACAGAGATCTAGTTCAACCCCTGTCAATCCCCATGCGCCCTAGACAAAAGCACTCGGGTAGCAGACAGACTGAACGTGGATCGCAGTCAAATCTGAAGAAAGGGCTGAGATCTGCAGTGAAGGAGGGTTTGCCCACCCTTGGGAGATCACACAGACCAGCAGAAGGCTTCAAGACAGTACGTGTAGGGAATGTTTCTTGGGGTCTCTCACCTGGCCAGCTGCTGAGCCTTCTCCAAAGTGGGAGGAATGAGCAGGGGCTTGAAGGCCAGGGCCAGAACCCGGAATCCATCTGACGTATAGTGTTGGAGTACTTGGGAGAAATCTGGAGGCACTGGAGAGACAGGGGTGACTGGCATCATTAGGGGAACAGGCAGGAGTTAGATACTCTTTCAATGGTGGTGGATTAAGCATAAAGAGTGATTAAAACTAGGGTTTGAGGCCCTTAGGTTGAGGGTAGGGATTTGGGGAACAGCAGTAGCCTCTGACCCTGGACCCTGGGGATACTTGGGCAAACAAGGTCTGGTTTTCTACCATTCACTATAGGACTAGAGAGCTTGGGAATCCATGAAGAGGGAATATATTCTCTCCCTAGGCCTGTGCTCTGGACCACAAACCCCATGGATTTGGGGAGTGGAGCCTGGAAGGGCTTAGGAGGGGTGGGGGCAGTGGTGGTGATGGTCCATTTCACCTGTGTCGGGGGTACAGAGACTAGCCACCATCTCAGGGGCACCCTTCATGTAAGCCTCAGGAGGAGCTCCCCCATGCCGCACTACCACCACGCTCATCCGCTGCAAGCCTGATGAGAAGGGGAATCGGCAGAGGATGCCAATGGGCTCCAGTGGCTCCTGCAGGAGCCAAGAGAAGGCAGGTGAGCAAGGCCCTGGATCCTTCCCAGCCCTTCCCTGCTCCAGCCAGCCTCCAGCCCAGCTTACTGGCCCTTGAAGCTGCTCCTCCAGGGGTGGGGGCTTCATCACAGCCATGACCTTGGTCCCAAACACTAAGGTCTCTGATCCCTCTTCTTCTAGGAACTGGGAAACAGGCAAAAGGGAGAAAGGAACAGATAAGGTTTCCCTGGGTGGGCATGGCCAGGAGACAGCTAGGACTGCAGTCAGCCCATTGGTCAATGGAAAACTGAGCAAGGAAGGCTTGGGGTTGGACGTGGAGATTCCTCTGATAACTGTGACTGGAATGGAGGATGTTTAATGATGGAAGATGGAGACGATGATAAGAAACAAACGAATAATTAATAACACTCCCTTTTCTGTAATGTTTAAAGTCCACCAGACCTTCATTAGAACAATCCTTTTGGAGGGGATGATGGTCACAAAGTCTCTGTGCAGCTAAACTTGGATAATTCTGGGGGTGTTTACAAGACAGAATCCCCTGTAAGTGGCCAATCAAAGCCAGTCACTTAAAAGTTGTTTCTGTATTTTAAAATATTATTTGTTTTGTTAATTTTGGGTTCATGAATTTTTATTTCTTCTCCAGATCTTTCATAGAATTGAAAATGCCTACAAGTTCAAGTTGGAAAAGCAGTTTGAAAAACACATCACTGACAATGGCAAGTTATGCTTTAAAGGTTTCAAAATGCTGAACTGTATTGCTTTAAAAGATTAAGGTTTCTGCTTTTATATTCCATTGTCAGGGTGCTTCTTTCTATCTTGAATATGGCCCCAGAATTATCCAGGCTTAAAGGTAAGCAAGAACTCTAGCTCAGTCTCTGTCAGGAAGCCTATTTTACAGATGAGGCTCAAGAGATTAATGACTTTCTCATGACCACACAGCTAGGAAGCAACAGAGAGAGAGAGAGAGAGGGAAGCAGGGAGGGGGAGAGAGAGAGCCAGGAATCAAATCCAATCCAAGCACCCTAATCTCAAAGCAAATGCTTTTTCAAATTTAAAAAGAAAAAGCAACCTCTTGCTTCCTAGAAAGAAGAGAGATCCTGTCTACCCCTCAACCCAATCCCTGTTCATTGGTCTGACTGGAGATGGATCTGCACAGAGACAGAGGACATGGGGGGACAGACTGATCTTACCCAGCCAGTAGACTCCACCATTTTGAGGTCGATGGGGTCACCAATGGGCTGGTCATTTAGCAAAGAGATGGAATGACAGGAGGCCAGGGCAGTGAGCAGGGGACCTCCGTGGAGCTGCCTCAGGTCTGGGAGCAGGGACAGGAAATCGTGACCTTTCAGGGGGAGAACACCCCAAACATCCAGGCCTTCCTCTGTCAACGTGCCTGTCTGGAGAGGGGTAGGGGATTGAGAAGATCAGAATTTCATCCCCATGATTAAATGAGGTGGAAAGTGGAAGAGTGATGGCCTCCATCTTACAGATGAGGAGACTGAGGAGAAGTGACTTGCCCAGTATGGAGCAGCTGTTAAGTGGACTGGATTCAGACTCAAACCCAGGCCTTTTAGCTCCTGATCAAGTTCCCTGACCACACTGATCCTTCTCAGTCTGTTGAGTCTATTAAAGCCTTTAAGACCCAGCTCTGACACCACAGGCTCCCAGAAGCCCTCCCCAGCCCTCCCCTCTCTACCCAGGTAAGAAATGAGCCTTCCTTCCTTAGAATTCACACCAAACATGTGGACCAGAGACCATCAGAGGTAGGCAGGGAAGGGAGAATTTTAGAACACAGAAGGTCAGAGCTGGCAGGGAACTTAGAACACAGAATGTCAGAGCTGGGAGAGGCTTTAGAATCTAGAATTTCAGAATTAGGAGGGAACACAGGACACAGAATTTCAGGACTAGAATAAGCCTTAGAATGAAAAATGTCAGCGTTGTAAGAGACCCTAGAGCAGAAAATATCAAAGCTGGAAAGGGTCTTAGAATCTAGAATGTGAGAATTGGAAAGGACCTTAGAACCCAGGATGTCAGAGCCAGGAAAGCCCTCAGATATAGAGCACAACTCTTAAATGTCTTTGTCGTAGCCCCGTGACAGACTATGAGGGCAATGAGGGCAGAGAAAGCATCTTATCTAAACCTGCAGTAACAGTAGTAGTAATTATAAGGAGAACTACAATGTCTGCCATTTCTCTGATGCTTTTAAGAGGTCTAAAGCTCATTCCTTTCGCCATAACCCTCCGACCTTTCACAAGCAGCCTTAGAGTTAAGTGCTACAGGTCTCCCCCGTCTCCCCCATGGCTGTGCATACAGCAAGTGCCTAACGAATGTCTACTAGACTACATCCGCTTAGCCCTACTCCACCCACTGTCCTCCCATCCCTGAGGACACAGGCTGCATCTGGGGAATCAGGCGTCAGCTTTCTTTATTCCCGGACAACGAAGCTCATCTTTGGAAAATCTCTACTCTTCTGGCAGGGTTATGTGGCTGAGCATCATGGCATGCCACAGTCTCTGAGACCTGGGCTCCAGCCTCTCACCTTATCAAAGCAGACCAGCCTCAATTTGGCCCCTAGGTTGATGCGAGGAGGGCTAATACAGAAGATTTTGTGTTTCTTGAGGCGATTCTGGGCATAGATGATGCCGACCGTCATGGCGGCTGGGAGCGCTGGCGGTACCACCACTGTCACCAGGTCTAGGGACCGCTTCACAATCTCCTCTACTGCTACCTGGAGGATGGGTAGGTGGTTCAAGAGTGAGCGCCTGGCAGGGGGTGATCCCATCCCCAGCACCACCTTTGCCCTTGCCTTTCCTTCCTTCTGGATTCAGATCTCAAAGTCCAGATATCTTCATAACACAAGATCTAAAGAGACCTTTGATGTCAACTAATCTAACCCTTTCACTTTAAAGATGAGGAAACTGAGACCCAGAGTAGGGAAATTACTTGCCCAAGGTCACACAGCCAATAAGCAGTAGACCCAAGTTTTGTGACTCTGGATTCAATATTCTTTCTGTGTCTAGCAGGACAGTAAGAAGATAGAGGAGGAGGAGAGACCTATTCCCAATCCCTATCCCCATGCCTGTAGGGGCCCCAAAGTACTCTCCCCATGGGGCTTCATAGGGCCCTTAGGACAAGCAAAAAAGTGACAGGGTGGGCTGTGGGGTGGTAGCAGGGCTCAGGAAGGGGACATAAAAAAGCATGAGACAACTTCCATGAACCCAGTTCATGGAGAGTTCTGACTGTCCCATAACCAAAGGCATCGCTGGAGGAACAAGAATATTGAGAAAGAGACTGCACGCCACCGTGGGGGGGAGGGGAGAAAATCTGAAACTCAAGGGACTGTGGAGCAGAGTCTTGTAAATCAAAAGTAAATGAGTAAATAAAAAAAATTTAAAAAAAGAATACTGAGAAAGAGAAAGGGACAGGGGCAGAAGATGGTAGCCCTGGACTGATTTGGGCCTTCTGAGGCAACTGGAACCCAATCTGGGAAAGGAGCCCGAGCGTACCCCAGTCCAGTCCTCCTGCCCAGAAGCGTCTCACCTTGTTCTGGATTAAGATCACGATGCTATAGACAGTGCCCATGGCAGCTGGTGGAGGGGAGAAGGGGAGAGACCAGAGAAGCGATGAGATCGAGCTGGGGCGGGGGAGGGGGGGGGCTAAACAGACTGGGGCTCAGAGGCCAGGCCACTCACCCAGGACAAAGAGAAAGAAGACAAACTTCAGCGCATCCCTGTAGAACTTGAAGTTGATGGGTTTGGGATGGAGGATGGAGCTAACCAGGTCCCCTTTCGCCGTACAAAATCCTGGACGAGGAGGGAGACAAGTCATGTACCTTGACTCTGGTGTTGCCCAAATACCACTGTGCCCTTCCCACCCTACCTTGACCAAAGAGGAGAGTTAGGTACCAGCCCCACTTTGGGAAAGCAAGGGAGGAGAAAAAAGACAGCTTTCCCTAAGCTCTTCTGCTATTGGTGGGCTGCCCAGACAAGTGTGCCCCATTGTAGACGGAGGGTTCCCTCCCCGCTCGTACCTGTCCGGGTCACCACCGCCAAGACATCAGCTCCCATGTAGGCCCTGGCTTGCAAGACAAGAGTCCCACAGAAGAGTGTGTGGCGGCGGTGTTCCTCAGAGGAGTAGGGAGTGGGACCACTAGGGAGTGGGGTCTTCATCACTGGGATGCTCTCCCCTGTGGGGGGAACTTATATGATGACTGTGTGTGTGGAGGGGAAAGAAAGAAAGAGGAAGGGGGGAAGGAGAGAGGGAGAGAGAGAAAGAGAGAAGGAAAGAGACACAGAGAGAAAAAATGAGAGAGAGAGAGAGAGAGAGAGAAGGGAGAAAGAATGAGAGAGAGAGAAGGGAGAAGGAAGAACACAAAGAGACAAACGAGACAGAGAAAAAGAAAACTCAGCCCACACCCCATCCTTCCCTCCAGTGGATCCCTTTAGTTCCTCCCAAGGTGCACTGGGCATAGAAAATGGGCAACGGATTTGAAATCAGATCTGGGCCCAAGCCCCAGCTCTGCCACTTACTTAATCTATATACTAAGTTACTTGCCTTCCCTGTCTTTGTCTCCTCATTCATAAAATGAGGGGCTTGGACCAGAGGATCTCTAAGGTGCCCCGCCTCCCCAGCTCTGACATCCTGTGTTCTAAGGGCCCTCTCAGTTCTGCCATTCCCTGTTCTAAGGACCCTCCCAGCTCTGACATACTCTAATGTATCTCCTGACACTCTTCCCATTCCCTCAGGTACTAGCAGAGAAAAGGGTGCTTAGGGGACAGTGTGGTTCCCCATTCCAAGGCTGGGGGCCCTCCTCACCTGTCAGCATGCTCTCGTTGACCATGCACTCTCCTGACAGGAGGGCAGCATCGCAGGGCACCAGCCCCCCACTGGCAGGGAGTACCAGGCAGTCTCCAGGCACCAGCTCCGTGGAATTGACCAGAATATTTTCTACAAGGGTGGGTACTTTAGCTCGCTTCCCCTCCCATCCCATTCCCTTTCATCCCACTACACCTCTGACATCAAATCAACAAATTCAGTCCATGTTTTCAGAGCACTGTGAGTTGAGTCAGGCAATGGGTACAGAAATACAAAGCTCCCCGAATCCTCCTACCCTGAGGCTTCCTGAGCTGGCTCCCTCCCATCCCAGCAGAGTATAAACACAATGAAGGCAGGGTTTTGTTTCGTCTTTGCATCTCCAGGAGGCAGAATAGTGCTTAGCATGCTGCAGGCATTTAATAAGAGCTCATTGAGCTGAACTGGATCCTGGGGACCAGGGTTTACAGGCGGCTCTCTCCGCCACCTACCTCCACCAGCTCGTCGCACTGTCACACTCACAGTCATCTTCACCATGTTTTGCAGAGTCTGGCTTTGCTGAGCATGCAAAGGGAGAGAATCGACATGAGGTACCCTTCTTCTTCCCTGCCACTGCCCCCCTCTCCAAACATAGCCTGGCACCCACCTTCCTGGTCTCATAGAGTGCCAGGATAATGGAGATAACGGAAATGAGGAAGATGCAACCAGCATAGTAGTAGTAGGCATCCCATAGCCACAGGGTGATGCTGAAAGCCTGGAATATGTAGAATGGATTCAACACCTGGTTGGGAAGAGAAGAGTGAGTTAGGTACCATACAACAGCCATGCTGCCAACTCTATCTGGGACCACAAGGGGGCAGCAACGGGACTCCAGAACTCAACTCCCTCAGGCCGGTAACATCAGCTTCTGCCCTTCAAATACTTATCCAAAAACTATTTATTAAACCCTGTGCTAGGAGTTGGGGGAAATGCAAAAAGTTTAAACAAGAAGGATGGCCTCCACCGCCAGGCAGCTCACAGTCGAGCAGGGGTAAGACGAAGACAAAGAGAAATGGAGTTCACAATATCACGAGATCAGGGGGTGAGAATGGCACAAAACCAAGGCCATGGCAAGGTCTAGGGGGAGTTTGCTTCTGACCAGAGCGACCAAGGGAGACTCCCCAAAGGAAGCGGCGTTTGGGCCTCCCAGATGGGGGCTAGTCCAACTCCCTCACTTTAGCAAACGATGTCCAGAAAGGGAAAGCCTCCCGAGGTCAAAGTCTGGGACTGACACCTGACTCCCCAGGCCTTCACGGGGCACTGCTTTCCCTTCCTCATCGGTCGCAGGCCGGCTGGGACTCTCACTGTGGTCCCAGCTTATTACTAACCTCATGTTACAGTATGGTAGTCTGAGGCTCAGGGGAGATAAACACTTCTCCCAACATGTCCCAGCTAGTCAAGGCCAGAGCTGGGATAAGGACTCAGCTCTGCTCCTGATCCATGCTCTTCCTGCAAGGCTACTGTGTCTCCCTGGGCAGGGCTGGCTCCTACCTCATCCACCAGAAGCCGAGAGTACGATTTGACTGGCACGTCAATCAGATTAAGGCCGTATATCACCCTTCTGTAGGAAAGAAGGGGAAAGTCAAACAGAGTGACCATTCCCACCCTGATAATCACCATGAAGTGATCAGGGATTCTAGATCCAGAGCTAAACGGCCCTCAGAGACCATCTAATCCAACCCCCTCACTTTACAGATGAGGAAATTGAGGCCCCCCCTTCCCTGAAGGGAAGCTACTTTCTCCACTGTCACAGAGTTAGGAAACTGTAGAAGTAGGACTTGAATCCAAGCTCTCAGACTCCACATTGTGGTCTTTTCATCATATATCATGATACCATCACAGTGGCACAGAGTCTCTATTTTACTAAGAAAGCAGAATTCAGCATGGGAGGGAGTGGTAAAGCCTACTTTATGTCGTGGTCCTGGGGGCTGAGTCCAGTGCTGGAATGATGAAGGTCTTCACAGGTCCTGGTCTCATCTAGTACACTGAGTGGTGAGGTATGAGGAAGGGAGAGTCAAGGCCCAGTCCCTGAAGGCCACCACTAATCCCCATCCCCTGTCTGTAGACACAGCACTAAAAACAGCACTTCTTGCTTCTGCAACAATTCATGGTTCACAAAATATTTTCCTCACCTCCGACGTAAGTGGTGGCCCAAGTTTATCATGCCCATTTTTCAGATGAGAAAACTGAGACCCAGAAGAGTTAAAAAAAACCTGGCTGAGGTCACATAACTAGGAAACCAACATTAAAACTCGGGACTTCTCACTCTAACACTCTTTCCCACTACAATCCAGGCCCCTCTGCACCACCTGTTCTATCCTGTGGTTTGCTCCCCTTAACCCTTTATCAGCTCAGACCCACAACCCTAGAGTCACCTGACACGGCGGAAGGCCTGCTGAGCCTCAATCCATATGTATCGGACCCCTTCAAACACATAGTATCGAAGGATGTTCTGCTGGAGGAGAGAGGGTTAAAAGTTGTACCAGAGACCCTAGAACAGGGGTGGGGAACCTGCGGCCTCAAGGCCACACATGGCCCTTCTGCACTTGAGGACCTAGAAGGCCACATATGGCCTCAAGGCCACAGGTTTCCCACCCCTGCTCTAGAACAGGAGTGGGGAGGGGGCTGGAGGGACTGGGTTCTGGGCAAAGGAGGCCAACCAGCCTAATCCAAAGGGAGCAAGAGGTGAGGGGGAAGGGGGGCTCAGACCAGAGAGAAGCCAATAGTTACCTCCTCTTTCCTGTATAGTTGGATGGTATCTCTCCAGGCTTCCTCTTGTGAGATTCCCACCGCCACATGGTTCCTTCCATCTTCCTCCAGCCTCCAATCCCACTGGCCTTCCTGGGGCTGGTTCAGGCTAGAGGGTGAAAAGTCCTGGCACCTCCTTCCTTGGGAGGGAGATGGGGCAGGGAACCACTGGGAAGGCTGAGGCCAAAGGGGCTGGGGCTTTTAGGAGGGTGTGGGCCCTTATGGCCCGTTCCAAAATCATCCAAAATGGCCCCAAATTTGGGAGGAGGGGAGGAAGGTTCATGGTGGGGGGGATTTGCTGGGGGAAGGGGGAAGGGGTGTTCATTCTCCTCACCTGCCCTCACTGACAACCTCAGTTTGCACCTGGGTGGTAAAGAGTTGCCCAAACTGATCCTAGTAAAAATACAAAATTCTTGGTGTTGAGCATTGGGATATCCTCCCTCCCCAGAGCCCTCCTGCCTTTGGCTGACACATTCACCACCCCTGTGGCCACTGGCAGGTACCTTCACCAATTGCTGGTTCCCAGCCACTTAATTCCTCCATGGGGACAGAACTTATTAATAAGAATGACAATACCACTCACCATCCATGAAGGGGCTGGGCTTTTTTGGTTTGTTTTACAAAGATAAGGGCTTTCTTTCCAGCTTTAACATGATAGAGATGTCTGATTATTATGACTAAAATGAATTTTTTAAAACCTGCACCCAAGTTCAAAGAGCTTTACAGTTTAGAAAGCACCCATTCTGTGAGGTTTTAAACTTATTGTCCCTATTTTATGGACGAGGAAACTGAGGCTCAGTGAGGGATAGCTTGCCACTGTTGAATAAAATTAGTTCATGAAGCTAGTGTTCAAAGTTGGCCTCTTGGAGATCGATCTCGTGTAACTCCTTTCATCGTACAGATGAGGAAACCAAGGCCCAGAGAACTGAAGTAACTTTGCCCAAGGGTCCCACACATACATAGGAGAGGTTCCAGTCTGCACACCCTTACTCCAAATCTCACACCTTCTACCCCAGCAGCTTCCCATAAAGCAGGAGGAGGCTCACCTTGATGATCAGCCAGTCAGCCTGCTGTAAGGGGCAGGAAGTACACTTGGCTTTGACCCCGAGCTGGGGCTTCCAATGGAAGATTAACAGCAGGATGCCAGCGGTCAGCAGGGACCCCACATGGCACAGGCTGGTCCGCCACAGGCTTTGCTGATAGCCGCTCACCTCCTAGGGAAGAGGGAGTTGGGAAGAGGACTTCTCTGGCCCCATCCCTCAGGGGTGTTCTGGTTATTTGGAGCTGGGGTGGAGGGCTATGGAGAAGGCAGGATGAGGGGTGGGGAGTCTGACTCAGGCCCTGTTTTGAATGGGCCCGCCCAGCGAAGGAGATGAGGGCTGAGGAGGACTCTCCTAGACCAGGGCTTTTTTCTCCCCAGCCCCCAAAAACTTACCACATAGGCCTTGGCTGGATTCCGAGGCAAAGTTCCATAGTGGGGAAGGAGGCTGTCCAGCTGCTGTCTGTGGATCAGAAAAGGAAACCCAACCATCGCTCTGATCCGTGGACCCTCCTTTCCCCAAATTCCCAATCCTCCTTTTGTGGCACCCTTCCCTTCTTGCTAACCCTTAGCAAGGATGCTCTCCTTGTCCTCTCATACAGAAGGGATGCCAGCGGGGTGTAGGTGAGCCGGGGCAGGGTAGAGATGCTCCACTCTTCCCTCTCTCTCTTTTTTTCTTTTTTGAGGCAATCAGGGTTAAGTGATTTGTCCAGGGTCACCCATCTAGTAAGTGTCTGAGGTCACATTTGAACTGAAGTCCTCCTGACTACAGAGGCCAGTGTTAACTGCCTCTCTCCCTTATTTCTTATGAAAAGTTCCTCAGTGTTGCCAGGGCCTTCTTTCCCCATCAAGGCCTTTCAGGATATATTTGCTCCCATACATAGTATGTTCCCAAGTCAGGTCTAGGAGGGTGGGGAGAAGGGAAAGAAATGTTACTATTAGGTGCTTCCCCTGGGCTGCCTTCACATTCTCAGAAATCCCTTCCTCTGCCTGCTCCCCCTCCAAATCACTCAATCCAGGAGCCACGGCCCCTTCAGAGCAAGCCCAGGGCTCAAACCCCTAAGGGTGGCACCCTGGGCTCTCAAGGCTGCTGACCTCCTCCATGATTCTATATGAACTTCACTTTCCTCTCCAGAAGGGCAGAAAGTCAGAGCTGGGAGGGCCTTTGGAACATAGAATGTTGGTGCTCCAAGGGACCTTAAAATATCGAATGTCAAAACTAGGAGAAACCTCAGAGTATAGAATTTTGGTGACGGAAAGGCCCTTAAGACCCAGAAGGTCAGAGCTTAAGGAAAAAGGGAGATAATTTCATCTAACTTCATTTGACAGACAGGGAAACTGAGGCCCAGGGAAAGGAAATTTGCTCAAGATATCCCAGTTAGCAAATTGCAGAGAGAGAACTAAAAATCTTTTCTTCTGACTTCCAGTCCAGGGATATCTCTAAAAACAACATTGCTTCTCCCTTGACCTAGAGGAGATGAGCCCAAGAACAAGCGGCCTCTTGGTTCTGGGATCGGATTCTAACTACCTCACCCACAGGATGCAGTCTGGTTAGACTGGGTCCTTCCCATCATCAGGAGGGGGAGAATGGACAGGCGGACAGAAATGGATTCACCAAAGGAAATCTACTTGTTCCCGTGTTTAACCTTCAAGGGTTTAATAATCAATGCACATCCTGAGTTGGCATATTTGTTAAAGCCTACAGCTTCCCTCTGTCTTCCTTGGCATGAAACCCCAGAGTTCAGCTGCCTCTTCTCAAATGGCCGCTGGTCATGGACATGACTGATTTCCTCAGGGGCAGTTATGTACACGTGCCTTTGTTTGCCAGAACAACCACAAGCCTGGGACCCAGTGACAGCAGTGATGTGGCAGACACATGAATCGTCTCTCCTTTTTCCTTTTCCTTGATGGGTGGGTGTTCCCCAGTGCAAAGTATAATGCAAATAAACCTGGTTCTTAGATTAGAGGTAGGTGTGACTGTCTTAGTTCCTCAAAGTGCAGAACTTGGTGACCACCCCACAGGCCTCAGGAATTATGCTATTAGTCACTGAGAGGCCATGTGAAAGGGTGGAGATCATTCCATATAATCCAACCCCAGTACTCGAAAACCAACTGGGATATCTGCTGCAAATGAAGGTCCTAGAGGGCCAGATCCCACAGAAGTGCTCCCTCGGGCCTGTCCTACACCTGGGTTTTACACCACCCATGATAATCCCCAACTGTGTAAAATGCTAGACAATTCACAGACATATCCCTTCCAAACCTTTTCTCCATTTCTTCCATTCCTCCCAGACAGTCCTATTTCTGTGGGGGGCACCATCACATTCTAGTTACCTGGGTTAACAGCCTAAGAGATATCCTTGACTCCTCACCTTACATATTCCACACATCCCATCAGTTGTCAAACCTTGTCATTTCTCCCTCAGCAACATCTCTGGTTGTCTCCTGCCCTTCCACTCACTCTGCCACCATCTTGGTTCAGGTGCTCATCACTCCCCAATAGGGCTACCGTGATAGCCTCCAGTCTCTTCTCTCTCCAATTCAGCCTCCCCAAAGTGGCCAAAGTCACTTTCTTAAACCACTGGCTAAACTATGAATTCTCTTCAATAATGTAACAATATTCGTAAAGATGAGATGACATATGTAATACACTTAGCACAGTGCCTAATCACAAAGGGGTGAGGAACCTGTGGCCTCGAGGCCACATGTGACCTTCTAGAATCTTAAGCAGGATCTTTTGACTGAATTCAAATTTTACAGAAAAAATCCTAAGGATCTGGATTTAGTCAAAAGGCTAAACTTAAAAGGGACCTAGAAGGATTCAGTCAAAAGGCTGCACTTAAGGACCTAGAAGGCCACATCTGCCTTCCAGGCTAAAGGTTTCCCACCCCTGGGCTCCAGTGCATAGTAGGTACTATATAAATGCGTATTCTCTTCTCAATAACTACAATGACTCCCTATCAATAACTAACATTGATGTAGTGCTCCAAGACCTGCAAAGCATTTAATATATATTATCTCATTCAATCCTCATACCACCTTGGGAAACAGGTGCTATCATTATACCTATTTTACAGATGAGGAAACTGTGGCTGAATTTAAGTGAATTACCCAAGGTCACACAGCCCGTCAGTGTCTGAGACAGGGCTTGAATTCAGATCTTCTGGATTCTGAGACCTCCACTAAATCTATTTCCTTTGCTCTGTAGCTACGTACTTCTGTGATCAAATGCCACCCCCATGGTTTGGCATTCAATTCCCTTCACAACCTGGCTGCAATCTACCTTATTATATATCACTCCCCTTCACACGCTTTATGGTCCAGTCCCATTGACCTTCTTGGTTTTCCTCACACAAAACACTCCAGTTCCCATCTCCTATCACCACACCTTTGTATGGGCTGGTCTCCATAAAAAAATATGAAGGTGGCAGCTTGGTGGTGCAGTTGCTAGAGGGCTGGGCCTAGAGGCAGGAGGGCCCGAGTTCAAATCCAGTCTCAACACACTTCATAGCTAGGGGCAGCTAGGTGGTGCAGTGAATAGAGCATCAACCTGGTAGTCAGGAGGATCTGAGTTCAAATTTGGCCTCAGACACTTAACACAAAAACTAGCTGTGTGACCTTGGGCAAGTCACGTCACCTCTGCCTGCCTCAGTTTCCTTATCTGTAAAATAACAGCACCTTCCTCCCAGGGTTGTTGTGAGGCTCAAAGGATAACAGTTTAAAGTTCTTAGCACAGTGCCTGCCACGAGGTAAGCGCTACAGAAATGTTGGCTGCTATGATTATTATTTATTATTAGCTGGGATGATGATGATAATAAAGCACTTAGCACAGGGTGGAGCATACAGTAGGTGCTACATAAATGTTAGCTTTTCACACGGAGCAGGTAGTATATACTTATATATGTATGCACGTGTTGTCTCCCCCTCTAGAATGTAAGCTCCTCACAGGCAGGGGAATGCCTGGCACCCTCTCCTTGGAGGTCTTCAGGCAAAGTCTGCACGACTGCTTGTTGGCCTATATTGAAGGAGGACTTTTTCTCTAATACTGGTTGGTCCTGAGACCCCTTCTAATTCTGTGACTATTCTAAGGTCACAAGGAGTTAAGGGTTAGGAAGGAGACCCTCGTGTGGTGCAGTGTGGTCCAGTGGGGAGAGCTGGGTTCCTATTTTTGGAACAGGGGCCTGAGCCTCAGAATCCAGAAGCCCCCTAAGGCAAGTCTCCCACCAGCTGGTCACCTCCACCTTGAAAATCGAGTCAGGCATGCTTCTTCTCTGCCAACTGCCTTCCTTCTACCTGCTAACCTGGGCCTGGAATCTTCACCCTCTATCCCAGTGGTTCTCAACCTGTGGGTCGCGACCCTTTTGGGGATCACCTAAGACCATTGGAAAATACATATTTCAGATGGTCTTAGGAACTGAGACACGGCTCCTCTATCCATCCCCAGGTAAGTCCGCCCACATGCAGACACACCTACATACGAGTATTAAAGGGTCCTGGCATTAGGGAGGTTGAGAACCACTGCTCTATCCCGAGGCCAGAAGGCCCCTAGAGTATATATAGTGAGTCAGAAGATTCTGTTCCCATCTCTGCCACTTCCTGGCTGTGTGACCTCAGGTAAGCTCACTGACCTCTCTGGACTGCAGTTTCTTCACTGGAGGTGCTGGGGTAAATGTCTTCTTAGGTTCTCTAATATTCTGATTTTAACAGCAGGGAGAGAGGGACAAAAATAACAGGACAAAATTTTCACAACTTTTCCAAACTTTCTGGCCCAACCTCTTCTGAACCAGGGGTGCTCCCAGAGACACAGCTCTGACTTTGGTTAGCTCAAGTTTCTCCCCTTCTTGGGATCCCATTTTCCTACTAGATTGAGAACTCTCTAGGGACCCCCTCCCCCCCACCCAGTAAGGTCTTCTTGACTACATTCATATGGAAGGGAGGGAACAGACATTTATAAAATGCCTACTATGTGCCAGGTACATTCCAAACATTAGCTCTAGCTCATTTGATCTCATATTTGAAGGGCATGAGAAATTTCACTCAGAGGTCAGAGAACACAAGAGCCTTTCCCTGCCCTCCACACCACCATCCAATTCTTCTTATCCAAATTCACAGACATGCTGAAGTCTACTCTTTAGAGCCCGGGTTAAGAACACCTGGACCAGGTGATATCTAGAGGTTCTTCCAAGTATCAAATAACAGGTGACGAACACCATCTATTATCCTAAGTCTCATTCACCACCGTGGGCAGAAGCAGCCTCTCCTCTCATCTCCCCCTCATCACTGGTTGTCAGGGAGAAAAAGAGAAGGAGGAGGAGGAGGAAGAGACTGGATCTGGGCCCTGGGCAGCCCCACCCCCTCTCCAAACAAAGCCTGGCCGGCAGGATGGCAACCAAAGCTAGGAGATAGGGAGTGGGGGAGGGGCACAGAGTTCAGAGGCCACAAAAGACGCAGGCTTTGATGCTGACAATATTGGCTTCTGGAGTACTCCACCATCCTCCCAGCCCCCAGCCAGGACCTTCCTTACATGCTTCACTCAAGGGCCACAGTACAGATCAGTGCCTCAGGCTCCTTAAATTTCCCCCAGGGCAGGGACAAAGCAGAGGGCATCAGATCATAGATTCGGAGCCAGAAGTTCACCTAGCTCAATGCCCTCATTTGGTCCAGAGGGGGCGAATCCATATTATTTAAGGATCAATGGAAGGAACTGGGAATATTTAGTCTAGAGAAGACCCAGGGAGGATATGCTAGCTGCCTTCAAGTGTCTGCAGGGCTTTTTATAAAGAACAGGGATGAAATTTGTTCTGTTTGATCCCAGATAGCATCGGGAGAAAGATGCAGAGAGGCAAATTTGGGCTACACGCCAGGAAAGACTTCCTAATGATGAGAAGTCCTTCCTAGGAGGGCTTTTCTTTGCTTTGCTTTTTGGAGGGGGGAAGGTAGGCCAATGGAGGTTAAGTGACTTGCCCAAGGTCACACAGCTAGTTTTTATGTTAAGTGTCTAGGGCCAGATTTGAACTCAGGTCCTCCCGATTCCAGAACTGGTGCTCTATTCACTGTGCCATCTAGCCACCCCTTGCTGGGGATTCTTTATGAGGCTCTCAGTAGGCCTAGAATGTTCCTGGGGTCCCATCCAACACTGAATTCTTCCAAAGGAAGAAACTGAGACTCAGAGGGAAAGAATAAGCTCTGATTGGTGGCCAAGGTGGGATAAGCACGAGGGTCCCTATAGATCCCCAGGCCAGGACTGTTTAGGTGACTCCTTCCTGGTATGGCTAAAGCTCCTTGTTTATGATGAACAGAGAGATGTTTATAAGGTACCTGAGAATTATAGCTCTTTTTATAGTTCTTTAAAGTGAATAGTGCTTATCTTGGAATAACAAGTCCTGTTATGTTGCAACAACAATGTCATAAGGCCTGGCCAGTCCTAAGCTGCCCATTTTACAGATATCACTGACACTCTAAGAGACCAAGAGATTTCTCTGGGGAGACATAGCTAGTATCAGAGGCAGGGGATTCTTAGCCAGGATTCTGAATCCAGCCTCATCAGACCAATGTCCTACCAGAGCCAAGACCACACTCAACAACCAGACAACCTTCTCCAGGAGAGCACCTCAGACACAGGTGATTTAATTTTCTGGGATTGCCAGGCCAAGATGATTCATCCTCCAGGGCCCAGTGAAAATCCCACCCCCTTTCATGAAGCCTTCCTTTCCAGAAGGGGAGAACAAGTGACCCTTAATTTTTTTCAAGTACCTGATAAGAGGCCTGACAAATGGAAGGAAAGGAGAAAGGAAGCATTTATTAAGTACCTTCCATAAGCTAGGCACTTTACAAATAGTGTCTCTTTTGATCTTCACAATAACCCTGAACGTTAGGTGTCAGTCATCATCACCCTCATTTTACAGATGGGGAAACTGAGGCAAACAGAGGTTAAGTGACTTGCCCAGGATCACACAGCTGATACGTGTCCCTCCTAAACTACCCTTATTTAACTACTGGGTAGTAGAGATTGTCTCTTTCTTTCTTTCTTTCTTTCTTTCTTTCTTTCTGTATCTCTGTAACTCAGTTTCTCTAGCATTGGTTGATTGTTTGGCTAAGGTTCTCCCTCAAATGTAATCTCCAAACAGTCAGGCTACAACTCAAACCAGACCCGACCCCATATGCAGCCCTGTGAATAGTGAATAGTGAATAGTGAAAGATCCAGTTTCTCTGGGTTCTAAAGTTGCATTCAGATGGCCCCTCCCAGCTCCAGGACTCTGAGAATGCCAAGCTGGGATACTCTCCCACTGAGCCGAGCAACAGGGCTCCTTTTCACACTGTGCCAGGGGAACCAGGGAGATGGATATGTCACCCAGGAGAGGCAGAGGATGCCAACCAGGACTGCTTAAGAGTCCCTCCTCCCATCCCCTTCAGCATTTGTGGGGAGGAAGAGCCAACAACCTGCCTTCCCCCCCCCCCCCCCATCACAGGCTTAAAGTTGGCAAGGCCAACAGCCATTTAGTTTAACCCACACAGGAAAGGAATTCCCATCTAACATGCCCAGCAAATGAGCCTCAGCCAATGGGGCAGAGCCCACCACCTCTTGAGAAACGTCATCCTACTTTGGGACAGCTCTCATTATCAGGAAGATTTTCCTGACATCCAGCCTTTTCTCTAGGCTCCTAACCCTAGAGCCAAACAGAACAAGTCTTCTCCCTTTCCCCATGGCAGCCCTTTAAATACCTGAACCTGGTCATCATGTCTCCCCATCTTCTCATCTCCAGGCTAAACATTCCTAGCTCCTTCCACTGCTTCCCAAAGCACATGGACCCAAGGCCTTCACCATCCTGGCTGCCAGCTTATCAATGGCCTTCCTAAACTGTGGCACCCAGAACTGACCACAAGACCACAGAGGAGGTGTGGGTAGGGTAGAGTCCAGTGGGAGGAACACCTCCAATTTCTGGAAGTTGTACTTCCCTTCATGGAGCCCAGGATTGTCCCAGATATGACTGCCACATTACACTGAGCTAGTCTACTAACACCCCCCAGAATGATGACTGTCTTGCCCTGCCTTCCCATTGGTTGACTTTTTATCTGGACCCAGATGGAGACTTTACATTGATCTCTCTTGTTTTTTCTTAATTAGACTCAGCCAAATCCTCTCTAGCTTGTCAAGATGTTTTTTTTTTAGTATCTCCCAGCTCTGCATCAATCTTTAGATTGGATGAAGCTGTCATTTTTACCTTTATCCAAGTCACTGATTAAAAAAAAAAAGCCACACAACTCAGGGCCAAGCACAGATCCCTGGAACACTCCACTGGAGACCTCCTGCAGCACTGACATTGAAAAGGCAACCCAAAGATTTGTGAACCCATCTAATCTACACCTCTCCATCCTCTCCACAAGAACAGCATGGGCTATTTTATTTTTTAAATATATTCGTGTCTAGGTAAACTATATCCACATCATTCCCCTCTTAACTACTCGCTTAGTAACGCTGGCAAAAAAAAAAATGAGGTTGGTCTGGCACAACCTGTTCTTGATGAAGCCACTCTGGCTTTCTAGTCCCCGCTTGCGTCTCTTGTCAATTGCTTGCCACCTATTACTTTCATGATCCCTTTGAGACTTTCTCCAGGAATCAAAGTCAAACTCACTTAAGAATAATTTACAGACTTCGATCACTTCCCTTTTTAGAAAATTGGGGCAACATTTGCCCTTCTCTAATCCTGGGTCCTTCTTCCCGTTTTCCATAAACTCTCAAATAGCACTTGCCCTGGCTCAGCAATCTCATTGGCCAGTTCATTCAGTATACAGGATGTAGCCGCCTGGACCTGGCGACTTCAGTTTATCAAAGACAACTATGAGACTTACTTATCTTGGGCATCAACAACCTGATTCTCATTCCTGGTCTGTCATTTCCAGTGCCAAGGTCATTCATTCTTCTTTGCAGAGAAAATGGAATCAAGTAGTTCTGCCTTCTTTCTGTTGTCAGTCATCATGATAGACCTTCCCCCTTCCTCTCACCCCTCAACCTGGTTCTGTTTACCCCTTTAGAGAAATTCAGTGGATACTTGTGCTCTGTACGAATAAAATAACCATGGTTTGAGAAAGCATCCTGTCCTACCCATGAGACTGAGGGCTCCCTGAGGGCAGGAACTGGCTTCCTCATCCCGTCTATCTCTGTGGCTTGTTGATAACATGGTCAATGTCTCTCCCAACAATCTGGCCATCAGATTTGTGGATTATTAAGGGCAGGAGCTGTCTTTTCCCCCCAGAACTGGAAGGGGAAGGGCAGTCTGTTTGTCTGTCCATCTGTCTGTCTTCCCCTTATCCATACCCTGAGGACTAAGGCTATCCCTCTTCCAAGTTAGTTGGTGGTTTTCCTTAAGAGATAAGACTCCTTTCTCCTCTTTCCCCCTTCCCCCCCAAATACACAGCTATTTAGGACCCTTCTGGACACATGCATGGCTGAGATATGGACTCAATCCGGGCCATCTGTCTACCTTAGGATTCAGAACTAAAGTAGTTTTGACTAGTTGTGAAACATAGAGAACCCAGAAGCTGGCAAGAGTTCCCACTTAGGGAAACTTTTTACAATTTATAAAAAGTAGTTTCAACCAGCTTGAGGGAGATGAAGTTTAGAAAGGAGAAACAGCTCATCCAGCCTTCTTACCATTCCTGTTTCACTTGCTAGCATTTTAATCTCTACTCCCCCAGCCTGGAGACTGAATGTCAGCATGGGAGAACAGAGAGGAAGCCAGTTTGGTGGAAATCTAGAGTTTATGGAATGTCCCCTTTGGCACCCCTTGGGGTAAGGCCCTGGACTCCAGAGCCACAGAGGATCCCTCTCTGAAGGTCCACATCTGTGATCCCCACCCGTTCTGCCAGCTCCCTTCCTCCTCCTCGGAATGTGTGTGTGTGTGTGTGTGTGTGTGTGTGTGTGTGTGTGTGTGTGTGTGTGTGTGTGTTGGGCGGGATGGAGAGGGGGTCAGAACAACTCCAAGCATGATAAAATGTCTTGAAAGTGATGGGGTATAGGCTCTGGGAAACCCCTGGAACTCTGACTGAACTCTGCCCACTTGAGACATTTGCCTGAGGCTATAAGCCTTTCATTATAGCTAGGCCCAAATCTGTTACTCTTGACCTAGCCTAGCCCTCCATTGTCCAGCTACTTCCCACCCTCAATCCTATCAAAATATACCCAGATCTGTTGCCTTTAAACTCACCTAGCCCTCCATAGTAGGTCCTCTCCAGGTAGCCTTCAGCTACTTCCCACCCTTAATTCCCTAACTGGAGAACCTCAGTTCCTCAAGATCCTCCTTAGACTCCTCCTCAAGACCCTCCCCATACCCATCCTCAAGACCACTCCTAAATCCTCCCCACAATCTTTCTGTATATAAGCTTCATCTTGGCTCCTTGAAGGGGCTGAGAATTCAATCTAGGGCAGACTCACTCTGTGTCAGATTATTCTGGCCCACTTGTCCAATACAAGCATAACAGATACTTAGGCTCCTTAAGAGTCTACCTTTAAGGCAAATCTTTAATAAACTTTGCTTTACTTTCACTGAGAGAAGACTTGAGTAGAATTCATTCGGCAGGACCCGGTGTGTTGGTATTTTGGGGTCTCAAGCACCCCTAAACCCTAAACCCCAACAGAAGGCTCCTGAAAAGTGAAAGGTGGAGCTTTGGAAACCATAAAAAAGTGCAAATGAAATATGAGAGCTTATTGTTAATGATACTTAAATAAAAATCATTGACTAATGATTAAAGTGATTTAATTTAATTATTGATTAATTCACTATTGGATGATTTATTCATTGATCAGCTAATAAACATACTAAATGATTAAACATAATTGATTAATGATCAAATAAATTGATTGAATTTAATTATCCATTAAGTCATTATTTATCAGATGATTTTATATGATTTATTGATTAATTATTAAATACACTAAATGATTAAAAGAAAATTCCCCCCCCCCCCCAACTCTGTCAAACTTCCCTATTTCAGTCAAAGGCACTGCTATTCTTCTATTGTCCAGGTATGTAAGTAACCCTATATCTCACCCCATATACACAATCAGTCGCCAAAAACCCTGATGTTTCTATGCTCAAATCTCCTTTCAGACTCCCTTCTCTATACTCATACAGCTATTGATTCAGGCCCTTATCACCTATTGGCCGGACTACTGAGATGGCCTCCCAAGGGGTCTCTTAACTCACATTTCTCCCCCTCTCCAATTCATCCTCCACCCAGCTGCCAAAGTACAGAACTGACATGTTGCTCCCTTACTCAATTGGTTCCTTATTGCCTGAAGTATAAAATACAAACTCTTCTGTTTACCTTTTAAAGACCATTAAAACCTAATCCCAACCTACCTTTCCAAGCTCACTGAACAGCCCCCAACTACCTTGTACTTAACTACTTAATACTCATTCTCTTTATCTCCACTCCCAGTCCTGCCAACTTGTAGCACCATCTCTCCCCTACCAGAACCCCAGGGCCCACCCCTGGGACACAAAGTTCTGATAGGTACAATCTTATACCTTAGTTTGCTTGGAAGCAAGCATTTAGGCCACTTCTCAGAGATCTCAGCCCCATGCTCTGGTTCCTCTGTGTATCCCCTAAACTTGCCTGCTTTATGTACTGTGTTCTCCTGGGACAATGTAAGCTGCCTGAGGGCAGGGACTGTCTTGCCTACAAGTGTTTGTTTCCCTAGAACTTAGCAGACCACCACACAGAAAGTACTTAATAAATCTCTATCTATGAAAGAAGAAGCATTGGCAAAGAGGAAACAAAACTATCACTTTTTGCAGATAATAATGGTTGACTTAGAAAACCCTAGAGAGTCAACTAAAAAATTAACTGAAACAATTTCAGCAAAGTTGCAACATGTAAATAAATCATCTGTTTTTCTGTATATCACCCACAAAATCCAGCAGGAAGAGAAAGAAAAATTCCACTGGAAATAACTACAGACACTATTAAAATACTCAGGAATCTACCTGCTAAGACATAACTAGGAACTTTGTTGTTGTTGAGTTTCAGTCATGTGCAACTCTTTTGTGACCCCAGTAGGTATTCTCTTAGCAGAGATACTGGAGTGGTTTGTCATTTCCTTCTTCAGCACATTTTGCAAATGAGGAAACTGAGGTAATCAGGGGTTAAATGATTTACCTGAGGTCACAGAACTAGTAAGTGTCTAAGGCCAGATTTGAACTTAGGTCCTCCTGACGCTAAAGTGGTACCCTATCCACTGCACCAGAAAAATGTGTTAATTATGTTGTACCTAACCTAGAGAAATCTTACAAACATGGCAACATTTTTTTAAATCTCGAAAGTAATTTTAGAAGAGGACCATATCCATTTTCCCTGTATTACACATTTTTCCTTAATATTTTGATCTATTAAGGATGCAGAAATTTAAAGAATACTCTAAGTTGAAGTTATAAATATTGCCACACTGAGCCTCTCTTTAAACTCGTGCTGTAGATAAGACTTCTTTTTCTGGTTTTTGTTTTTAAACATAAAGCAGGGTTTCCTTTGTGGAAATTTTTATTTTGACTCTTCTATATTTTTGAAAATTAAAAAAAAAGACAGTATTACTTAAATTAATTTACTTATCCAGCGCCTGCCAAACAAACCACCAAAGGATTACTTTATAGAGTTATAAAAAATAACAAAATTCATCTGGAGCAACATGAGGTCAAGAACAAGGGAATTAATGAAAACAAAAATTGGGAAGGAAGGGAACCTTGTAGTACCAGAACTCAGACAACAGCACAAAGCCATAGTCATCAGACCAACTTGGTACTGAGTAAAAAATTGAGAGATTGATCAGTGGAACAGATGAGATACTCAAAATACAGAAGCAAATAAGTACTACTGTGCTCCTGCCAAGTATATAGTATATTGCCTAGCATATAAACCAAGGATCCCAGCTACTGGCAATCAGTAGGGATCACTGAAAACCTGCCTGCCAGAACCTATCAGGTGTGGAGAACAGCCGTTGGGTCTCTCTAAGGCCACATGTGGCCCTCTAGGTCTTTGGGCGTGACCTTTTGACTGAGTCCAAGTTTTACAGAACAAATCTTTTTATAAAGGGGATTTGTTCTGAGAAGTCTGAATTCTGTCAAAGGACCACATCTGGCCTCATGGCGGTACCCCTGGTACAGACCAATACCTGTCAGGATAAGCTCAAAACTGGAACCTGATTTAGAGACAAAGGGGGACATCATAAGCAAATTAGGGAAGCATGGGAGAAATTACCTGTCAGATCTATAGATATGGGAAGAGTTCATGACCAAATAAGGGATAGGGAAGTTCACAGGAGGCAAAATGGACAATCTGGATCAAATCAAATTGAAAAGTTTTTGCACAAACAAAACTATGAAGCTAATATTAAAAGGTAAGTAGGCAAATGCTAGGAAAAAATGGAGCAGCAAATTTTTCTGATAAAGGCCTCATATCTCAAATATACAGAGAATGGAGCTAAATTTGTAAAAATAAGAACCATTCTCCAATTGATAAATGGTCAAAGGATATGAACTGGCAGTTTTCTGAGGAAGAAATACAAGCTATCAATAGTCATATAAAAATGCTCTAAATCGATAATAATTAGGGAAGTGCAAATTAAAACAGCTCTGAGATACCACCTCATGCCCATCAGATGGGCAAACATGACAGGAAAGAAAAGTGACAGACTCTGGACGGGCTATGGGAAAACAGGGACTTTAGTGCTCCGCAGGTAGAATTGTGAACTGATCCAATCATTCTGCAAATCACTTTGGAACTATGCCCCAGAGCAACTAAACTGTACATACACTTTAACCCAGCAATACTGCTACGAGGTCTGTGCCACAAAGAGATCAACGAAAGAGGAAAAGAAACCATTACATACTCAAATATTTATAGCAGCAATATTTGTGGTAGCAAAGAATTGGAAACTGAGGAGTGCCCACCAATTGAGGAATGGCTGAACAAGTGCTTATTATTATGATGGAATATTATCATCCTGTAAGAAATGATGAATAGGGATCTTTTCAGAAAAAACTGGGAAGACTCATATGAACTGATGCAAGGTCAAGTGAGTAAAGCAGGGGAACAATTGACACAGTATTAGCAATATTGTAACAATAACTGATGTTGAAAGACTTAGTAACTGATCAATGCAATGACCAATCACAGTTCCAGAGGACTCATGAGGAAACATGTGAGACAGAGAAGTAATGAACTCAAGAGTGCAGACGGAAGCATATTTTCTTCTCTTTTTTTTGGACGTAGCTAATGTGGCAATTTGCTTTGCAAAACCACATATATTTGTGACAGGTTTTTTTTTTTCAAAACTGAAAATAAAACTGAATGTTTAAAAATGCTCTATCTACTTATATAGATATCCATGATCTCCATTAACTCCTTTCAAGTAGAGATTGTTTTGTTCTTTGTCTTTCTATTTTCCTCACACAGAAGTGCCTGGTACTTTTAAAATGCTTGTAGGTTGAATAAAAATATTATGATTCCAGGTTCCTGACACATACTAAGTACTTAGCAAATGCATATTATTATTATTATTATTATTATTACTTTTGGAAGCAGTTGGCGTTAAGTGACTTGCCTAAGGTCACCTGCTAGTGTCTAAGGCCAGATTTGAACTTAGGTGCTCCAGACTCCAATGTCGGTACTCCTTCTACTGTACCACTTAGCTGCATTAATTATTTACTGTTACCTGGATGCTTCCCATTTCCTATCTAGAGATCAGCACATTTATACATAAACTCCCATCACCTCTAGGATCAAAGACAAACTCTTCTTTAGTATGTATAGTCTTTCCCAATTTGGTTTCAGCCTACTTTTCTGGGCCTATTATATACACTGCTATTATATACAGTACAGCCAAACTGTCCTTACTGTTCCTCACACATGACATCATATCCACCACCTCCATACCTTGGCATGTCTATTTCCATGTCTGGAATGTCTTCGTTCCTCAACTAGGTCACTGAGAATCCCTAGTTTCTTTTTTTTTGGAGGTTCAAAACTTTATTCAAGTAACAGATTCCTTAAAATTAGATCATATCACATAGAGATCAATGAGAGAACAATGCCAAAAGACTGAAAAAAATATTAGGTAATAGAAGATATCTCATATCATTTTCCCTAATCACATTCTACCTTTCTTCATACTTTTCTGTAGACATGCAATCTCTCCTACTAGATTATAAACTCCTGGTAAGCAGGGAATGTCATAGGATTATAGATTTTTATCAAGAACAAACTTTAGAGATCATTGAGTCTAATCTCCAAACACTCAGAGGCCCAGAGAGGTTAAGTCTAGAGTCACACAAATAGTTATCACACAAATAGTGGGATTCAAACCCAGGTCATTTTTTCAATATACATCATTTCTCATCCCCATTTCTAACATAGTCTCTCATACATAGCAGGTCCTTCATAAAGGTTGTTAAATTGAAATGAGTGTTGAATCAGTTTAGTATTCTTTGTCTCAGAATTCTTGGTTGCTTTATATTCCATTTATGTTGGAAAACTGCCTTGGGTTTCCTCAAAGGAAAGGCATGTTATACATACTAAGTATTTTCAATTACTACCTAACCAAGATAAACACTGTGGGTTCCCTAAAGGTTTATTTCCAAAGATTGATGTTCTCCAGATTGGTAATAATGCAATTGAAACATACTATCTGTTCTAAGTGCCCTTCCCTACCACACCTCCAAGACACACACTCTATTAGAACATTCTTGGGTTTTTTTAAACCATTAAGCATTTGTGGCTAGACACAACTAGACTTTCGAATCCCTAGTTTCTTTCAAAGTTCTGTGCCAATTCCTGATCTTCTATGGATGAGGACCTCCCTCCCAAACTACCTTTTTAAAAACTTTGTATGTATACTTGGATGCACACATGTTGTCTCCACTAGATAGAATGGAAGTTCCTTGAAGCACAAATCACTGAGGCTGGCACAGAGATAGGATCCTAAAGATAGTGGGCAGTGGCCAAGAAAGTGTTCCTCCTCACAAAGATATAAGCAAGCTTCAAAAATGAAGAGAGAGGCAGTCCCTCTCCTCACAGAGCTCCCATTTCTCTCAGTCTGATGGCTTTAGTGTTCCCCGTCCCCCTTTATAAAATGAGAGGATTAGATTAGATGGATTCAATTTCCCCCACTGTATAATGAAAAGATTAGATGATTAAATGGCCTCTCAGGTGGAGGCCTGTAAGGGCCAGAGCTTCCCCCACAGTAAAATGAAAGGATTAGATTAAATGACCTCTCAGGTAGAGGATAACAGAGATGTGCAAAGTCACTTAGAAAAGGGATTAGATTAGAAAGTTTAGCATCTCCTACTGTATACCTAGCAAGTCATGCCCTGTTGGCCAGAATTCCATCTCTGCAGCTCCATTACTTTCATGGACTGATAAGACCCCACACTATAAGTATTGACTTCAAAAGATCTCCGAGATCTCAACAAAACTGTCCTGGAAATTTACTATCACCACAGATCGAACTGCTGCCCACAACTGCCAGGATGGAACACTGATTCATAAAAACACAGAAGCAGTGTTTTTACTCCATGTTGCTATCCTAGATACTCATGATCTCCAAGTTCCCTTAGTGGCAGAGCTTTCAAAACAGGGAGCTCCAGCCCAGATGGGTCACATGGAAAAGGGCTGAGCTATGGGGGTCCTGTAGGATGCTGCTGTGGGAGGTTTACTGAGGATGCTTTTAGAGAGCCTAAGGACAATGACCTTCCATCCTAGCTCCAGGGTTAGGCAAGTGGCTTCATCCCTCTAAGACCCAGGCAACTTGGGAAGGTGGCAAGCTGCAGAGCAGGCTTGAGTAAAGGGTGTTTCCTGATCTGGAATTTCCTGCCCCAGTGAAATCACAGGTCCAGTCCAAAAAATAATGACTCACTTCCCTAGCAGTTCATGTGCCATTATCTTATCTCATGGATTTTCAGTGGCTATTTTCATCATTTTGCAGATGGGGGCTATAACAAAGGGGAGAATGTCAAAGTCAAAGCTATTCAGGAACTTCTCCATTTCCTCCTCTCTCCTCCCTACCCCTTCTAGATCACTTGGCTCAGGTCCAGACACTCTTCTCTTTCACTTTCCAGTAGGGACTCACTGCCAAGATTCTGAAAACCCTTGCATCAGGCAGGAAGGGATTACCCTGAAAGCCAGTGGAGCCCATGTCGAGGGAGAACCTAATGGGATGGGAGGGCACACACTGGTCTTGGGAGCACAGACCCACAGAGAGGAATAGTGCCTGGGGAGCTTGCATCTTCACAGGAGGCCTCATAGCCCAGCCTCCTGGAGAATCTGCTGATGTGCCAGACGAATGAACCTCCAGGACAGCATCAGGCCCTTGGCAGGGAAAGTCTCTGGAACATACACTGCTATGCAGTTGGTTGGGGGAAGGGACATAGCCTTCAGTTCTATCTGCAGAGAAACCTAACATCTTTGTCCAGAGGTGAGGAGGTGAGACGAGATGGGGAAATTCTGGACAAATTGCTCTAAGTTACTGAATGGAGACTGGCAAATGGGTGCTCTGTAATTAAGAGAACAGGCGTTGGCCTCTTACAACAGGTGGGATTTCACTCAGACCTGAGGAAAGTACAATAGACAGGAAGGGGCTTTCAGTTCTGGAACAGGAAGCTGGTGAAAGGCAAGGACTCTGTCTCTGGGTCATTTTTTCCATATGTCTTAAGAGATATCACAGAAGAGACCTGCTGGGTCTCTCTCTTGCCCCCAGTAAAGTTGCCCAGTGGGCCTAGTGTCCCAGACTGCTTGGCCACCCACTCTGAGTCCACGAAGCTTTGAAGCTATGAGGGAAAGAAAATGGTTTTGATCTTCAAAGGAAGTCATGGGGGGACGTAACCCAAATGGACTCTCTGATTCAGTGCTGCCACACATCTGACTCCAGGTGGGAAGCTAAACTGGGGTTTACTCCAGCTGTGAGCCCCACCCCTGTCTGAACATTCTTGTGGGAAATACTAGGGTGGGAGATGGTGGGAGAAGGGGACAAGCCTCTGGGGCTGAGAGTGTTGGGGCTGGATTTCAGAGCATAACCCCAGTGGAAGCCTTCAGGCCAAAGGGGCAGGTCTGGGTTAATTATAATTTCTGGGAAAGGTCACCGACCTTATCCCCTTATGGACAGAACCCAGGTGATCTAGCTTCCAGTCTGGATGAAGGATTTAGCCGGGAGAAAGAGACAAGAGTAAACCATCCAGTATTCATTATCTGCAATATTATCGTCCATAGGCTAGCTTGTGCGGTTGTTTGAATATCGTCTCCCCTATTACACCGAATTCCTCGAGGACGGGATCATCTTTTCCCTTTCTTTGTATATCTAATGCGTCCTGGAGCGCCCGATAAGCAAGGGTTTAATAAACGCTTACAGACTGACAGTTCTTTCCCGTGGCAACTTCCTTACCTTATGAATGGGGCCAAGAGGACATTCCCTTCTCCGAGTGCTTTGGGATCCTCCTTTGGGACACAAGCCTCCCATCCGCTCCCCCGGATTCAAATCTTGGCTTCCAAAGGTGGTCGTTTCTACTCGGCATGAGCGTCCCCCCTCCTCCCAGGACCGCTCTGGCTCTGCCCTGGCCCCGCGCTTAGAGATCCTCAGCTTTTCTAGGACATTTGTTCTCTCCTCATTAGGCCCCGCCTCGAAGTGTCCCCCCACTCCACCCCGGGGTGTCAGGAGGATGTACTGAGCCCCCCCTCTCCCGGGGCGGGAGAGGAGGGCTGGCTCGTTTCTACTCACCTGCGCGAGTCCCGCCGGCTCCAGCCGCTGCCCATCGCCCCTGAACTCCAGCCGCCGCCAAGCCGTGCAAAGGCCCGGGGCGATGCTGCAGCCGCGGCTACCGCGGCTTCTGCTGCTGCCGCCGCCACCGCCACCGCCGCCGCATCTGCAACCCCGGCGCCCAACCGGCGGAGGTATGGTCCGGTCTGGTCCCAAGGATCCTCCACGTCTTCCCCAGCGGGCGGCCGCGGGAGCTGCTGGGAGTTGTAGTTCTGTCCCGAGCCTCCAAGCCAGGCGGGGAGGTGCAAGCACAAGACATACCCAGGCACACCAGCCACAGGGAGTCTCGGAGAGGTGATGCAGAGACAGAGATCACACGCAAAGCAGAAACACACAGAGAACAGGGGCGCAACACAACACGGCGGAATAGACAGCATAAGGCCCCAAAAGACAAGCGCAACACAACACACAAATCCACACGTCACACAACGGACAGTCCACAGACACAAAAGGTAACAATCACAACACAGACGTTCAGAAGTGCAGCACAACACACGCGACAGACACCCTTAATGCACAAAATACAAGCGCAGCACACAAAGGTGCCACCCACCATTCATGATACCACAGACACACATGGTGCAATGGAAAGAGTGCTGGATTCCGGGTCAGAGAACCTAGGTTTTCCAGACTAAATTTAGGATTCTAGATTTAGAACCGGAAGGAAGTTTAAAGATCCTGGAATACAATCCTTCACCCTTTTGCCAGGAAACTGAGACTATGAGAGGTTAAGTGATTTGGTCAGCGTCACACAGACAGTAATTGTCTGGGGGTAGGATTTGAACTCAAATCCTCCTGACTCCAGGGCAGGTTCTCTATTCACTGCACCACCTAGCTGCCAGCCTAGTTAACTTCTAAATTCCATTCCAGCTTTAAATCTATGATCCTGAGACATTAGTCAGTCTGTCAACAAGTATTTAAAAATCTCTTGTGTGCCAGGCATGGCACGGAGCTCTGGGGATACAAAGAAGGGCAAAAGACAGTTCTCACTCTTAAAGACCAGAGCCACAACATCTGGGGATACAACAATCTTTTCTTTTCCCCCCATGCTATTAGCTTGGTGATCTCATCAGCTCCCATGGATTCAAATATCATCTTTATGCAGATAATTCACAGATCTATTTATCCAGCCCTAACCTCTCTCCTGACCTCCAGTCTTGCATCTCCAACTGCCTTTTGGACATCTCCACCTGGATGTCTCATAGACATCTTAAATAGACATGTTCTTCCTTCCTTCCTTCCTTCCTTCCTTCTTTCCTTCCTTCCTTCCTTTCTTCTTTCCTTCCTTCCTTCCTTTCTTCCTTCCTTCCTTTCTTCTTTCCTTCCTTTCTTCTTTCCTTCCTTCCTTCCTTTCTTCCTTCCTTCCTTTCTTCTTTCCTTCCTTTCTCCCTTCCTCCCTTCCTTCCTTCCTCTCTTCCTTCCTTCCTTTCTTCTTTCCTTCCTTCCTTCCTTCCTCCCTTCCTTCCTTCCTTCTTCCCTTCCTTCCTCCCTCCCTTCCTTCCTTCCTTTTTTCTTTCTTCCTTCATAACTTCCTGAAACCTCACTGGATATTTTGGGGTTTACCCAGCTTGGTTTCTTTTTTTAAGGAGCGTGCCTTAAACCCAAATCCCTCTGGCTCTCATTGATTGACCAACAACAAGTCTCAGTCCAAGCCTCTTTGGGTTATTGTTTGGGCTCTGAAGGTTCAGAGTGAGTGTAAATAGCAATTGTTTCTGTTTTGGCCAGAAACCCTGAGGGTCTTCTCCTCCCAGACTGATTTTATTTTTTTGACTAGGTAAAAGAGGCCATTCCTTGCTTCATTCCTTACCTAGACTTAATCACTGACTGGGGTTTGCCTCAAGTCAAACTGAGACCTGGGAAAGACCTCAGCTTAAAAAGGCCAAGGTCTCCTACTGCATCCTAGGCCATCTCCAGTCATCCTGAGATATCTATATCTTACCACTGGACCCAGATGGCTCTGGAGGAGAAAATGAGTCTGGTGAATTTGCACAGCCCAGACTCAATTAATCCAATTCACTTGCAGGTCATGACATCCCCTTCCTGATGCCATGAAGGACAAACAACAATAATAACAAATTTAACATGTCTAAAACTCAACTCATCATCTTCCCACCGCACCGCCTTACCCAACCTCTTCCTAACTTCCCTGTTCTTGTCGAGGGCCCAATCACCCAGGCTCACAATCTATGTGGCATCCTTTACTCTTCAATCTCTCCCCCCTCTCTCCCACCCAATCTGTTGCCAAGTCCTGTGGATTCTGCCTCCACAGTACTTTCAAATACTCCCCCTTCTATCCTCTGACCTACTACCCGCCCTGGTGCAGGTCCTTATCTCCTCACACCTGGACTATAGCCTGCAGGTGGGTCTGCCTGCCACAAGTCTCTCCCCACTGCAGTTCATTTTCTATGCAGTTGCCAAAGTGATTTTCCTAAAGCAAAAGTCTGGCCATGTCACCCACCCCTCTATTTAATAAACTCCAAAGTATATTCCTATCACCTCCAGGATCAAATATAGAATTTTATGTTTGTCTTTTAAAGCCCTTCCTAATGCAGGCCCTTCCTAGCTTTCCTCTTCCTAACATATTCTGTGATCCAGTAACACTGCCCTAGCCTCTCCACTGTCCCCTACATATGACTCTCCATCTCTCAGCCCCAGACATTTTCTCTGAATGTTCCCTATGCCTGGAATGTTCTCCCTACCCATCTCCTAGCCTTGGCTTTCTTGGCTTCTTTCAAGTCAGTCAACAAACATTTGCTAAGCTTCTACCATGTGCCAGGCTCTGTGCTAAGTCTTAGCTAAAATATCACCTTCTGCAGTAAGTCTTTCCGTATCTCTGTTTATTCTAGTGCCTTCCTTCTCTTGATTAGCTCCAATTTGTCATCCATAGCTGATTTGCCCATAGTTGTTGGCATGTTGTCTGCCCCATGAGACTGTGAGCTCCTTGAGGGCAGGGACTGTCTTTTGCCTTTCTTTGTCTCCCTAGCACTTACTATAGTAGGTCTTTAACAGATGTTGATTTCTCTACAGCACAGACAACATCTTGGTCTTAGACCCAGCACAGATACCATTTCACTGGGAGATACAACTTCCTCCCACCAAAGAGCTACAACAGAGTAACAGTGGGATACAAAATGTCAGAACTATAGTGGGCAGGACACGCTCCTAGACGCACCTACATGTATCACACAGACCCGGATCCATTACATAGTAACCCCATACAAAAGCAAAACTCAGAAGCAAACCGCTGACATGTAAAATACGAGGTCATACCCCACAGATACACAGCAAAAGTTCATAATACAATGGAATGGGACGTGTGTGTCAGGCTGTCTTCACCAACCCTGTTTGTGTCTACAACAGGCCAACAACTGTAGGAGTGTTTCAAGTCCAATTGCTGCTGGTGTCCTAGGGTGAGGGTGACTGGGCGCCCAGGGCTGCAACATTAGAATTCTTAGCTTCCTTCAAGACATTTGAGCCAGTGAAAACCAGTTTGACATGTATAGACCCTCAGGATGCCTGTATGGCCCAAAGCCTGAGCATTATCATACTTACTCCCCTCAAGCCTGCAGCCAGATAGCACAGAGTTAAGTTCCCTATATATCTTTCCTCTCCCCTACTCCTCACTCCTTATTAGGCAATATAGAAAATTTTTCTGTCATGTCTGACTCTTTGTGACTCCATTTAGGGTTTTCTAGGCAAAGACACTGGAGTGGTTTGCCATTTCCTTTTACAGCTCATTTTACAGATGAGGAAACTGAAGCAAACAGGGTGAAATGACTTACCTAGAATCACACAGATAGTATAAGTATCTGAGACCAAATTTGAACTCAGGTCCTCCTGACTCCTAGGCCAATGCTTTATCTACTGTGTCCCTTATCTGTAGAAAAGAACTTTACTGGTCCTGATCATGGACAACATGTGGACAACAAACTTCCCACAAGTTTGGGCCTTCAATCTGAGTGTGGATGCCTCCCTCATCCCCCTACTGTGCTGCCCATTCCAGGCAATGGTGGCCCAACCCAGAGGCTGTTCTCTGCTGATATCTGTTCTCCTCTCCTTATGAGAAGCAATAAGGTTTTGCTAATATATCCAGCTCCCTCTGAGGTCCCTGCATGGCAGCTCAGTACAGGCTACTTCCTATACGATGCCTTTCTTTCTCTCTTCTCTCTCTCTCTCTCTCTCTCTCTCTCTCTCTCTCTCTCTCACACACACACACACACACACACACACACACACACACACACACACTTCATTAGTGCTTTCTTCCTTCTAAAAATCACACTGTATCTACCTACCTGTGTACAGGTGGTATCTCCTTAGTAGATGGTGAGTTCCTTGAGGGAAGGATCTATTTCGATTTTGACTTTGTATTCCCAGGGTCTAGTGTGCCACAGAACTTTGGATATAGTTGGTACTTAATAAATGCTCATTGAGCTGAATCAGTCTAGAAAGCTGCCTACTCTTCAAGCAGCACTTGGTTATCTGCACACAATTTAACTATGGCCAGTGCTTAGTAAATGCTTAAGAAAGAGGACTGGATATTGACAGAGTGAGTTAATCAATGTATGAATGAATGAATAGCACTTATTTCCTACCCCAAGCATCAGGGAGCCTGCTGAAACCTTGGAAGCAGATGACATTAGGCACAATCAGAAGTTGAAGGCAGATTCTACTACTGATTGCTTTTCTAGACAAGGAAAGAATCTTGCCTTCAACTCTCATCTAGAGAGATGTATAGATATTACTTTTTTCCTACCATCTCTTCTAGGAATCTTTCCCTGATTCCTTAGAAAGACACCCTTAATAACTGACAACATCAATAACAAAACCCACAAAAATAATATTATTTCACGAAATGCAAAAAAGAGCTTTTGACAAAATACAACACCCATTCCTATTTAAGACACTGGAAAGCATAAGAATAAATGGAACCTCTCTTAAAATGATAAGTATTATCTATCTAAAAAAGAGCAAGTATTATCTGTAATGGGGATAAATTAGAAGCCTATCCAATAAGATCAGGGGTGAAGCAAGGATGTCCATTATCAACACTATTATTCAATGTTGTACTAGAAAGGTTAACTGTAGCAATAAGACAAGAAAAAGAAATCTAGGGTATAAGAAAAGGCAACAAGGAAACAAAACTATCAGTTTTTGCAGATAATGGTCAACTTAGAAAGCCCTACAGAGTCAATGAAAAAACTAACCTACACAATTAACTACAGCAAGGATGTAAAACGAATCCCCATAAATCATCAGTATTTGTACATATTTACCACCCAAACCTAACAGGAACAGATAGAGGACATTCCATTTGAAATATCAGCAGACAGTATGTTGTTTTCAAACAGTATGTCCTTTGTTTTCAAAGAGGATCAATGACATCACAGGAGAATGTCTCTGACTCATGCATGAATTGGATTGAAGTGAAGCAGAGTTGCACAAACTCATCAGCCTCACTCTCTCTTTCAGAGTCCTCAAAATTCAGTGGCAGGACAAAAAAGTCAGGACGATTGGCGATTGCCCAGGACATCTGACCAAGCTCTAAGTGGTCTGCAGAACCTGCTTCAGCCACCTTCAATTGATAAAGGATTGAGGGATGTGAACAAGCAGTTTTCAGAGGAAGAAATAAAAACTATCAAGTCATCTAAAAATGTTCTAAATCACTAATAATAATAATTTGGTTATTAGATTAATATGAATATAATTATTTCTGACAGACTTATGCCTCAAAGAGAATACTGCATTAATATATATTTTTTTCTTTGACACTAGCAAAGCATCTGCTAGGTGAGTCTAATGGATAGACTGATGGGCCTGGAGTCAGAGAAGACCTGAGTTCAAATCTGACCTTGGACACGTACTAGCTGTGTGATCCTAGGAAAACCACTTAACCTGTCTTGGTCTCATTTTCCTCATCTGTAAGATGAGGATAATAATGGCACCTACCTTCTGGGCTGTTGTGAAGATTAAATGAGATGATATTTGTAAAAGTGCCTGGTACACAGTATGTATTATAGAAATGCTTTCTCCCTCCCTCCCTCTCTCCTTCCTTCCTTCCCTCTCTCCTTCCATCCTTCCTTCCTTCCATCCTTCCTTCCTTCCTTCCTCCCTCCCTTCCTTCCTCCCTCCCTCCCTTCCTCCCTCCCTCCCTTCCTTCCTCCTTCCCTTCCTTCCTTCCTCCCTCCCTTTCTTCCTCCCTCCCTTCCTTCCTTTCGTTCCTTCTTCTTTCCCTCCTTCCCTTCCTCTCTTCCTTCCTTCTTTCCTTCCTTCCTTCCTTCCTCCCTTCCTTCCTTCCCTTCCTCCCTTCCTTCCTTTCTTCCTCCCTCCCTGCCTCCTTCCTTCCTTCCTTCCTTCCTTCCTTCCTTCCTTCCTTCCATTATGAGGCAGCATAGTTCAAATTTGGCCTCTAATGCTGGCAGCCTGTTTGACCTCAGGAAATTTCATTTAATCTCCTGTTCCTTTTCTAATGTATAAAAATAATGACCTCTCTAACTGATCACCCTGTAATTCTCTTCCTCTAGAATCTCTGAGTCCTCTCATTTTAGAAGGCTAGAAGTGGACCAGTATGTGAATGACTGTCTTATCTTGTTAAGTAATAACAGCTAACATTTATATGGCATCTACTGTGGGCCTGCCACTGTGCTAAGTACTTCACAATTATTATCTCATTTGAGCTTCACAACCATAGATGATATTATTATACCAATTTTACAGATGAGAAAACTGAGGCAAACATCAGTTAAGTGATTCACCCAGGGCCATACAGCTAATAAGTTTCTAAGACTGGATTTGAACTCAGGTGTTCCTGACCCCAGGCCAAGCACTGTGTGCACTATGGCGCCACCTAGCTGCTTCTATGGCTGGGAGTTAAATCGACACCCCGTCAGTTTGAAGGGCTAAGGCTTCAGATGAAATGTCTTTCCACTGCATCCTGGGCCATCTCCCTTTGTCCTGATCTATATTTTGCCACTGGATCCAGGTAGCTCCAGAGGAGAAAGTGATGCTGCTGACTCTGCACAGCCCTGCCTCACTTCAATTCAATTAGACACAAGTCATGCCATCATCTCTCTGATGTCATGGCCCTCTCTGAGAAGGAAGGACAAAAAACGACAGGAGGATGTGGGTCTGGTTTTCTTTCTCCAAGGACTGTTTCTTTAGGGGAAGTGGCTCCCCAACTATGGTCTGGCTACTACTGTTCCATCAGGGAAATCATGGTCTGGTTTTCTTGAATTACTAAACTTGAGAATAAGGAGGGGGGTGGGGTAGATGCTTTATTTATAGGTCTTTCTGCAAGCAAGAGGCAGCAGGTACAATGTAAGGTGTCTATGAGTCACATGAGCTGGTCTTTACTCCTGCCTTGCTACTGACTAAACTACGTGACCATATAACAATCTCTCTGAACTCCAGTTTTTACCGTCTCTGTAAAATGACGGGTTTATACAAGGTGACTTTTTTTTAAATTAAAAATATTTATTTTTAGTTTTTCAACATTCACTTCCATAAGTTCTAAATTTTCTCCCCACTCCCTCCCCAGGACAGCTTGCAATCTGATATGGGCTTTACACATACATTCCTATTAAACACATTTTCACATTAGTCACGTTGCATAGAAGACTTGTAACGAAAGGGAAAAACCATGAGAGAGAGAAAAACAAAATAAAACAAAACAAAAAAAGAAAATAGTCTGCTTTATTCTGCATTCCAACTCCATAGTTCTTTCTCTGAATGTGGCTGGCATTTTCCATTATGTGTCCTTAGGAATTGTTTTAGGTCCTTGCATTGCTGAGAAGGGCTAAGTCCTTGAATCAGTCCTCGAACACTGTGGCTGTTACTGTGTACAATGTTCTCCTGGTTCTGTTCCCCTCACTCAGCATCAGTTCATATAAGTCTTTCCAGATTTCTCTGAAGTCCACCTGTTCATCATTTCTTATAGCACAATAGTACTCCATTTCATTCATATACTACAACTTGTTCAGCCATTCCTCAATTGATGGGCACCCCCTCGATTTCTAGTTCTACAAGGGGACTTCTAAGAGCCCCCTCAGCTCTGATATTTTGTTTTATGGAACCTCCCAGCTCTGACATCCTGTGTTCTAAGGGCCCTCCCAGCTCTGACATTCTGTGTTCTAAGGGCCCTCCTAGCTCTGACATCCTACGTTCTATGGCCCTCCCAGCTCTGACATCCTGTGTTCTAAGGGCCCTCCCAGCTCTAACATTGTGTTCTAAGATCTCTTACAAGGGAAGTGTTCTATAGGTCTATGAGGATAGGAAGCCATTCACCAAGTCTTTTCTTGGGCCCAAGTGGCAGAACACTGGAGACTTCCTGATCTAGGGAAAGCCTGTCTTCAAATAGCTAAAAACCACTTGTTTGTGGCAAGCTTTGAGTGACTCCATTGATGCCCTCCTCTGGTTCTTAGAAACCCTGCCAGGACAGTACCAGCTGGTTCTCTCCACCAGCCTGGCCACGCTTTCACTGCTGGCCTACTTATGGACTGGGCTTCCCTCTGGCTCTCCATCTGACCCTCAGGTCCCAGGCAAAGAGGAGCTCCCTCACCTCCAGCCCTGACCAGCAGAAGATGGTTTTTTTTAGTGATGGCAACTCCAGAAACTGAAAGGCCAGGATTGAATTCTGAAGGTCTCATCAGCACAAATTATAGGGTGATTTCAGGAAAAGTTCTTGTGATGCTTCCCTCCCTCCACCCCTTCCCCTCACTACCACAGGCCTCCTTCTCCACAGCCTTACCAAAAACCTTCCCACCCCAGAGGAGCCTCCACTCCGGGAAATCCCCTTCTGTCTGCTGGTAGTAGCCTCCCAAGAGGGGAAGTTTCAGGAAATGCCACCCAAAACATGCCTCACTGCCCTTCTGACTGTCTGGCTATACTCTCTTCCCCTTCCTTTCCCCCTCCCCCACTTACCCCCTCCAACCTTGAACCACGAGCCATCATCAAACAAATTCTGCCATCATTCCTGGAAGGGGTGTAGGATCAGTTGTATTCGGTCCTCCCCTTCAGAATAGACCATCTTATGGGTAGGGACTATCTTTGCTTTTTATTCCCAGTGCATGTTAAGGAAGGAACTTTGGGCTGGGCACTCTGCTAAGCCCTTTACAAATATCTTATTTGATCATCCAGGGATGGCTGTGAGGATTCCATTTTATAGGTGAGGAAACTGAGACAGACAGAGATGGAAGTGACTTGCCCAGGGTCACACAGCTAGTAAGTGTCTGGGGCCAGATTTGAACTCAGGGAAAGGAATCTTCCCAACTCCATGTCCAGCGCTAGAGCTTAGATTCTTTTTTTGTTCATTCAAGTGAATATTCTGTGATTACCTTCTTAGAGTGATTTAGCAAAGCTTTCTAGTTTATCCAGAAGAGAGATGGCTTTGGCCTCATTAACGATCTGCTGTAACCAAGGCATCTAATTAACCAGCCATAAACTCACAGAATCAGAATTTTAGTGCCAAAGGGATGCAGAGCTTAAGTCTTTTTTGCATTGCCTGCCTGACAGGGGTTCAGTTATGGAGCTTCAGCTGGGACAGTTCTGGTGATAGGGAGCTCCCTCCCTTTTAGGGCAACTGGACAAAATCAGTTAGCCCCCCTGACCCTGTAACTTTCCCGTTAATCCTAGGCCTGCCCTCTGCATGGCTGTGGAATGTGTCCAAGAAAAAAAATCACATCTCCTCTGCATTTTAGGCACATCTTCCAGAAATAATTTTATTGAACATAATGCTAATATCCCAGCATGTTCTAGCTTAGAGAGAGATGTCAGGACTGGCAGTATCCCTCCCCCTTTTCCCTTCTCTGCCTCTCCATGTCCTCAGATATATCTCTTTCCCCAAAATGATCAGAAATAAAATTTGTAGGAATCTTGAACTAGGGGAATATCTCAATATTAAAATAGTTTGGGTTAACATTCCAGAAAATGGGGTTCCTTTCTTGACCCTGCTCCTTAACGTTCTTCTCTGCATAATCAAAGGAACCTCAGCACTTCTCCAGATAGACCTCTTAAAGCTGTTCTGAAAGGAGAAGGTGGCCCTGCCCCTGAGTAGGTCATAGCCCAAGCCTTTACAGAGGCTGGCGAAGGAAGAGACTCAACCAGACAGGGGTGCTGTGATCTAACCAGAGGCAAGTCTGGAATTAGGGTTCTAAGACTAGAGAGATACTGATTCCTTAACATTTCTAGATGAACTAAAAAGGGGGCTCGTAACTCACATTTATTTAAGGACTCTAAGGTCTACAAATTGTTGGAAATAATAATAGCTAACATTTCTATGGCACAGACTGTGCTGGGCACTGGGCCTAGTGCTTTTTAACTATCTCCTTCAATCCTCACCACAACTATGGGAGATAGGTGATTTCATCCCATTTACAGACAGACAGAGGGTTAAGGGACTTGTCCAGAGTCACATGACTAGTATGTGGCTGAACTGGAAAGAACTGAGTTTGGGGTTGGTGGACCAGGGTTTGAAGCCTGGATGGTCCCTTTACTGGCTCTGTGCCATATTCCTGGCTCTCTATGACCTCATCTATGAGTAAAGGGTTGGACTAGAAGGCCTCTAAGCTCCCTTTGGGCCCTACATCCTTGACCATGACCCATTTGATCCTTCTCCCCCCCAGTAGTCAAACATGCCAATGTCCCTCCAGTGAAACAGATTGTGGCACCCTCCTCATCAGGCTTGACTCTTGCCCATGCCTGCCCCAAGCTCGCCACAGGGAGCCCACCCAAAGGGCTAGAGGCCTTCCTAGATTTCTCTAGATATCCCCAGGTACAGAAGGTTGTCCACCTGCCCTTCACCTTCTCCACTCCCCTTCCTATCATATGATTCCTGCATCATGTCTTTTACATCCCTTTCTTCATGTTCCTCATTGGCCACACACTGCAATGTGCTTGGACCCACCATGGGCTTTTGCATCATCCTGTGAGGGGCATTCATTTTCAGTTCTTTGGAGATAGCGATCTTCTGAGTCCTGTCGCTATCCAGAATATAGAATGTTGCAGAACTTGTAGAATGCTGGCATTAAAAAAGATAGGGTTCTGATTTCTTGAGAAGTGCAATGCAAATATATATCCATTTTATAGATGAGGAACCTGGCGCTCAGAGAGGTTATAGCTACTGCCAGAGCCAGGACTCAAACCCAAGCCCTCAGCTCCAAGTCCAGCATTTTCCCACTATGCCCACCTGGTATCTGTTACCACTGGGGCCAAGGGGCTCAATGGAAATTCCAGGATGTCCTAACTCTCATTCTTCCCACGTCTGCAATCCTATTAGTCAAAGGAGTGGTGACTGTTCAAAAGGGACAGGGTCTGTGTTTCGGTTCAATCAAACAGCAAGAAGGTAGGGAAATTAAACTGTCAGCTGATAAGCCTTCCAATTTAGTTGGAGGTGGAAATGGCTTGCCGGATAGGGAAAGTGACCTGACCCCTCAGCAACAGGGCTGACATCTGCAGATGGATGCTGACTTGACACGCAACCATCAGTCTCTAGCTAGTTAGCACCACCACCTCCCACAGAAGGCACTAAGTTATTCATGAGAAAACTCTATCTTTCCCCATAGACAAAGAGGGGCAGGAAGGCCCACCTTGTACAGAACAAAAGATCCCCCAGAGCTGGCAGAGAAGTGCACACTTAGGGGGACAGTTGTGTGGCTGTGAGTCTTTGGAGAGCATGGTTACAGCAGGCGGCAGGATCAGTGCCCCCTCCTCATCTAGAAGATAAAGGGCCTGGCCTGGTCTCCAGAGCTCCTTTTAGACTCTGTTCTATGTTCCGAAGACTTGCACACTCTGTGGCTTCCAAAACACCCCATTAGAGCAGTCAGGAGTGGAGACAGTCTTGAAAAAGTTTAATTTAAAATTTAACACTGATCACCAATACGAACAGCTAGTGACAACCAACATTTGCATTTTGATGTATTAAGCATGAGCTACTTCAGTCACTTCGAGCTGTCCCCAGAATCGGTCCTTAGTCTGTTTTCCATCCTTCTAATTCTGTTTCTTTTCCCTTTATATTATGATGGTCTTTCCAGGTTTCTTTGTATTCCTCGTATTTGTCATTCCCAATATTACATTAATGTACCACAACATCTCTAGCCATCCCTATGGAGGAATATCCAGAATGTCTGAGATGATACTTTGGGGGCCACGTCCCTAAACTCTCAATCCAAGTCCCCTTCCTTCTGTTTAGGTGCCTTTTAGCCAATAACTGTAGCATGTGAAGAAACATTCATTCTCAGCCTTGGATGCTTGGATGCTTTTTGAACATCTGTTGGAACCAGAATCTCAACCACAGGGAACCTGGCTCATAGTTCTGTGCTAATGTTCTAAAAGCACTTCTCCAAAGGCAGAAAAGAGGTCCTGGGATCCTTTAAACAATTCATGGTAGACACCGCTTTACTGCCTTCTAGCCCTTGCACCCCCCTACTTTGGTCTGGGGCATGTGTGAACCATCTGGAACAAGAACAAAGGGCCCCCTCCCCCCTTCCTGTAACTGCATTCTACAGCTTGAAACGAGCCAGGCCTTGGGACAGTTTTGTTAACAAAGTAGTATGCTCTTTATTTACCTCCTGAAGCTGTCATTGGACATGCAACATTCATGAAACACAGGACCCTGAAGTCCAATCAGACATAAATTAGGTGCAGCTCTGTGGGGCCCACACTCCATGATGAGGTGGAGACACCTAAGCAAGCGCTTTCTTCTCCTTGTAGGTCGCCATCATCTTCTTGATTTCAGCTATTGCTTTTCCTGGATTTAGTCCCTGGAGGGCATGGTGGAAGAGAAACAGACCATGAAGCCACCCTCACCGGCACTGACCCGAGAACTCGGACCCCTGGCCAATTTTGTCTGACACCCCTGTGGCTACAGCAGTGGTCTGAGGGGCACACATCCGTTCTGCTAAGGCAGGGGCGCTGAATCCAGCAGCCGTTCCTCTGGGTCCACGTGACCTGTGTGCTCCCATCTGGCCTGACTTAGCCCAGATACAGACCCAGCCCAGCACAAGGTTTTCAGGCACTGCCCTAGAGAATCTAGAATCTTGGGAGAAGCAGGGTGAAGGCCTAGCCTGGGGGGGACCTTCCCTGAGCTCCCCCCTGGTGAGTGCTCCCCCCCCTCCGCATGGCCGCAGATGTTAGTCTTGGTGCAGGCTTTGGGTGCCGCTCCCTGGAGACAGGGAACACTGGGCATCCATGAACCACTTTCATTCTATCCTTAGCATGCCTAACATGGAAGCTGGGTCCCGGCACATAGTAGGCTTGTTGCACAGAACTGAATAAAAGTGAAAAGGTTAAAAGCCAAGCTTGGACCAAAGAGATGCCAAGAGATGAACAGAAAGAGGAGGCGAATGTGACGTCCTGGAAGTGTGTGCCCTCACTGGATGAACACCAGCAGAAGTCAGTCTCCAGACACATCTCAAGTATGTCAGAGGCCCCTGGAGCCCTAGGAGCTACTGGCCACATTAGCAGACTGGTACTGGCATTAGCTGGCCTTCTGTTATAACATCCAGCATGGCAAACCCCAGGATGGCCAGATTTCTGAAGTGGGAACAGGGGAGAGAGGAGAAACCTGGTCCATGCCTGGTAACCCTGGGCAAGGAAATCATCCAAGCTGAATCAAATATCCCACCCCGAGAAAGAAAGTGCTCAGTGCCTCAAAGATAAATTCAGAGGAAAAATTCAAAATGCTGGGGGGCTGGTGACAAGGCCCAGAAGAAAAACCCTGTGTCACTTCCTGCCCCTACCCATCCCCTGGAGAATGGAAGCACCTTGTGGGCAGGGGTTGGTTTTGTCTTTATCACCAACACCCCATGTTTGGCACATGCTGGCGCTTATTAAGTCCTTTTCAAGATGAAGGACATTCCTTTTTGTTAGTGTGTCTGAACCTCTGATTCCATGGGCATAGGCAAAGCCTGGTGAGATCTTCTCTCAAGGCGGATGGGCACCTTCACTGTAGTTTATCATCTTAGGGAATTTCTTGTAGGCCCTGAGATTTAGAAACTTGCCTGGGTCACAAAGTCAGTGAGAGGTGGGAAAAGCCCAGGCCTTCCTGGCTGGGGACCAACTCCTAGTCCACCTCTCTCTGAAATTCCTTTTGAAAAGCCCAATGCACAAATCTCAGGTATCTTAAACCAGAAATTGGGATCTCCTTTGAAAAGACGGCATGCCCAGAATCTCTCAGATGATCAGTCTTTTTATATGTAAAAGGGGAAGAGACAGTGAATTACATTTAAACCAAACCAAAAAAGTGACCTGTAATCATGCTGACTGGGCAAAATTCAAGCCCCCATAAGGATGCGGGGTGGAGACCAGACTTCTAGTTCTGACTTGGCCAAAACCTTTTGGTGTGATCCGGGACAATTCCTTAGCTTTCACAGGACCTCAGAGTTCCCTGCTTTATAAATTAAGGCAGCTAGACTAGGACCATAGATTTGGAGCTGGATGGGCCTTCTAAAATAATCTAGAGTAGCCCCTTCCTCATAGGCCCAGAGAGGTGACAGAACACCCACAGTGACACAGACAGCAGGATGCGGGGGCTGACTCAGCTCCCTCCCTGCTCCAGCTTTCTAGGATTCTCTGGAAGCTGTGCCTAGGTACTCCTCACTCCCCTATTCCACAAGGTAACCTAGATTCCATCCCTGAGAACAGCTATGTGATAGGTGGAGAAGGCTGGCTGTGCAGTCTGGGAGACCCAGGCTCAGGCCCTGCCTCACACATGCACACACTGGCAGGGTGGCTGAGGCTCTATGTTACAGAGGAGCTAATGACTGTATGTCTGGAGGGAGTTTCCCATGCTGATGAAACCTCGGGTCCTTACAAGCAAACAACCCCCACCCCCAACCCCCAGCTTCCCTCTCTCATATGGATACAGAAGGATTTCTGTGGCTCTCTCCAGGAGACAAGTACGTGCACTACCTTTCGGGCCATGGTTTCCCTGCTTCTCTCTACCCGGCCTTGCTCCTGTCCGGGCTGCACTGAGGGCTCTCCTCAGGACTGTGTACCAGCCCACCCTCTAGTACCCTCCCGTGAACTATCTCCCCTACCAGAATGTAAGCTATCTCAGCTCAGGGACTATCTTTCCTTCTGCTTGTATTTTTAAGAGCAAGCACTTAACAAATGCTTATTGACTTGCCCTGACTTTTTTGAGTAAAGCCACACTGTCCTGACTACCGATCTGGAAGCCTGCAAAGATGCCTGGTTGTGTCTGGGCGAGGAAAAGGGAAGGAAGACCACATTTCTGGAGCCCGAGTGTCCTTCCCAGCCCAGACAGCCAGGCTCCCCATCACTCACTGTACTGTGAGCCCACTGAATGCTTCCACAGCCTCTGTAGCTCATTCCCTCTATGAGACAAAGAAAGGCCGGCCAATTCTGACAGCCTGGAGTATTGGATACCTTAGGGCAGGTCCTGGTACAGTTCATGATGGTGTGACATCGGTACAAAGAAAATGGGTCCTGAAGCTGCGCCAGTCGCTCCTCTGTGAAGTCGTCTCTGGAGTCAATCATCCAGCGATAGGCCTAGAAAAAGAGACCCCTGGTCATGGTCAGAAGTGGGAGGAGACAGCCATCTGGGTGGCAGCCTGAAAGGGCATCTTTGGTGGGAATGTGCTCTGGCCTGTTTACCCACCAACCCAATCCAATCCATGTTTATAAATGTGCTGGGGCTACAAATAAGAAGACTGCCCGTGCCTTCTAGGACTTTACGGTCTAATGGGGAAGCTGAAAGGTTTTGAGAAGCCCCCCCGGGCTCCAAGGCGGTGCACCATGAGCTCGGCTCTCCTCTGACCTCCCATGGCTACCGCAGACAGCTCGGCACCTGACCTCACACAGTCTGGTCAGGTCTGTCTGTCCTGCATGTCATTCTTCCCTCACTAGCTAGACCACACGTGAACAGAGGGCAGGAAACATCTACACTTCTTTTCTCTCCAATCACAGCAGGTCTGGCCCAGAACAGGCATGTCAGATAGAAATTCTCAATTCACTTCCATAAACATTGATTAACCACTTACTCTGTGCAGGGTGCTGGGGGCCTGCAGGTCCTAACTAAATCTGTACATTAACAACCTGTGTGTACTCTGTGCAGCACTTTTAAGGTTTGCCAGGGAGGCAGGTCACACACTCTCAAAAGGGCCTACAGTCTGAAGATGGAGAAGGATGAAGAGAGTCGTTATGCTATGGGACATGAGAGGAGGCAGAAATCAGCTTTGCCCTGGGGTGAGGAGGGACTGGCGATGGCCAGGGAGGCTTCTGGGAGGAGAGAGCAGCTGAGCTGGGTCTTAAAGGAAAGGAAGAAAGTTCATGCTAGGCAGAGGGGAAGCAGGGAACAAAGAAATCCAAATAAAAGACGACCACTGGCACATCCAGGCTATGATAGGTCTGGCGAGATGCTGACACATGGGACAGACCTGGTCATAGTCAGGTTTGCTGGACTGTTGTGCATATGACAAGGAAGTAAGATCTTCTTACTCCCTGTCAGCTCAGACTGTCTGGCCAGAGCCCCAAGTGAAATATATCTTTGGGGGCCACAATCAGTCTTGAGGCCAGGTGACCACCAAGTTAATTCTGTTTTTGTTAAGAAAAAATATTTGCTTTTTGGGCATCATGGGACCTGTGAAAAATCTTGACAGCAAATTTAGCCACGCTAGCTGTTTGCACAGAAACAATAAAGCCCTGAGTTCTCTCTGTGGTGAATTCTCCATATGGTGTCAGGTTAAAAAAAAAAGCCAAACTCAAATCTGATTGCTTCAAGTAGTCCCTACCAACCAGCCTGCCTGGATTTCAGTGCTGGGGGTCACCTCTCCCATTGGGGTGTCCTTCTCACTCTGGCTTGTCCCAGTCAGGCCCTGAGAGACTCCCCAATGTGAGAGAGGGATCAGGAAAACTGTCAGACAGAAAGCAGGGAGAAGCCAGAGCCAGCAAAGCAGGTTGGCATCCAGCCAACTGTACCAAGAAACTTATTGTAGAACACCTGCGTGTGCAGCTGAAGCTGACAGGAGTGAGCACATCACCACCAGAAATCTGTAATGGAGAAAATCACTGCAGCACAGTGAAAGGTTCTGAGAGCCCTCCTGGAGGAGGAGAAAGACACTGACTTCTCCCATCAAACTTCTCCTGGGGCCCTCTGTCTGCAGCCTTTCTGCTTTGCCACCCCATCCCTTCCCTGTGATTCAGGCCACCCCACCCCCGCTCCTGCTGGCCCCTGAGCCAGGAACAAGCCTTACTTCCTGTTTTTGTGCCTCCTTAGCACCAAAGTGAGCAGCAGTCACACAGTCTGATAGGTATGGTGTCTGCATGGTTGTAAAGAAAGTAAAATTCATTCATTTGTTCACACAATGGTTCTCTCTCTCCTCTCCCTATCTCTCTTTTTTCTTATACAACAGTTTCCTACTGGGGAGGAGATCCAGTGGTAACTTGGGCATCATCTTTAATTAACTTCATGAACAAGAAGATGAAATACAATCTAGTGGAGGGGTGGGGGTGGGGTGGCGTAACACACACACAAATGGATCCCATGCTCAACAATAAACCCAGAGGAACAGAGCGGCCTGGGGAGAGAGCACAGTCTGGGGTGAGAGCACGGCCTGGGGAGAGAGCACAGTCTGGGGTGAGAGCACGGGGCCCCAAGGACTCTGCCCACACCAACTCACTGTCCTCTTGGGCCTCTGGATCACTGGGCCCAGAGCCCATGGGGGAGCCCCTTACCTGCATGAGGACTGCAGGGCCCAAGTATTTGTCTCCATTCCACCAGTAACTAGGGCAGCTGGTGCTGCAGCAGGCACAGAGAATGCACTCATAGAGCCCGTCCTGAAGAGAGAGAGGATGGAGCAGAAGGTAAAGACAGAGACGTCTCTTAAGGTGTTGTGTTTTAAGGGACAGGGATGGGGCCGCATCTAGGATGTCTTTGGCCTGGGCAGGGAATTCCCAGAAGAGGAAGCTGCCCTTACTCATGAGGGCTGGCGCTTTCTCTATATGCTGGTCTTAAAGAGCTGCCCAAAGCACTGGGATGTCAGGAGCTTTGCCCAGGGTCACCAGTGACATGGGGGAGAAGGACCTGAACTCAGCTCACCCTGACTCCAAGGCCATGTCTCTCGACAGCATCTGGTTTCTCTCACATATGTTATAAACACAGAAAACTAAGCTGGTCCCAGCTAAGACATCAACTTGAGCCCCTCAAGGCCCACAGGAGCAGAGGGAAGATGATGTGGAGTCATGGGGACCCATTTCAAATGCCCACACTGACACTCTGGACAAAATAACTTCCTTTCTCTGGGCCTTGATTTCTTTAAAGGCTCCTTTTTGTTGTTGTTCAGTCATGTCTGACTCTTCGTGACCCCATTTGGGGTTTTCTTGGATACTAGATACAGGAGTGGTTTGCCATTTCCTTCTCTAGCTCATTTTATAGATGAGGAAACTGAGGCAAACAGGATTAAGCGACTTGCCCAGGGTCACACAGCTAGGAAGTGTCTGAGGCTAGATCTGAACTCATGAGGATGAGTCTTCCTGACTCCAAGCCCAGGGCTCTGTGCACTACGGTGCTCCTAGCTGCTAAGGAGAAGACCAGACCAGAGAATCTCTAAAGTCCCCTCAGGCTCAGCTCTAAGCTTTTAGTTGTCTGCCAATCACCCCCGAACACTTCAGAGAAAGGGAGCTGTTTCCCAGACTTACTGGTGTGAAGTTGGGACTACACGACTAGGCTCTTGGGCCCCAGGAGTATGTAAGGAAGGACAAGCACCCTTGACTGCTTTCCTCACCAGGAGGTCAGACTTCTAGGAACCCCAATCATCCCCCCCAAAGCAGGAAGTGACCCCGAGTCAGCTGTCAGATAGCTGGCCCACTCACATGCTCACCCCTTATTTCCTGGAAGACACCCACAGACCATTGTCTTAGAACCTGATTCAATTCAGGCACAACTCTAACAACTTGGGTTAGCTGGATCATGTTTCAGCTCCCCTTAACTGAGGTGGGGGGCTATGATGGCAGCTCTGGTGGCCAAAGAGAGCTGGTCAGCAAGGGGAGACAGGGCCTAGTCAGAATATTGATCTTTAAATGCTGTTTAGCATACTTTGGTTAAGGCAGGGATGTGAAGGGTATATTTTAGAAAGATTTCTGTTGAAAATGAATAAAATAAAATAAAAAAGGCTTTGGTATTTAAACAGCTGAGCTTCAGTTCCATGGAGAATCACTGATGTGAGTGGCAGGGATGCTGGGTAAATGAGGCACTGCTGAGTGACGGCTCCCAGGGAGCCCACAAGAGGAGCCGTGTGACCAGGTGGACAGCTGAGGCCAGACTCTGGACTCTACTAAGTTAGGACCGGGTTTATGAAAGAGGGATACTCCTATGTGCATCTGGGGCATAGGCAACACAAGAAAGTCAGACAGCCACGAGAACTGGATGGCCTTGCTTCACGAGTGCCGAGTACACAGAACAGCTGCCAAGCATCTCCTTGAATCAAAGCCCAGCCTCTGGCCTCTGGGCGTCCTGGAGTGGTGACCGCTTTCTAGGCCAAGAAAAGGATGGACGACTAAAGTCTGGTTCTGAGTCTCTGCCTTTTTGAAGGGCATTTGTCAACAGCAGTCCTAAAAAGCAATCATGCAAGCATCTGATGGTCCCACCTCAAAACCAAAGCACTAACAAAAGATCCTAACCCAGCCCCAAACAAAAACACTAAACACAAGAATACCAGCTTCTCTCGATCTTCTATGGATTGAAGATACTGCTCCTTCCCTCCCTGGGATTCATCCTTCTTCTTCAAGTAAGGCTGAATGGATTTATACTGAGCATAGAAGTTATTCAGATCCTGAGAAAGAGAGCAAGAAATAAATGAATTAAATCTCACAGTCACATCTTGGAGTAATGAGGGTGGGGAGTGGGGCAAAGGGAACAAGCATTTATTAAGCACTTACTGTATGCCAGGAGCCATGTTAAGCTATTTACCAATATTATTTAATCTGTCACAACAACCCTGGGAGACAGGTGCTCTTATTAGATTCATTTTACGGATGAGGAAACTGAGGCAGACAGCAAAGAAGTGACTCGCCCAGGGTCACACAGCCAGAATGTGTCTGAGATTCGATCTGAAGTCAGATCTTCCTGACTCCAAGCCCAGTGCTCTGTATATTAGGGTGCCACCTAACAGCACTAAAACTCTCCACTCAGGTTCCCTGGGCCCTTCTCTGACTCAGGTCCAAAGACATCCAAGTCTCCTGCTCCCCTGCTACCAGCTGGCAGGTTACCCCAGGAGGGTGGGAGAAAACAGAGCTGTGTAGCTTCTTTGGCCTTCCCCATCAGTTGTCTGGGGTCAGGATCAGTCATTTCCAGGAAAAGTGCTGGCTCTCCAAGGGGAAGGTCTGTGATCCTTCCATAGCCCAACCAGACTGGGGGGCTTCTGGGCATTTTGGGGTTTGTGGCTTATTTTCTCCTTCTGGGCAACATTTCCTAAGATTCCAGAATTTCTGTCCCTCAGTTAGGAGCTTCCTTTGGGTGGGGAAGACAAATGCAACTCAACTAAGCCTCTGCTGGCTACAAAGCAGAGTTCTAGGTGCTGGGGACACAGAAACAAATGAAGCAGCCTCTGCCCTCAAGGAGCTTATATTCTAACAGCAGGGTACACAAGTGCAAAGAGAAACAGAAAGAGGGAGAGAAGGATCTGAGCAGACAGCATCTGGGCTGGGACTGGAGAGGCAGAGGGAAGGAAGAAGTGTGTGACAGGCAGGAGGCCAGAGGACTGCAGGCAGGCAGGCAGATGGGGGTGTGTGGGATGTGGATCTGGGAAACAGGCTGTGAGCTAACTGGACTGAAATGCAGAACGCATGAAGAGGAGTAATATAAAGGCAGTGTGGGGAGGAGGTTGGAACCAGATTAGGGAGGGCTTTGAAATGCCAGGCTGTGTTCCATCTCAGAGGCAACAGGAAGCCACTGATGACTCTTTGGCAGAGGCACGAAAGGGTCAGAGCTGTGTCTTTGGAAGACTGTTCTAACGCTTATATGGAGGATGGGTTGGAGAGACTGGAAGCAGGGAACTCCTCTGAGAACCACCGCCTGAGCCGAATGGGGGAATGCTGGAAGAGTCCTCTTTCCACTATGATCTCAAATGAGATGGAGACTCACCGGGACGAGATCCTTCACCACGTACATATGGGGAAGAGGGTAGATTTTGGAAACTTTGCTGAGGTTGGTGTCGATTTTTCTGGTGCACGCCAGCGTGTTGCCCCCATTGATGTTCATTGCACAGGAACCACAAATGCCTAAGAGACAGAGCCCATCTGCTCACTCTTGGGGCCACCATCCTGACACTCCCACCGAGGCCCACTTGATCCCTTTGATGTAGGATCAGCCGCAGCCACCCTCTCCCTTGTTGCTGTGAAATATCACGTGCCATACAGATTGGGGGGACTTGTTTAGCAGATAACTGATACCTGCTGGGGCATTGTCTGGCTTTCAAAGGAGGAACAATGAACTAAACTCATCCAGTGGGTAACTCACTATGATATAACAGAACAAAAATTATTAAGTGCCTATGGTGTACAAAAAGAGCTGTGTTCGGAAGTTTGGAAAAGACCAGGTTCATTCTTACACTGCAGTAAGTGCAGATAAGACACCCACAAAAGGAAGATCAGAGCAAAGAGCTTATCATCACAGGCGCTAGTCACAGAATTCGAGTTGCAGAATGTCACAGCTAGGAAGAGCTTAGAGCATGTCCAGGATGAAAGACCCCCACAACATGGCAGAAGGAGCTCAAAAGCCACCTAGGCCAAAGCCCTCATTCTACAGATGATGATCTAGAGGTCAGAGAGGCCAAGTCAATTATCTTTGGCAATCTTGGAGCCAGAAGGCACTTCAGAGCCAATGGAAGCCACAGCTGTGAAACTTGTGCAGCAAGGAAGGAGACAGATTAAAATAGAATTGGGAAATATTTGACAAAATTAAAATAAGTTAATTTTAAAAATACAAATAAAAATGCAGCCCAGAGGTTTTCTAAGGCACTACACTCCCCACAGCGATTCGGTCAGCTGACGCGGGCCGCTCAGAGCTCCACAAGAAGCCCCTCCACAAAGCAGGTGTGTCTGGCATTTGTTCTGCTCTAAAATACTGACAAGGCCTTTTTGAAGAAACCCAGCTACAAGCCTCCTGCTCCTGCTAAGTGGCCCTTTAGCCTTTGCTCACAGATCCCCAAGGAGAGGGTCCATCCCCTCCAGAGGCAACCCATTTCCCTCTTGGAGCTTTTGCTGACATCAAGCCTCCACTGGCTCTTTTGTAACTTTCACCCTCGGGCACCCCCATCCTGTTCCTGGTTCATGCCTTGAGCCAAGCAGCACAGGTGCAAATCCTTCCCCATAGCTAGCTCCCAGGCTACTCCCTCCCAGTCTAAATCTTATCTTTTCTCCTCCAGACCAAGCACCTGCAGCTATTCCACATGATTCTTACGAGATGTGATCCTGCAGATTGACCCTCTCCATCCCTGTGGCTCTGCCCTGTAGAGACTCTCACATTCACCTTTACCCTCCTTAATGTAGACTGAGGACTGCACACAATCCTCTCGATAAGATCTCACCCAGGGCAGGGCGTATAGCCCAAGGTCACACAGGTGCTACATAGCAGAACTGCCACTCAAACTCCCCCAGCCTAAGGCATGTTTTCTTCATTACTCTGTTTTGCTTCAGATACTTGCTGTCCAACACACAAACTTCAACCCTCCTGCACAGTACTTTTCCTGACAAAAGCCCATCATTCCCACTCAGTGGTTTGCATCTGACTGGGTATCCCCCTCCACTTTTGGAGTTTACCAAGACTAGCAGAGAAGAAGGAGTAGGCCTTAATTTGGAGAGGAGGCACCCGTTTGGGGTTTGCCTCTTCTCAGATGCCTTCATTTACACTGTTGAGAGCTGTTCCAGAATCCTTTCCTTTCACTACAATGCCCCTGGAAAGTGCTTTCCAGTAATCAGGTTCATAAAAATCAGTTCATGAAACTCACACGTATTCTGGCCATGACAAATCTGTTTCTAATTAGGCAAAGTCCTTAATTTTTTTTTGCCTGGATTTTTCTTTTTTAATCAAATTGCCTGAACTTATTTTCACATCTCTGAAGATCTGTCCAGAGGAGAAGTTACTTAAAAGTATCTGATTGTATACAGAAAAACATTTACAGGACTTACATTTCCTTAAATATTAGAATAAACCAAAGGACCTATCCAGATGATTGTCCTGTCTCCCTTAGCAAGCCCCTGATCATTTACAAGCTTGCACTCTTGAATCGAAGTGACCCATGATTCTGAGTACCATCAATAGGAGAGGGAGTGACCAAGGGAGAGGAGAATCCTCCTGGAAGAAGTCCCATCAGCCCCATCCTGACTGGCTTGAGTTTGAGACCCAAAATATGCAAGCCAGCCCCATCACTCAAAGCAGAGGAAATATTTACCTTCTCGGCATGATCTCCGGAAGGTCAGCGTGGAGTCCATCTCATTTTTAATCTTGATCAAGGCATCTAACACCATTGGGCCACATCTGTTAAAGGAGAAAAAAAGGACACTTTCAGAAAGTTTAGCCATTATCCCACCTTGCTTCCTACTTGCCATGAAGATAAACTTTAACACATAATTTGTTTTCTGGGTCAATATTTGCTGAGCGGAGAGTTATTTTTTTCTCCCTCATTTCCACTAGAACTAATGTTAGGATATGGAGGGTACAAGATCATAAACATTAAGCAAAGTCCTATACTGACTATACTGGGCACATTTACAGGAAAGAGAAGGGGAAAGAATCAGATTATTTAAATTATCATTATTTTAAAGAATAAAAACCCAGACAGCAAATTCACTAAAACAGCTTTTTACAAAAGGTTATTTATAAAGCAGCTGCTTTAATTATGTTTCCAAAAAGGTTCAGTAAGTGGGACATACAATGAAATTATTCACTTTAGTAAAGACCATGCTTATTGCAATAAACCCTTTTTGGAAAAGCTGGAACTTCAGAAGTTTCTCCAAACAATGCATTTTAAATTTCAGACCCTATTTCTAGGAGGTGACCACTAAAAATTTAAGGATCATGGAAGTTCAAATCAGAAAAGATCTTGGAGGATCATCTAATTCACGCTAAACTGTGGCAATTCAAAACAAAGTTTGTTGATGCCTTTGGTTTTTATGTCAGTTACTTCTGGATCCTGGCCACCTGCCCCTTCCCTCAATAAAACAAAGAAAACCAGCCAACGCAGTGCCTGCGCCTGACAAGGCAGAAACACTGCCTCCAGGTACTCTTCTTTCTCTTCCTCTTCCTCCTCCTCCCTCCTGTATTCTGCAGGACCAAGACTGGTCATCCAATTCACTCCACATTCAGGTCCATTTGAGTTCTTGTTGTTTATATTAATGTAATCACTGTGCTGACTAGGCAGCCGGGGTGGCCCATGGATAGAGCACTGGCCCAGAGCCAGAAAGATCCAAGTTCAAATTTTGCTTTAGACACTTGCTAACTGTATCACTCTGGGTAAGTCACTTAATCCCTCTCAGCCTCAATTTCCTCATCTGTAAAATGGACATAATAACAGCACCCTCCTCCCAAGGTTATGAGGATCAAATGACTTAATTGTAAAGGGCTCACTTAGTACAGTGCCCGACACAGAGCGGGTACTTTCCAGATGCTGCTCGCTGCTGTTTTCATTATTATCATTATTATTATTTTGTTTTCCCGGATCTGCTTATTTCATTCAGCATCTTCCCGTATGTCTGTTTTCCTCACTAAGTCAGAATTCTCGAGGTCATTCCATCTCCCCTCCCAGCCAGTGCAGCAGTGCCTGCCCCCAAACCCACCCCATGGTCGCCTGTTATTAACATTCCTCTCAAAACGTGGTCTCTAAGTGGTGGGAGCAGCAGAGCTGAGTACTGTCTGATCTAACTCTTCAGTGGCTATGAATACAGTGGAGGTTGAGTGAGTGCTCTGCTTCTGGCAGAGGGCGCTCCCTCAGATACCAGGAGTGACTGCCCCTTCCCAGCACACAGTGAGAAGCACGTGATTTGTTTCCTGTACTCATCCCTCTGGCATGCTGCACCCAGATGATAACATTGCTGCTCTTTCATTGCTGAACTTCACCCAATGTTCTCAGCCCACCCTGACACCCAGACTGCCTTAACAAGGATACTTTCTACTCATTTCCTCATCTCCACTCTTCACCTCTTGGATGAGGCATGCCATTCCAGAACAAAAACAGGTCCCAAATCACCGTGTCTCTCTCGGCTTTTTTTAAAAAATCATGACTTTGACAGCAGAACACAAACATTTCCAAAAGGACTGAAAAGAATAAGAGCGCATATGAAGCTAAGAACCTCCCATCTATAGCTTGTGGGCTTTAAAAGCATACCCCAATGTCAACCCAGCAGCATCAAAACCACCTTTCTTTTCAGTGATGTCTCCACAATTTGTCCCAGGATGTGTGGCTATACAATGTGTGTGGAAAAGCTACAAGGGTTATTAGTGGACTGGATGCTTCAGTGAGTCAGAAGGGTGATAGGTCAACTAAAAAAGCTCAACCCAGTTATGGGTGCCACATTTTAGGAAGGACAAGAACAAAATACAATTTGCCCAGCTGAGGAAAATCAGAAAGTCAAAGGATTAGAGAGTATGTTGTATAGGAAGATCAGTCAAAAGAAATGCAGAGATTTAGCTGGGCCTGCACAAGAGAAGACTGGAAAGGGCATGCTCACTCTCTTCAGGATGCTGTGCAGAAGATGGGACAGACTTGTTCTGCTTGGCCCTGGGGGCAGAACCAGGGGCCGAGTGGGGTGTGCTGGGCCAGAGGCTCCTAAGGGTCAGAGAGGCAGAGCTCAGCTCCATTCAGGACAAGACTCCTAGCTCCTGGAGCTGTCCCAAAGAGGAATGCCCTTCTCCATAAGCTCCCCACTGGAGGTCTTCATGCAGAAGCTGAGTGGGAGAATCTGGGACCAAGAGAGAGGGCATTCCTGTGCAGACAAGGGCTGGAGCTGATGATCTCTGAAAGGAATGAACATTCTCCAGTAGGGGCTTGCTAATTTCAGATCTGTGATCTTATGATTTCAGAGATACCTCAGCTCCTCCATGGTGTCATCAGTATTACATCTACATATACATGACTAAGGAGGAAATGTAACCCTGGAGACTTAAACACACCAATCTGATAAGAATATATGGATAAGGGGCTCATGTCACAAGTGTGATTTCATAATAAAGTCTCTCATTTGGAGGCCACTTCCATAGACTTTTCCCTCTTGGTATTGCCGTTCTGAATTAACCACTAACCCCATCACCAGAACACTGCCTGTCCTTCAAAATCCTGTTCTGCCACTCACTTGTTGAGATCGATTTCATAAGTCTGCATGCGCGGCTTATCTCCAGGCTTGTCTGGGTCCCATCTGTAGATGGCAAATTTCTTGAGGCGAGGAGCTGCAGTGGCTGCTGTCTGGGCCCCTCGGCAGGCCTGAAGTGAGGGGAAAGAAATCACAGAAGCAGGAATACACAGTCTGCCAAACATGCAATGATACACTGTTTCAAGAGATATTATTCTAAATTCTACTATTGGGATTAAAAATAAAAAAGCCAGGAGGAGATGGGGCCAAGATGGCAGAGAAAAGGCAGCGACTAGCCTGAACTCTTCCCCCAAAACCCTTAAATAATGCCATAAAACGATTCTTGGAGTGGCAGAACTCACAGAAGGATAGGATGTTATAATTTTCCAGCCAAAGACAACCTAGAGGGTTGGCAGGAAGGGTTTGTCTCACCTGGGTGAGGCTGGAGCACAGTCCAGCACAGCCCTGCCAGCACAGACCAGGCCCCAGCAAACCAGGAGCAAGCCCTAGGAGTTATTGAATCTGTAGCAGCAGCAGCTGCTTTCAGAGCTCTCAGCCCACAGATAGTAAAGGGATTGGACAAGAGATTACAGGGGTCTATTTGCTGGAACTGGGGCCAGGACTCTGTTGCTTTGCCTATACTTAGATCTGGGTAGCAGTTCTAGGACAAGGAGGAGCACTAGCACACAAGAGCTTGCTGGCCACAGTAGAGGAGAGATCTCCTCATGTTTCCAGGGCAGAAAAGAATGCTTGTGGCCCTACCTCTCCTTAGATCACAGCACCTTGGAAGAACTGAAAACAGCTGCACAAAACCCCTGAAGCTTAGGACAGTGCACCCTCCACCTTACGGAGCAGAACCCTACTTTAACAATGAGTTAAAAGTCAAGTAACAGGTTGAGAAAAATGAGCAAACAACAGAAAAAATTCTCACTGCAGAAAGTTACAACAATGGCAAGGAAGATCAAAACAAAGTCAAAGCTCCTACATCCAAAGCCTCCAAGAAAAACACGAATTGGTCTCAGGCCATGGAGTAGCTCAAAAAGAATTTTGAAAACCAAGTAAGAAAGGTAGAGGAAAAATTGGGAAGAGAAATGAGAGGGATACAAGAAAATTATGAAAAAAGAGTCAACAGCTTGGTAAAGGAGATATTAAAAAAAATACTGAAGAAAGTAACACTTTAAAAAACAGACTAGGCCAAATGGTAAAAAGGTACCATAAAAACAATGAAGAAAAGAATGCAATGAAAAGCTGAATAGGTCAAATGGAAAAGAAGGTACAAAAGCTCACTGAAGAAAATAATTACTTAAAAGTTAGAACTGTGCAAACAGAAGCTAATGACTTTATGAGAAATCAAGAAACAATCAAAACCAAAAGAATGAAAAAATAGAAGATTGTGAAATATCTCACTGGAAAAATAACTGACCTGAAAAATAGGTCCAGGAGTAATAACTGAAAGACGTGATAAAAAGCCTAGACATCTTTCAAGAAATTATCAAGGAAAACTGTCCTGATATTCTAGAACCAGAGGGTGAAACAGAAATTGAAAGAATCCAGTGATCACCTCTGGAAAGAGACCCCAAAATGGAAACCCCCAGGAACATTATAGTCAAATTCCAGAGCTCCTTGGTCAGAGAGAAAATACTGAAGCAGCCGGGAAGAAACAACTCAAGTACTGTGGAGCCATAGTTAGGGTAACACAAGATTTAGCAGCTTCTACGTTAAAGCATCAGAAAGCTTGGAATATGAGATTCTGGAGAGCAAAAGAGCTAGGATTACACCCAAGAATCACCCACCCAGCAAGACTGAGTATAATCCTTTGGGGGAAAATGGACATTCAATGAGATAGAGGACTTTCAAGCACTCTTAATGAAAAGACCAGAGCTGAACAGAAAATCTGACTTATACAAGGCTCAAGAGAAGCATAAAAAAGTAAACAGGCAAGAGAAATCATAAGGCACCTAATGAGGTTAAACTGTTTACATTCCTATATGGGAAGAGGATACTTTTAATTCATAAGAACTTTCTCATTATTAGGGCAGTCAGAAGAAGTATATATAGGAATATACATACATACATACATACATACATACATACATATATATATATATATATATATACACACACAGAGAGCACAGATGTGAGTTGAATATAAAGAGATGATATCTAAAAAAAACAAAATCAAGGGGTGAAAGAGGGAATGCACTGGGACAAAGGGAGAGGTAGACTAGGGCAAACTATCTCACACAAAAAAGGCAAGAAAAAGCTTTTACAGTGGAGTTGAAGATGGGGGAGGTAAGGGGGAGTGGGTGAACCTTATTCTCATGGAATTAGCTCGAAGAGGGAATAACATACACACTCAGTTGGGGTATAGAAATCTATCTTACCGCACATGAAAGTAGGAGAGGGGGTTGATTAGAAGGGAGGGCAGATTGGGGGAGGCGTAGTCAGAAGCAAAACATTTTTGAGGAGGAACAGGGTAAAAAGAGAGAGAGAACAGGGTGGGGAACAGGATAGAGAGAAACATAGTTGGCAATGGTAACTGTGAAAAGAAATTTTGAAGCAAGTTTCTCTGATAAAGGCTTCATTTCTCAAACATATAGACAACTGAGTCAAATTTACAAAAGAGCCATTCCCAACTGACAAACAAACAAAAGATATGAAGTTTTTAGGTGAATTAAAGCTATCTATAGCCATATGAAAAAATGCTCTAAAGCATTACCAATTGGAGAAATGCAAATTAAAATAATTCTGAGGTACTACCTCAAACTCGACTAACAGGGCAGAAAAGGAAAATGAGAAATGTTGGGGGGATGTGGGAAAAATGGGACATTACCACACTGTTGGTGGAGCTGTGAAATGATTCAACCACTCAGTACAATTTGAAGTTATGCCCAAAGGGCTATAAAACCATGTATACCCGTTGACTGGCAATACCCCTACTGGGTCTGTATCTAAAAAGAGATAAAAAAAAAAAGAAAAGGAAAAGGACCTATCTGTACAAAAATATTTATAGCACCTCTTTCCTGGTGGCAAAGAATTAGAAGTTGAGGGGATGCCCATCAAGTGGGGAACAGGTGAACAAACTGTGCTATATGATTGTGATGGAATATGATTGTGCTCTAAGAAATGATGAGCAGGATGCTCTGAGAAAAACCTGGAAAGACTTACACAAGCTGATGCAAAGTGACATGTACTGTGTACACAATAACAGCTGTGAATGATTCAGCTATTCTTAGCTGAGGATCCAAGGATCCAAGACAAGGCTGAAAGACTTATGATGAAAAATGCCATCCAGTCCCAGAGAAAGACCTGATGGTGTCCGAAAACAGACTGAAGCACACTTTTTTACTTTATTTTTCTTGAGTTTTTTTGTCTGTTTTCTTTCACAACATGACTAATATGGAAGTGTTTTGTATGACTACACATGTATAACCTATATGGAATTGCTTGCCTTCTCAATGGAGGAGAGGGAAAAAGAGAAAATCTGGAACTCAGTTTTAAAAATGAATGTCAAAAATTGTTTTTAGATGTAACTGGGGGAAAGAAAATACTAAACAAAAAAAAAAAGAATTAATTTCAAGGTCATTAGACTATTTAGAAAAAAATAAAGCCAGTCATCTCTGGTGTCACGGAAAGGGTATGGGGCCACGAGTCAGCAGAAAGGCCCACAACGGGCTCAGTGGGTGACCTTGGAAAGTCCCTCTCCCTCTCTGGGCAAATTTCAGCCCAACTGTCAACAAGCATTTAATAAGTGCTGACTAAATGCCAGGCCCTTTGCTAAATGCTGAGGGCACAAAAGAACGCAAAAGCAGTCTCTTCCCTTAAGGTGATCCCATTTCACTGAGGGAGACAACATGCAAATAATGAGGTACATATGAGATCTGTGCAGTGTAAACAGAAGGTAATCTCGGGGGGAAGATATCATTAGCATCTGGGAAGAGGCCGGGAGCCAGAAAGGCCTTCTGCAGAGGAGGGGTTTGAGCTAATTCTTTAAAGAAGCCAGAAAACCTTAAAGAGCAAGTGGAGGGGCAGACCATGGGGCTGCAAAGGCACAGAGATGTTGCAGATGAGGAAACTGAGGCTGAGAGTGCTGATATAATGTACCCACAATCATACTGCATGGACCCAGTGCAGGGCCTTCGGGCTTGAGTCTAGATGTTCTTACTGTTACCTCCTCTGCTTCCTCAGGCAGTCACTTGTATGTGTGCCCTGGGCTGAGGGATCTGGTCTGACCTGAGCAAAGTGGGGCTGTTTAGAGACCAGAAAGGCAGGACTGTGCCAGAAAGAGCAGCAGGCCTGGCTTCTGAGGATCTCGGCCAAGTTCCCAGCTCTGACACTCCCATGTACCTCTCTCAACTTGTTCCACCATTTGTAAAATGGCAACTGTGCCCCATAGGGTTACTGTCACTGTTCAGAAAACATTCAAGCACTAGAGAAGTATGAGCCAATCTAATTTTATTTGGTGTCACATTCACAGTGTATTCCAGGTGGGTCATGCATCTATCTCACAAGGAAACAGGCAGGCCTATTACCTTAGAGAACCAGATGCCCTGTACTTCCAGAGGCCTTGGTCACCCCCATTTCATGCCAATTATAAGAACTCCTTCAACTGACATATCTGGCCTCTGCCTGAACACATACGGTGCCAGTACTTCCTTGGGAGGTGGCCCTTCTGTTTTGGGGAGCTCCACCATCACTAGTGAGTGTCTTATATTTAAATATGTCTCTCTGTGACTTCTTCCCAGCTCTGTACTCTGAAATCTTTTTGAGTAGAAAAACCAAGAAGGTCTTCTCAGAAATAGTAGCAATTAAATGAATAGCACCCCAAAAAGCAGGGCAAAGCAGAATGACAATTCCTTTCTCTAGGCTGCCCAAGACTTTCTTTGACAACATAAGTAAAAACTAACCAAGCGACCAGAGAACCAACCAAGCCTAGCAATCCACAAAAAGAGCAAAGTGCACTCCCCTCTCAAAATGGCTTCGGGTATACTGGTTCCCTTGTGGTGTTCCTCCAGCAGGAAGTAAGCTCCTTTTGCTGCTTCATTTGTGTATCTCTAATGCCTGACACATCCCAAGGGCTTAATCAGTGTTTCAATGAACCGGACATGTCATCCCTGAGGTGTCTGCCTTGAAGATGGGTAGCACCATCCACCATCCTCGAGAGCCAGAAGACAGAGGTTTCAGAGTCATCAATTTGTGCTGGATGGGGCCCTGGGGACCATGAGGCACAGGATCACAGATCTAGTGTTAAAGACATCTCAGAGGCCAATCTCATTTACAGGAGAAGAAATTAGGAGGATCACTGACCGTGACCCAAGGTCAAAGAGGTAGGTATCCAAGCCTGGAGACAAATTCAGGTCTCCCAACGCTAGGACCAGCACTCTTTGCACTAGACAAGGCTATTGTTTGCTCAGTGCTCACAAGATACATCTGAAAAACAAGAAGAGATAGTCCTAAAATAATTTAGATACTGGATTTGGGGAAGTGAGGACAGTGGGTTCCAAGCTGTGCTAAAGATTGGATAATGTTCCTCAAGGATGCAGAATTTTAGCCAGAACAGTCTGGAAAAACATTAAGAGTTTGGAGAGGAAAGAAAAAATATGAATTCGTGTTAGGGGTTGGAGAGTGGGGGAAAAGGCCACTGTCAGCAAGATGGAAAGTCTGGCTCAATTTTGAACTCTTGTCAGCCTCCACTAAGAAAACCTTTCAGCTTCCCCAAACTGGCTCTTTGGTAAGACTTCAGCACCTATTTGCCAAGTACCTACCAACTCAGTTGGAAAGATAGTCTTGTAAAATAAAATTCCTTCCCTCAAGAAATTTATCATTTAATTTTAAAGAAAAGATTAATAATTAAACCTCCTGTTTATAGTTCTTACCTCCTCCTATCTAAATTCAGATGACATTCATCTGGGAAGATAAGAGAAAACAGCTGGTAAAATGGGAAGAGTGGAAGGTGACTAATTGGAGATTCAAGTTTGAGATGTCCGAAGTAAACATTTATTAGGGTTCTACTGTGTACACAATGTTCTGCTAGGCCTGGAGATAACACATAAAAGACAGTTCCTGAACCCCGGGAACTTATGTCCTACTGAGGGATGGGGGAAGGACATAATCTATGTAGATGAGTAAAATAGAATTGAGTGTGATGGGGCAAACAAGACATCCAAACAAAACTCTTGGAAAATGTGAAGAGATTACTCTGAGCTGATGTATGTGGGTGAGTCTGGGGGAGCTGAGGCAGGGTCAGAGAAGGCCGCATGGAGGAGAAAGCACCTGAAAAGAACCCTGAGATAGAGAAGCAGGTATCGATGAAGAAAAACTTCTAGGCAATGGGGATGACCATAAATGTATGAGAATGGGACATGAAATGCCCAGTCCAAGGGACAATAACTAGTAGTCCAGTTTGGCTGGCATGTACAGCGTATACAGAGGGTAATGTGAAATAATGTTGGGAAGGAAAGGTGGAGACTGACTGGGTCATACATGCTAGGCTAAGGGGTTGATAGATTTTATTCCTGAGGCAACAGGGAGCCAAGGAAAGTTTGTGAGCACAGGAGAGACACGGTCATGTCCATAGGAAGGTCATTCCGGCTGCTGTGCGAGGGGACTGGAGCCTTGGTGGAAACTGGAAGCCTAAAACCAAATATCATGAAGGGCTAAGTTGTACCACACAAACTACTGTCTAAGCTCAGGAAATGGAGAGATGGGCATGAAGCAGAGGAAAGTCCCAGGAGGGCACTGGTACCTAGGAGAGGAAGCTGCTGTCCAGGGTTCCACAGGCTCTTACATTCCAATTCTGGTGCCCCCTTTTTAGATCATAGGTAACAGAGTCATAGAGCTAGAAAGAATCTTAATGATCATATGGTCCAAGCTTTTCATTGTACAGTGAAGGAAACAGAGGCCCAAGGAGGCTGAGGGACGGCTCAAGCTCATATTTGGCAGAGCTGGAACATCACTATCAAAACCAAAGGTGTGCAGAGTGCCTGCCTACTTTGTGTAAAGCACTGAGTTTAAGAAACAAAGAGGCACAAAATGGGCCGCAGTCCCTGCCCTGTAGCTGGGGGACAAGAGACCTATAGATAAAAAGGTAAACAAAGCAAGGTAACCAGATTGAGGACTCTGAGAAGGACAAAGGTAAATTCAGGATAGACATGGCCGGGAAAGGATGGGTCTCCTCATGCTTTGGTGGGGAGGGAAGGTATGTCCTTGTATTTGTTCTTGTTCTCTTCATTAGGATGTAAGCAGAACTGCTTGATTTTTACCTTTATGTCTCTAAGGCTTAGCGCAGAGCCTGGTGCATGTAGTAAGTGCTTAATAAATGCTTATGGACTGATTGGTTAATCAAAGAGTTGGGTCACTTAACAGCCACACAAGCTGGGGCAAATAAACCATCTCAACTAAGCCCCAGTTTTCACAAGAATAAAATGGAAATAATGAAAGGACTGCCTAAGTCACAGGGTTGCTGTTTACAAAAAATAACAATGAAAGCACTTGGCAATTCCCAAAGTGCTATGGAAATGGGAGCTAACTTTATTATTCCAAATAATGTTGTTGTTTAGTTGTGTCTGACTCTTCAGGACCCCGTCAGGGGTTTTCTTGGCAAAGATACTGGAGTCCTTTTCCATTTCCTTCTCCAGTGGATTAACAGAAGTTAAGTGACTTGGCCAGGGTCACACTGCTAGTGCGTGTCTGAGGCTGCATTTGAACACAGGCCTTTCTGACTCCAGGCCTGGTGCACAATCCTCCAATAAGGTAGGCCCAAGTAACCAGTGTGCCACCAGATCCTCATTCTTAGCCCTGATGAGATTCTTCTCTGTTCTCAGAGCAGTAAAACTCAACTCTACCCAGAGAACACAGTTTGGTTGCTTCTGGCAGGTTCTAATGTCACAGCCATCCCGAGACTGCAACCACGCCCAAAGGAACTCAGGTGTAAGGGGGCTTGAGTTTATTCTCATGTGTGTTGACATCACGTCAATTCAACCTAACAATAAGGTGCACGACGTATCTGTTTGCTCAGCAACCAGAAAGAAAATGAGTAAGTGAGCTCTTTGAGGGAACAAGAAGTTAATTATTGATAGCTAATTTAACTCTTGCTCTTCTGGTGAGACTATACCCAGCGCCTGGACAATGACAGATCCCATGAGAGACTGAAGATAATGCGACCTTCGAAGTTCCTTCCACATCTAAAATGCTGAGATGCACGGGAAGGTTCATGACCTGCCCAAAGGGAGTCGGGGATAGGGGGAGATGGGGTGAGGGAGGGAAGAGGATGAGGAAGAGATAGATATATATACATCCTGTGTTCTAAGGGGCCTCCCAGCTCTGACATTCCCTGTTCTAAGAGAGAGAGAGAGAAAGTACGATGGGAAGATGAGATTTAGAGTAGCCCTGACAGTTTAATTAGCTGTATGACCTCGGAGTAAGCACCTTCCCTGCCTGGGTTCACTTTGATTATTTGCGAAATGAAGGTTACATTAGATGATCTCAAACACAACCAGCTTTGACACTGTATATTCTAGGTCACCCCAACTCTTGACATTGTATGTCCTAGGGTCCTCCCAACTCTGACATTCCCTGTTCTAAGGCCCCTCCCAGCTCATACATCCTGTGTTCTAAGGGCCCTCCCAGCTCTGACATCCTGTGTTCTAAGGTTCCTCCCAGCTGTGACATTCTGTGTCCTAAGGGCCCTCCCAGCTCTGACATCCTGTGTTTTAAGGGTCCCCCCAACTCTGATATCCTGTGTTCTAAGGACCCTCCCAGCTCTGACATTCCCTGTTCTAAGGGCCCTCCCAGTTCTGACATTCTGGATTCTAAGATCCCTCCCAGCTCTGACATCCTGGGTTCCAGGCCCCCTCTCGGTGCTAACACACTCAATTCTACATCCCTCTCAGGTCTGACTTTGTTCTAGGTCCTGTGGGTTCTTCTATTCGCGGGTCTCGGTCCCTCCCGGCGCTGACACTTGCTCGTTCCATGCTTCCCCTTGACGCCCTCGGGTCTCCCGCCAGCTGGGCCTTGATCCTGTGTGACCGTGCAGCCCCTCAGGCCTCAGTTTCCCCGCGTGTAAGGGGAAGGGCTGCCCCACGGATTCCCGTGCTCCTCCCAGCTCTGTGGATCTATGGCCCTCGGCTGCTTCCAGCCCTCCTCGTCCGCTCCGCTCCGCTAGGCCGGGCCTCACCTGTACCCGGAACCCGGGAAGCAGGGCGACCCCCGGGACGAAACTGCGCTTCAAGGAGACTCCGATCACCGCCGCCATCTTGGCCTGTGACGTCAAGCTCGCTTCGCCCTGCTCTGGGGTGTGCGGGACACCTCCCTCCCCTCCAACATCCCGTCGACCACCGCGGCGCCCGAGGCGGAAGGGCTGGTGCTCCAGCCGCCAGACACCGAGGGAGCAAGCACTTCCGGCCTGAGTATGGAGGAAGGAAATTGGAAATTGAGCAGGAAGTGGGAAATTAGAACCAAGCAAACAGAGCGCAGGCGCAAAGTCCAAAGGCTCCTCTAGACTTAAGGGAGTGACCAAAGCCCAGGGGGCGGGGCGTGGACTCAGGGAGACCTGAGGGGCGGGCCCAGGCCCAGGGAGCGGGTCCGAACTTCCCACCAGCCCCGCCCCTCAATTTAACCCTCTCTTTGCCACTTTTCCAGTTCTTTTTCCACTGTAAATCCTGTTATCCTGCTCCTCCCCCCACCCAGTAATCGGCGTCTCTGTTTTCTCTGTATCTTTCTGTGTCTCTCTCGCTTTCTCTTTCCCTTTGTCTCTCTCTCTCTCCGTCTCTGTCTCTCTGTCTCTTTCTATCTCTCTGTCTGTCTCTTTGTCTCTCTGTGTCTCTCTGTCTCTTCTCTCTCTCTCTTGTCTCTCTCTCTGTTTCTCTCTCAGGCAGTCAGGGTCCAGTGACTTGCCCAGGGTCACACAGCTAGTAAACGTTGGCGTCCGGATCCAGTCCTCTCTCGGTTGAGATACCCAATGGTCTTTCCTCAGTCTAATTCTCCTTCACCTGCTTACAGTGATTGATGTTGCTTCTGTGTTTTCTCCCCTTGGTTCTAGCCCAGCTTTGCCCTCCCGGTCTCTCCCCGGCTCATCATGCGTTCCAACACCCTCCGGCTGTACCTTCTGCTTGGAGCCCTCCTCTCCTCTCTCTTGTACTCTCTTCCAGTGAGGCTGGTGACTTTGCTCAGCCCTGCCTCACTTAAATCCAATTCAGGGCAAGTCAAGGCATCACGGTCCTCTTTGAGAACAAAGGATGTACAGCAACAACCAAACTCTCTCCGGGTGATACTAACCCACTCCCAGTGGTGTGTTGATCATTCCTCTTCAGATGATTCCCAGATCTATTTATCCCTCCCTAATCTCTCTCTATGGGGCAGCTAGGTGGTACCTTGGATAGAGCCCCAGGCCTGGAATCAGAAAGACTTGAGTTCAAATTCGACCTCAGACACTCACTAGCTGTGTGACCCTGGGCAAGTAGCTTCACCCTGTTTGCCTCAGTTTCCTCCTCTGTAAAATGAGCTAGAGAAGGAAATGACAAATCACTCCAGTATCTCTGCCAAGAAAACAGCAAATGGGGCCAGGAAGAGTCGGAAATGACTGAGAAATGTCAACAGGCAATCTCAATGTCATGAGACTTACTTGAAAACTAGGTTTATTTCAAGAGAAATGAACATGCATGTGGAATCCAAAGGGTTCCCAGTCCTTACAGAAGTTTGCATATTTGTGACAGTGCAACCAGGCAAAGGAGGAGAAAACAGGTAGGGGCTTGGCATGGCAGGGGAAAGGTGAAGCAACCCCTCCTGAAGGGGGAGGAGCTTGGGGTGCAAACACAAATTGTGTCAGCTGTGGGGGTGGGGAGCTTTGTCCTTGACACACTCAGGGCCTCCTGCATACTCTGGGTCCAATGTTTCTGGAAAATATGGCAACTCAAAAAAGCAAGTTCAAGGGACCCCTTAACATCCTCCAGCAGAAGTGACTGGACAATAACAATAACAACCACCACCTTTCTTTAGCTCCAGTCCCTACATCACTAACTGCCTATTGGATATCTGCTAGGCACCTCAAATTCAACATGTCCAAAATAGAACTTAGTATCTTCCCTCCTCCACTTCTGATCTTTCCCATTTCCAACTATCCTGTTTTCCTGTATTTGCAATCTTGGGGTCATCAGTCTCTCGTTCTGGCTCATCCTGCCCATCTAACCAGGTGCCAAGACTCGTAGTTTCTGTCGCTACACCATTTCTGGCATATGTCCCTGTCTCTCCATTTACAGGTCTTATCACCTCTTCCTTGGACTATTACAATAGCTTCCCAATGTCTCCTTGACTCCAGTCTCTCCTCTCTCCAATCCATCCTATACTCTGCTGCCAAAGGGACTTTACTAAAAAACTGACCAGGTCACTAACCTCCTCAATAAACTATGACTTCTAATAGGGATCAAATATAAACCTTCTTTGGCACAGTAAACCCATAAAACCCAGCCCCAAGCTTCCTTTCTAGTCTTATTACGTGTGATTGCCTTTCATGGATTTCTAACTGTTTTCTACCTTATCTCCCATGTCTGAGCCTTTGCACAGGCTGTTTCTCACACCTGGCATGCACTCCCTGCTTACCTCCTCATGGAATCCCTTTTTTCTCCTGGAGGAAGGAACTCAAGTTTCACCTTCTACATCTACATGAAGTCTTTCCTGGTCTTTCCCTTCTCCTCCCCTTTCCCCCATCACAGCCACCCCTGCCTTCTTTTTTCCAAATCACCTTGTATCTATTTTGCTTATACCTAGTGAATGGGAGGCTGAAGCAATCCCCCACCTGGAAGAAGCTGGGGAGCCTGCTTCTAGGAGGGCAGGATGGCAAAACACAGCAGCTCCTTGGAGATGTTTGGAGCACATACATTCTGTCCCTGGTTCTGGTCTGCTCGCCACATGCAGTCATTTGTTCTTCATTGGCAGTGTAGCCAGACATAGCAGGGAGGAGTGAGCATTCAGAAGTCACTGATCATTTAGGATCTTGACCTTCCTGCCTGCCTGAGTTCTGGTGAGAAACAGGGTGATGCTTTAAAGAGAGAGGTCTCATAGTCCCACACTCAGGCAATTTCCATTCTTTGTCTTTATATTTGTCCTTTCCTATTTTAGGTGAGAGGCAGCTAGGTGGTAAAGTGTTTAGAGCACTGGGCTTAGAATCAAGAAGACTTATCTTCATGAGTTCAAATCTAGCCTTAGACTTTTACTAGTTGTGTGACCCTGGGCAAGTCATTTCACCCTGTTTGCCTCAGTTTACTCATCTGTAAAATGAACTGGAGAAGGAAATGGCAAACCACTCCAGTATCTCTGCCAAGAAAACTCCTAAATTGGGTCACAAGGAGTTGGACATGACTGAATCAACTCAACAACAACAACAAAATTTACTGAGAGAGGCGGCTAAGTGGTACAGGGAAATAGAGCACCGGCCCTGGAGTCAGGAGGAACTGAGTTGCAACCTCAGACACTTAACACTTACTAGCTGTGTGACCTTGGGCAAGTCACTTAACCCCAATTTTCCTGCCTTCCTCCCCCCAATCCCCCAACTCCAAAAACCAAGCCAAAATTTACTGAGAAGGTCTAGCGAGGACAGAATCACAAAAATATCCCCCTAAACTCAGGCTCACTCTAATCCAAAGCTTCTTAAATTTTGAGTCATTATTCCATATATGGGGTCACATAACTGAATGTGGCGGTCGCAAAAAATTTGACGACAGCTTCTGAATGTGCAACAACCAAAAATTAATTAAAAATCAAACACACAATGAATTCAAGGAGTTTCTGGCAGCGCTTGCCCGTGTTGCATTGCTTGAGTTCACTACAGCCTTGGTTCTGAACACACAACATGTGCACTTTGAACTGTGCATGCCATCACACCCCACAAAGCCAAGGAATGCTGCCAGAAACACCTCTGCTCAAATTTGAGACTATCGTATGTAATGAATTGCAGTGTTTTTACTGTACATACAAAATTTTTTGCTCCTACATAAACATAATAGTTTAATTACGGAAAATAAAGACTTTTAATATTTTCCTACCATCATTCTTCAGCATGTAAGTATCAAGTTAGTATTTCTTTGGATTGTATCGTGTTAGAATGTTTGATTTTTAAAACTGCTGTTTTCTCTTTCTTTTACAGAAACATGTGTTTAATTACAGCAAGTAAAGACAAAAAAGCCTTTTAATAATATTTCTCCACCATCACTGCATTACATACAATGTTGTATGTAAGTGTGAACATCAGTTTTTGAAATTAAGCACAAACAAATGTCATTTCATAGATTAAAGCTAGTATTTATTTGAGGAAATTATTAGCAATATTTATTTGTATTTTAGGACAAAAATATTTTTCAGTTATGGATAAGTGGCTAAATTTAGACAGAAAAGGTAAAAATACTGAGGACAATGCTACTGGGTTGTAGTACACTTAAATTGACAAGAAAAAGAAACTATCAAAAAAAAGAAAAAGAAAATATTCTAATCATTTTTGCAATATGGATCTACTTCTAATAATGACGATGGGGTGGGAAAACCTCTTGACTTACTTTGTAATGAAGTTTTGGCTGCTGACAGCATGAAACCAGCCAAACTCAAATGACCTCTTAATAGAAAGCATGTAGAATACTGCAATAAATCAAAGGAATATATTGAACCACTTTTAAAATATTTAAATAAAGAAAAAGAATGTTTTGAGAAACTTGTTACTACCAGGAAAATTATTTACTCGCATCTTATGAAGCTTCTTTATTTAATTGCAAAAAGTAAAAAGCCTTACATGATAGGAGATCTCATGTTACCTGCTGCTATTAAAATGTCAGAAATAGTTCATGGGAACAAGTATGGGGAAGGAAATTTGTAAAATTCCTTTATTGAATGATACTGTTTCCAAAAGAATTTCTGAAATTAGAAATGACCAATTCTAGCAGCTTAAGAGTACCCCAGTGTTTGCAATTCAGTGAGATGAAACAACTGATATTTCTAACATGGTGCTATTGTTACGTTATATATTTATGAAGGAAGCATGCATGAGGAATTGTTACTTTGTCATGTTTGGAAGGGCACACAAGAGGGGAAGACATATCTCTTTTTTTTTAAATTTATACATCATTATTAAAATGACATATTATAATTTGCATTGCAATAAATACAAGATTCAACTTTATAAATTGTAACTTTTCACAAATTAAAATACTTGTACTATAAAAATACTTTTAAAAATGAGCTACTTGTAAAATGCAACTGAATTTTTGCTTTTCACTAGAATATTAAATTTTATAATTTTGATGTAAGACTTTATTGAGTTAAGAATGTAATTTTTAAAAGAAATTTTATTTTTGCAAAGTATGTATATGATTCAAGGGGAAGACATATCTTAAAGGAGATGAATTTGTCACAAATGAAGGTTTCCAGTGGAAAAATTGTGGTGGAGTCTGTACAGACGGTGCTGAAGCAATGAAGGGTGAGCTTGTTTAATCTGTAGCAAAAGTTTAAGCTGGTATCAATGACCATGTCATTTTTCCTCACTGCATGATCCATCAGGAAGCACTTGTAGCCAAAAAAAATATCACCAGAGTTACATGTGCTTTGTGATACCATCGAAATTATTAACTTCATTAAAAGCCATGCCCTTAATGGTCATTTGTTTTCAAACCTTTGGAAAGACATGGACTCCGTCCGATTAAAAAAGGCTTATTACTACATGCAGAGGTAAGGTGGCTCTCAAAAGGGCCAAGTTTAAATAGATTATTGAAACTGAAAGATGAAGTTGTTATATTTTTGACTGAGCAGAAATTTGATTTGGTTAATTTTTTTCACAATGACTTATGACTTTCAAAACTGTTATTTGTTGGATCTTTTATTAAAAAAACTCAATGATTTTTTAAACATGTTGCATTGAGGAAAAAATTGTAACATATTTATGTTAAAAGATAAAATGGAAAGTTTTGCTAAAAAGATTAGCATATGGAAGAAGGTGGAAAATGGCTCTTTAGAAATGTTTACAGCTACAGATGATTTTATAATTGAAAATAATCTTCTCAAAGATTTAGTTATGAGAATTATAACTGATTATCTGAAGTGCCTGGAGACGCAGTTTCAGAAATACTTCCCTTCAAATTTTGATTCTAAAAACCCATACTCAATTGAAATAAAAAACATCTGTTATCTGCCATTAAAACTTCAAGAAGGGGGTGGCTAGGTGGCGCAGTGAATAGAGCACCAGCCCTGGAGTCAGGAGGACTTGAGTTCAAATCCATCCTCAGATATTTAACACTTGCTAGCGTGTGACCTTGGACAAGTCACTTAGCCCTTGCCCTCTCCCCTTCAAAAAGCAAAAAAAAAACCCAAAACCCAACTTCAAGAGGAATTTGCAACACAGGTTTAAAATTTGTTTCCTAAAAAACTGTGAAATGAATTTTGGCTTGGGACTAGGACAGAATTTCAAACTTTCTGAAATGGCTCTAAACATACATCTGCTATTTTGTACTCTGTATTTGTGTGAAGTGGCATTCTCAGCATTGGTGATTATAAAATCAAAATATCAATCCACTGTGAAAAATGTGGAAGATGCTCTACATTCTGCAGTATCAAATATTCCACCAAGATTTAATTCTTAATGTAAAAATAAACAAGCAGGTACATCTCATTAGTATGCAGATTTGCTTTTATCTTTAGTAAATGGTAAAATTTTAAATATATATATGTATATATATACATACCAAAGAATTGTTTTAAAATAAATTTCTTTATGATTTATTATCAGTAAATGTTTGCTTTGTATGCCTATTTTATATACCTTTGTACCTAGGGTTGAGTAAAAATTTCTGGGCGAAAAGGGGTTATGAATAAAAAAAGTTTAAGAAGGTGTTCTCTAAACAATGGGCTCAAACTTCAATCTGTTTCACCCTCCCCCACTTTCTCCTCCCAGTTCCCTGTAACGCATGAAAGATAGGAGAGACATAATTTCTGGGTAATCAATCATTTATTAATTATGGCTAGTGAATAATTAATAAAAGTATGGTCATTTAGCCTTCTCTCATAAACCAAAGACCCCTCCTGGAGGCCTCTTGGTGCTTATATGCCCTTGGAAGAGTGAGTGTTCTGGACAGCTAGCAATCAACTTTGATTGGTTGACAATTAATGAAAGAATGAATTTCATAGTGAGAGGCTGACTTATTCTAAAAAGGGGGGCTAGCGAATGTGACTTTGATTACGTCGTTCTTACTCCCTCACCACCCCCCAGCCTTGGACAATCTAGACAAAGGATCTATACTTCCTGCCCCCCCACTTTGAGTGGAACACAATGGGTGGGAGTTCACCTGAATTAGATTCTTTTTTTACTCTTTAATCAAAACTAAGCAAGCTTCCACCAGTTGGGTGGGGTCTGAATAAGATTGATGAGAATGTGAAATCCAGTCTCATCATTAAGCCCTATTTATTCTTCAGAGGCTGATTTGACCTAGTTGAAAATGAGGAATTAGGAAGGTAAAAAACTAAACAAACTTGCATTCCCTACCCCCCCCCCCTCACCCCATGGTAATTGCTTGTTAATATAAGAGATATAAGGAATTCTGCCACCCCAAGCTCACTTCTGGATGTGCTCATAGATATGGTTCGTGCTTACTTTTCATAATACAATGGGGGAGGGGGAGCAAGGGGGAGAAAACACAGCTAATAGTTCACCGCAGAGAACAAAAGAAAACTTCCGTGGAAACAAAGGCAAAGGGCTCTGAACACAAAGCATTGTATTTATCATATAGGCTTTCTTGAAATGGAAATTTATTGCCGGATGTTTTGAATCTTTTCTTGCATTCTGCTGCGCACATGGCAATGCTTTTTTTTTCTTTTCTTATTTTGTGTCTGTTTTAATATTTAAATTTATAATATGTTTCTTTTTCTTTTGTTACTGTGCATTTAAGTTTTTTGTTTTTAAGTTTAAAATAAATTAATTTAAAAAAGAGAAAAAAACCCCAGAATGCAATGTTTTGGTTGCCAGACAGACTCTTTCCTGGGCTGGGTCAAGCAGGTCAGGCTTCTCACTGGTCTTGGCTGCTGTGGCTCCTTGTGACTCAGCAGTAGACCCGGATAGTTTAGACCTTCCATTACTCTTCTTCCAACCTTTTGAAGCTGACAAGGTCATAACTTGGTTTATTTATTTATTTTTCCTTCAATGACTTGTTTATTTACTTTTAGTTTACAAGATTCAGTTCCACAATCCCTTGAGTTTCAGATTGTCTC
>CM053582.1:100639941-100794941 GCA_028627135.1 Pseudochirops cupreus
TTCTCTGAATGTAGACATCTCCTTCCATCCTGAGGCTTGTAGAGTTATCTTATAACTGTGTGTTGCTGAGAAAAGTCCAGTTTATCAAAGTTGGTTTTCACTCATACGATGCGTCTGTGATTGTGTACAAATTTTTCCTGGTTCTGCTCTTCTCACTTAGCATCAATTTGTATACGCCTCTCCAGGTAACTATGAAGTCCATCTCCTTCCCATTTCTTATAGCACAATAGTATTCCATTACATTCATATACCACAACTTGTTCAGCCATTCCCCAATTGATGGGCATCCCCTATATTTCCAGTTTTTCGCCACCACAAAGAGAGCTGTGATAAATATCCTTGTACATATGGGTCCTTTTCCCACTTCTGTGATCTCTTTGGGATATATTGGTTTGGTTTTTTTTTTTTCCAATACTTCTTTATCTAGGATCAGGAAAGAATATGTTCTACAGAGATATGGAGGCAGAAACAGCCAGTCAGCCAACAAACATTTATTAAGTATCCACTGTGTGCCAGTCCTCATACAAAGTGCTGCAAATGCCAATGAAGGCAAAAACCTGTCCACGCCCTCAGTGAGTTACAGCCTAACACAACGGGCAAACAAATATATGCAAAGTAAGCCACATACAGGACAAATAGAGATTACTCAACAGGGGGAAGGCATTGCAATTAAGGACATGGGGAAAGATTTCCAGTGGAAGGTGAGATATTAACTTGGACTTGAAAGAAGCCAGGGTGTGGAGAGGAGGAGGGAGAGTTTTTCCAGGCGTGACAGATAGCCAGCTAATTTTTTTTGTTGTTGCTTTTTTGGAGGGAGAAGGCAAGGCAATTGGGGTTAAGTGACTTGCCCAAGGTCACATGGCTAGTATGTGTTAAGTGTCTGTGGCCAGATTTGAACTCAGGTCCTCCTGACTCCAGAGCTGGTGCTCTATTCACTGTGCCACCCAGCCAGCTAATTATTATTGCTATTATAGCTAATACTAATAATGGCTAACATTCATATAGTGTCTTAAGGCTTCCAAAGTAACTTACAAATATTATTTAATTTTGTCCTCAAAATCACCCTGGATGGTAGTGATTATTATGACATTATGATGGTATTATTATTTTCAATTTACAGAGGAAGGAACTGAGGCAGACAGAAGTTAGTGACTTGCCCAAGGTTATATAGCTAGTAAGGGTCTGAGGTCAAATCTGAACTCAGGTCTTCTAGACTCCAGGTCCAGCACTCTATCCACGGCAACAATGATCTGCCTCTGAGGTAACATTGAAAGCCTCATAGGCAGACTTCAGAAAAACCTAAAAAGACTTTTATGAACTGATGCTGAGTTAAGTGAGCAAAACTAGGAGAACATTCTTCCCAGAAACAGCCACATTGTTTGAAGACTGACTTTGATAGACTTTTTGCTCTTCTCCGTAACGCAAGGACCTAAAATAATTCCAAAAGACTCATGATGGAAAATGCCATCCACATCCAGAGAAAGAAATATGGAGTCTGAATGCATCTCAAAGCAGACTATTTGCTCTCTTTTTCTGTTGTGTTTTGTTCTTCCTTTCTCATTGGTTCCTCCCATTCATTCTAATTCTTCTATACAACATGACTAATGTGAAAATATGTTTAATAAGAATGTATATGTAGAGCCTATAAAGCAGCAGTTCTCAACCTGTGGGTTGTGACCCCTTTGGGGGTCGAACGACCCTTTCACAGGGGTCGCCTAAGACCATCGGAAAACACATATTTCCGATGGTCTTAGGAACTGAGACAGGGCTCCTCTATCGTCTCCAGGTGGGTCCGCCCACATGCAGATACGTCCACATACGAGTATTAAATGGTCGCGGCATTAAGAAGGCTGAGAACCACTGCTATGAAGGATTGCACACTGTCTTGGGAAGGGAGGTAGAGAACATTCAAAATTTATGATAGCGAATGTTGAAAACTAAAAATAAGTTAATTTATTAAAAAAAAGAAAGTCTCATGGAGGTCCCAATGCAAATATCACTAACTCACATTGTACAGAGGTGCGTGTATTTGTTAGCTTGGTTCCCTACCTTCCCCCTTTCCAAGGGAAGCATTCCTCTGTGACTAGAGCATATGCTGAGCCCTCTATCTGAGGCAGGGCCTCTTACTTCTCTCAAAGTATGATTTAATCCAGGGCCATGGGAATTTGGGGAACAGAGAGAAGGATGACAAAGAATTTCTGGTGATCTCCATGACCGTTTCTTTCACGGAGAAACATCTGTACTGTTCAGATGAGATAATACGGTGGAGTGCTTAGCACAGAGCCCAGGATACAGTAAGTGCTTGGTAAGTGTTTGTCCTCCCTGTTCGTCCTTGCTAGTCCAATTCCAGTTGGCAAGAAGCTGACCCATAGAGCTGTCTCTTTTTGTTGTTGTTGAGTCGTTTCACGTTCACAGCTCTTTGCAGCTCCATTTGAAATTTTCTTGGTAAACATACTGGAGCAGCTTGCTATTTCCTTCTCCAGCTGATTTTACAGATGAGGAAATGGAGGTGAACAGCATGGAGTGACTTGGCCAGGGTCACACATAGTAAGTGTCTGAGGCTGGATTTGAACTCATGTCCTCCTGATTCCAGGGCTGGCACTCTATCCACTGCCTCATCTAGCTGCCAGAGCTCTCTATGCCACTCATCTAGTCAAGCAACTCCTGTGGGTCTAATCCTTCAAGATAAAATGTAAAATCCTCTGTGGGCTTTTAAAACTCTTCACAAACTGGTCCCTTCCTCTCTTTCCAGTCTTTTTATATACACGTTCTTTGTCTGTTATACTTTCTTTGCCTTTTAACATATACTTGCCTCTGTTTCCGTGATGTAATAAAAATGACCTCCTTGACACACAGCTCTCCATCTTCTTTGAGGCAATTGGGGTTAAGTGACTTGCCCAAGGTCCCACAGCTAGTAATTGTCTGAGGTTAGATTTGAACCCAAGTCCTCCTGGCTCCAGGGCTGGTCCTTTATCCACTGCGCCACCTAGCCGCCCCAATGCCACGCATTTTCACTGACTGTCCCCCATGTCTGGAACTCCCTCTTTCCTCATTTTCACTTCCTGTCTTCCTTCAAGTCTCAACCAAAATCCCACCTTTGGCTTTCCTGATCCCCCTTAATTCTAATACCTTTCCTCTGAGACCACCCCCAATTTATCCTGTCTATTTCCCGTTTTTTACATGGTTCTTTACCAGTTACATCCCCCCCTCTCCTTAGATTGTGAGTTACCTGAGGGCAGGGATGGTTTTGCATTTCTTGCTTAGTACCGTACCTAGCAAGTAGGAAGCACTTAATAGGTACTTGATGACGAATGCTTCTTGAGAAAGGAGGGAAACCAGACCTGGAGACTGGTATCCAGGGATGACTTTCTTTTCTTTGCTCTGGAGAGAGATTTCCCTTCTGCCATACCAGATATAAGGGAGTGAGAGGGCGGCCTGAGTTTCTATCTGCCAGCTACAAAAGACTGGCAAGACTATTAGCTTCAGAGATGGCCTAGAATGATAGACTCATAAATGCCAGACTTAAGCGACTGATGGACCACAGTAGTCAAAAAACTCGGCACCTAGCATGACTTCTGTTAGATGACTGAGAAGAGAAGGGTGGGAGACAGCTTTTCCTCCTGCTCTTCCTCTATCACCCCTTGATATGACTAACCCAAAGTCTGGGTCCCAGGCACACATCCCCACCCTTTGATTTTTCTTGCAACCTGTGCTAGTCCTGGGATTGTGGAGAGTCCCTGGGGGAATGAAGAGCTGAGAGGGCTCATCAGAAGTTTTGGAGTTTAGAGGTGGAGAGTCCCAGCTAAGACAGCTGTAACCTTTTTGTATCTTTGTTTTTCTTTCTGTTAAATAAACTATGTGACCACAATCTTCTTATTGTTTTTGTTCTTTATGGAATGTTAGGGATCATTTGGCCTGAGAGAAGAAAGACTAGACTTAGCATGAGAGTGAGATTTTTCTTTTTTTCTTAAATAATTCTTTGGGCAAGTCACTTAACCCCAAATTGCCTTGCCAAAACAAAACAAACAGACAAACAAGCAAAAAAAATAATTCTAGGCAATATTTCATTAAGACCTGGTTAAAATTCAGTACCTGGCCAGCATGGTTTTTAGCTGACTAAAGTGACTCTTTGCCTGTAGGTCTGATTAAAGGGAAAAAAAAGCCCCAAATGGAGCAGATCATAAGCCAATATAGATCGGCTTGGCTACTTCAGTGGCCCAGGTTTCTTATGGTACATACACAAAGAAGCGCAGAGGGCCCATAGGTGTCTGCCGTATTTCAATCTGCCTGCTGGCTGGACAATTTTTGCAGCTCTGACCCTTTGGTGCTGGTGAGCCCATTAGTTATTGGCACTGGGCCAAGTGTCTGCCTTGTGAAGAGTCCGAAGAAAGGCATGAGCTCATTCCTGGGCTTTTACCAAGCCCAATGCAGTGTGGGAGCCCTGCTCCTTGCAGCCTGGGACGAATGACCTATTTTGCAGCCCAAATCTCCAGAGGCCACCATTTGAATTTCTTTTTTCTTTCTCTTCCACTGAAATGCGTTCAAACATGGCACAATCTTGGGTGAGAGTTTTTTCCTTCTCTTTTTTTTTCTTTTCACAAAGGAAAACATTAAACACTTCTAGAATATGTAACAGTCCCCACCCCTCTTCTGAGAGGGGAAAAACCAGTTTCATTGTCTGTCCTCTGGAGCCAACATTGGTGATTGCTTTTAAACTGGAAGTCTTGTCTTCTGAGACAAAGTTGGGAGGAAGGTGACAGAATTCCTACCTATCCCTCAGCCAGGATATATGACAAAGAATATACTTGCTCATCATCTCTACCTTTGGAATCCTTAGCTTCCTTGAAGGGTCAGCCTAAATGCCACCTCCTACAGTGGATAGAACAACAGAGTCAGGAAGACCTGAGTTCAAATGTGACCTCAGATACTTACTAGCTGTGTGGCCTTGGGCAAATCATATAACCTCTGTTTGTCTCAGTTTCATCATCTGGAAAAGGGGAATTATAATAGCACCTACCCCTTAGGGGTATTGAGGAGGATCAGATGAGATAATATTTATAAAGTGCTTACAATTAAGTACTTTATAATACTTTAAAGTACTATAATTTTAAAATACTTTAACGTTATTAACTTTTAACTTTAAAGTACTATAACTTTAATGTGCTATAACTTTAGAGTATTATATAAAGTTTAAAGGACTGTATAAACGCTTGCTAGATATTGTTATTCAAGAAATATCTTAGGTGGCACAGTGGATAGAGTGCTGGGGCTGGACTCGGGAAGATGAGTCTTCCCAAGTTTAAATGTGTCATTGGACTTGCACTAGCTGTGTGACCCCGGGTAAGTTAAGCCTGTTTGCCTCAGTTTCTTCATCTGTCAAATGAGCTGGAGAAAGAAATGGCAAACCACTCTAGTATCTTTGCTAAGAAAACCTCAAATGGGCCATGAAGAATCAGACGTGACTAAAACATCTGAAATGTTACTAGGGCAGTAATGACTGGTGTGAAATATGGTGAGGGACCACATTGGAATGAGTATTTGAGCTGATAGCAGTAGAAGAATCATCTTCATCCTCACTTACATTGTGTCTACTGTGTGCCAGGCACTATGATAAGGACTTTCCACCCTTGAGGGCAATGCAGCCAGTTGTACTCTGAAGCCTTGACCTGTTTTTGGAGAGCAAGTTGTTATATCCCCACCACTCAACAGAGTACCTTGCACACAGTAGGTGCCTAATAAATGCCTTTTCACATTCTAACAGCCACTTCCATCCCCTCATTGTGCCCCAACCATATGTTCATTTATCTTGTCAGTGCCAACTTGAAAATAAAAATGTCATCTCAGTCTGCACAGCAGACGCGAGAACCTGACTTACCGCCAGGGGAGGGTCATTGGTATCAATACTCCCTGTCATCACGTTAGTCCTCAGGCTCAAGCAGATTAAAAGAGTCACCATCCAGTGGGAGTCAAGGCATCTGCTGCCGTCTCTTCCCTTTATTTCTGGACTCCAGAGAGGCGATGTTGCTATAGTCTGTGGTAGATTTTGGCAGTCTGATCTCCTGACTTAAGGCTTCCTAGGGAAAATAACCAGATTTAACTCTTATCTATCTTTTTTATTTTTCTTGAGTTCAAGAATCATTTGTTAGGCACTTAACATATACAAGGCCCTTGGCAAGGCCTGGGAGATATAAAGGGGAAACAGATACAGTCTTTGTGACCAAAGAGTTTATGGTCTATTGAGAGGGATAGATGTGTGCATAAATAAATAGAATAAGTGGTAGAATGTGATGAGGCAAAGGAGAGATGTAGATGAAGAGATCCCAGAAAATTTGAAAGGAGAAAGAGCACTTTCACCTTTAGGGACAGGAAGGGCTTCATGAAGGAGGTGCCACTTGAATTGGGATCTTGAAAGGAAAGGATCCCAAAGGTGGAGATGTAGAGGGAGGACATTCTAAGTAGGGGTGATGGCTTGAGCAAATGCATGAAGGTGGGTGAATGAAGGAGATCAGAGAAAGGCTAGCAAGCTAGTTTGGCCAGAAAACAGAGTGTGTAGAGGCAAGTAGCATGAAATAAGACTAGAAAAGGTAGGTTGGAGATAGTGGCATGCTTTAAATGTCAGATCAGTGTAATCAAATTTTATCCTCTTGGCAATAGAGTCCTTGATTTTTTTTTTTTTTCAACTCTGTGAAGGAGATATGGGAGTCAGGGAGACCAGTTTGGAGGCTTTTATGATGGACGTGATGAGTTTGGTCTTGTGTAGATTATGTTTGAGATGCTGGTAGGACATCTAGCAGGCAGTTGTAGCTGTGGGACAGAAATTCAAGGGGTGAGTGAGTGTGTGTTTGTGTCTGTGTGTAGCCTGGCTATTAATTCCCTATAGAGATAATAATAAAAGCTGTGGCAATAGATGAGCTCATCTAGTCAGACTGTAAACAGAGAACCAAAGAGGTCAGGGAACAGAGCCTTGAGAACACATTCATGATGAGGGGCTGGAAGGAAAATGACAGAGGAAGGAGAAATTATCCAGAAGGGGGGTGGTCAGTAAGGTCAAAGGCTGCAGAGAGGTCACAAAGGATGAGGATTGAGAAAAGGCCATTCGATGTATCTGGCAATTAAAGAGACCACTAGTGAGAGAGAGCAGTTTCAATAAAACACTAAAGTCAAAAGTCATTGAAAAGGCTGAAAGAGGGGGTGAAGAAGGAGGAAGCAGAGGCAATTAGCATAGCTTTCTCATCCTAGAAGCTTAGTCTCACTGTCTTCTATACAAAGCACATACCCTCATACCCACAATATTTCAGGACCCCCAATCCTATTCATCAACATTCCCGTGTAACTGACTCAGCAGAGGCTCTTTGAATCAATGCAGCGAGACAGCTGGCACCTCGAGGGTTTAAACGAGCCTGCTGTGTAATTTCTGTTTTGGCCACAAGGGGATGCCAAAAGCCCACAAACACCTGAGCCAGTCTCGGTCTGAGCCCACCATGGGTTGGCCGCTTTCCCTGCCCACAAGGTGGTGTTTCTTTTCACGTACAGCTTTTCCTTTGATTCCTGGGCTCAGTGTAGTCTGAGAAATGAAACAGAATGTTGGTCAGTTGTGAAAAGGTGATCTCTGCTTTTGTATCTGGTTCCTGCCCCTCAGGAGTGATACACCTCTGACGCTTTCTTTCTTTCTTTTTTCTTTCTCTCTCTCTCTTTCCTTATTTCTTTCTCTTTCCTCCCTCCCTTCCTTCCTTCCTTCCTTCCTTCCTTCCTTCCTTCCTTCCTTCCTTCCTCCCTTCCTTCTTTCCTCCCTTCCTTCCTCCATTCCTTCCTTTCTTCCTTCCTTCCTTCCTTCCTTCCTTCCTTCCTTCCTTCCTTCCATTCTTTCTCTCTTTCCTCCCTCCCCCTCCCTCCCTTCCTTTCCTCTTTATTTCTCTTTTTTTTTTCATCAGCAGAAATCTATTCTATTTTCCCTACCTCCACTCCTAATCAAGAAAGAAAAAAACCAAATGAACCTTTCTACAAGGAGGCGAGTAGCATGTTTCACCAAGTCACTCTTGGTTTATCAGAGTGCCTAAGTCTGTCAAATTCTCAGTTCACTTTCCACAGTACTCAGACACAGTACATTGTGATCTCATAGTTCTTGATAGCAGATTAAAATGCCAAGCAAACACAAACTTTACTGTGTCTGCACCTCAGATCTGCCCCAGACTCGTTCTTCACCTTTTTGGAGTCCTGGCGTCCTGGGGAAGAGTCTGGTGAAGCCTAGGGACTCCTCAGAATCATGTCTTTAAACATATAAATTTAAAAATATAAAAGACAAAGAATTACACAGGAAGCCAAAGGTTAGTGGAAATAAAGAGACTTTTTTTCCTCTCTGAGTTCACCAACCTCCTGTAATGGGTGATTCAGGGACCCCCCTTAAGACTCCCAGCCTGAAGCAATAGGTCATGGGCATATAGGTGCTTGCATACTGGCTCTCTTGGCAGATATGAGCTTCCTGAGGGGGGTGATTGTTTTTGTCTTTCTTCATATCTCCAATGATTAGCACTGGGCAGAACAAATAGGAGGCCCTCGTTAATTTGGTCAGCTAGCATGTGTTACTTTAAAGCTGGCAAAGTTGGGGCAGCTAGGTGGTGCAGTGAATAGAGCACCAGCCCTGGAGTCAGAAGGACCTGAGTTCAAATGTGGCCTCAGACACTTAGCACAAAAAACTAGCCGTGTGACCTTGAGCAAGTCACTTAACCCCCATTGCCCTACCTTTCCCTCTCCAAAAAAAAAGTTGACAAAGCACTTCACAAATATCATCTCATTTTATCCTCACAACCCTGAAAGGTAAGTGCTATTATTATCCCCAATTTACAGATGAGAAAAATGTGTCAGAGGTTAAGTGATTCCCATAGCTAGTACAAGTCTGAGGCAAGACTTGATACTGGGTCTTCCTGACTCCAGGTTTAGGTTCTATCCACTGCCTAGCTGCCTCTGTTGGATTAGCTATACATCTGGGGCTTGCAATAAGGAAGGAGGAAGGAACCTTCACAACCATTCCCTCTCTCCCATCTGAGGCTCATGGATTGAAGAGAAAGTGGGGGAAGCCTATTCTTCTCCATCTGGACAGCCTGAGAGGCCCAAGAATTGTCTTGGTAGCTGTTGAACCTTAGATGAGCCTGGGCCTTTAAGAGAAGGTTCTCTCTAAAGTCACCAGTGACCTTTTAATTGCTAAATCTAATAATCTTTTCTTAATCTTTAGGTTTTTTTGACCTCTTTGCAGACTTTGACATGGTTGGGCACCTTTTCTCTCCAGGTTTTGGTGACACACTTTTATCTTTTGGTTCTCATCCTACCTGTCTGACTGTTCTTTGCTGGATCTTCCTTCAGGTCACTAACAGTGGGGGTCTCTCAAGACTCAGTCCTGGCTCCTCTTCTCTTCTCCCTTTATACTATTTCACTTGGTGAGCTTATGGGTGTCTTTGGTTTCAACCATTATTTCTATGCTGATGATTCTCAAATCTACTTGTCTAGCCCTAACGTCTCTGCCAGCCCAGGTGATTCCGAAGGTCCTTTCCAGCCCTATGTCCTATGATTCTATGGGTCTCCTAACTCTTTCCCCACTATGCTGGGTCATCTTTAAGCATTAGCTCTAATTGACTTGGAACAGGACTTGGTGACTTCATTAAAACACAAGGTAGCCTTGAAAACCTTCCCATCATAGTTCTGGAACATGCATCAAATACCAATTTTGTCATAGGCAAAATTGACTATCACAAGATTAGACTTCTCCAAATATATGCAGAGTCTAAAGCAGTTCCTTGAGTGGACTGGAGTAGAACTTACACCCCAGGGTCTCCAATTACAGCAATAGCCTGGATGGACTTCCTGGAGCCAGGAGCCCTTAACCATCTTCACCCCAGATGAGGTCGTATTTCTCCAAGCAAAACTCAGCTGCTGGGATTTAGGAAGCTGTCTAGACCCTTTAGATCAGTTGTCAAACCCTTCCCCCACCCCTCTGCAGAGTCACAAAGCTCTTTGGAGCTGCCTCCCCCACCAATGCTGTCACATGCATCTCCACCCCTATCTGGCGAATGTCCCAGACTGGCAAAGGGGAACGCCACATCAGCTTGCTCTTGAATTAGCAGCCAGTTTGCTCGTGTGTGTATGTGTGTGTGTGTGTGTGTGTGTGTGTGTGTGTGTGTGTGTGTGTGTGTGTGTGTGTGTTTGTGTGTGTGTTTAGATGTGCCTGTGGATGGGCAAGGCTATGTCATGGTCTATGTAAGCATTTACGATCACACCTTCTCTCCCAAAGCCTGAGGCTTGTGTGTACACAGCTATCTCACTGGAAATGTCAATAGACATAACTGCTCATTGATAATGGGCCAGAAACTTACTGAAGAGGTAAGAGGGCATAACAACCAAAACCTACTGGGACCAGGGAGCGTCTCCCACTTAGGGAGACAGAAAAGCTTGGGTAGGTCTGGGGTCGAGGGTTTCCCCAAAAGGGTTATCAGGGTCCCTTCTAGCAACAAAGTAGATATAAGGTCAGTCAAATGGTAGGTGCCTGTTAGGTGCCTGGCACTGGCACTGATCACTGGGGACATGAAGAAACACAAAAATGTCCAGGCTTTCAGGAGTTTACGGTCTGATGGGGGGGAGAGCTTGTGGACAACTGTGGGCTAACACGATATGGAGAGATATTATAAATATGTATATACAGAGACCCTTTAGACAACACATCTATGCTGTATCTTATATATGTATATACTGACACTTTACGTATTACAGCTCTATTATATCATATATTTTATGTATGTATATAGAGACACCTATCTTACATAGGTATATATAATATACCTTATTATATATAATATATTATTATATATTATATATAATATATTATATAATAGACCTATATTTCTCTTATATATGTATATGTTGTTATTGTTGTTCAATTGCTTTTCAGTCATGTTCCTGATTCCAAGCCCAGCATTCTATCTGCTGTGCCGCCTAGCTGCCCTGTGTATTTCTAGATACCTTATATATTATATCTATGTTGTGTTGTTTCAGTCGTGTCTGACTTCTTGTAACCCCATTTGGGGTTTTCTTGGCAAAGAACCTAGAATGGTTTGCCATTTCCTTCTCCAGGTCATTTTACAGATGAGGAAACTGAGGCAAACAGGGTGAAATGACTTGCCCAGGGTCACATGGCTAACTTTTAAAGTTAGATTTGAACTCAAGTCCCTGATTCCAGGCCTAGCACTGTATCCGCTACATCTATCTTATATTGTGGGTATGTATGCCATTTATATCTATGTGTATGTGTGTGTGTGTGTGTGTGTGTGTGTGTGTGTGTGTGTGTGTGTGTGTGTGTAGAGGCACCTTATATATTACATCTATATCTGATAAATAGGAGATACTCTTAGAGGGAAGGCAGTGAGATTAGGGACTGGGGAAGACTTCTTGTAGAAAGTAGGACTTTAGATGTGTGGTTTGTCCTTTGTCCTAGAAGAGGCCACGGCATCGTGGAGATGATGCCATGACTTGCAATTGACTTTGACTTGAGGGAGGGAGGGCTGTGCAAGGTCACCAGCCTCACTTTCTCCTCCAGAGCCACCTGGGTCCAGTGGTCAGATGTCGATCAGGAGGACTTTAGATGAGACTTGAAGGGAGGTAGGGAAGCCCCAGGCATGGGACACAGCCTGAGAAAACGCCTGGAGGTGGGAGATGAGCATCTTCAGAAAATAAAAGCAAAGGAGGTCGGTGTCACTGAACTGAAGATTACCTGGGAGAAGAATGAGGTATAAGGAGACTGGGTAGGGAGGAGGAGGCTGGGTGATGAAAGGCTTTGAATGCCAAACAAAGGACTTATGTCCCATGAGGTGTAGGACAGCTATAGATTTCCTTCACTACAAAAGAAATGCTTGAAACCCAAACTAAAAAGAGGCCACATTTCTCTAGCATTTCAAGGCCCGTAAGCTGCTTTATTTAAATGGATCCTCCCAACAGCCCTGGGAGGGGTGCTAAGTAGTCAACAGCAAAGACACTGCTGGTGAGGATGGTAATAATAATAGTAGTTAGCATTTTTAGATCACTCTAAGGTATGCGTTTAACATGTTACCTCATTTGCCCCTCACAACCACCCTGCGAGCTAGGAGCTCTTATTATCTCCACTTTGTTGTTGTTCAGTCAGTTCAGTCGTGTCTGACTCTCTATGACCCCATCTGGGGTTTTCTTGGCAAAGATACTGGAGTGGTTTGCCATTTCTGTCTCCAGCTCTTTTTACAGATGAAGAAACTGAGGCAAACGGGGGAAGTGACTTGCACAGGGTCACATAGCTAGTAGGTGTCTGAGGCCAGATCTGAACTTGTGTCTTCCTGACTTCCCAGTGCTCTGTCCACTGTGCCACCTCTCTGCCCTCCTTTACCGATGTAGAAACTGAGGTTGAGAGAGGTCAAGGGACCTGCTTGGAGTCACACAGCTAATAGGTGTCTTGGGCAGGATTTGAACTCAGGCTGTTACACTATCCATTGTACTACCTAGCAGGCTACGTCAGAAACGCACAGTGACAAAGACAAAACATGAAACAGGAAGCCCTAACTACTATTTTCTTCTCCTGGAGGGTTGATGTGTAAAACCATATTTAAAAAACCATGAAACATTTTGCGGGATGGCTGAACTGTCACTTGGTCTTTACCTAAGCTCAGTCCTGTGTGAATATCTCCTTCAGGGCTCAGGTCTTCCAGAAAGCCAGAGCATGGCTTGGGCTCCTTCTGACCAGGAGTGTCTGCTCTAAGAAGTGTCATCGGAACTGCAGAATGGTTGCATCATTTTGGAGCGTCACCAGTTGTGCATTAATGTTCCTGTTTTCCTGTAGCTCCTCTACCATTTTCCTTTTGTGTCATCTCTGATGGGTGGGAGGTAGAACTTCAGAGCTACTTTCATCTGTGTCTCTCATTCTAACTTCATCAATTTTTTGTGCAAAAGTTTTTGAATTTTTGTAGTCAAAATTGTCCATTTTGTCTTTTATGATCTCTATCTAGAACTTGTTTAATTAAGAATTTTCCCTTTGTCCACAGTTGTCAAAAGTACCTTTTTCCATTCTCCTGTCATTTCTAAATGATCTGGCCTTTCAGAATTTATTATGGCACATGGTGTAAGATATTAGTCTAATTCAAATTCCACCAACTTGTTTTTCAGTTTTCTCAGTAGTTCTTGTCAAAAAAGAATCCCTTCCTTCAATTCAGATCTCTTCTGGAGGAGGTCACACATTCATGAGTGTGGGATGAAAGAGGGACTCACTGGAATATTAGGGAGCAGCCGCAAGTGTGTTTATTTCCTTTCTGTGGAGAGTCCAAACTGCTAGGGGGCACTACATGTTTGGTGTGGGAAGGCACTTTATCAGAGGGAAAGAAGGACTCTTTAGACTGTGGGGGTGGGAGGGATGTCTTTGCCCCTTGCCACCTCCAAGCTCAGTTGTTTTCTGAGGAAATTTCAAACCGCAATGTGATATTAAAATCTAGAAGACTTTTAGAACCCTCTATTAAAATGGTAAATGCCATTAAGGGAGAAATATGTTTGTTGAGAGTCTCTTAATGAGTTTCTGTATTGATTATGGGCTACTGGGAATCCTTGGTGTTTCCACATCATTTGTGGGGTTAAATAAAAGCTGTCTACTACCCTACAAATGCATATTACCTTGAGTGCTTGTACAGGATCTAAGATCCTTTTGAAAAAATATTCATACCTATGGAAATTGAGACCTGTATTCAGAGATTTTCTCAGAGTATTATGAGTCAGTTACTCTCAAGATCTTCTCTGATTCATGTGAACCCAGAGGGAGGGATGCCAGAGATTTCATATGTACATGTCATATTCTGACATCCTTCCTTGATCCCTGAATTACTAATGCTCTCTCCACAAATTGTCATATACTGATTCACATACATGTTATATCCCTTCAACCTCCCCTTCCATATTTCCCTCCCCAACCAGTATATAAGTTCCTTGAGGGGAGAAACTGTTTTTCATTTTATATCTTTGTACTGTCAGCACAATGCCTTGCACATAGTAAATTCTTGAATGGTTGAATTCTAGACCCCCTAAGTCACACTTTACAAAGGGGTCTTCTCATCCCAGCACCTTCCTCCTCTTGCCCTAGGTCCTAGGGTTGCGTGGTTTGCAGTACTTCTATCAGAAGAAGCATCTAAAGTATGAGTGTCCTCTCTTTTCTCAGGAGAGTGGTGGGGGTCTATGGATATAGAATGCTGCATACATGGACACAACCAGTGTTCTGCTTAGTTTTGCATAACTTTTTCTTTGTTATAAGGGAGATTTCAATTTGGGGTGGAGTAGCGGCTGTGCAAGGGTGGGATGGTATATTCAATAATGTGATCTAAAAACAAAAAGCATTAGTAAAGAGAGCTAAAAAGAATGGATTTCACTCATTACACTTTCTTGTGTTGCATTACTTTGATTTTATTTGTTTAGTCAGAGGCACCTTGAGCCACAGTAGGCTTCCCTCCATAATATTTTTCATCAGCCAGAGGCTTACTGAAACAGTTAAATTGGTTTTTGTCCTGCTCACAACTACAACAAAATGTAAAATTTTCCAAGATAACACAGGAACAGGAAGTGTTTTTAAGGTCCATCACCAACACGTCTTTGTAGGCCTAAATTTGGACACTACTCAGCCTCATATCTGGGCCACTAAGGCATCTCACTGACTTCCTAGGCTGTCTAGCCCTGGTAGCTTCGTGATCCATTAGGAGTCACTGTCCCCAGATAAATGGATGAGATGTCTCCCTGATGCTGGGTCAGCAATGCAACTGACTTAGATTTTCACAGATTTCAAAAAGCCTTAGAAAAATCCATCCCATGCATAGGAGTGAATGTCTCATCAAGCTGGGAGTCAAAAACACACAAAACAAAAACACACAAACCCACACACATGGCGTGCTATCCTGAAGCTCTCTCCAAAAAAACCCTATAATAAGCACTTGGCATGCGGGGACAGAAATAGATGAGGCATCATGGGAGAGCTCACATCTCAGCACCCCAAAGGGATTCAGGCCCATCATGATCCCCTATAGCAAAGATCATTTCTGACAGTTCTCAGGGCTTTGTCTGTCTGGTGATTCTGGCCCAGGCTAAAAAACTTCATGAAATCTCACATGATTTATTTTGGGAGTTGGGAGGGACCTTAGCACTCATTCAGTTTGGGGGTTCTTCACCTGGGGTCTGTCAACGTGCTTTGAAAATATTTTAATAACTATATTTCAATCTTGTTGGTGTTCTTTGTAATTCTTCTGTATTTTAGTTTATTTTACACATTTAAAATATTTTTCTGAGGAGGGGTCTACAGGTTCACCAGACTGATTGCCAGAGTGGTCTAGAACATGAAAAACGTTAAGAGCCCCAAAACTAGTCTGGCTTCTTAATTTTGAAGAGTTCGGACCTGAAGAATCTGAGCAAATCCAGGGAGATCATGGGACTGTAGAATCATAGATTTAGAGCTGGAAAATTAAAGATCATTGAATCAAACTTCCTCATTTTAGAGAGAAGGGAGGGAACTGAGTCAGCCTAGATCACAGAGGTAGCAAGGGGCAAGCAGGATTCAAACCCAGGCTCTTTGACTCCCTTTGTGCTACACTGTCTCTGGTGGCTGTCATTTGCCCAGAGTCATAGGGATAAGGAGCAGAGCTCACAATGGACCATGCAGGCACTGGGCATCCCAAAGTGTTGCTAACATTTTCAATGATGTTATTGGGAATCAGAAATGTGTGCAGTGAATCAGAAAATAAAGGCCACATGGGCCAGCTAAATATCCTTCTTGCTTGAAATTCAAATGTGCAACCATTCTTGAATAGTTTTGGGGGTTTTACAATCTCCAAAGTGGAACAGTGATATATTCATCCTCCTGGCAGATCAACTCACCTCCCAAGGCACTTATATTCATAGATATACTGTTTAAAGTGGAATTCTGAGAGCTGGCTCCCAACAGTCATTGTGGTTGGGTATGAAGTATGGCTATCTATCAACAACTGGCCCAGGGCTGGGTTCGACAGGCTAATAGAGACACGGGTTCATTAGCTAGTTCCAGGCCTGGAGCAGCAGCTGTGATTTGTACCTGAGGTAAGTGGTAGAAATTGGGGAAAGGTGGGTAGAGGCAGGCTCTCTTGAGGCCTTGGGAGTGGTGTCTGGACCACTGAGAGGCATCTAAGCTACTCAGGGGGAGAGGAAGCCCAACTGAAGACAAAACCACCATGAAGAGGATGGAATCTGGAGAGCTGTTGGCACCCTCTAAGTCAGCGGTTCTCAACCTGTGGGTCGTGACCCCTTTGGGGGGTCAAACAAACCTTTCACAGGGGTCACAGGGGTCGCCTAAGACCATCAGAAAACACATATTTCTGATGGTCTTAGGAACCGTGACACCGCTCCTCTATCTGTCTCCAGGCATGCCCACATGTAGATATGCCCACATACGACTACTGAAGGGTCGCGGCATTAGGAAGGTTGAGAACCATTGATCTAAGTTTTCCCATGCTTGAGCAGAGCTCTGATGACCCAGCCCATGTTATGCTTCTGTTGAGAAAGAAGGGGCTGGCAGTCAATTTATTCTTAAGGAGAAGAGGGACCAGACTAAAAAGGGAAAGGAACTTTTCTGACGAGTACTCTACTAAATCCTATTCAGCCAATGCCCAAGAAACACTAATGCCTTAGGGCAGAGAAATTCCATTTAGCAAACTTTCAAATGCCATTATTTGTCAGTTCAGCTTTTCACTAAATGGAGTCACACAGGGTCAGTTGGACAATCAACACACTTTTTATGGTGGTTCCCTCAGTCCTAGGAATTAATTTCTCTCTGGGGAATTGCTTAAGCAAGATGCCATAGGAGGATCTAGTCAGGATGACCATGCTTAGTTTCTGTTCCCCCAGAGAAATGGCCCCAGGGAGGCTACATTCCAAGAGAGTTCAAGCTTCTTGAGGGCAAGACTGTTTCATTTTTGTATTTTGTGTGCTATTCAGTACTTTGCACATAGTGGGTCTTTACTAAATACTTGTTGGATGGAACTAATGGAAAATGGGAAAGGGAGAGAAAGGAGAAGGAAAAGGCCAGGGATGTATGGCAAGTCATCACATCTATACTGTGAGGTTATGAGTGCCTCATTTAATTGAATACTTTTCATTTCTTGATGGGGTGGGAATAGGGCATGGAGCTGGGGAAGAATGCCAATGCATTTCTGTAAAATAGTTTCTGCAAGAAAGTGGGGCAGGAATCTCACCCCAGGTAGACCTCTTGGAGAAAGAGGACCATTCTGTAGGGAGTGTTTTAAGAAAAGATCCCAAGTACTATCACTGGACTCTTGGGGAAACAGCCTGGGATCTCTCTCTCTCTTAATATGCTTCACAGAAGGGTAAGGGGAGTAGAGATAGGATTGGAAATCATGGTATGCCAGATATTGAGTTGGAAGAGCCTTTGGAGGCCAGCTGGTCTAACCACCTCATTTTTACAGAGGCCCAGGCAGATCATTAAGTGATATACCCAAGGTCACCCAGCTGGTAGGTGTCAAAGGTAGGATTTGAATTCACATCCTCTGACTCTGGAGTCCCAGTCACAAACCCTGAGTGATGTTTCTATTACCTGAATGTAGTGATAAAGAACCCTGGATCTTTTCCTTCTCTGGTGAGAAATGCTATTGGCCATCTAATCCTCTGGACTTTGGAAAGCTATTACCAGAACCTGGAAAATATACTAGCTGTTTGATCCCATCTCCAGGGTTGGACCCAACATGGTGGGAACTGTGGAACCTCTGAGGATAGAGAAGGACTTTTCCCACCCTCTGGTCCCAACCTTGGCCTCACTCCAGAAAAAAAGGCACAGAGGAGGTCAATCAGCCTAATTAGAAATGGCATTGTGGATTCTTAGGCACAGATCCCCAAGCAGGGCACAGAATGTCTTGTGTCTATTCTCTCCCCCTCCCTACCCATCTGTGCAGTCCCCTAGACCCGGAGTTAGCCTGGGGCTGGGCAATTGACCCACTGCAGCTGATGTCTGATGTGGGGCAGAATGGATAGATATTAAGGGGTGTGCCTGGATCCTTGGAGGAGAAAGCCAGGGACAGAAGTGTGAGAACGGTTGGTGAGGAAAGAAGAGACTAAGGACATTCACAGAGAAGCTTGAGGTGTCATGCCTTTGAGAGATGAATCCTAAATGAAGCTTGTGGGTCAAAGTCAGATTGAGTCTGGTGTCCTTGAGACTTTCTCTTACCTACAGAGCTTGACCCCCCCCTCCCTTCCATTTGCCCAAGGAGAGAAGGTGTATTGGGAGACCTAGAGACTGTTGCATGTGAATCTGAATGCACTCTCGGGGTGAGGGGCAAGATATGTCACATGTAGCTTTTTTCCAGACCCCATCCCATTCCCATGGAGACAGCAAAATGGACCCATCCCAAGGAAGAAAAAGCAATTTCCAAGAAAGTGTTGGACCTGGGAATATGGGAGGAGGTATGGGGAAAGTGGAGGGAATGAGGGAGGGGGGTACCAAGTCTGTCCACAGGGTCAAGGCACCACATGCCACCACTTGAAGGCAAAGGGCTTCCGACAGACATTGGTACCACAGTGGACCTCGCCCATTAATTTGTGATAGGAGGAAATGTCATCAATGAAGGTACAGGAGAAACCCAGAGGCTGTAGAAGTGAGCACACATGAGCTTCCAGGCAGCACTGCTCGTCGATCAGGGGCCCAAAGGGCTTGGGGACACCCAGGTCTTTGTCAAGCACAATCATATTCACCTGTATGGGGAGAAAGAGGTACATGTTTGTCAAGGCTTGTCTGAGGGCACTGGTGCAGCCTGACAGGATAGGGAAGGAGCAAAGGTGGATTTCAGTAGTGGAATAAGGGTTGGATTTGGAGATCTGTAAGACTGGGCTGGCAAGAGGAAATAATGGGATTTTAGAAGAAGAACTCATCTAATCCAGAACACTCATTTTACAGATGAGGAAACTGAGGCCCAGAGAAGTTCAATGACTTGCCTAAGGTCACACAGATGGTAAAGGAAGCATTTGAACTCAGGCCTCGTGACTAAAAATCCAGTGCCCATTGTCTCTCTCAAAGGGTCCTTGTGAGGCAAGTGCTTTGTGAGTTTCTGAGCACTAAAGAAATTTGAATTATCATCATTTACTCAGATGACCCAGAAGATATAGGGTATGGTAATGATAGTAGTCAGCATTTCTATGGCACTTTAAGGTTGGCAAAGCACTTGTCAAATGGATAGGTCAGATTCCTGGGTCAGTCTGAGAGGCTGAGAATACGGTGGTGGTGACAAGGTGGAGGCTTGTCCCCCAGCCTGGTGAAGGCTATCCCCCAAGAGACCAGGTCATTGTGCCTTCCCTTCCCCTCACTGACCCCTTGATACCAATTGTAGAATCATAGCTTCAGCACTGGACAGCACTTCAGAGGTTCTACTCTGATCCCCTCATTGTAGAAAGAGAACCCAACTCCTCTGACTTCAGAACCAGCTCCCTGTTGATTGTCACTGTGGTGGCAATTCATTGGCCAATGAATTCCATACCAGGCCATGGGCATGAAGCCTTTGTCCTCTATCTAATACTGAATGTCAAGGGTGAGAATTGGTACCGCAGAACAGGAGAGGAAAAAAGAAATCCCTCCCCTAACTGATTCTCCTCCCTTTCTTTCTTCTACAGTGGATAACTGCTTCAAGAGGTCAATCTAGATAGCCTGGGCATCAGAGGATCTTCCCTATGCCTAAAGGAGGATCCGAGTTCAAATCCAGATCCAGACATTTACTGGTTGTGTGATCCTGAGCAAGTCACTTAAACTTGTGTCTGACTCAATTTCTTCATCTGTAAATTATGGACAATAATAGCTCTTGCCTTCCAGGAGAGGGAGGAGAAATGAGATGATATTTATGAAGGGCACTGCAAAGATTAAAGTACCATATAGATACTAGTTGTCATCATGATCAACTTCACCAGCAGAGTGCCATGCTGGGCTGAGCAATGAGGCCACAGGACCATGGAAGATGGAATAGGGTCTAGGAGCTTTGGGCTGAGGTAGTATAGAAGTGACGGGCAAAGTTTCTGGAAGTCCAGTCAGGATGGAAGGTCTTCAGAGTTGGGCAGGAGAGTCATTTGTTAGGGACACTGAGGAAGGGGCTCCCTTATATTCATGGACTGGGACCTGGACATCCTCTGAAATTGTTTCTAGACTTGAGATCCTGCTCTGTATTTCACAGCCTCCCTCAATCAGGATTTTCAATAATGGTGTGAAGTACTGAGCTCTGCCATTAACTAGCTTTGTGACCTTGGGCAAATGACTTAACCTCTCTGAGATGGGCAAATTCCCTTCTCTCTCCTCCCATCTTGTATTTTTCAGCAACTTAGCAAAAATGCCTCCCTTATTTAAGCTCATCTGCAATCTGAGGATAATACACTACCTATATCATAGGGTTGTGAAGAAAAGAAGCCTAAAATAATACATGAGTGTGAGTTGTTATTGATCTTCCTAAAGTGAAGGTCTGATCATATCACCCACGTCAAAAGTTACTAGAAAACCACAATTTAAAAGATGAGAAGAAACTACTTAGCAAAACTAGCATTTCTTAGTCAAGTACCAGGATTCAAGTATCAGAATCTCCCATGAAGGTATAGGGGTCAGACCAGTCTGGGATGGGAGGGAGTAATAAAGAGGCGTATCAATGATATGGGTATATTTTAGCTCAAAGGCAGCTCAGTGCATCTCACCACTCCCCAATTCAATAAACTCTAATGGCTCCCAATCACCTCCATTATCAAATACAAAATCATCTGGCTTTTAAAGCCCCTCACAACTTCTTCCTCCAAACCCTACCTTCCCAGGCATCTTAGGACTTACACTTTCCTCCCTGCCCCCACCAGTGATGCTGGTCACCTGGCTGTTCCTCACAATCAACACTGTATCTCCTGTCTCCGGACGTTTTCTCTGACCGTCCCTTGTGCCTGGAATGTTCTCCTTCTTCATCTCTGGCTCCCAGCTTCCCTGGCATCAAGTCCCAGATAAAGTCCCACTTTTTAAGGTAAGCTTTCCCTGAAGCCTCTTAATTCTGATGTTCTCTCTCTTTTGGTTATCTCTAACTATATGCATATATCATAATATATCATATATAATTACATATATAATTATATATAATATTATACAGATACATGACAATATATAGTATCACTCTTTATACATACATGTATAATATATATAAATATTATACATATATACACATAGACACAATCTATCTGTATCTTTCTAATCTCTCTCTGTATCTTTATATAACCATATACATATTTATATGCAATAGACACAATCCGTATGTATCTGTATCTTTTTTATGTATAGTTGTTTTCATCTTTCATTAGTCTGAGAGCTCCTTCAGTGTCTTTTTGTCTTTCTTTGTATCTCCAGCCCTTAGTACAGTGCCTGACACAGAGTAGGTACTTAATAAACCCCTATTTACATGATGCTTTTAAATTGACTTTGCCTTTCAACCTCAGGGTCTTCCTTTGTAAAATGGGATTCCTACATGGGCACTTCTTCCCTAACAGGGTTGTGAGGAAAGTGTTTATTATTTTTAAAAAAATCCATAAACAATTTAAATGATATAAATAAAATAAGATTTTATTAAAGTTCTCTAAAAGGGAGAGTGACTGTTATTTTTAGCTGCTCACAGCAGAGAATGTGGTTGTTCTTATCTCTGGGAGGAAGGCAAGGATCTGAATCTGGAGTTAGGAAGACATGCATTCCAGTCCTGCCCCAGATGCTTATGAGCTGAGGGACCTTGGGCAAGTTGCTTAACCTCTTTCAGCCTCAGTTTCCTCATTTGTAAAATGGGTGTTAATATTAATAATACTATAATAATGTTATTATTATATCAATGAGCATTATTAATTACTAATGATGTTAATAACAATAGTAATACACAGGGTGGTTGGGAGGAGCAAATGAGTTAAGATATGCAAAGTATTTTGCAAAGCTTAAAGGGTTATATAATTCTAGCTGTTATTCACATTTACTTGCCGGTCACTGCTGAATTACTATAACACAGTGAATTATTAGTAAGCTGGTTTAACAAGAAACTTGGATCATCCAAGTAGTAGAACTGTGATCTAGGTAGGGGTAGAGGAATACATCCCCTCCTGGGACCACATCTGACCCACTGCGTTGACTGGGTGGGAGTGAACAGAGCTCTGCCTGGATTGGAATAAGAAGACCTGGGTTTGAATTTCAGCTCCACCACTTACTAAAGGGGTGACCTTGGCCAAGTCATCTAACTCCTCTGAGTTTCAGTTTCTTCATCTCTAAAATGAAGAGTTTTGGGCTAGATGGCCTTGGAAGTCCTGTCTGGCTATAGAATCTATATAGAATCTGGCTTGGAGGGGGTGATGAAGAAGGGGACTGAGCTGCTTACCATGTTGGGGAAATAAGCCATCGCTTGGCCATCCTCATTCAACTTGAACAGAGCTGGGAGGTCAATGATATCTTTCTCTGTCAACCCCAATTCCTTTTTCAGGATGTCCCGGTTCCAATCCAGGCAGCGCTGAGGAGAAATTGGAGGAAGAGGGAGAGAAAGCAGGGATAAAAATATACTTTGTGTTGGGATACTGGCAGTACTCACCTTTCTGAATATTTTTAGGGCCCCAAGGTTGCTACCTTGGGCAAATCACGTCCCTGCTTTGGAACTCAGTTTCCTAATCTATAAAATGAAGTGGTAGGACCTAACCTTCTGGTTCTGGACCTAGGGTCCTATGATTGTAATCTTTTCATGATCCAACCTCTAACAGGGGTCCCCAAATAATAGTTCAAGGGCCACTGGGACCTTGGTATTGCCTCTCATAACTCTTCTTTCTGATTCACCATCATTCTCAGCTAGAACGAAAAGAAAGAAGACCAAACCAAGAAATAGCAACCTTTAAATCTCTCTCTCTCTCTCTCTGTTGATAATCAATACGCTGTTTTGTCAGGGAATATACTATTGTGATTGTTTTTGGGGACTGTGTTCATTGGGACGTATTTGTCATGTAACATCAAAATGAATCAATACATTTTAAAAAATGAGAATCAAAATACAATTGATTTAAAAAAAATGAGAATCTTCAGGTAGTCATAACAAAATTAACTTGGGAAACCCTGTACTATTCATGCAAAGGTATGTAAATGAACAAGAGCTTTAATAGTTCGAAGCTGAACTAAGACTTTTGGTGTGAGTATGGCTTCCCTTGACTGTTTCTCACATCAGGATGTGGCCCCTGGCATCCTGGTCCTAAGAGTGACTTTGGCTCCACTGTGATACATGGTGCCCTTCACAAGGGTACCCCTGCCTGTTTCCAATATGTTCCCAGCCCTCTGTAGACCAAGGCATGCCTGTGTTCCTCTTTACTTTCACATTCTTGATAAGCTGGCATGATTTGGGCAAAGCCATATGCCCACAGGTGCTTCTTTGTCCCTACATCCCCTCTTTGGATAATGGTTCATATCCTTTGAGCCCCTCTCTATTGGGGAGTGGCTGCTGATGCTATACATTTGTATACATTCCCTACGTACACTGGATCCCAGACTTTTATCAGTGATGAAGGTATTCCTACCCCACCTCTCAACATTTGGGTTTCTCTTTTTATTCTATTTTCATTGATTTTATGTGTGCAAATCTTGAAAAAAATTTGATATGATTGAAATTAGCCTATTCCCCATGCCATTCCTGATGGATCAAGCCATAGGGTCTGGGGTTGCCCCTGCAAGGGATCCAGCAGGGTGGTGCCCCTCCTGCTCAGCCAGGCTCTAGGCTGTGCTCTTACCTGTGCATACAGGTTCTGCTGCACCAGATTCTCATTGGACAGGATCTTATTGATGGTAATTCGTTTGTTGCTCATGCCCCCCAAGCCTGCAGAGTGAGAAAGGACAGGACAGTCATAGCCTGAGGCTCCTGGCATAGTTTTGAATATCTAGGTTTTTCCCTGTGATTCTAACAGCTAAATGAGTAGAATACTAAGCTAAAAGTTGGGAAGACCTGAGATTGAATCCTGCTTCAAGCACTTACTAGACTGTGTGGCCCTGAGCAAGTCAGCAACCTCTCTCAGCCTCAGGTCCCTGATCTATAAAATGGGAATAATAATTGCTCCTACCTCACAGGGTTCTTTTGAGGAACAAATGAGATAATATGTGTAAAGAACATTGCTTAGAGCACTTAAAAATGTCAGATCATCATCATCATCATCTTTGCTGCTGACTTGAGCGTGGTCTCGAGTAGTGGGTCCCAGTGGGTCCCTGGGTCCCAGTTTCCTCATCTGTGAGGGGGAAGGGAGTTGGGATGGATGATCTTGAAAGTCCCTTCTGATTCTACAGTCTATGATTCAATGGAAGGAGAGCTGGCCAGGGGTGTCTGATGAGGGCAGAGAACATGGTATCTGAGATGTCTCCAAATCATTTACTCTCTCCTGGAGATATATAGCTGTCCCTCTACATCACATTTTTGCAGCCTTGTTGGTGCACTTAAAATACAGAAGAGACCCTCTAATGGGCTCTGGCTTTGGGATCCAGATCCTCTGACCCCCAAAGTATGGTTTTTTCACCCACAAGGTACTATAAGTTGATATGACTGCATAGTCACGCTTATAAATGCATACATATCTACCTTTAAGGTAAGCAGCTAGGTGGCGCCATAGTGCATAGAGCATCAGGACTGGAGTAAGGAAGACTCATCTCCCTGAGTTCAAATGTGACCTCAGACATGAGCTGTGTGACCCTGGGCAAGTCACTTTGCCTTGTTTGCCTCAGTTTCCTCATCTGTAAATGAGCTGGAAGTGGAAATGGCAAACAACTCCAGTATCTTTGCCAAGTAAACCCCAAATGGGGACATGAAGAGTCAGACATGACTGAAATGACTCAACAACATTTTTTTTCTTCCCTCAGTCTTTAGGAACTTGAAGTCTGACTCCATCTAGTTCGCTTGCCTCCTAACAGCTGTATGACCTTGGGCAAAGCTATTTGGCCTTTCTGTGTCTCAGTGTCTTCAATTCAGCAAATATTTACTAATCATTTAATATGTGTAAGACAGAAGCTGCCAGAGACCCAAAGACAAAAGAGAAACAGTTCCTGACCTCAAGGAGCTTACATTCTGTAGAAAAGATACAACATTTAAATAGATCTATACAATGTACTTGGAGGAGAGGTGAGGGCACTAACAAAAGCTTCCTATGAGAGGGGGCTTCTTGCTTGAATCTTTGGAAGACGCCTAAGGAATCTAAGACGTGCTGGGGAGGAGTGAGTGCATTCCAAGCATGTGGTATAGCCAGAACAAAGGCATGAAGGTGAGAAATAGAATGTTGAGTTCAAGGAACAGCAAATAAGCCAGTTTGGCTGGAAATGGAGAGTGTGAGAAGGAAGAATATGAAATAATCCAGCCAGATAATCCAGTCTTTAGTGCCAAGCTGAGGAATTTGCATTTTATCCTAGAGGCAAAAGGTAGACATAGAAGCATTCAGGCCAAAGTTTTAGGAGGATTATTTTGGCAGTTTTGTGGATGATAGGTTATAGAGGGGAGAAAATGGAAGCAGGGGTTCCAATTAGGAAACTATTATAATAGTTCAGGAAAGAGGTGACAGGTTCCCAAACTAGAGTGTTGGCTATGTAAGTGGAGTAAAGGGGATGGACAATAAAGATGCTGTAGAAGTAGAACCAACTAAGCTTGTCAACTGACTGATATGTGGGGGTAGAGGAGAGTAAGGAGTTGAGAGTGATTTGAGGTTGTGAACCTGGATGATGAGAGGAAGGATAGATAGTGTCCCTCAAGAGAAATGGTGAAGTTTGGAGGAGGGATAGATTTAGGGGGAAAGTATTAGACATGTTGTATTGGAGATGCCCATGGGACTTCTAGGTGAAGATGTCTAGTGGGCACTTGGTGTACATGAACTAGAGTTAAAGATAGATGTTAGGTAAGGACTTGCTCCTTGGATAAAGACAATAATTGAATCCATGGGAGCCGATGATATCACCAAGGAAGACAGTATAGAGGGAGAAAAAGAAGAGGGTCCTGGATAAAGCCTTGGGAGATTGTCTGGGGGTGGGACTTGGATGATGACCCAGTAAAGAGGTACAGAGGAATAGTTGGGACATGTAATAATAATCCTGTATGATTCCACAAAATAATCCTGCAGGATTCCCTATGGCAGTGGTTCTCAACCTGTGGGTCGCGACCCTTTCACAGGGGTCACCTAAGACCATTGGAAAACACATATTTCCGATAGTCTTAGGAACCAAGACACAGCTCCTCTATCTGTCTCCAGGCGGGTCTGCCCACATACAAGTATTAAAGGGTCGCAGCATTAGGAGGGTTGAGAACCACTGCCCTATGGGAATTAAATGAAATAATGGTTATGAAGCATTTTGTAAACTATAAACAGCTAATAAGTGTCAGCAATGATTATTTCTGTTGTTTTGTGGGCCTAGCAGGGTGCTGAGCATTCAGTCCTTATCTCATGATGATAGTGATAAGAATAATCCATCCTCAGCTTCATGGTCCATCCAACCTCGGCTCTTTCTTGGTTGGAGACACCAAGGGATGGCTTGTAGGAAGATCTATGAATCATAGTCATTCTTCAGAACACTCCTAGTTTACATCTCAGTGTCACTCCATCCTATGGTTAATCTTTCCTCCTACCCAAATGCTTACTCTCATCCCCTAGCATAGGGTCCTGTCCTCCCTCCTGTCCCTCTCTCCACTTACCTTTGAACAAGATAGCTTCTCCATGCCCCTGTTTCTGCTTCTCCCGGAAGAGCTTATAGCAGGCAGAGGTACTGGCCATGAGCAACCGGAATTCCTGAAGGAGAGGACCCCCCAGGAGTGCCATGGAGCAGGGGAGAAGAAACAAAGGATGAGGGTTATAAGGAACATCCTAATGTGATTCCTTTCCCTAAGGGTCCCCAAGCAGCCTCTAGATTCCCTCCCATTCCTCAACATATCTCTAGGTCGTAGGAAGCCAAGAGGGATGATTCTCCCCTTTTCACAGAGAAGAAAAAGTGAGTCAGAGAGAAGAGAACTGGCCTTTCTAGGGGAAGCCATTGAAATAGTTGGCATACAAACCACCTCTGTTGCCTTCCAATACAAGGTAAGATAGAGTTCTTCAAAAGGCGCCTTTGGGGAAAGAGTATTTGTTACTGTTTTCTTCTAGGAGAGCAATGAAAGCCTGGGCTTGGGCTCAGAGTGTAAAGAATTTGTGGGCAGGGTGGAAGACCCTTCCTCAAACAGGTATGCCAATTCTCAGCAGGCCAGGCAGAATTTTTAGGATCTGAGGTCTTGGCTAGTCCCTCTCTCCAAAAAGGTTGAACAGGATTGATCTAGACTCAAGGCACTAAGCAAATATCTCATGATACAGTGATAAGAACATTGGCTTTGGAAGCAGATGATCTGAGTTCAAATCCTACTTTAGATGCATCCTGCCTATGTGAGCTTGGGGCCACGTCTGGGGCCTTAATTTCCTCATCTACAAAAATGAAGGGTTTGGACCATTTGGGTCTCCAAGGTTTCTTTCAGCCTTAGATCTTTATTATCTATCTATCTATCTATCTAGTCTGTCCATCCATCCGTCCGTCTATCCATCCATCCATCCATCCCTCCATCTATCTATTTATCTCTTTATCTATGTATTGCTTTGAGGGCTGTAAAATGCTTTCCTTGTAAGATCCTGCTGAGGATCAGTGTGTCTTTATTCCCATTTTGCAGGTAAGGAAACTGAGATTAAAAAGATTAAGAGTCCCCTTAAGAAGGGACAACTGGGAATGAAACCCAGGTCATTTAAGTACAAATTCAAAATCTTGGGATCATCACACTAGAGCTGGAAGGGCCCTTAGAATAGTCCCTTTAACAGATTAGAAAACTGAGAGCCAAAGGATCGAAGTTGCTCAAGGTCACCTGGGTTTGGAAGTGGCAGACTTTAGTGGATTTAAGGTCAGTGTTCTCTCTGCTGCACCCTCACTGCCTCTCAGTGTGCTGCTTCTCCCAGGATGCTGTGACCCTGTCCACAGCCTTCACCAAGCTTCTACCACCAATGTACATGGCTTCTCAGTCTATCTCCTGCACCCTCCCCTCCCCTTTCCTTCCTGGGGATGCTGTCCTATGCTGGCAAAGACCAGCAGGACAGTCCCTGGGCGCCCTTAACCCTGCTCACCTTTTTTTTGCCTGGGATGGGAACGAAAGTCATAAATTCATCCACGTGGCCGACAATCAGCCAATCAGAATACAACTCCACAGGTGACTGTACCACCTGGGCCTGCAGGAAATCTCTCACGACCTTTGTCATCCTTCTCCCGCCAGACCTGGGGGTGGGACGGTTGAGAAAGGAGGAGAAGGGCTTCAAAAAGGCTTCTTTCCTTGCCCCTTCCCCTTCAGTGAGCCCGGAAAATTCTCATCTGGTAACAGTCCAAACTTCTATATAGGGTGTCCCAAAAGTCTTGTTGTTCACTCTGGTCTGACTTTTCGTGACCCCATTTGTGACCCCTTTTGGTGACTCCTTTCCGTTCACTGTCACAGGGGGGTTGACCTCCAGGTTCCCAAAGATACTGTCATTTCCTTCTCCAGCCCATTTTACAGATGAGAAAATGGAGGCAAACAGGGTGAAATGACTTGCTCAGGGTCACACAGCTAGTAAGTGTCTGAGGCTGGATTTGAACTCAGGTCCTCCTGACTCCAGGCCCACAACTATGCTACCTATCTACCCTACTCAAGGTCTTAGTGCAGTTTTAATCTTCAACAGTTTACATAGTAATTAATAAGATTTTTGGGACACCCTGGAGTGCTTTTAAAGTTTTTAAAGCACTTTATTCCCAGTAATCCTGTGAGGTAGGTCATATGTGTATATCTCCTCCCCCATTTACAGATGGAGAAACTTAGTCTCAGAGGAGACAGATGACTTGCTCAAGGTCACACAGATTAGCAAATATTGTTGTTACACACCTATCAGGGGTCAAAATCAGAATTATACTTAGCTCTGACCCCTGGCCTTTAGCAGGTTTGCAGCTGCATATTGACTTAGAAAACCACAATTTAGGGATGGCTAGGTGGTGCAGTGAATAGAGCACCGGCCCTGGAGTCAGGAGGAGTTCAAATCCCAACTCAGACACATAACACTTACTAGCCATGTGACCTTGGGCAAATCACTTAACCCCAATTGCCCTGCCCTCCCCCCTCCAAAAAAGTTAAAAAAAAAAAGAAAACCACGATTTAACATTATCTATGTTGGGTTGTATTTTCCCTTATTATGTCAAATATTTCCAAAGTACATTTTAATATCTAGTTCAGGCCTCAAGTTTGATCCTGCTGATGTAGAAGATAGAGGGCTGGCTTTGGAAGACTTGATTTCATACCCCGTCTCTGTTACTTATCATCTGTGTGAACATGGAAAAATCACCTAATGATGAGAGTCAGCATTTACATAGCACTTTAAGGTTTGCAAGAAGCTTTATTTCCCTTGATCCTCACAACCATCCTGGGGAGTGGGTGCTGTTATTACCCCCATTTTACAGTTGAGGAAACTGAGGCAGCCAGCAGTCAAAATGACTCACCTAAAATTGCACAGCTAAATGTCTGAGGCAGAATCTAAACACATTTCCCTGACTTCAGACCCAGGCACTAAATACTTGTCGGCTGATTGATTCTTGTTCCACTGTCCCTTGGGAACATTGGTTGGGTGATTTTACTACCCTAGAGGAACAATTTGGGCATATCAAATCATCTTTTTATCTCAAGTTTGTCAGATGCCATTTCAAAGATTAAGGTCCTTTCTTTGCCTTGAGAGAGGTGAAGCATTTAGAGATTTAATAATTATCTTAATAGTAGGAGAGTTAGAGGCAGCTAGGTGCCGCAGTAGACAGAGAGCATCTGGAATCCAGCCTCAGACAGTTACTAGCTGTGTGACCCTGGACAAGTCACTTTACCCTGTCTGCCTCAGTTTTTTCAGCTGTTAAATAGGAATAATACTTCACAGGTAAGTCACTTTAACTGCTATCTGGGATAACAATATATTATTATATGGTATATTACATAAGCATATCTTATATGGGATAATGCAACATCATATATTATATAATCATATTGTATATGATTTATAATATATTATATATGGGACAATGCTACATTATGATGTGATATATAAGCATATGTGATATGGGATAATAATATATTGTTATATAAGAATATATTGTATGGGATTTTATATATATATATATATATATATATATATATATATATATATATATCTTTTTGGAGGGAAGCAGGGCAATTGGGGTTAAGTGACTTGCCCAAGGTCATACAGCTAGTTTTTTGTGTTAAGTGTCTGAGGTTGGATTTGAACTCAGATCCTCCTGACTCCCGGACTGGTGCTGTATTCACTGTGCCACCTAGCCACTCCTGGGATAATATATTATTATATGGTATGTTATATATGTATATATTATAAGGGATAATCCTGTATTGTGTTATATAAGCACATGTTATATGGGATAATACTATATCATTACATGTTATGTAAGTATATATTACATGGGATAATAATATATTATATAGTGCATTGTATACACATATATTATATAGGATAATCCCGTATTATGTTATATAAGCACATGTTATATGGGATAATAACAGCACCTTCCAAGGAGCACCTATTTAGGAAATCTTCACTTAGAATATAAGCTCCATGAGGACAGGGGTTGTTTTTGCTTCATTATATCCCCAGGGCCTAACTCACAGGAAGCACTTAATAAAGGCTTGCTAAATGGTTGAAAGTCCAGACCCTGGGAAGAACAGGCAAAGCTTACCCCAAAGGAATGAATGGTGGGATTTCATGCATTATCAGTGGATATTTTAGGGGGTGGGTCAGAAGAACCTCCCCATGATCCATGAATCACACACCATGTAGGCAACAACCCACTTGGTCTATGTGTCAAGCTGCCCCTGCTGGGAGCTTTGTTGGCTGAAGGGCTCTCTTACAGGGGGAAGCTGCTGCCGATGAGGATCCTGCCCAGGGGGTACTCCTTCCCGTTCACTGTCACAGGGGGGCTGACCTCCAGGTTCCCAAAGGAATCCAGGCTGGTGACTTCCTCAAAGAGTGGCTCCCGGGTGACATAGCCAAAATCTGGACCCTGCACAGACAGCATATGTTGTTAGCACGCCTCATCCATTGAGCACAGCCACCATTCCCCTGGCCACATGTTTGTCCAATTCAGTGCAATCCTCCATCTAGATCAGGAGCTGGATGGATTTGCCATGGTCTGTTCATCAGCTGAATCAACCAGCCTGCTAACGGAAGGGATATGCAGGCCAGAAGCTGGGGGTCTGGACCCAGGAGGGATGAATGACACACTAAATGTGTGTCCACAACAGGGCTTCTTAACCTGTGAACTTAAAAAAAACCAAACAAAACCATTTCAATGACCATTTCAATAGAATTGGTTTCCTTCATAATCCTATGTATTTTATTTTATGAATTTAAAAACATTCTTCTGAGAAGGGGTCTGTGGGTTTCCCCATACATTGCCCAAGGGCTCTGTCTAGGACACAAAAGAATGTAAGAACTCCTGGTCTTGAATGTTGCCCCATCCTATAATTCTGAGATCAAACACAATCATGAGTCAGTATAGTGGTAAGAACACTAGAATTGTAGCCAAGATAAAAGGGATCTTTTATATAAAGATAAAACAGAATCCCAGATGTGGAAGGGACCTCAGAAGCCATCTAGGCCAACTGCTAATAGACTAGGAATCCCCTTTATAACACAGCTCACAAGTTGGCAACCAGTCTTTGGGTAGTGGATAGTTCCTTGGACTTGGAGACAGGAAAATCTGAATTTGAATTCTGCCTGTGTGACCTTGGACAAGTCATTTAACCTCTGTCTGTCTGCCCCAGTTTCATCATTTCTAAAATTAGGGAACTGGCCTCTAAGGTCCAGTTTAAAATCGATTCTCCTATCATTCCTTCCAGTGAGGAGTAATTCACTACCTCCCAAGATGACCCCTTCAATTTCTGGATACTTCTGGTGTTAGGAAAATGTTTATTTCTGTCTTTGTACCTCCAGTGCTTAGTATGATGCCTAGCAGGCACTTAAGAAATGCTTGCTGGTGGAATAATTGATTACTTTGAGCCCAGGGAAGATTCTCTGAAACTTCTATCCATTGCTTCCGGTTCTGATCTTTAGAGCCAGGCAGAAAAAGTCTCAGCTGTCTTTCCTGTCTGAGTAATATGGGGGTGGGTGGGGATGCAGGTTCTTAATTAAGGGAGTTCCCCGATCACCCTGATGAACTTGTAGGATGTTGGGCTTTTGTCGGGGATTTCATATCTTCCTCCGGAGGGTCTAGATATGCATTGTGGTGTCTCCTATAGAATGAATTTTACTTCTACTGGCTGAATTATTGACTTGGACTTGTTGGAATGCACAGGTTTGAAGAACTTTGTATTGGCCCATGAAAGGGAGCTTTTAACGATATAGATGCTGTGGGGTGATGGGGAGGGAACTGCGTGGTCTGAGTGGTGAGAAGTCCCGAACCCTAACTCCAACCAATCAATAAATATTTACTGAGCACCTACTATGCACCAGTTAAGGGCTGGGAGCACAGCACCTGCCCTCAAGGAGTTGATAATCCAACAGTAGAAGGAGCTTCTGGAGACATCTTGAAAGTACATCTATGGGAGCCGAAGATTCCCAGAGCTCAATCTTGTATCAGGGAAAGGGGGAGTTTCTGGTCAGTACCTGACATGGCAAGGGCATCTCTAGCAACCCCAAGTTCCAGAATCCTAGAATTTGACCTTCTATTGAGAGAAGGGGAGTTTATAGGCAGAGATGGCCCCTTGGGGAGAGAAGAGTGCACGTGGCCCTTAAAGGTGTAAGAGGAATACTGAATACAAGATGGGGCGGGGCAGGGGAATCTAGGTCTTGCTCTCCATTCTTGCTGTGAGTTATTAGACTGAGTGGATCTAATGGAAAAGGGTGGGCAGCGGACGGCTGCTGTTTACCCAACAGCTTTATACACTTAATACACGTTTGCTGATTGATGGATTCCCTTTCTGGAGAGTACAAGCTCTTACAGTGATAGCTATAAGCCAAAACTCACCCTGGGCAGCTAGAACCAGGTCTGGAGTCAGAAAGACGCATCTTCCTGAGTTCAAATCTGACCTCAGACACTTACTAGCTGTGTGACCCTGGGCAAGTCACTTAACCTCATTTGCCTCAATTTCCTCATCTGTAAAATGAGCCAGAGAAGGAAATGGCAAACCACTCCAGTATCTCTGCCAAGAAAACTCCAAATGGGGTCAAAAGCCATACGACTGGAAAATGACTGAACAAGACTCACCCAAATGTCAGAGCGTTTTCTATCTAGAAACCCCAGTTCTCCTCTTCTCAGGTTAAACATTTCCAGTTCCTTCAACTGATCCTCACATGGTATGAACCCAAGGACCTTGATCTTCCTGATTTAATTTTGCTGACCACTCCCCAGCTTATCAGCATCCTTCCTAAAATGTGATGTCCAGAATTGAACACAATAATTCTGATGTGGAGTGACTCTGGCAGAGAATTTTGGGACCATCCACCCCTGTCTTCTGGACACTCTGCTCTTAATGACCTTTAAGACTGCATCTTCCTTCTTGGCTGCCAAATCATTCTGATGACTCAATGTGAGTGTGCAATCTGCTAAGACCCAGACATAAATCCAAGCTCTGCTATGTACTATGTGTGATCTTGGGCCCGCAGCTTAAACTCACTGGGCCTTAATTTCCTCATCTGTAAAATGGGTATGTTTCACTAACTGATCACTACAGTCCACTCCAGCTCTCAATTCCATAAGGCTATTAACTTTTCTGGGCCTCAGTTTTGAATGCTGGATCTGGAGTCAAAGACCTTAGCCTTGGATCCTAGCTCTCTCCTAGCTGCCTATGTGACCTTGGGCAAGTCACTTGATCAGGAAATCAGGATCCCCAAATGTAAATGAATGGAGTAGACTAGCAGACATTGAAAGCTCTAATTCTGCAATCTCTAAGGTTGCCTCTACTGCAACGCTACCCATGTGGGGTTGATTGCACTTGGGATCTCTCATTTGAACAACACCGTAATTGGGCCAGAAGCCAAGTTCCAGGGTCCTCTGCCATTGTGGTGCCTGAGTGACAAAAGGCAGGGAAGGGGGTGGGGGAGGAGTCTGGCCTGTCACAGTCACGTTGTAATTCTCCATGAATAGTCACTCCCGGGGGTGCAGACAAACAACTAAGGCTTAGCACGTTCACGCCTTGAAAATCCTCTTTGGCCAAGTGGGCGAGGTGGGGCCCTGGGGCAGCTGGGGAGTTTTACAACTGATGGGACCGGGCGTGAAGCATAAAGCCGACAAAGTCGACCTGGCCCAGGCGCCTGGGAACGATGACAGCGCTGGCCTTGGACCATGCTGAGGACACCCGAAACGAATGGAGTCTGAGGAGAACTATGAGGTCTCAATCCCCCCAGCCCAGGCTCCATCACTACTGGTCTCTTGGTGCTGGTGCTCACCCATGAAGGGGGATGGTGTAGTGGAGGGTGCTGAGCCCAGAGGCAGCAAAGCCAGGGTTCAAATCCCACCTTGGATACTTGCTAGGGGCATAACTCTGGGCAAGTCACTTCAATCTACCCAGGTTTTAACTATAAAGCAAGATTAGATTCTACAGCCTCGAAGGTCTGTTTCACCTCCAAATTTGTGATCTATGGAAAAGGCTTTCATTCTGCAGATGGGGAGCCTGAGGCTGAGAGAAATGAAGTGCCTTGCCCAAGGTCATACAGGGAGCAATTGGCATGAGACGGGATTCATATGCAGGCCCTCTGACACAGGATAGATTCAGAGCTGGGAGGGAGGCTGGCCCTGTTCCTGCTTCTCCTGATGTCCCCTTTCCTGTGCTTCCTTTCCTCATCTTGCAGTTTTCTGGCCCCAAATGAAAAGTCTGCAGAGATTTAGAATGTTAGAGCTGGAAGATGCCCTGGGGAGCATCAAAGCCTCATTTACAGAGGCCATAGCTGAGGCCCAGGGAGGTCAAAGAACTTCCTAGGGTCATACGGCAAGTTAGTGGTAGCCCTGGAAGCAGGATCCAGCTCCCCTGACGCCTAGGTCTTCCAGGGCTTTTTCAACTAAGCTGCCTTCTTACCTGGCTGCTTCTTATCCAGGCCTTCTGCCTCTCAGTTGCAGTTGTTCTTTGCCATCAATACCTCCCCATTGGCTCTGTGGGTGAATGGTGAGCCTCCTACCTTTAAACACAAGTAATAAGCCCCAGGAAATCTTACCAGGAGTTCCTTCACTGGGAAATCTTTCAGGTTCCCATCTCGGGGGGAATCTAGGACCACAGGAAAGCCCTTGTGGGGAGCATCGATATAGCCAAACTCAACTTCATCCTGTTTGGGGAAACAAAATGAACCATCAGACAAGCCTTCAGAAAAGGGTTCTGACTGCTAATTCTGCTCATCTTGGTTTGCACTTGCAGAGCAGTCACCACTAGGGGGCAGCCAGACCCCAGCCTGGGCTAACTTGCTCTTGAGGCTTGAGATGAGGACCACTTTGGCCCCAGCTCAATGATAGCATCCATCCATCCATCCATCCATCCATCCATCCATCCATCCATCTATCCATCCATCCATCCGACTGTCAGCAAACGTCTCCTCCTGTTCAAAATTTATATCATATGACTCCCCCTCTTCACATCCTCCTCCCCTGATCACCTTTCATTAACCCTTAATCTGTCTCATCTCTGTATCTGCTCAAGGCATTTGTCCCATGCCTGGAATGGACCCAACTAAGATGTCATCCCCTGTAGGAAGCCCCCTCATCTCACCCTTCCCTCCTCAATCCTTGGGAAGTGATTTTGCCCTCCATAAAATTTTTTATTCACGTTTTGCTTGGACTGTCTCTCTCTCTCTCTCTCTCTCTCTCTCTCTCTCTCTCTCTCTCTCTCTTTCTCTGTCTCTTTCTCTCTGTCTCTCTCTCCTCTCTTTACTCTCTCTGTCTCTCTCTCCTCTCTCTCCTTTCTCTCTCTCTTTCCTTTCTCTCTTTCTTTCCCCCCCTTCTTTCTCTCTCTCTCTGTCTCTCTCTGTCTCTGTCTCTGTCGCTGTCCCTCTCATCATATTTATTTACTAACAACAACAATAATAGCAAACATGTCTACAGCACTTTGGTGTTTCCAAAGCATTTTACATATGTGATCTTTTTTGAGCCATACAACAATCCTGGAAAGTAGATGCTATTGATTAGTCCCATTTGATAGATGAAGAAACTAAGGCTGAGAGAGATCATTTGACTTGCCCAAGGTTACACAACTAGCAAGTATCTGAGGCAGGATCTGAACGCAGGTATTCCTAAGACCAAGTCAAGTGCCTTATCCATTACTCCATCCAGAGTTTACTATTTATGTTGTCTTTTTTCTCCACCTCCTTACAATTCCATTAGACTGTAAACTCCTTGAGAGCAGAGTCTGTGTTATGTCTAGCCATCTATCCACTGAGCATAGTGGATATGATATTCAGTGTCATACTACTGAATATCATAAGTGTAAGAAAGGTTTGTACAACTGAGTGATTGTGGCTTTGAAGAAGAGCTAAGAAAAGATAGCTCTTCCTTCTTTGCAGAGAAGTGAAGGCTTGGGGGTGGTGCTATGGGCAACAGTCCAATACTGTCAGACTCAGTCGATGTGGTACAGTGGGTTATTTTTGTAGAGCTGATTTCTTCCCCTCTTTTAAAAAATTCTTTATTATGAGGAGCAATCCCTAGGGAGGGGATTGCTAGGAACTAGCTGCTAGGAAGTGGAGGGGATGCCAGAACAAAAAAATTGGGGAAGGGGAAAGTTTGCTCAGTTGAATTGAACTCTTAGAAACTCAACTTCTGTCTGGTTTGCTGGCGATGTCTGACCTTACTGAGACTGATTTTAATACAGACAGTATTCCTCATGCCTGCGATGTTCTTCCTTTTCCCATCTACTTACCTGGTTTCCTTCAAGATTTGGTCAAATTCCACCTTCTATAAGAAGCCTTTCCTAATCCCCCAGATCCTCTGCTAGTACCTCCTTGCCGAGATTACTCTCCATCTGCTCTGTATGAAACTCACATGTACATGGTTATTTGGATGCTGTGTCTTCTGTTAGAACATGAGATCCTTGAGGGCAGGGACTGTATTTTTGTAGCTAGGCACAGTTCTGCTTATGTAGTCAGGAAGACTTCAAACCTAGCCTCAGATGCTTACTAGCAGTATGACCCTGGGCAAGTCACTTAACCTCTGTGTGCCTTGGTTTCCTCATCTGTAAAACACGGATAATAACAGCACCTAGTTCCCAGGGTTGTTGTGAGGAACAAATAAGATAATATTTGTGAAGCACTTTGCAAAACCTAAAAGTGCTAGAAACAAACTAGTTCTAGATAAAGACTACTATACCTATAAATATATAAATATAAATATATATAAATAATATAAAATTATTACTCTATATCCTCAGTACTCATCACAGTGGCTGGTAACCACTTCATACATGCTAATTGATTGACTGATCAAACTTTCCTGAGGGGAAGTATGTGTGTTGTGTGTATGTGTCTGTGTGTTGTGTGTATGTGTGTGGTGTGTATGTGTGTGTGTGGTGTGTTTGTGTGTGTGTGGTGTGTGAGTATGCATGTGTGTCGATGCTTCTGTAATAACTCCATGACGCTTGTTTCTACCATCTGTGTTGGTATTTTGTTACACACATAGGCCTCTGCTGAACCCCTCCTCCAGTACCTTACTGAGGCCCTGACTCTCAAAGACTTTTCTAGTACTGCGCAAACTTTGGATGCTAGAGCTGGAATAACTTGTATATGAATCTAGGTCTCATGCCTAGAATGGATTCCTCTTCCCTATGCCCATCTCCATCTTATTCTATGTTTGTTGAATTGATCTGCACTTTACAAAGCTCTCCTATTCCTGCAGTGGTGTCCTGGGCATCTGCCATAGGTCCAGGGATGGGCCTGGCACATAGTATAAGTATTTAAAGATATCTCTTGATCGACTTACTGATTAACAAGGAGTGCTATTAAAAAACTGTAAAACTCCTGGGCAAAACTTCCAAGTGCAGGGTGAATCAGATTAAAATGTCATTGGGAAGTGTTTCACAAAATAAATAAAAACACACCACAACATAGATAATGGGTTGTTTTCTCAGTCGGTGTGCAGCCTGCAGGGATCCCGTTCCATTGGAATTTGACCCCACTGTGTAAAAGACACTGTGTCTAAGAAACGTAGGAGCAGCAAAGGAGGCGGGCTGGTCCTGTAGTTAGACCTAACAGACGGACAGCCTTTCAGCTTCACTGAGACCTGTGAAGTATGAAAAGAACTAGGGAAAATGTCCAGGTGTTGGGCAAACCTGCTCTCCTATGAAAGATTCCTGGGAGGATCTGGGCAACATATGGGAGCCTCTCAAAGACTGCATGCCACAGAGGAAGTGCCAATATGTAAAGGAGACTCTTTAATGAAGATTCCCTTAATCAATGACATCAGGTCTGATGTAGGGGAAAAAATGACCAGGAAGCATGGAAAGGCATGAGGTGAGAAACCTTGAATGGGCTGTGATCTGTCTCCACTGGAAGCACCTGAGTCAATGTGGTCACAGGTTCAAGGAAGTATTGAAGAATTATTAAATTGACGTATGGGGACTGGGCCAATTATCATCAATCAAATTCGGGGGGTTATTTCACAGACTTAAAGAATGTCAGAGTTGGAAAGGAGCTCAGTGAACCTCCAGTCCAACCCATATCTAACCAAGTACCATAGTGGATGGAGAGTTAGAAAGACCTGGATTTGAATCCTGCCTCTGACACTTACTAGCTGTGTGACCCAGAGCAGGTCACTTAACTTCTCTGTGCCTCAGGTGACCCATCTGTAAAATCAGTATAAGAATAGCATATACCTGCTTTCCTTCTGCATAGGTAGGGGAGGGGTTGGAGGGAGAGAATTTGGGACTTAAAATAAAAAAAAAACTCTACTTCACCCCACCCCCTAAAAAAAAAGAACAGCACCTACTTTACCAAGGTTATTGTGAGGATCAAATAAGGTGATGTATGTAAAGTGCTTTGCCAATCTTTGAGCTTTTCTCTATATAAATGCTAGTTTGGTATTAAGGATGCCCCCTATGTTTCTGACTCTGCCCCTGCTGGAGTCTTCTCACCTGGATCCAACGATCCCCACGGTTCATGTACTGGAAACAGATCTTAAGCTTGCAGTCAGTTTTTTCTATCAGGTTCTTTATCTCCTTGAGGAACAGGTAATTGTCCTTCATGCTGAGCAGTGTCAGAGAGAGCAGGAAGGGGAGAAGAGAGAAGAGTAATGAGGGACCAAGGTTCACTGGGGATGGGGGAAAACAATTGGATCAGCATGGGTGCTCACAGCTCCCCCTAGTAGGTTTTTAGGGGAGGGACAGTCAAGGATAGAACTCAAGCTATCTCTTAAACCCTGACACATACTTGGTGTTAACAGAACAACCAATTAAATGAATGGGAAAAATACTCCTGAAGGGGCGAACTCAGCACCTCCAAGTCCAGTCAAGTTTTGAAGACCAAGATCTGTTTACTGGAACCATTCTAGAGTGAGGGTGATGTGTCTTTTTCAGCCCAAGGCATCCATTATCAGTCCACAAGCATTAAGTTCCTGCTATGTGCCAGGCACTGGACTAGGAACTGAGAATGCAAATGAAGGGAGATAGTTCCTGTCTTCTCTGAGTATAAATTCTGCATTATTTTTCATTCTTCTCATTCTAGCCTCCTTTCTATGGCTTGGTCAGTATGGATTTGAGTACTCATTCCTTGGGAAGCAGTAAACTAATGCTGCATGAGGCAATCCTGTCGACCTCTCCACCTTCAAGGAACACAGTCTGATTGATTAGAACGGAATTGCCATCATTCCTGTAGTGGGGGAAGAGGGGCAGTTCAGTTAGGGTCCCCAACATGGCTGCACTTTGATATTCCATTGAGATGCAGACCTTGTTTATTTCCCAAGGGTTAAGGGATAACCAAAGCTTCCCCTGGACCTCTCAAAGCCTTTTGAAGTCTCATCTATGGGACACTTGGAGGATCCCGGCTAATCCAAAGAACACCCCTGGTAATTCCAATAGGTAACCAAGCCCTGGCTAGGTACCTTACCTGCACACTAAAACAGACACAGGAGGCAATGTGTTCGGGGTCATGATCCATGGGGCCACATGGAAAGTCACTGTGTCTGTGTAGATCGGAGTCTGGGGAAGTCCCTAGGGGAGAGAATGGGGAGAGAAAGTGATAGCTAGGATGCCCTCTGGCTAAATCATCTAAAATCAAAGGCAGATTTTAGGAGAACCATTAGTTCTTTTTTTCCTTAATAGTATTTTATTTTTTCTCCAGTCACACGTAAAGACAGTTTTCAACATTAGGTTTTGTAAAATTTTGGATTCCATATTTTTCTCCCTCTCTCTCTTCCCTTCCCCCTCCCCAAGACGGTAAGCAATCTGAAATAGGTGATATATCAACAATCAGAACCATTGCTTCTTGATAAGTCTGAGTACTTATCCCCCTCTGATGGGGACATCTACAGTGGCTCAAACTGGTGTGCTTTTCTCTCTATAGGACAATACTCCTGAGCAGATTGGTAACTAGGGTAGGGTTACTGGGGCTTTGCCCTAGGGCGCTAAATTTGGAGGGTGATAATAGTCCTTGTAGTCCATAGAAACAAAGACCTTAGCCATCTGTCAAGGATAAAGCCCCTCCCCCTTCTCTTGTTGGTATTGATTCTCCCTTAATGGAGCAGTGCCCAATGTCCCCACTTCAACTAAAGGCATGCCGATTGCTCCAGGTACAGAAATTTCTGGCTAAGGCTCTTCTTCCGAGCCTCCAAGTACGCTGAGGGTATTCACTTTGGACTGCAGGTTGTCCAGCAGTAAGGGGGGGGGGCCCTGTTGTGGGTTATTTATACTACCTTCTCTCCCCTCCATCCAAATCCTCCTTAACTGGGGAGGCCAGGGGTAGGGGAGGGGACCCAGGCTGAGGGGTCACAACAGAGGTAGCAGTGCATGTCCACAGTTAAGGGTGAAATCTAGGCTCAGGGAACAGCTTTTCTCTGTACAGAGTTACCTAGTCTACATGGACAGCTAAGTTTATGACATGGGCATGACATTAGTCAGTGTGGTCAAGAGGAGGGAGCAGACTTGGGTTTGAGTCTCTACACAGTCTACAGGGCTCTACTCTGTGTAACCTTGAGCAAATTCACTTCAGCTCTCTGAGGTAAAGTTTTCTCAGCTGTAAAATATGGGACAACAATCCTCATGCTACCTACCTCCCAGGGTTACTGGAAACCAGCAAGGCTTTGTAAACTATAAAGTGTTCTTTTCTTTGCAGAGGTGGGGGACCGTGGGTGTGGAACACTACATACATTGTTGATGTGTTAGTTTTAAATTCCTTCTCTCCCCCCCCCTCCCACCCCACCCTTCTTTTTTAACTCTTTGTTACAAAGGATGGCTATCAGGGTTGGAGAGGGGAGAGGGACATATTGGGAAAGAAAGGTGACATCTGAAAAAAAAAAGACATTAATAAAAAAAATTTTTAAACCCTGTAAAGTCCTATGGAAATAAGAGCAATTTCATTTAGGCACACAGTACACATGTGATATACACATTGTTTTATTAGATTGCCACTCACCAAACAACTAAGTGTATTGTTGAAGAATTAGACAAATTCTGACTTAGGGACATAAGGGAAGGAATTAGGCTGGTGCCTTTAGAAATCAGCCCAGTATTAGAGCTCAGAAAGCCTGGCCCACCTGAGGTTTCCTGGTATTGTAGGCAACCATGGGGCAGTGGGAAAAGGACCTGGATTTGAAGTCAGGACACTGGATTCTGCTACTTCTTAGCTGTGTGACCCTGGGCAAGTCACATCTACTGCCTCATCTCTAAAATGGGGATAATAACTCTAAGTACATGAGGCTAAGGGCTTTGGAAACTAAAACATTATGGAAATGAGAAGATCAGGGAGGCAACATTTCTGGTCAACTATTTTCCTCAATGGTATAGAAGAAAAAGAGTCCTTGAGTTCAAATTCTGACTCTGCCACTTACTCTCTGAAGTGACTCTAGGCAAATCAATTCACCTCTGTTTCTTCATCTGTAAAATGGATCAGACTAGATAGCCTTTAAGCTGTAAAGGTGTGAAATGAATTGATAGGCATGATTCTAGAGGTGTTGAGGTCCAGTTGAATTGGAGGATGGGACTGATGGAGACTTGAGGCCTGGGGTATTCTTGGCGGGGAGTTCATGCCCAAAAGGCTGCTTCTATTGGCTCTTTCCTGGGAAGGATGGGAACAATGGTGTCCTGACTCCTGCCATTGGGGAATAATCCAGCTGGCCTTGGGGATGCCTTCTAACCTTGGACACCCCTCTCCTTTCTTTTTACCCCCTCCTTGCTTCTTCTACCTCCTGGGAAGCTCTCCTCTGCTCCCCCTTACCTCCCGTCCCTTCCCCCGGCCCATGACCTCTCACCTCCATCAGAAGTTCCAACAGGCTGACGTGGATGGAGACCAGGCCTGAGAAACTCTCGTCAGGGAAGCGAAGACCTTCCACGAAGAATTCCAGCTCGGCTTTGCCTCCTGTGTACTTTACCACGTGGAAGAGCTTCTGCCGGCCAAGAATGTGGATGTAACGCTGGCCAAAGAATGGGTCTGCAAGGGACGTGGACTGTTAGCAAGAGAAAGACCCAGAGGGAGGATGCCTTGGAGGGGCCCATACTAAGGGGGGAAGAGAATTCTCAAATGGAACTGGGATAACTGAATAGGGAAGGAGAGAGAAGATAGAAGAGAATAAGGACTTGTCCTATAGTCAGGATATGAAAAGTATCTTTGCCAACATAAGATACCTCCTGGAGCAATCCAGAGGCTTGGGTTCAAGGGCTAGCTGTCTCTAACCAACCACCTCAGTGAGCCTCAGTTTCCTCCTTGGTGAATGAAGGGGACTGGGCTAGAAGATGAAAGGGTTTGGAGCTGGGAAGGACCTCAGAGATCATTTATTTCAATTTCTTGTTTTGCAGAGGAAGAAACAGAACCCTAGAGAAGTTACGTAACCGATCCAAGATCACCCAGCCAGTAGTAACAGGAGAGCTAAGCTTCAAACTCTAGTCCCCTGATTGTAAATCCTGCTCCCTTCCAATAGACCATACTACCTCAAAGGTCTCTCAACTCTGACATTTACTATCATGAAGTTTTTAATTAGCCAATTGGAAAGAATTCATTAAGTTCCTACTATACAATGCTCCACATAATTCTCTTAATTGCAAAAGAAGTATTAGTAGGCATTGGCAGAGGAAATGTCCTTGCCCCAGGGAACATCTGTTTATCTCTCTGTCTCGCTATCCATCTATTCACCCACCTATAGACCTTGCTCTCTCTACCTAGTCTTTTCTGTCTCTCTCTGTCTCTGTCTTTCTGTCTCTCTCTTCTGCATGTTTGTTTCCCAATATATTCAATTATCTACCTCTCACTTTCTCTCTTCCTCTCTCTCCTCTCTCTCCCTCTCTCCCCCCCCTTCTCTCTCTCTCTACCTTTTCTCACTGTCTCTCTCTCTGTGTCTCTGTCTCTGCATCTCTCTCTCTCCCTCTCTTTCTTTCCTCTCTGTCTCTGTCTCTCCATACTACACACACACACACACACACACACACACACACACACACACACACACACAAATGTATGTATTAATTCATTGATGTCTTTATGGATATGGTCCAGTTAAAAAAAGCGCCAGGTACTTTGCTGGGCACTAGGGATACAGACACCAGAGTGAGACAATATCTGCCCTCTGGGAGCTTACACTCTACTGAGAGGTACATCCTGTTCACTGAGAGGGAAATATACACCATAAACACACTGTGACTGGAGGCGGGGTTCTTGGCACTACTAACAACTAGGGCAACTAGTCAGTTAGTAATGAATAGAGCCAATGGCACTGGGACCTGAGTTCAAATTCTGTCTCAGACACAAGCTGGGTGATCCTGAATAAATCACTTAACCTCTCTGTGCCTTACTTTCCTCATTTGAAAAAAATGAAATGAAATAAACATTAGCTAAATGCCTACTGTGCACCAGGCATTGTGCTAAGGACTTTACAAATATCTCATCTGAGCCTCACAACAATCTTGGGAGGTAGGTGCTATTATTATCCCCATTTTACAGTTGAAGAAACTGAGGAAGGTAGAGGTGAAATGACTTGCTCAGGGTCACACAACTAGTAAGTAGGGGGTCAGATTTGAACTCAGGTCTTCCTGATTCTAGGTCTCGTACTCTGTCGACTGTGCCACTAGCTGCCTAACATGAGGGGCCTGGACTCAGTGGCCTCTAGGGTTCCTTCTATGGATCTCTGGGGTCTACGTCTAAGAGCTTACAAGCCCATGACTTGGGAGAGTTAGGAAAGGTGTCTGGGGGGAGGTGAGGCTTGAGGTGAAGGCTGCGGAGAGACAGGGATTCCCAGGAAAAGGAGGTGAGGACGGAGGACTTTCCGGACTTGCTGATTCTGTTTTAACCTTTCATGCCTTAATGCGTCTTCCTGCTCCCATGCCTTGTGATGCTCTAAGGCTGCTCTCAGTTGTGACAATCTGGGTTCCAACTTTCTGTGCTCCATCATCCTTTCCACCTTGGCCACCCACTGAATTATTTTGCCCGAAGGTGCTAAGGCCTGGCTAATCTGGGCAATTACCAGTCCTACCATGGGTACAATGGCACTGCCAGACTTTATACCCATGCTCTCAGAGACATTTCCAGTGATGCTCTGGGGAAACCTCCAACTCCAAAGGTCAGAGGGCGGGGAAGAGGTAGGGAAGGGGGGGAGAGAAAGCTGAATCATGTCCACTGTAGACACCAGATCCTCGGCTGAATGACTCTGCTTTCCCTGGGAGAGGCCAAGTATGCCTAGAGAAGAAAGTCAGGCACTGGGCTGGGTAGGAAAGGCAGGATCACAGACATTGGGTTCCAATTCATCTGCGGGCCTTGCTCCTTCCTTTAGTGGCTGGAGATAGAACCTGAGCCTCTGAATTATAATGTTGTTTTTCTTCCAGGGCCCTCGGCCACTGTCCAGGCAGTCATTCACTGCTGGGGACAATCTGGGCCTTGTCTGGAGGAGACCAACCCCCTGCCTCTCCAGCAGAACCTTTCTCCTTATTCCCTGCTGGCTTTGTCTCCCAGCAGAGACCAACAATGCCCTTCTGTGGAGCTGCCCCACACCACTGGGGCCTCTGGCCTGGAGCCAGATTGCTCTCCATCAGCTGGCTCTGGCATGGAGGGATGGGAGGCACCCTGGAGATTGCTGAAGTCAACCTTCCCATTTTATAGCTGGGCATGACTTGTCCAAGGTCACACAAGTAGCAAGGGTGCCAAGCCTGGATTTGGACCCAGGCCTTCTGACTCCCAAGTCATTCTTCTTCCTGTTGGGTGCCCTGCCTCCCATGTCTGGGTGCATGCTAAGCAGCCTGGAGCAGTTAGCTCTGCAAACATCCAAGAAAGTGTAGATGAATCCCAGCTTTTGCGTCTGTGTGTGGTAAGGGTGTATGTGAGTCAGCCAATAGTCTTGCCCTCTGACTCAGATTGACTGGGTTCAGGCACGCTTTAGGAGTCCGTCTTCTTTCTTCTGAGCCGGAGTGATAAACATCCTTGAAGCACAATGTTGATAGCGACTCCCTACTCTCCGTGAGATAAAAAGCAAACTCCTTAGTAGTCCAAGATTTCCACGGGGACAGCTGAACAGTGCAATGGACAGAGTGCCTCCAGTTCAATCCAAACTAGCTGTGTGGCCCTGGGCCAGTCCCTTAACCCCAATATGTCTCAGTTTCCTCACCTGTAAAATGGGGATGATAATAGCACTCATCTCCCAAGGTTGTGGTAACAATCAAAGAGATAAACATCCTGAAGGCTCAGCTCAGTGATCGGCACATAGTAGGTGTTATATTGGGCAGCCAGGTGGCACAGTGGCTACAGTGCTGGGTCCAGAGGCAGTAAGACCTGAGTTCAAATCTCACCACAGACACTTACTAGAGGTGGGACCCTGGCCAGTCACTTCACTCTGTTTGCCTTAGTTCGTGCCTTTAGCACAGAAGGCTGAATTTGGTATCAGAGGACCTGGCTTCCTATCCTAGCTTTGTGATGTTGGTAGGTAATTTAATAACTTGGAATCTGGATTTGAACTCAGGTCTTTCAGTCTCTAGGCCAGGCCCTTTATCTACTGTGCTTTGGCACATAATAAGCCCTTAAGAAGTGCTGGTTGACTTGACTGGACTCGCCAGGCCCTGTGCTAAGTGCTGCAGATACAAAGAAAGACAAAAACAAGACCCCTGCCCTCCAGGAGCTCATGTTCTGATGGAGAAGGCCACTAGCCAATAACCGGGTACTAGCCAATAACCAGGCGCCTGGCCTCAGTGGATGGAGTTGTGTGCCTAATGCCAGAGATTTAGAGCTGCAAAGGCCTTTGGAGGCTGCGGAGTCCAGCCCTTCATTTCACAGAGAAGAAGACAGAGGAAGAGAGAGGTTAGAGGCTTTGTCTAGGGTCACATGGCTACTAAGGTCAGAGGTAAGATATGAACCCAGATCTTGAGTCTGAGTCCAGTGACCCTGCACTAAACTTCCCTGCTTCTATTAGAACAAGTTTGGAAACAAAAGGGAATCATCCCCTGCACCCCTCAAGAAGCAAGGCCATCTAGTTCAGGCAATCAAGCCGGTGTTACCCTACCCCCAAGGGTTAGGAGACCAGATTCCCCTCCATCTCCCCAACACTCTATGCTACAGGGGGCATTTGAGCCCATGGTCTAATGGCATACCCTCGCTGTACCCAAGAATTGCTCTGTCCTCATGGCAACCTGGCCCAGAACAGGACAAACATCAACATCTCTGGCCCAGGGTGGCCAGTAGGGTCAGCCTGGCCCCCAGAGCAATTCTGACACCCTCTGGGGTCACCCCCTTGAAGTTGGCTGGAGATGAGGGTGGATCAGAACAGTGGCAGATGCTTGGCATTGCCTTCCACATACCCATGCCTCCCAGTAAGTCTGGGCTGTCCAGGTAGGTCTTTAACCTTGGCTATAATAGACTCACGGAATGTCTGGACGTGACCTCAGAAAATATGCAGTCTAACTAACCTTCCTCATTTCATAGAGGAGGAAAATGAGCCCTGGAGAGTGGGAAGGGCCTTGCCTGCAATCACAGGGCTGGTGCCTCTGGTTCTTGGAAGGTTCTGAGAAAATTCTTGGTATTAGCCTTCAGTGAATTAGTGGAACTTTCCAGAGAAGGAGGCTTTTGGCGGAAGGAAAGCATTTATTAAGCTCCTAGTATGCTAAGTTCTTTACCAGGACAATCATCCTGAGTGCTATTATTATCCTCATTTTAAAATTGAGGAAACTGAGGCAGACAAAATAATAAGACTTGCTCAGGGTCACACAGCAAGTGTCTAAGGCGGGATTTGAATTTAGGTCTTTCTGCCTCCAGGTCTAGAGCTGTAGAAACCATACCATTTAGCTTCCTTTAGGCCTTTATAGTTTGTCTCCCAACTTTAGGAGGCCCAGGCCAACTCACTGCAGCTTTGACAAGTAAATGTCTGGCCCCAGAGCTGACAGAGACCATCTTTCCCCCTATGCCGGCCCTTTCATTTCATTAACATAATTGAGTACATGGATATTTCTGGAAATCCTCATCTCGTTCAAAGGAGATGAACTAACTTGAAAATTATCAGAGGCATATTTCTAGCTCACTGTTCTAAGGGCCTTGACGTTCTCTGTTCTAAAGCCCCTCCCATATCTGACATCCTGTGTTCTAAGGGCCCTCCCAGCTCTGACATTCTGTATTCTAAGCCCCTCTTAGTTCTGACATTCTGGGTTCTAAGGGCCCTCCCAGCTCTGACATTCTCTGTTCTAAGAGCTTTCCTGACTCTGACATTCTCTGTTCTAAGGTCCCTCCCAGCTCTGACATCCTGTGTTCTAAGGACCCTCCCAGCTCTGACACCCTGTGTTCTAAGTATCAGCTCTTGATTATATCCTGCCATCTCTTTCTTATTTCACCCTTCTGTATGGATAAGTTGGATTTTCCTAGTTACAATAGACTGAGCTCCTTACTGTCAGGGCACACGGCCAGCACAGAGTTGGGCCAATGGGAGCTGCTCAGTAAATTTAAGTTGACTTGAGTCTAGAGGAAGATCTGGGTTTGTGGGTATGGGAATTGGTGTGGATTGGGAGGCTGGGGTCACACTCACTCTCCACATAGAACACGCCCACTTTGTCTGAGTCGCTGATGGAAATGTAGAGAATCATCTCATAGCCTGCTGGGAGCTGACTGGGGCCGTTGGTCCTCAGGATCATCCGAGACATGTCCTTCAGGTCTGTGAGGGGGACAGGGAGGACAGAGGAGCAGTAAGATGAGGGAGGATGTTGTCAGGGTCCTTTGGCCTTGTGCCCTCCACCCTTCTTGTTCTAGTTACAAACCAGAGATTGATGCCATATCTGCCCAGATCAGGATAACCAGGCACAGCTATCTTAAGCTGCCCCTCTGTTCTCTTTTGGCTCCCAAGTAAAAGGTAAAAAAAAGATGCCGTCTTTTTCTCCTCCTATCCCCAGGGAACCTGTTGCTCACCCCACCCAAAGGGCCCCTTGGAGTCATCTCTAATACCTTCTCTGGTGTAGATCTTGTTATCAGAGCAATCTTCCTTGGGCAACCAGGGGATCTCCCTGTCACAGTTCACCAGCAGGATAGCCCCATGGCCATCAGGGCCCCAGGTCCAGGATGCCTGTGACAAAGGGAGCCAGGCTGACATATGAGCAGCAAACCCTGTTTCTCTTGCCCCTGGAAGGCCAGTACCAGCTGACTCACCCATACCTACAATGCACATCTTGTGATGCCCATGAATAGGGAGATTTCATAGGATTTAGAGTCAGAAGGACCCTACAATTATCTAGATCAATTCCTTAATTTGACAATGGAGGAAACTAAGGCACAGAGCAGGGAAAGTGTCTGTGATTTGAGCCTAAGCTCTCTGATTTCCAATCCAGTGCTCTTTCCACAATACATGCTGCCTTTGAGAAGAGTCATCTCTGTGGTCCCTGGGCCCAGAGAGAAGCTCCTGGTTGCCTGGAGTAAGTGGTCAGCTCCAGCTCTGTTTTCACTACTCTAGGCACTGAGAGAGTGTGTAGACTAAGCTAGAGACCAGGGGCATCCTAGAAGCAGTGCGATGAATGAATCAGGAAACTTGAGACCAAATCCTGGCTCTGACAGCAGCTGTGTGACCAAAGCTCTGGACCTCAGTTTACCCAACTATAAAACAGGACTAATAATACCTACACTAATCATTCAATCCAAAAGCATTTCTAAAGCTCCTACACTGTATATGGAACTCTGCCAGGCTGTGGGGAGACCAAGACAAAATGAAAGCCTTTGCCCTCAAGGACCTTACATTCTACTGGAGGTGATAACATGTACACATTTAAGTGTGTACAGGATCATAGGATGTAGGGTTTTTTGGAGGCTTTAGTAGCTGGGGGATTAGGAAAGGCCTCAAGTAGGAGGTGGTGTCTGAGCTGAGCTTTGGAGACAACTGAGCCTTCCAAAAGGTGGAAGAGAAGGGAGTACGCTCCAGGCACAGCGGGTGGCCAAGGGGGAGGGGAAGAAGGGCCATAGAGACAGGCAATAATGCACAGAAGTGTAAGGGCCTGGGTTCCAATCCTTGTTCCACTGTGTATTGTATAATATCATGAAAAAAACACTTATCCACTGTCAAGTCAGTTTTCCTATCTGTCAAATGGGGATTTTAAAATACACTTTACCTCCCCCAGCTATTGTAAGGCTCATATATGGGAAACACCTTCATAAACTGTCAACTATAATCAGCAGCTGTCATTACAGCATCAGGGTCTTTGGAATTCTTTTAACTCAAGCTCTTCATTCTATGGGCAGCCAGGTGCTGCAGTGGATAGAACCCTAGGCCTGGAGTCAGGAAGATCCGAGTTCAAATCTGGCCTCTGACCCTTACTAACTGTGTGACCCTGGGCAAGTCACTTCACCTTGTTTGCCTCAGTTTCTTCATCTGTAAAATGAGCCAGAGAGGGAAACAGCAAATAATTCCAGTATCCTTGCCAAGAAAACCCCAAATGGGGTCACAAAGGGTCAGATACACCTGAAACGACTAAATAAAAACAACTGCCTCTTTGTACAAGTGAGACTACGGAGGATCAGAGACGTTGAATGACTTGGTCAGTATACACAGCCCGTTGGTATCCCAGCTAAACTTGAATCCAGGTCTTCTGACTATCTAATATTCTTTCCACTATACCAAGTTTTTTCCTTGTTATTATTTTTTTGGGGGAAGACAAGGCAATTGGGACTAAGTTTTCCCCTTGTTATTAATAAATAACACTCTTTGGGGATTCCACTTGGAACACAGCGGATAGAAGACAGGACTTGAAATTCACAAGATCCAAATTCCAATCCCCACCTAACAATCTATAGTCTAACTAAACTAGCTATTGGCAGCGCTGCCCAAGGTTTTTATTCTTGGATCCTCTTTCACTAGCAACTACCAAATGTGTCGTTAATGCTAAGAGTAATTTAGCATACTACTTATAAATATTCTTTTAGTTTTATTCATTAAGTGCTTGTGATAACTACAATGGTCACTTTTGCCCCCAAAGCAGTAAAATAAAATTGACATTATATACTTATAATTATAAAATAGAAAATTTCACTCTACTTATAATTATGAAAACTGTAAATATAAAATTATAATACTCTAATTATAAAATAATTACAAATATTTTGTATCCCTTCTCTAAGAGGGGATTTGGTTCTAGGAAAAGATAGGGAGCTGAAATAAAAGGGTGTACTTCTGTCTGGGCACCACAAGTTCATAGATTTAGAAGTGGATGGGACCTCAGAGGTCATCCAATACCTTCATTTTATTACTTTTTTTAGTTAATTGTTTTTTATTTAAGAAAAAATTCACTTTCTTTCCTCAGGTCCCACTCCCCATTGAAAAAGAAAGAAAAACAATACCCTTGTAACAAACGTGAATAATTAAGAAAAACAAATTCTCATATTGACTATGTCTAAAAAATGTCTCCATCTACACCCCATGTCTATCACCTCTCTGTCAATAGGTAGACATCACGTTTCATTATGATTCCTTTGGAATCATGGCTGCTCATTGGCCTGATCAGAATTATGTCTTTCAAAGTTCTGATTCTGTTCTCTTTACTCTGTATCAGTTTATAGAAATCTTAGGCTTCTCTAAAACTGTCCCCTTCATCATTTCTTATGTACAATAGTGTTCCAATCTTTTCATTTTATAGAAGAGAAAGCTGGAGCTCAGAGTCCAAGGTGGTATAGGTAGGTGGGATTTTGAATCTAGGTTCTCTACAAGCCAGTGGAGCCTGCGGTCACTTGTCTAGAGGGGAGGGAGAATGAGGTTGTGAGTCCTCAGCAATTTTTCAGTAGGGACAAGACCCCTGGGGGTTGGCCCTGCCTGGTCTAGCACAGATGTTCTCTCTTGCCTCTGGGAGGGAGGCCTGTCAGCCTGCTTTCTTTTACTGGGAGCAGAGAAGGCACAGAAGCTGTCAGGGGGAGATCACGAGATGAGAAAGTTCATCAACCACTTGTCTATGTGGAGAAATGGAGTGTAGAACAGGGGGCATGATATTCCCAAGGTCACATAGCTCATTTATGAAAGACTTGGACACAGGCCCCTGCCTCCCACTCCCCATTCAGCAATCCATCGTGCCTTAGGGTTACATAGACAGGCTTTCTTTTAATGTGTTCTGGCTCCAGACCTAGACAATGAGGCTTTTTACAGGGCAGGTTTCTATTTTGGCTGACTGTCAGGAGCACGATTTATTGGGTGCTAAATTGGAAAGGGCAGCACTATCCCTGGGGCTATGTTTTCTTTCATTCCTAACAGTCTTGTGACCTCCTCACTCCTTGGTGCCTAGGTGGGGTAGGAAGATAGAGAGAGGACTGGGAGAACACTGGACCTGGCATTGTGGAAATCTGGGGTCTAATTCTGCTCCTCCTGCTGATTTACCTTGGGACCACTGCTTACATCCTCTGGGTTTGGTTTTGGCCTCTGTAAAATGGAAGCTCGCTGAAGACAGAGACTGTATTTTCCTTCTTCAATCTGGGCGCCTCCTGAGGTCAGGGACTATTTTTAGTCTATGCCTCCCACAGAGTCTAGTCTCTGACTCAATCCCCTCAAACCTACCCTGGAACCCAGGGCTCTTCACTGGTGAGGACATTTCACTTCTGTCCCCATCCAGACCCAGAATTCTGCCCTCTGGCCATCATCATGACAGGCTTCCCCATCCATAGGACCACTCTTCCCCTTCCTCCTTTAGAAGTAATGTTTAGAAATAAAAATAATAGCTGGCATTGATTCAACACTTTAAGGTTTGCAAAGCGCTGTACATTTGCTCTTTTAGAATATGTGCGTCTTGAGGGCATAGACTTGTTTCTTTTCGGTATTTGTGTCCTAGCACCAAGGACAGCTCCGGCAACAGTTAACAAACTCAAAAAATCATTCATTCATTCATTCATTCATTCATGCGTTCATTTCTCCCCTTTCAGTGTGGGAGCTTCCTGAGGCCCTTCCGTCTATCCCAGACTGGGAACACAGTAAAGGCAAGAACTCTATCTCCCCATGAATACCTAGACCAAGACTCAGCTCGGTAGACTTATTCAGGGAACTTACAAATATTATCTCATTTGATCTTATAACAGCCCTGAGAGGTAGGTGCTATTATTGATGAGGAAACTGAGGCAAACAGAGGGGAGATGACTTGCTCACAACTAGGAACTCAGTCCAGTCCTTGATGCGGACTGACCCACTCTTCACTAGACCCACTAGCCTGGGGCACTAAGCTCCACTTGGGGGTGGTGGCAACTAGAATGCTGACTTACCTTCTTAGGATTGTTCTTTTCCACGATTCCATCTCGGTCTGCATCCACATCCAGGGAGATCTCTGTGGAGAAGACACAGCCATTGGGTTTACTGCTCTGGCCTGTCACGGGCTGTCCCTGAACTGACAGACTGGGTGACCTGAAAGTGGAGAGACCCTCACTTCTCCACTGGGACTAGGAGGGGAGGCAGCTGCATCTCACCAGAATGGTCTTCACTCTCTCTCTTCCCCTGATCTCCTCTATTTCCCATGCTAGCACTAGGAGGGGCTTTGTTGGGGTCATCTAAGTGAGCCTCGATCTGATCTGAGTATCAGCGATGACCTAAAAGGATTTTCCTCACAACAAACCTGGGATACAGAGAGTACAAACATTTTTACTCCCATTTTACAGATGAGGAAACCAAGTACCAGTGACTAACAGTGGTTGGCACAAAGTAGGTGTTTAATAAATGCATGTTGAAGCAATATTGTTTGATGAAGAACTGTGAATGACTTAGTTATTCTCAGCAATATAATACAATACTATTTGCTTCTAGAGAAAGAACTGAGATTGTTTGAATACAGACTGAAGCATGCTGTTTTTCTTTTTCTTTTCTTTCTTTCTTTCTCTCTCTCTCTCTCTCTCCTCTCTCTCTCTCTCTCTCTCTCTCTCTCTCTCTCTCTCTCTCGCTCTCTCTCTCCTCCCTCTCTCCTCTCTCTCTCTTTCTCTCTCTCTCTGTCTCTCTCTCTCCTTCTCCCTCCCTCTCTCCCTCCCTCTCTCTCTCTCTCTCTCTTTCTGTCTTCTTTCTTCCATTCTTTCTCTCTCTCCTCTCTCTCTTTCTTTTATTTAGATCTTCCTGTACAAAATGACTAATATGGAAATGTTTTACTGATTGCACATGTATAATCTATACCTAATTGCTTACCATCTCAGGAAGGGGGAAGGGGAGAGGGAGGTATAGAATTTGGAACTCAAAACTTAAAAAAACCCAAATGTTCAAAAATTATCTTAACATGTAATTGGAGGAAAATAAAATATATATTCTTATAACAAAATTAATATTATAAATAAAATTAATTTTATAATTAACTAAATAATTAAATTATCATGAAATAAACATGTTATAAATATAATAAACTATGTATTATATGATCATTATATAATCATTATATAATGATAAATAATTGAAATTAATTATAATAAAATTAATAACATGTTATAATAAAATATATACTATAAAATTATATATATATACGCCTGTTGATTGAATGGATAGTGCAGAGATGGGAATCCATAAAAGTGGGAATGCCCATTAAGACACTAGAGATAATTGTGTAATTAATATTATTGACTCCTCTGAGGTCACCTAGCTAAGTCTCAGAATCTCCACTTGAACGGGGGTCTGAGTCCAGTGCTCTCCTCACCAGACCTCACTCCCCCTCCACCCAGACTGAAAGCTGTCCCTTTAGCTATGCCACTGCTGTCCTTACAGCTGTTGCCATGTTGATCCCTCCTCCTGCTAGCTGGCATTCACATAGTGCCTGAAGGTTTGCAAAGCATTTAATGTACATTTTTTCATTGGATACGAAAAAGAACTGGGGGCATTCAGCCTAGAGAAAAGCCAGGGCAGGGGTGGGGGAAGGACTTGACAGTGGTCTTTAAAAATTTGAAGGGCTGTTGGATGAAAGGGGCGAAAAGCCCTGTGCTGCTTGGTCCCGGTGAGCAGAAGTAAGGAACAGCAGATAGAGAAGCTGATGAGACAAATGTTGGCTGGATAAGGAAGAACTCTAATATTTATAGCTCTCCAAAAATGAAAAGAACCAAGGCAGGTTGTTGTTGTTCAGTCATGTCTGACTCTTTGTGACCCCCATTTGGAGTTTTCTTGGCAGAGATACTGGAGCAGTTTGCTATTTCCTTCTCCAGCTCATTTTATAGACGAGGAAACTGAGGCAAAAGGGTTAAGTGACTTGTCTAAGGTCACATAGCTAGTACGTGTCCAGTCACATTTGAACTCAGGACTCTAAGGCTGGTGCTTTATCCACTGTGCCACTTCCCTGCCCCCCTTGGAAGGTAGTGAGCTCTTTATTCACAGAGGCTGTCAAACAACTACTAAGGACTACTATGTGTCGGGCAGCATGCTCAGACTGGTGACTCTTTTACAACATCCCCAACATGTGGTTCCCTGTTTGAGTGTAACCTGAACTAGCTGCTTCCTAAGGTGATTTCCATCTCTGAGATTCTCTGCCCACTTCAGTGGTACCTTAGATAATGTAGAGTCCAGTCTTGTTACCTAGACCTAGGTTAATCAATAACAGCAACAACTCGTATTTCTGTAGCACTTTAAGGTCTACAAAGCATTTTCCTCATAAAACCCCACTGAAGTTGGTGGCCCCATTTAACAGACGAGAAAACTGAGTCCCAGAGAGTTTGATGCAAATCTCTGCAGCTATGTAGGTGCTGAGGAAGAGATTCCTGCTCAGGTATGAAATAGACGACATGTCCTGGGAGTTCTCTTCTGATTCTGATTGTCAATGATTCTTAAAAGTGACTATGGAGGAAAAGGAGCTGATTGTGGGCCCCTGACCAAGGAACCTCCCAGGAGATTTGCCCTTCAACTGGGCATGACCTGGAGCCTCAGACATACGGTGGAGATGGGAGCATTTCTGGGTCAGTCCTGTTGGCAGAGGCTCCCATCTCTAAGGGTGAGGGAGAGGAAGAAGATCCTGGCAAGAATGGGAGTGAGGGGAACGAGCCAAGGAAGGCTCTCTCAAAGAGGCAGATTTCTCCCACAAATGGTTCAGAACTTCTGCCTAGCCTACTGAATATTGTGCCCTTCGGAGGGGTTTCTGTGAGACTTTTGGGAATAGTCTTCAGAGCCAAGATTATCAGCCACAGAAGAGAGCTTCTCTTATTTGGGATATATTAGAAGGAGCACTGGATTAGCAGTCAGAAGGCATGGTTTAAAATTCCAGCTCTGCCGCTTGGTAGGTGTCACCTTGGGCCTCAGCTTTCCCCATCTGGAACATGGGAGAGTCTCCAAACAGTCTATGATGCCTTTACACTCATGACTGGGTTTTGGCTTTGAATGATGCTCCCCAGTCTGCTTGCTGGTCACCCCCATTGCCTGGAATGCCATCCCTCCTCACCTCTGCCTCTTAGACACCCTCGTTCTCCTTAAGACTTAGATCCAACGTCATCTTCTACAAGAAAACCTTTCTTCGTCACCCTGTCCCCAGGAAGTTGCTAGTGCCTTCCTCATAAAATACTTCCTGTCCATTTTGTATCGAACCTCTAGATGTACAGGCGAGATTGTAAGCATCTTGAGGACAGGCACTGTTTCACTTTTGTCTTTCTCTCCCTAGAACCTTAGCCTAGAGTCTGGCACGTAGTAAGTAGGTGCTTAATACATGGTTTTTGATAGGCTGACTGAAGTCACTTAGCTAAGGTCAAATAGGATGTGGCTGGGCCAAGAATCAAACCCAGGCCTGGTGAGTTCCAAGCCACTGGTATGGTCTCTACGCCCCACTGTGTGGCTTCCTGAGGGTCCTAGTTGCCTCATTAAGAGAAACCTAGAGTCCAGAGCTCTGAAAATGCCTCCTGGCTAGCTGTTTTCCAGGTTTTCCAGGGCTATCATGTGAAAGGGGAATTAGGCTTATTTTGCTTGGCCCCAGAGAGCAGCACTAGAAGCCACCATGGGGCGGGTGAGGAGGGAACTGCAGAAGGGGCGATCTAGTCTTAGCTTAAGGAAAAACTTCCTCACTGGTTATTAGATCTATCCAAGGGCAGAATTAGCCAGGCCAGGCGCTGGGAGTTCCCTTTCCTGGAGACTTTCAAGGAAAGTCTCACTGGCCACAATCGATTATGTTGTCAGGGAAATTCACATTCAGGGGTGGGTTGGGCAGCCACCCCCATCCCCTTCCCTATCCCTTCCAATGCTGAGGCTCTGTGTCTTTCTTAAAGGGGCAAAGCCCAACTATGAAATAATGGAATGAGCACTGTATTTGAAGGCAGGAGATTTGAGTTGAAATCTTGGCTTTAGTAGTATGACCTTGGCCAAGTCATTTCCCTCCCACCTTAGCCTCAGTTTCCTCATCTATAAAATGGGATTAATGATTATTTACAACCCCCACTCCCACCTCAAGCCATGGGGCTGCTTGGGAGCAAATCACCATAGAAATGCAAATTATTATGATGATGATTATTGTGTTTGTTTTATATGGTTCACTAACAGTCATTTCAGCTTATGTACTCCCCTTCCCATTCCACACCAATCATCCCATTCCACACCCTTCCCCCAGTGACCTGGTCTTGGTGGGCCACTCTACCAGAGTACACAATGATGGGGTCATAGATTCGGAGCGGGAAGGGGGTGTAGAGGCCATTGAGATCACCCCTCTCCCCATTTTACAGATGAAACTGAGGCCCAGAGGCCTTAAGCAACTTGCCCAATGTCCCACAGCTAATAAGTGTCTGAGGCAGGATTGAATTCTATCCACTATTCTAGCAGCCCCTAATAGTATTTTTGAGACTTCTTTGACCTCCTTCATCAGGGACTGACTGTAAAATGTTGAGGAGGTAGGGAGGGGGAGGCACACCAGTCCCACCTCCCTGCAAGGCGCCCCAATTTTTGCTTCTACACCCCTTCCGTGTGTGTGTGCATGTGTATGTGTGCACGTATGTGTGTGCGTGTGTGCGTGTGCACATGCGCGCGTGGGTGCATGTGTGTGTGCTAGAGGTGGTGGTAGGACAAGGCTGGGGAAATTTGGCTTTGGGGCTTCCCAGCCCAGGGAGAGACTGTCCAAAGGCTCTGGCTCCTAGGTCAGCTCCCAAAATAGTCCCAAGGTATCAGGTGGTACACCCACCAGCGGTGGGCAGATTAGGGAAATGTCAAGGGGATTGGGTTCAGGGCTATGTGGGGGATGGGGATGGCACGGGAGGCTGCTGCCTGCCTGCCTTGGTTCCCTCTCTTCCCTCCTTGGCCTCAGAACTCAAGGTGCTAATACCCTACCGTGGATCGGCCCTCTCCTCCACCCCACCATGGCTAGATGCCCAGCTCTCTAGCTTCCTGGGGGCAGAAAATGACTGGTGACTGTGTTATGCTAAGTGATGGGGGGCAGTTCTCCATTCTCAGTGCCAAGACAGGGGCTGGAAAATTAGGGTGATCATGCTGGGCTGGGCCCAGGACTTTGGGAGCAGAGGGCGTGGACATACCAGTAGCCTAGAAGTCCCATTCTATGACCAAGGAAAGGCCCCCATGTGGCAACTTGGCTCTGGAGGCAGACCTGGATTCCAACCCTCGTTTTGCTTCTTATTAATTAACTGTGTGATCTTCAGCAAGCCACACCCACTCTAGGCCTCAGTTTTCCCATCTGTAAAATGAGGCAGTTGGGCTAGAGGACCCCTGAGGTTCCTTCCCACCTCTGATCCCAAGATCTTGGGATCTTCTTCCCCATTTTTATACAGTGACCCCACTCAGGCTACATTACCCTCTGTGTACTATAGGGTTGCCTTCACTGGGATAACTAGGTTAGGAGAATGCTGTGGTACTGAACATACTTTTGCCCCAAGACTGAGGTCTCCATAGAGATAACTCTGCCCTCTGCCCTTCTTCTAACAGAAGCATGTTAAACAGTAGGAAAATCAGGGCAGAAATCCCAATATTGACCTCTCTGAGCCCTAGTTTTCTTAGCCGTGAAATGGGAATGAGGGGCAGGATGGTGTAGGATAGCGGCTAGAGAGCTGGCCTTGGAGTCATAAAGGCCTGGCTTCAAATCCCTTCACTGACAGATAAATAGCCATAGCCCTTGAGCAGATCATTGATTGCGGCATCCCAGACAATTCTCCAAGACCACTAGGTGCAGACCATTTTACCCTGTCTATGGCTTCTGTGAATACATTTGTTTGCTCATTGGCTTTTCAGTTAGCCGGTAAGCTCCCTGAGGGCAGGAACTATCTTTTGTCTCTTTTTATACCTGCAGCCCTTAGCACAGTGCCTGGCACCTAGCATTTGCTTCATAAATATTTACTGACTGCAGTTGTCTCTTCTATCAGTTATAGTTGGTCTACTGCCATATGTAGCATGTTATATACTATTATATATTATATTATACTATATTATATTTACATATATACATACACGTGTATATATGCATATATATGTGTAATATGTATATGTATATATACATATCCATATATACATATATGTATGTGTGTGTGTGTGTGCGCGTGTGTACACACACACACACACATATACTGGTCTACATTGGTAACAGAAGTTCCTCACTGAGAGCTCCCTTCACTTATGAAATCATGCTTGATCCAAAAAAGGGAAAGAAAAAAGATAATATGTGTGCTCCTTCCTTCCTAGGGTTATTGTGAAACAAGTGATTTGTAAACTATAGAACCCCTTCCCCCAGTGTGAATGTGTTTAGAACCACCCTCCCTTAATTGCAGAGGTGGAGGACTATGGGTACAGAGTACTATATATACTCTGAGGCACTGGCCATGCATTGGTTGCTTTGGGAAACTTTTTTCCTCTAAAAATTTATTATAAGGGATAGATTCCTTATTACCTTAATTTCTCAGTGCTTAGGGAATTAATTCATTTTTTATTTTTTAAATGTTCATTTATTTATTTTAAGGAAATTCTTTAGTCAGGCAATAAGCATTCATTAAGCCCTTACCCGGTGCCAGGTACTGTGCTAAGCAGCAGAGACACAAAGAAATGCAAAGGCCCCAAGGTTTAGCCAAGTTGCCAGCCTGCATTGGGGAGAGGGGGTTCTTTAGACATGTAATATCTCAGGTCTGGACAAAAAAGAAAAAGAATTGATCAATCAATTAGCTTTCATTAAAGATCTGCTGTATCTTGGCACTGTGATAGGTATTAGGGGAATCCAGAAAAACAATCAGCATTCTCTGCCTTCCAAGAGCACTTCAGAAACCTTAATAAGCTCATCTGATTCATTCAAGAGACTTTGAATGGGAAGTACAAAATCATGCCCATTTTGTGGATGAAGCTTATGAGGCTAGAAAGGTGAAATGAAATGTGCTTAAAGACACAGAGTAATGAACAGAGCTGGGATTCGAGGCATTAGAAGGCCTGGCCTCCTGACTCTAAATTCTAGCTTCCAGGTCACACTCCAGAGGGTAACTGGGAGCCTAGGAACTTTTGCAAGGTTAGTGTGTACTATACATTGGACCCATTTATTGGATTCTCATTTCTGGTTCTTTTCAAGTTGACTTGAGTACCATCGAGGCAGCAAAGTCATCCCTTCTTCACAGTTATATTCTCTCTACCTCCTCACCCTTTTCCCAAGCCCCTCCCCCAAATAGGGACTCAAGCCTCTTTGTGGAACAGCAGAAAGGACCAAGGAGGAGAGAGATGGACGGGATTTGGGATCCTAGGGTCGTAGGTTTAGAAGAGGTTTAAGGCCATCTAATCTAACTCCATCCCTTTATAGAGGAGGACTTGCTCCATCACACAGGTGGTATCAGGGTCAGAATTTGAATGCAGAACCTCTGACTCTGAAGCCAGTTTTTTCTTGTGTATCCTAGTGGATTCAGTGTCTCCTGCCTGTGTCCTCCTTGCCTTCATCTGGATGATGGGGGTGGAGCCCAAAACTGCTTCCCTGGGAGCACATCCTGGGACATAGTAGAACCCATAGATCCTCACAGCTGGAAGGGGACTCTCTAGGCACCTGTCCAGGGCAAGGACCCGTCTATGGTTTTCCTTCACAAGGGAAACAGACAAGCTGTTGGAACACCTCACAACAGGAAGCATGTGGTAGTGGAAGGAACAGCAGTCTGGAGCCAGAGGGTCTGGGTTCAAATCCTGCCTCTGAACCTTGCTACCTGGATAACCCTTCATCAGGGTCCAGTGGAAAGAGGAGGGCCTCTCAGCTCAGAGGTTTGTTGTTATTCAGCCATTTCAGTTGTGTCCAATTCTTCGTGACCTCGTTTGGGGTTTTCTTGACAAAGATACTGGAGCAGTTTGCCATTTCCTCTGGCTCATTTTTACAGATAAGGAAACTGAGGCAAACAGGGTTAAATGACTTGCCCAGGGTCATACAGCTACTAAGTGTCTCAAAAGAACTGGGTACAAATTCAACCTCTACCATTTGCTAACTGTGTGACCTTGGGCAAGAGATTTAGTCTTCCTGGGCCTCAGTTTCCCTAAATATAAAAATGGCAGGAATGAACTAGATGGCCTCTGAAGTCCTTTCCAATTTCAGATCCATGATCCAAGGGAATTCTTTGAATCTCAGTTTTTACATCTGTAAGGTGGGCATAATAATCTGTATGTGATCTATGTCATGGATCTATTTGAGGAAAGTGGTTTTCTAAACTTTAAAAATGTTCTAGGTGTGAGCTCAGGGCACAGCCCTTGCAAGGACTGTGTTGTTTCTCCTGATATCAGGCTGAAATTTGTACATCCTTCCCTAACCTGCTGTTGTCTTTCTCCACAGACCACTCAGACCAAGCCTGTTTCCTGGGCCCCACAACAGAGCTCTTCCCAGCCCTGTACAGAACAGGGTCACAGGGAGATTATGTTTCTGAAAGGGTGAGTTAGGGGTGTTACCTGAGACAGCTCAGTCCCTCTGCCCATTGAGCTGGTCACTGCAGCTCTAATGGCTACCATCCTGGCAGCTCTGATTACTCTCCCTCATACCCCTGGCCTGGCTACTTCTGTTTCTGTCCTCACCTACGTCCCTCTTTTCTTTCTGTCTCCCTACGGTGATCAGCATGAGGACCAGGGTGGTTAGTTCAGAGGAGCTGCTGGTGCAGCCCTGGCAGAATGGCCTGGGCACCAGATCCCCGAGCCAAGGAGGACTGGGCACTACTTGCATTCCTTGCTGAGTCTGAATTATTCAGAAGTCTGTAGAACTGAAAAGCTGCCTATGCCAAATCTGATAGAAAATGGTGTTGGCTGTCATTAACTCAATGAATGACCTTGAATATCTCAGGGCCTCTGTTTGCTCATCTATAGAATGGGAGGGGGGGGGGTTGGAGTAGATGGTGTATCTCATTGTGACATTCTAAATTCACACAATTCAAGTTCTGAGGGTCCTCCAAGCTCTGATGTTCCTGTTCTAAGGTCTCTTTCCAGTTCTGACATTCTCTGTTCTGAGGTCCCTCGAAGTTCTGACATTCTCTGTTCTAGGGTCCCTTCCTGGCTCTGCCATTTTATGTTCTAAGGTTTATATTCTGTGGCCCCTGCCAGTTATAACATTTTTATGCTCTGATGTTCCGTGTTTTAAGGCCCCTCCTAGCACTGAAAGTTGAGGATTCTGTGATGCTAAATGGGCTATATCAGGCCTTAGAAGAGGCCAGATCTCTGTAATATTGGTTGTCACTTACCAATAGCCGTAAGGAAAAGGCCAGCTTGGTCAATGGGCACTTTGTTTTCCTCTGCATAATAGTTGACAGTGACCTGGGGATCCACAGTGAGAGAAGGAAACAAGGAAGGAGGCAATTGATAACATTCTAGAACATTGTTCGCACCCCCCACCTCCCACCTCTTAGCCTACCAGCCAGTTCTCTCTCCCATCAAGCATTTCCTCTTCTATGAAACTCTATGAGGACAGATTTTTTTCCTACTTTTAGGCTCTTGGTAAAGGCCTATGCTCAAGATAAAGACTCTGACATTATCCCTTCAAACTTGAGTCCCCTTCCTACTGCTGACCTGGTGGGTGCCCCTCCTCTCCCCCAACCCCAAATCTAGCCCTCCAGATTCCCGTACCTTGTCACTGCTGACTTCTGTGCTGGGCTGGCTCATGCTGAGACAGAGGGTGGTGCTGGGGGAGAGGGCCCATCGCTGCTTGCCATTGGCTGTGGCCTCCTCAGCCTGCCCATCAATCACTAATTCTACCTGTACGCCTTCTGTATGTTTCAGGCTGAAGGTCTTGGCATCAGCAGGGGCTGCACTGAGAGAGGGAGAAAGGTTGGGTCATGGGGATGCTTCCACATGGCTCTAGGAAGATGAAATCTTATACTATTTTAAAAATCTAGAATCTTAGAACTAGAACAAGCCTTACACTATATAAGGTCAGAGTTGGGAGGGCCCTTAGAACACAGGATGTCAGAGCTGGGAGGGCCCTTAGAACACAGAATGTCAGAGCTGGGAGAGACTTTAGAAATTATTGAGTCAAATCTGCTCATTTTATAGATGAGGAGCCTGAAGTCCAGGAAATGGAACCGGCTTACCCAGCCAATAAGCTTTCCTGAGGTCACTAAGAACAATATGGGCCCATACCAAGAAGGCACCCCTGAATCAAACTGTCTCCACTCTGGCCTATCTCCACTGTCCGAAGTACCACCATTTACAATGCATTTCCTTTGGGCTGTCTCTGTTCCCCTGAGTATGTGGGCACCAGGGAGGGGGAGTCCCACAGTGCCATTGACACGGTGTGAACTGGTCCATCATGTCCTTCCCAGATGACAGCTTGCTGAAGGAGCTGTAAGAACCAACACCAGGAGAGAGTTGTCTAGGGAAGGGAGGGCCTGCAGGGGGGGAAGAGGGAGAGAAGGTGGACAGCAGTCCCCAAAGACAAACTCTATTGATTTTATAAGCCCTGGGGCTGGGACGTGGGTTTTTGTGTGCCTTATGAGGCTAAATTTGGACAAGAGATCACAGGGGATTGTGTGGGCTTCACTTGGGCTTTGTTAGCAAAACACCAACATACCAGCCTGGGTTGCTGGAAAGGGCACCAATCCACTGGCTTTAAAGGCGGAGGTAAGGCTGAGTGTGAAACAAAGGGGATCACTGCTAATTCACTGGGTGACCTTGAGTGGGTACTGAGGATCATTTCTTCTTTTGTAAAATAAGGACTGAACTAGGTCATCTCTGAAACCTCTACCCCTCCCAGACTGATTTTTTTTTTTGACTAGGTAAAAGAGGCCATTCTTTGCCTCATTTTTTACCTAGCCTTAATCACTGACTGGGCATTGCCTCAGTCAAACTGAGATCTGGGAAAGGCCTTAGCTTAAAAGAGCCAAGGTCTCCCACTGCATCTGGGGCTGTCTTCAGTCATCCTGATCTATATCTTGCGACTGGACCCAGATGGCTCTGGAGGAGAGAGTGAGGCTGGTGACTTTGCAGAGACCTGCCTCACTTAAATCCAATTGACTATTGTATGGGATGAGTGAAAACTTCTCAATTTGGGGTAGTTAACTTTTCAAATTGCTTCTGTCAATCACTTTTATCTTCTTTTGTCTGTTTTCCCGCCTTGGTGGGACCCCCCCTTATCTTTTCTTGCTGTCCCAGTTGGGGAAGTATTTGGTAGAGTATGCCTCTCCACCAATGAGAGGGGAAACAGTTGGGGAGGGGTCTTGACTAAGTTAGGTTATAAATTCCAGCACTATCTTTTGTAACTTGCCTCTTCTCCATGATGAGTCATGGGGAAGACCGCTTTCTTCTCCTGGGGAAGAGAATAAAGTCCTGTTCTTATCCTAAGAGACCTCTGTGTTTATCTCTTTTCACTAAATTAAGGATGAAGGATATTTTTCATCCTAAACACTAGCAAGTCATGGCACCACCTTCTTGATGTCATGGTCCTCTTTGAGAATGAAGATCAAACGACAACCTAGCTCTGATACTCTATGTTCTAAGACCCTTCCCAACCCTGACATTCTCTGTTCTAAGACCCCTCCCAGCTTTGATATTCTGTATTCTGAGGTCCCTCCTAGTTCTGACATTCAAAGCTCTAAAGGGACCTCTCACCTCTTAGTGTCCTAAGGGCCTTCCCCGTTCTGACATTCTCTGTTCTAAGGCCCTGGCCAGCTCTGACATTCGAGGATTTTGTTATTACTAACAGGAGATGCTCCCAGAATTTAGAGGAGTTTAGAAAAGAATGACCCTCCACAACTGGGTAAGATCAGTCATCTATTGGCCTGATTGTCCCCAGAGATTACTGAAGGAGTTGCCAGGGAGACCAGGATATCTCTGAAATTCAATTAAGCCAGGGTATCTACCAGGGACCAGAGTTTTTCCTGAAAGTCCTTTAAAAAGATCCCAATTTAAAATGTCTCTATTCTAAAGAAAGCTACTGAGTTGTATTATAACAGCAAGACTGTTACGTAGTCTGAGGAAAGGAGGGGAGTGGAGTCTGCAGGGAATCTGATGAGTCAATAATTTATTAAATGTTTTAATAGTCGGGGTGGGGATGATAGGAGTGGGCGTAGGGGAGGGGGGCTAAGGAGAAGTCTAGGAAAAGGAAATCCAGGGAAGAAGGAGTCAGTGTTTACTGGTGTTCTATGGGGAGAGAAGCGCTATAGGTGAGAGACTGGGGAATCTTGGTACTGAGAAGTTACTCCCATCGCAAATTAATAAATTGGTAATCATGCTCATGAACAAGCTTGATGGAAGCGTGGACTGTCAGAGCCGGGAGGGACTTTACATCAGAGAGTGCCCAAGATTGGAAGGCCCTTAGAACAGAGAATATCAGGGATGGAAGGAGCCTCGGGGATCACTTCCCCCAGCCTCCTCATTCTTACCAATGAGGAAACCAAGGTTCAATCGGTGGCAGATTCTAAGGAAAACCCAGATTTTCCAATTGCTGGCTTAGGTTTCTTTCCTGTGAATTTGGTTAGTGTAATGCTGAGTTTTCAAAGCCAACATCCTCTGGGTAAATATGATCAATCCAAGTTTCTGGACTTCCAAGGATAAGGTCCAGGTCTGGGACTGCGGGTGACCCCCAAAGTACAAACACCCTGGGAGAAGCTGACCAGGTTCCTGTTCATTTTCTCCCTCTTCCCTTTCTTTCCCCCTTCTCCTACCTAGTCGAGCAGATAAAAAGAGGAACGTGGAATCAGGGAGACCTGGTGTCAATAATTTCTCTGACATTTGCCCCCTGCGTCCATGGGCAAGTCACTTCATTTTTAAGCCTCAGTTTCCCTATCTATATAATGGGGATAATAATGCCTATAATCCCTACCTCACAGGGTCATCATAAGGGTTTTAGGGTTTAGGGTTAGGGTTAGTGCTCTGTAAACTTTAAAGTATTATAGAAATTTCACTTGTCATGATTATTATTAATAATGATACCATTATCCTCCTTGTTAATTCCACTGGTCTCCTGCCCAGACAGGGCTTTGATAGTTGATGTCTCAGTCTCACTATAGAGGCCCACTCCCCACCCCCATCTCCCCAGGCACCAAGCTTGAGCAAACAGCTATTCTAGGAGCAGGCTCCAAATCCAAACAACAAAGGAGCCCATTCTCCCTAGCTGAGGGGGTTCTCAGTTGGTGCCATCTGTGCCAAGGACGGATGCCCTTACTGAGGGGCTGTCTTTAGGGGTCACAGGTTAAAAGTCTAGTCATGTTGCAAAGTCATGTTGTAAAGCAGGTATGGAAGGACTGGAGGATGCCAATATCAGGGGTGGGGGATGAGGGATGGGGTGTGAGTAGGGGGACAGGTGTGCCTTTAAAAATAGATTATGAAATAATGAAGAGTGAAATGAGCAGAACCGGTACATTGTATATAGTAACAGTAATATTGTCTTAAGAATGACTTTGAACGAATATATTATTTTGACTTCTAAATTCCCGAATTAAATATAAAGGACATATGAAGGAAGAGGCTATCTACATCCAGAGAAAGGACTGACAAATAGAAATATGGATAGAATAATTTTACATATATATTATACGTTATACGCACACTGTTGTTCTTTGTTCTCAAAGAGGACCAGATGTCTTGACTTGCAAGAGAATTGGATTTAAGTGAGGGAGGGCTGTGCAAAGTCACTAGCCTCACTCTCTCCTCCAGAGCCACACACACACACACACACACACACACACATACACACACACACACACTCACACACAGTCACACACAGTCTCACACACACACACCGCTATTTGTGTCCAATGGCAGCCATCTCTGTGAGGGAGGGGCAGGAAGGGAAGAAAAAAATTTACATGGTAATTTTGTTGTATATTTGAAAGAAATAGCAAATTATGCATCGTAGATTTGCAGTTTCATATGCAATCATCATTTTTTTATTGTACTATATTACAGAAATGTTTTAGTTCATAAATTAAAAAAATAAAAATAGAGCCTAAAACAGGAGTTCTTAACCCTCTCTCTTCTAACTTTGGTAGTCTGGTGACACTTTCATCACTCTCATATTTTTAAAGGCATCAGATAAAATGTGTAATATGAGAAAGGAATCCAATTATATTCAAATATAATTATTGAAGCATTAAAACACACTTCAGATCATAGAGACCTGCAGTATCATGGAAAATGATTTTTTCTTCTGTCCTACTGTATATAAGGAAGTTCTCTATTTATTTTGTGAGTGGCACAAAAGTTCACAAACCTTTGGTGTAAAAGAACAGAGGAAGACTTTGGCCTATGAGGTCTTGAAGTTGAATGGCATCCAGACTAGAAACTGTGGGGGGACAGGGGAGAAGATGGAGGCCCAGTCTCTGTTCTTGTGGATCTCCCAATCCAGTGGAGACGTAGCTTTTGCTCTCAGGGAATCTCTTGCCAGACAGAGTTAGGGAGCATTTAATCCCCAGGAGCTCCTAACCTGCTTCTAAATTAGGCAGCTGACCTAATTTGATAAATGCTAAGAGAATTCCTTGGATTACCTGAGTCAGAAGGGGTCAAAGATGGTTTCCCAGAGGGAGTTTTGAACAGGTTTTGGAAGGAAAAAATCTACAGGGGAGAATGCCACTCTAGGTCAGCTTGGTAAGCTATAAACTAAGGACCTCTGAGGGTCCAGTTGGGACACAGCAATGAGCTATACAACTTGAAATCCTCCTCAGCCTTTCTGCATACCTTCTCACCTGAGAATGACAGAGCCTAGCTTCCTAACACCCTCCCAAAGAGGCAGGATTGGGGGTGGCAGACTGGAGCATGAAGGACCAGCTCTGGCTGGCATGCAACCTACTTCAACCACACCATCTGCCTTGGGTCTCATTAATGCCAACCTTTCCTGGCAGCTTGGGGAGGGAAGGGGAGGTGGAGAAAAGTGCTCAGGACTCCCTGATCATCTGCCTAGTATGAGGGCAATCCTTGGAGGGGGCAGGAGCTACTGGTGTTTATAAAAGGTGACAGCCCTTGCTTCCCATTTGTCTCTGGAGCCCATTGACAAGAGCCTGGCCAGGGTCACAGAAACCCCAGAGAGCTTCAGTGGGAATAAATTAAAGAGAGAACTTTCTTACACACAGTAGAACAGAAGAAAAAAATCATTGTCCATGACACTGCATTGTCTATGATCTGAAGTCTGTAAGTTCAACCTGTAGCTTTCAAAGCTATCCTGTTAGTCTGCTGCTCTAGGAGCTCCTTCCAATTCCCTGTTCTATGCTTAAATAAAAGATATCTCCATCATTTTTTTTTTTGCTACTTTACGGCTATTCCCTTTCCACCCTTCCCTCCAGTGGCTTCCACGACAACCAGGGTTGGTATCTTGTACCCCACCATCTTTTAACTCCTCCCATTGCAGAAAGAAAAGACAAACCTTTTCTAACAAACAAGCCGAGTCATGTCCACACATATGTGCCTTATTCTGAAGCCCAAGTCCAACACTTTTCGGTAACCCTGCTTCCTTGGAAGTTGGTCTGATCATCATGGCTTCCTCTGCAACCATTAACTCATTTATTTTGCAAAGCACTTTGGCTGAGGTGCGGAGAAGGAAAGTAACTTGGTAGGGATGGTAAGTAGGAGCCCAGAGACTTAGCCAGGCTGGTCCCAGCTCCTGAGTGTCTTTAAGAAAATATTTGCTGAGGTATGGAATGGGAAAACCAGATCAGAGGAGCCTTAGAGGGTGGGTCCAACTGCCTCATTTTATGGATGATGAAATCGAGCAACATACAGGTTAAATGATTTACATGGCTAGTATGTGTCCGAGGCAGGATTTGAACTCTGACCCTTGGACTCCAAATCTAGGGCATTCTATGATTGTCTGCCAATTCTCCTTCTGCTCTAAGTTTACAGACCAGTGGAACTAAATACGTGTGTATGCACACACACATATATGTAATGCATGTGTATGTGTATTCTGAATCTATGATTTCATGAAGATAGGGAACTCTTAGTATGGAAACTCCCTCCACTGATCAACTCATCACCTACACTGAGAGGTCAAATGACTTTCCCACAGTCACATGACTAATATATGTCAGAGGCAGGGCTCACCTGTCTACTTCTCCATCCTATGGGGCCAAAATAACAGGAATAATAGACTTTTTGGCTTACGAAGCATTTTTTGTTACACTGCCTCATTTGAGCCTTACTCTTCAACCTCAAAGGATCGCCCACATGATAGAGTAAGAGAGGAATCCCTGGCAGGAAGGAGGGAGGGGGAAAAAAAAGCATTTATTAAGGGCCTACTATGTTCCAGGCACTGTGCTAAGTGCTTTACAAATATGAGCCCGTTTGATCCTCCCAACAACTCTGTGAGGCAGCCTCTGCTGTTGTCTCTATTTTACACAAAAGGAAACCAAGGCAGGGGTGAACTGACTTGCCCAAGGTCAAGCTAGTTAAGTGTCTGAGGCTGGATTTTGGGTCCTCTTGACTCCAGGCTCAGTGTCCTAGTCTACTGTGTCACCTAGCTGCCTCTGAAGTCTGGGGACACGACATGTACAACAACAATAATGCGAGCAATATTCTATCCATTTTAGAGGTGAGGTCACTAAGGCATAAGAGAGGGGGGATGACTTGTCCAAGGTCACAGCTCAGAACTGAACCCATCCTTTCCCTCCCGGTCAGAACCAAGGCTCTTTGCAGTATGTTACAACACCCTCTCATGAGTTTTCACTGAGAAGACAGTATGGATTAGTGGAAAGAATACTGGATTTGGAGTCCAAGGATCTGGGTTCGAATCCCAACTCTTTTTATTAATACTTATTTGCCCTACACTGGCCTCTAAGGCCCCTTCTTGGTTAAAGTCCTTATTCCTACTCTCCTTATCTTAGTCTTAGGGGAAAACGACTGACCCTTCTCCTGTCTCTATGTGCTCTAGAGTTTTCCCATCTGTAAAATGGAGCTTGTCATTCTTGTCCCTCCCTTATTCCCAGAAATGAGAAAACAGGTGTGAAGTAGCCATGGGTGAGCAGTGAGCTGGCCCAGGGCTCTAGTTGGAGCTCTGCTCCCAGCTTGGCCCCTTAGTTCTCTCTGTGGCCTGGGCCCTTCCTGTCTCTGGGCCTCGGGTCCTCAGCAGGCCAGGGGCTTCTCTCCCAAACAAAGTTGCCTCTTCTTGGACTGCTTTGTTCCTTCCTTCCACATCAACCTCAGCCAATAGAGAAAGAAAAAGCTCCCAGTGGGCATGGACTGCAGTCCAGCCTAATCTCCTGTCTCTCAAAGGTAGCCTCTTTCCTTAGGGCCTTGGCACTGCAGCTGGACACCTGTCCCTGGAGCCAGTCCTGGCAGAAGCCAGCCTTTTTAGGGCTAGACATGCAGGGGGTGTCACCCTGATTTATGGGGGCCATCTGATCACACCTTGGGACTGAGCTCCCCATGAGCTGTGACAGGCTCCGGGAAGGGTGGGGTGGCTGGGCTTGGTTCCAGCTCACAACAATCCTCTCTGTGCCCCTGCCAGGTCTGTCTGTGTGCCCTGCATGGTGGGGTGGGGGTGGGGAGGACGGACAACTCCAAATACAGTTATTTCTCAGCTCATGGCACCAACCACATACTGTGGGGCAAAGACAGCACAGATAATCCCAAACTGATGAATAATCCTAAAATAGCACCTCCAGCGGGCAGTTAGGGATCCTGTATGGTGGGAAGAAAGCTGAACATGAAGACCTAGAGACTGGAGTTTGAATCCTAGCTCAGAAACTTGCTAGCTGCATAACCTTGGCCAAGTGATTAAGCTTTTCTACACCTCAGTCTTCACATCTGTAAAATAGGGATGATAATACTAACACTCCCTACCTCACAGGGTGTTTGCAAAGATCAAATGTGAAATGGAAAGCCATCAGTAAGCATGTGCCTACACTATATGCTAGGTACTTCACTAGGCATTGAGGACTCAAAGACAAAAAACCAAATAACCCCTATCTTCAAGGAGTTTGCAATCCATGAAGTCAGACAACACGTGCACATTTAGTCAATGCAAATTCTGTGCAAAATAAATGCCAGGTAATTTTGGATGGGAGGTCCTAGCAGCTGGCAAGGATGGGGCTTCATCTCCGCCCCTAGCTTCCTTCAAGTCCCAGCTCAAACCTACCATTCTATTACAAGAAGCCTTTTCCAATCTCTGTTAAGCCTAGTGCTCTCCCTCTGTTGATTGGCTCCCATTCATCTTGTCTACAGCTTGTCTATACATGGCTATCTCCCCAAGGAGACTGTAAGCTCTTTGAGGGCAGGGACTGTCTTTTGCCTGTCTTTGTACCTCCATTGCTGAATGGCTTTTTGACTGAATGACATGTGTAGGAAGTCAAATTTGAGCTGAGCTTTGAAGGAATTGAAGGGTTAAGGAGAGAGGGCATTCCTGGCATGGGGAACAGTCTGGGCAAAGGCCTGGAGATGGGACTATATTAAACCAGCTCTAAGATTCCTCCCAGCTCTCAATTCTATGGCCTCTTGGGACTCAGTTTCATCATATATAGAATCAAATGGTTGAACCTAAATGATCTTTGAGCTTTAGTTACTAAAAGAGGAATGTGGGGAAGCTGGTTAAGAATTTAGGGCACAGTGGATAGAGCACAGGCCCCAGAGTCAGGAGGACTTGAGTTCAAATCTGAATTTAGACACTTGGTACTTACTAGCTGTTGTGACCTTGGGCAAGTCACTTAACCCTGATTGCTTTGCTCCCCCCCCCCCCCCCCCCGCCCAAAAGGAAAGAATTTGGGGCCAACTGTTGGGAAAATGTTTAGGCAAAGGTTAAAAGGTCCCTGTACTAGATTTTTGTATAATCTGTAATAGAGATAAGAGGTGGGAGCCATTGATCTCCTGGAGGATTCTGGTTCCAGAGCTAAAGATCACCCTGTAGATGCTGCAAGGCTGGAGGTCTGCTATAGAGAAGGGTGAAGCCAGGCTGTTGGCTCCTGCCCCATGTAGGAGAGCTCTGTGTGAGGCTCTGGCTGAGATGTCACCCCCTAGGCTGCTATGAGGAGCCCATCCACACTGCAGTGACAGGAAGCTGGGCCATAGGCTCCTCACCCTTCCCACTGTGAAGTACCACAAGGTCTGAGTTAAGGAAGCCCAGGTGACTCTAGGAACACTTAGCAATTTGAGGTCCTACAGTAGGTTATTCTCTGTCCCCAGGAGGAGCCATGTGGTCTAGAGTTTTGAAAGACATAACACTTATTTTCCAATGGCTCTGAAAGATCCCTACCAGCTGTATGGGTCTATATTCAATAGTCCATCCTAGCTCTGACATCCTGTGTTCTAATGTTCTCTGTTCTAAGGCCTTTTTAGTTTAGAGGTTCTCTGTTCTCCTGGCTCTAAGGGTTTTTTCCATCAATCTGTTCTAAAATCCCTTCCAGCTCCAAGGATATTCTAAGATTTCTAGCTCTGACATTCTATATTCTAACATTCTCAGTTCTAAAGTCCTTTCCATTTCTAAGGATCTTCTCTTCTAAAGCCCGTCCTAGCTTGGACCTCTATGTTCCAATATCTTGTATCCTAAGGTCTTTCCAGTTTTGAGGGTCCCTGTTCAAAGGTTCCTTCAGTTCTAAGCATCTTGGTTGTAACATTCTCTGTCATAGGGTCCCATTCCAGCTCTAATAGGGTCCCATGACTGTGTTTTCTCTAACACCTAGAGAACATTGGGGCTTCTTCCCTTGAGAGAGTAAAGGGGTGAAGATGTTAGAGGATCTTTGCCTTTTTGGCATGGAGACATGGAGAGGGAAGAGAAGAGAGGGGATCGTGGGGTGAGGGTAGGGTTAAGCCCTCAGGCACCATTAAATTACTAGAGTTTTCCCGACCAACAAAACCCAACTTTCTTATTCCTCTTTCCACTTTATCATATCTCCTCTAGACCTCCCTCCCTTCCCTGTCTTGTCTCATCCATATGACCAGAAAGGGGGAAATGAGAGCACCCACTGGAGCATTTCTTTCTCACCCCTTCCTTCCCATTGGCCTTTTCTTGGCCTTTCTTCACCCTCCTTGCTCCAACTGAAAGTTTGGCATGGTAGGACCAAGAATGCCCAACTGTAAATAAACAGGCGTGTATAGTGACAGCCTGGCTTAGGGGATTAGGAGCCCTGGTGACAGACAGCTCATCCCAAATGCAGCCTCAGTTTAAAAGGGGGTGATAGAACCTGATAATTAAGAGAAATTTGCTGACAAGGAGGCAGTGTCATCCAGTGGTGGGCTCTTATGTCCGAGCATGCAGGTTCACATCTCAGCTCTAACACTTGCTGGCTACAGTGACTTTGGGGAAGGAGTTTTATCTCCCAGGGCTTTTCTCCTTTGTACAATAAGGGGATTGGACTAGATGGTCCCTAAGTCTGTTCCAGTTCACAGCTGACATTCTACAATGTCAACCACTCTCTCCTCCTTGACTATGGAAGCTTCCATAACACTCCTCTTCTGCTTCTTCTCCTACTTCTTTGACTGTTCCTTCTCAATCTCCTTCCATAGATTATCATGTTACTCCCATCCACTAAGTGTTGAATATTCCCAAGGGCTCTATCCTCACCCAATTTGTTCTCACTCTGTCTCACTGTCTTTCTCTCTGTCTCTGTCTCTCTCCACTTCATTATGTCTCTCTCCACTTCACTATGTCTCTCTCCCCACCTCACTATTCCTTTCTCAACCTCTCTCTATTCTCTCTGTCTCTCATCATCACCACCATCATCATCTTCATCATCATCACCATCACCACCATCATCTTCGTCATCTCCTACTGGCTAATGACTCCCAAATTTACTCTCTCTACATTCCATTGGCAAGTCTTCGACTACAAGATTCACCTGGATGCCCCAGAGGCCCTTTAGACTCAACGTATCCCAAACCAGAACTCATCATATTTCCCTCACAACCCACCCTAAACTTCCCCTTTTCTATCGAGGGCACCAGCATCCTTCCAGTCATACATGTTTGCAACCTCAGAGTTAGCCCTGATCTGTTACTCTCCCTCACACCCAGGGTGTGGAGCCAATCAACCCAGCAACATCAGTCCCATGCCTGCCGACCCGCACCACTGTGAGGTTCAAGTGTTCAAGTGAGATAATGGCTAGGATGCCCTTTGCCAATCTCAAAGTGCCATATAAATGCCAGTTATGATTATTTTTATTTGTATTATTAGCCTACAAGCACCAGGGCTCCCAGTCCGGTGATGATTTAATTGGCTGAGTCTTCTACTGAGCTCCTGCTGAGCTTAAGCTATATTTATAGAGAAATATAGGAGTGTGCTGGCAAATGTTTTGCAACCAGGCTGGGGAATGGGGAGGGGAAGCATACATATGTTTAGAAGTTTAATCTGTGTTAATAACACTTTCTTAAGTTTAGAAACCAATAAGGCAATAAATCAAGTTCCAAATTGCAGCAATGGAAATTTATGAGGTGTAAATGCTCACACCGAAAATTTAACAATGAGCAGCTGGCTCAAGCACAGCCATATCTGATTTGCTGCCAGATCTTCTCAACTCTACCTTCCCAATATTTCTCATGTCTGTTCCCTTTTCTTCCTCTCCCACCTGCCCTCATTCAGGGACTCCTTACCTCTCGTCTAAGTCATGGCAGTAGCCTCCTCATTGGTCTTCCTGCCTCCAGTCATTACCATTCCCAGCCCATCTTCCACCCACCTGACAGATGGATATTTCTCAAATATATCTGACCAGGTCACTCCCCTGCTCAAAAAAAATGTCATTTCAATACCTTCTTGTTGCTTGCAGGCTAAAATTCAGACTCATGTTGGCATTTAAAGCCCTCCACTGTCTGGCTTTCACCCATCTTGCTAGTCTCATTCTTTGACATTCACTCTGCCCCAGTCAGACTGGTCTGCAAAGTGTTTCCCATAGACAGCATTCTCTCTACCAATGTCAGTGCCTTTGTCCAGCTTGTCCTCCATGCCTGAAGGCCATTCTGCCCATCTCTTCTCTCAAGCATAGCTCAGGGACCACTTTCTCCACAAGGCTTTTCCCTATTCCCCTAGTTATTAGCACTCTCTCCAGAACTGACTTTGTATGTCCTTTGTATATACTTGTCTGTCAGCAATTGAATGTAAGCTCCTTGAGGGCAGGGATTGTTTTCTTTTGTCTTTATATCACCAGCGCCTAGTATTGTGCCTTTCATACTTCATACCTGCTTAATAAGTATTTGTTGAACTGAATTTTTGATGGGGGGGGACTCTTTCTAATACTCAAGGACCCCAGTTGGAGGAACCTTGCCCTGGGGTCCTCTCCTGTGCAGGGGAAGGAGCAATAGAGACTGGAGTGCCCAGATGCATGGCCTGGCCTCATGAGGACGCTATTTATTCTAGAGCAGGTTTGAGTGGATACTCTCTGGGCTCCCTTTCAAATCTGGAGTTCTGCCCAGATTTGGTCTGGCCAGTTAATCAGTCAACAAGAACTTACAGAGTACTTTGTGCCAGACACTATGCTAAGCATACAATTTCAAGAGTGTGTTTCATCATTTATTCTTGAGAAGGTACCTGATGAGGTTCTCCTCTGGCTGATATATGTTTATATGTATATCATGGGCAATACTGATGATGGGGTGCTCAGGTGATTGTGCTTGGACCCCAGTTCCCATGCTTAAGATAAGCCAGAATTTATTATACTATTTGGCACTAAGGCAAATTGGGAAAATGCATAGATCTGAAATGTTAATTGGATGACCTTAAGCAAGCTACCTCAGTTTACTTCACATGATTGGAAGGTGCCTAATACAATGCTTGGCAGAGGGCAGACACTATAAATGTTAACTATTATTATTAGTTCCTTAATTAGGTGTGACCAGTATACAATGTCAATGGTGATGAGATGCCCAATTTTCTACACAAGGTAATTAGGAAATGCATTCAACAGAATTGGGGTCCAAGCACAAGCATGCAAGCACCCCATCATTGCCGGGAGAATTGGGAAACCCTTTTTCCATCTTTTATCTCCCCCTATCTCTAGCCTGGTCCCTGGAGGCTGGGATCCCTTTTCTGTTTTTCATATACTTTCACACCCAAAATAAAAAGGAGAAATGGACCAATAGGGAGTATTTAAACAACAGCTAGGTGACACCATAGGGCATAGAGCACTCGGCCTGGAGTCAGGAAGATGAGTCTGACCTCAGTTCAGATGTGACCTCAGACACATACTAGCTGTGTGACCTTGGGCAAGTCATTTCATCCTGTTTGCCTTGGTTTCCTCATCTGTAAAATGAGCTGGAGAAGGAAATGACAAAGCACTCCAGTACCTTTGCCAAGAAAACCCCAAATGGGTCATGAAGAGTCAGACATGACAGAACCACAACAAAAAAACAACAGTCCTTAAACCTGGGGCACAGCTTAGTGGGAAACAACTCCGTGAGTGTAGCACAGACTCTTCCAAGACTCAGAGACATGAAGGCTGGGGAAGGATTCTGGGATGCCCTTGGTCAGAGTTCAGGAAAGATCAGTAAGGTCATCCCTGTGGGGCTTTGAAACATTAGCTGCAAGGCCTCCCCAGGGGGCCAAGATTCTCAGAATCACATCTCTCTCCTGTCCTCTCTAAGGGGTAAGCTCTGGTTCTGAGCTAACCCTTTCAAGAGAGCTTGGCTGAGAAGCTAGATGGGGACAGGGAGAGAAGGATTGGGAACAGAGGAAGTTGGGGAAGGCGAAGCTGGGGCCAAGGAGGACACAAGAAGGAGGTGGCTGAAGGAGAGGGGGTGAGTTGGAAAGCTGGGGTGAATGGTTTAAGGGAAAGAGATGAAGCTGGGGCGGCGGTAAGGGAACTTGTTGGCAGGAAGGGGACAGGAAAAAAGGAGGAAAGATGGAAAAAGCAGGGAAAGGAGGGAGGAGGAAGAAAGGCATAGTATGGGAATAGGAGATGAACGAGAAGGGAGAAAAAAGCAGAGAAGAAACTAGGGAACTATAAGGAGAATGAGAAAGGTAGAGGAAGGAGAGAGAAGTAGGAGGGGGTGGTACAGAGATAAGAACTATATATAGGATAAGAAGCTCGGTGGTATGGAGAAGTAAGGGGTGAAAAGGAAATGGGCCAGGGCAGAAAGAGGAAGAGGGGTTTGGGAGCACAGACTGAAGCCTATATTGGGGTAAAGAAAGAACTGTACAGGGGCATAGAAGAGCAGAGGAGAGAGTTGGGAAGGACTGGGATGGGAGCAGCAAGGGTGTGTGAACAAGGCAGGGGGCTGGGGCTGGGGGAAAGACCGGGATTGAGACAGAGAAAACTGGAGGTGATTGGGTTGAAGACAGAAAGGAGGGGAGACTGGGATGGGGACCCAGGATGGTTGGGACCGGGATGGTAGGAGAGAGAAGAGGGATCAGTCAATAAACTTTTATTACGCAGGAGCTGTATGTGCCAACAGGAGCTGTACTAAGCGCTAGGGATAAAAGAAAGGCAAAAGAGAGTCCCTGATCGACCAACGTGGGACCAGCAGAAAAGGGGATGTGGGAAACTGGGGTGGAGAGGGAGAAGAGGTCCTTGAGGACTTGAGGCAGTGGAGACGGAGACGAGAGAAAAAAGGAGTTTGGGACGCCAGGATAGGGCAGGCGTGGGGACGGGGGCTCACTGACCGAGCAGAGGCCAGACGTGAGGGGGCTTCCAAAGGCGAGAGGAGGGTACCGGAGAGGCTCTCCGTGGGGAGGGAGGAGGGAGCTCAGAGGCGGGGGAGGTGCCAGGGAGAGGCCAGGATGCGGGCTGTCCCCGTGCCCGGGGCCCTCTCGGTGCGGGCGCAGGAGTCTGGGCAGACCGCTCTCACCTGTAGACATCGACCCAGAGTCGAGTGCCCACCACACACACCGCCTCGATGCGGTTCCCATACTGCAGGCGCACAGTCCGTTCGTGAGGCATCCTCCTCGCTCTCGCTCCCGGGTGCAGGGTGCTGGGTGCTGGGTGCTGGGTGCCGGGTCCGCCACCTGCTTCAGGTGAACCAGCGGCAGCAGATGTCCGGCAGGGCCCCCGCGCGTAGTCTTATCGGCAGACAGGCCGGGGGCGGGGCCCCCACCACAGCTCCTGCCTGATTGGTCGTCAGGCCTGGCCCTGCCCCGGGGCTGGAGAGAGGGCAAGGGGGGCGGAGAAAGAACCCCAAGAATCCCAGTAGTTGCTCTGGCTTCCTTCCATCAGCCCATGCTCGGCTTGGGGAGCAGGGCAGCTTTTCTTGGGGGAGCCGGCCTTGGGGGCTGGAGTGGGGCTATGCGTGTGCCCACACACGTCCTCCACGGAGCCCCAGTATTTTCACCTCCAGCGCTTGCTCCTTTGTCCCTTCACTCTGACACCAACACACAGCCACACATCACTGACCCACATTCATACACGCACCCACAACCTGCCTTCCCTTCCCCCAATAATTGTTCTGCGACAACAAATTTTAAAAGACTGTTTGCTGACCCCTCAATACCACTGTCAGGTCTGTTTCCCAAGGTGATCACGGAAAAAGGCAAAGAACCTATATATTCTAAAATACAGAGCACCTCTCTGTGGTGGCAAAGAATGGGAAATCGAGGGGACGGCCATCGGTTGGGAATTGCTGAGTAAGTTGTGGTGTATGATTGTGATGAAATACTATTGTGCCATAAGAAATGATGAGCAGGTTGGTTTTAGAAAAACATGGAGACACTTAACATGAAATAATGCAGAGTAAAATAGGCAGAAAGAACAGAACTGAAACAGCCCTACTGTTAAAAAAGTAACTGTGAATGACTAAGCTATTTGGAGTAATATGATCCTTCATATCAACTATGAAGAGCTTATGAAGGGAGATGCTATCCACCTCCAGAGAAAGAATTGATCTATGGAAGTACGTATTGTGTGGTTCCACATAAAAATTTGCGTCAAATGTTGTCTTTCTCTAATGCAAGGCTGGGAAGGAGGGAGGGAGGCAATTTAGAACTCAAAAGGCAACAATGAATAATTTTTTTAAAAAAGGAACATTTGCTACTTTCCCAAATTCTGACTTGTAAAGAGTTAATGGAAAGACTAGAATTAATGATCTGTTAATCTTGGAATATGAGAGAATCCAGTGTCAGAGCTGGGAGGGACCTCAGAACATAGAACTTGAGAGCAAGGAGGGACCTTAGAACATAGAATGTCAGGACTGGGAGGGCCTTTAGAACACAGGAGGTCAGAGTTGGGAGGGCCCTTAGAACACAGGATGTCAGAATTGGAACTGATCTTAGCAGAGAGGGTTTTAGAATAGAGAGTGCCAGAGAGGTGAAAGATCTTAGAACACAGTGTGTCAAAACTGGGAGAAATCTTGAAACACAGAATGTTGAGAGTCCAACTGCTCTATTTTATACTTCCTGAAATCTAGCATTTATTAAGCACTTTAAAGTTTGCAAAGTGCATTACACCTGTTATCTCCATTTATTCTCACAATAACTCTGTGGGAAGGTGCTATTTATTATCTCTGTTTTACAGGTGAGGAAACTGAGATACATAGAGGCTTAAGTGACTTGCCTAGACCACACAGCTAGTAAATGTCAGAGGTAGGATGTGAACTCAGGCCATCTTGACTCTAAGCCCACCAAGCTGCCTGTAATAAGAAAAATGAGAGGGGATAGGGTGATGGGGGGGGGGTAAGATCACTTGCTCAAAGAGGCCTAGTTAATCAGTGGCAAAGCAGGATCTAGAACCCCAGGGTTCCTAACTCCCACTGTAATTCCCCTTTCTTTCTCAGGCTCATAGAATTAGAGCTGGAGATGATATAATTGAACCCCCTTATTTCACAGATGAAGAAACAGAGGCCCAGAAAAGTGAAATTTCTTACCTAGAGTCAGGTAGGTAGTGATCCTTAGGGTAGGGATTCTAACCCAGGTCCACTGACTCCAAATCCAACTCATTTTCTACTCTACCGTACTGCCTCTTGAACATGCTGTAGTGGACTGCCTTCACTAAAGAATTAAATGTTATAGACTGATAAAGGGTTAACAACGCCTGTCTCCTTACAAACTACACTTGGTATATTTCTTTATCTTTTTCAAGAGATGTGTAGATTTCTGGATTTATTCAATCGGAAACTATCTTGGGAGCCCCCACCCATTGGCAACCACTTTTCAGGGTTAAAAACAATTCTGTTGATTTTTTTTGTTTTGTTTTTTTGATGCCACAGTTTTTTCATGATATAATATCCCTTCTCCACCTTGAATGCTTTCTTATAACCAAAAACCAATTGGGTAAAACCAGCCTACACAGCATCCATGCTAGACAGTGCATGTACGTACCATTTCCTACTTACATCACTTCCTCCCCCTCCCATCTTTCTAGTAAGAGGAGGGTGGCTAATTTTATCGACTGTGTTTGAGAACAAGATTGCTCATTTATATTTGGTATTCTCCAAGCTGCTATCATCCACATCCTGCTTCCTGGAAAGAGGTAGTGAGTCTCAAAGTCTCCTGAATCAGGCTTTCTGGCAAGTCAACCTCATCACTATCTTCCAAGCAGGATGATCTCAGGATGACCCTGGGTAGCCAGTTGAAAGGGAGCACAGAGCACAGTATGAACAGTGGTTAAGCAGAGAATGGCTTTCTCAGGTCTTTCCTGGGCACCAGGCTTGTACTTTGGATGTTTCTATCCAGACTTCCATCCCAGACTCCCAGAGTTGGAAGGAACCTCAGAAAGTATCGATACCGACTCATACCTGAAGAAGAATACCATTGCCAGAGGCCCAAAGGCTACTGGCAGTGCTCCCAGCAGACCCAGAACAAGATTGAAATGCAGTTGAGAAATGCTGAACAAAATGAACAAACATACAACATATCCCAGATAATGTTATAGTGTGTTCTTCTAAGCCAATGTGCATCTTGCAGGGATCTGTGTCCGTTTGAGTTTGACCCCCTTGCTCTGTAATATACCAGTAGAGCGGTCATTCACACTCCATTTGGAGACCTCTAGTGATGAGAAGCTCACTGCCTCCTAAGGCAGCCTATTACACTTTTGGCCAGTTCTGATTATTAGGATGTTTTTCTTTATGTCGAACCTGAATTTGCTTCTCTGCAGCTTTACCCATTGCTAGTTCTGTGATCTGATTGGTAACTACACTTAGAATCATAGAATCTCAGAGGTGGATTTTCTTTAAAGGATCTCTGACAGGTGGTCAACTTGTTGATTGGTCTGTGCTGAGTACCACTGAAAGGAGATTAAAATATCACTTGTCCTGGGAATGGGAGCAAAACGCCAAGTTTGGGAACTCAGTGTGGAGGACAGGAGCTCAATGGGGGAGATGGGAGTTCAGTGAGGGAAAGGGGGAGCTCAGTGGGTTCAGTGAGGGGATGGGGTTCAGTTAGGGCACTGGGCTTGTAAAAAAAGAGGGTACTTAGTCACAGTATGGGAGATGATAGGGGCTCATTGGGCCATGTGGGGTCACAGTGAGAGTATGGGACCTCGGTATGGAGAGAGAAAGTTCATCATAGGGGATCGGATCCGGATCAGTGAAGGGATCAGAGCTCATCACAGGGGTTGGGAAGTTCAATGTGGGGAAGAGGATTCAAAATGAAAATGGGATGCTCAGGCAGAGGGGTAGGGGGCGTAGGGAAGGGATGGGGAGTTCACTGAAAAGGCTGGAATTCAGTAAGGGAATGGGGAGGGTCAGAGAGGGGAAGGTTGGGGAATTAGGATCAGGAGTGGAGCTCAGGAATAGAGTTCTATCCTGGATTAGTCATCCTAAAGCCAGCTCTGTGATATCCTGAGGGCAAATTGGCTGTTGAAAAGGAGTGTGACAGGTGGGGACTCTGGCCACTGCTGAGTGGGGAGACAGGCTGGAATGTGGGAAGAAGAATGATCTTGATCAGAGCTGCAGTCCAGCCAAGGCATCCTAGAAACTCAGTCCGGGTCTCATGATCCTCAAGAGCATGAATTCTAAAGACTTTAGTAATGGGGCAGTGATAGTGGGACTACTGCCTGCTGATTGGTTCTAAGTGGATGTCCTTTGTCCAGTTAGGAGAAAGCAGAGCCCTCTGTGCCTAGGAAGAACCTTTCAGACCTGCTCTTGATTTAGTACTTTACCCATATTGTGGAATGTTACAGTTAGAAGTGACCCCATTCATCTAGTGCTTAGTATAATGCCTGGAACATAGTAGGTCCTTAATGAATATTTATTTGTTGATTGATTTATCTAGCCCAATTCCCTCTCTAACCCAGTTTTACAGAAGAGGAAACCAAGGCTCAGAGAAGGGAATTCACTTGCTGTTGGTGCCACAGCTAGTAAGCAGCAGAAGTTGAAAGACAACTGGGCAGGAAAGGGTGTGTAATTCTTGTTTCAGAGGCTCTCAGATGGCACAAAGGGCACAGGTGTCCATTTTTCTAGCTTATTGCCCTGTGCGTTGTTGCTAACTCCCCTTTCAACTATATGGTCTACAAAGTTCAAAGTAGAAAAACTTCGTTTACAGGTCATTGCAAATAAATAGAAGTCTCATCAGAAAAAATGATGACTGCCAGTGAGTAACCCTTCCCCTGAGATCTTTATAGCCCCAATCACATATTTATTTACCAGGGCTTTACTCCTAGGAGACGATTGCCTCTGGCAAGTCCCAATGTGGCTCCCACTGCAATGGGACCGTGCAATGCACAGTCTCCAGCAATGGCTAACATGGCTCCTCCTGCTCCAAGTCAGTGACTACTGTCTGACATTGACAGTTTAGGCAAGCGGGTGGCTTTTCCCTGCAATTCACCCAAACTCTCAGCAGGTGGCACTGCTAACCCTCCTTTTCCAGAGTTGGGGATTGGGAGGAGTGGGGTACTTTTTATGGCCTCTGGCTCCATACTATGGGTCTGGAGTATTTCAGAGTTTCTCTGTCACATAGATTCAATGTCTCCTTGGACTACAATTAATGATGCTGATGCTGAAGCTGATGCTGGCTGGTATGTAGTGCTCAATAGTTAGACTTGAGTTCAAATCCAGGCGCAGACAGTTCCTAGCTGTGTGATCCTGGACAAGTCCTTAACCTCTGTTTGCCTCAGTTTCCCATTTTGTAAAATAGGCATCATAAGAGCACCTCCATTCCAGGATCATTGTGAGGACCAAATAAGATAATTGTATAGTGCTCAGCACAGAGCTAGAGAAGGAAACGGCAAACCACTCCAATGGGTTTTGCCGAGAAAACCCCCAATGGGGTCAAGAAGAGTCAGGCACATCTGAAATAGCTGACCAAGAGCAGCAACAACAAATAACACAAAGTCTGGCAGATAATTATTTATGTATATGTGTGTGTGTGTATGTGCACACACATATATGTACGTGTGTATGTTTGTATGTATATATGTTATACATGTAACATAGCTGTACAGCGAGTACTATGTACGTTAGCTTTTATTATTATTATTGTTGCTGTTGTTGTTGTCACTCTCTGTGTCAAATGAGAGGCCCTCTGCTCTGGAACCTCTTTATTCTTTGTGCTGGAAGAGAAGAGAGAGAAAACAAAAGAATTGTCTCTTCTAGAGACAGCCCTGGAGGGGACCGGGAGGTGCTATGATGCAATGGGTGGAGGGCTGTATTTGGAGTCAGAGGATCTGGGCTTGAATCCTACCTAGTTCTGCTACTAATCCACTGGGGCACCTTGGGAAAGTTACCTGGGAAGGCTTCAGTTTCCTCATCCGTAAAATGAGGGAGGTATGGGTTGGGCCAGACGACCACTGAGGTTCCTTCCAATTCCGGGATTCTGTGATTCTCTGAGGGAGTTTGATGAGATGATCTCTGAGGTCCCTTGCCTGAAATTTATTATTCTAAGAACCTTATCCCAACCCCTGTCTCACAAGCATGTTCTTGTCTGTTTATTAGACAAATATTTGCTAAAATCTGATGTGTAAGGTCTTGTGGGTGATAAAAAACTGAAGGCAACAAGTGGAGTTCACAGTTTAGCTGGGGAAAAGAGAGATAAAATACAGGCAGCATGTGCTGTGAGCCAGATGTGAGGACAGACTTCTCAGACCTCAGAAATCAGGGAATCCAGCCTCCTCGTTTGAAAGAAGAAACTGACACTCAGAGACATTAAATGTCTCCAGGCCACACAGTTTGTAAGTCAGAGAAATGGCTCTAAACCATATCCTCTTAAGTTTCCAGGTTCTTTTCATTGCTTATAACAGTAATGGGAATTTGAAGATCTTCCATGATTTGAATATCTTCTTTGCTCCCTAGTAGGATGAATGTAATCACATGGAACCTGTGGTGAGAGGAGCTTGCTGAAGGGTGGAGCAGAGCCCGCAGGAAGCTGGGAGTCAGAGCAGTTAGAGCTGGAGGGAGGAGAGGACACACCCAGGGAGAGAGCTAGGCTTGTGAGTGTTGATTTGTGGGAAGGCTAAAGGGTGGTGTGGCTTTCTACTGCATCGTGGTGTATGAACTTTTATGTTGCTATGATGGATTCGGTTTCCTGGTCCTGGGATTTGGTTTTCTGTTGTCTGAATAAATGTTTTGTTTCTATCTTCTATATGGAGAGTCTGTTATATTTTGTGATTGAGAACTATGCCAGCATATTTGCAGTTGCTGTTGGTGCTGTGAATATTGTGTTGGTGCTACACTGCTTTAACTAAAGACCCTTCTGGGTTCCAGTGTTTCCTGGAGACCTCTTCCTCACTAGTTTGGGTTCCCAGAGCCTATGGTGATTTAGTTTCCTTTTTGGATGAAGACGAATGGAATCAGGAAGGCATACCTGTTTGAAAAAAATAAAAATAAAAAACACTAGGCATTCAAACAGGAAATAGAAATGATTTTTGTATTATCTGGTATTTTGTGTTATCCAGGGTATGGCTTTTCTTCCTAAGTATGGAGAATCAGAGTCGATACCAATTTGTTTAAAGTGATTTCTTTTTCTCTTTACATATTTATCTCTCAGAGCTCTAAGCTACTCTCTAAGATTATAGATTGAAGAGCAGTGCCAACCTGCATTTGGAGAAGGAATTTCCTTCTGAGGAAGTTCTTTATACCAGTGAGAGAGCACCCATTGTTAAATTTCCATTGTGAACATTTATACTTTAGACTTAGGAAGAATCAAGGACTGGATGAATTGTTTTGTTGATTGTCTAGACTTAAGAAAGTGTTAATAAGGCAGGTTACATTTAAAAGTGTGTGATACTTTTGTTTTGGTGGAGTGCCTGGTTGTTAAATATTTACCACTACATCCCTTGAATAGCTCCATAAACTTTGTTTGAGCTCAGAGAGAGTGCAGCAGAAGATGCAGGAAATGAGGTTATTACCAGATTGGAGACCTAGTGATTGTAAACTACTACTACGGCGACTATAACTATGACTGCTACTGCTAGCTGGCATTTAGATCATCTCTTTAAGATTTGCAAAGTGCTTTATATTCGTTATCTCATTTTGGTTTCACAACACACCTGCCTATACCAAGGAAATCATAAAGTCCCTATTCTTATACCTATAGAGTTATCTAAAAATTTGTATTGTTACAGCAGAAGTTTCTTTCATCAATGAAATCAGTTCTAGTTTTCTGCCCCTCCTAAGTATTAATCCATCAATGACTAAGCATATATTAAGGAAATCCAAAGTGCAAGAATACTTGCCTTTGAAGAATTTCCATTCTATTAGGTATGTATGTGTGTGTGTGTGTGTGTGTGTGTGTGTGTGTGTGAGAGCGAGGGTGTATGTGTATGTGTGTGTGTTTGTGTGTGAGAGAGAGAGAGGGTATGTGTGTGTGTGTGTGTGTGTGAGACAGAGAGAGAGAGAGGGTGTATGTGTATGTGTGTGTGTGATGTGTGGTGTGTATGTGTGTGTGTGAGAGAGAGAGAGAGGGTGTGTGTGTGTGTGTGTGTGTGTGTGTGTGTGTGTGTGTGTGTGTGGTGTGTGGGGAGCAGCAGGGAATAAAACATTTTCAAAGAGAAGTGAGCATAAGATCTATACAAAATGACCTCATGGGAGTGGAGAAGGACTTATTACTAGTGGAATCGGCAAAGGTCTTGGGAGGAACTAGGAATCTGCAGAGTAGGAGGAGAGGAGGGAGGGTAAGTACAAGATGCTATTGTATTGATTAGGCAAAAGAATAAAGTTTCTCTTCCAATAAGGTGTCACTCGTACATAGGTAGAGTATATGTGACTGGGCTGTTTAGTAGAAAGATATGCCTCAGCTCACAAGGTGTGTGCATAGATATAATCTAGGACCTGGCCCAACCTGCCTAGAAGAAAGCTGGTGATTGCTGCTTTTGTGAAAAAAAAAACAGGATGTTCATAGACCAATTGTGTAGTTTGCAGGGGGGTGGGGCAGCCAGGATCCAAGAATTCATGGCTAGGTGTTCTCTCCCACTTTCTACTATTTCTAAAGCTGGGAGGAGAGTATGCTAGAATCATATCTACTTATTACACCTTGAAAAATCTAGAAATATAGTAAGTAGTTCAGAATAAATAGCAGTTTCCCTGATTGCTCTCAAAGGCAGAGCAACACTTAGTATATGATTGCCAGCTTAACTCCCTTCCATCAAACAATGGTTACCCAAAAGACCAATGTGAGTAGCTAGTAAACCTCTTTATCAAAGTAAGCAGTAAAAAGAAATTGGAGATGAATACAGATTAGGGTAGGCAGTAGAATATACCAGAGGAAGCGAACATTTTGGTTTGGGAGTAAGATAAAAAAAACCTCAACTCAACCCAGGAGAGAATGAGCCTATTATTCAGGGTGTATGGGGCAGGGTGAGGGGAGGGAGATGGAGAAAGGTGGGAAGGGGAGGGAGATAGAGAGAGGGATCTGCAATCATTTAGCAGCCTTTAGAGTCATTAGCACTGGAAGTCAGGCCCATAAGGGAGGGCAGATTCCCTACATGTCTACAGTTTTGGGGAGATTTTCAAACAGCCATAAAAAGTCTTCACTTGCTTCACACCTACCTCTCTCCAATTTTAAAAAAATCTAACCCTTTAAAGTCACATCTTCCTCATATGCTCAGAGGTCTCTCAGGCGATCAGAGGTCATGTCCCTTTACACGTGCATGGTATTACAGGGCAGTCCTTAACTGTCCCAGGCTTAGGTGGGAAGTGGGGTTACATATATTATATCTCTATTAGCAAGTGCTTAAAGAATCATTTTGAGCTGAGTTCAGTTGAACCACAAAGATAACCTAACCGGTAGGCTATCAATAAAGTAATTTTAAAAAAGGAAACATGGGGTGGTTAGGTGGCACAGTGAATAGAGCACCAGCCCTGGAGTCAGGAGGACCTGAGTTCAAATCCAGCCTCAGACACTTAACACAAAAACTAGCTGTGTGACCTTGAGCAAGTCACTTAACTCCAATTGCCCTCCCCCCTCCAAAAAAAGGAAACACATAGGTTGAACCAAAGTTGTTTATCAATATCGTAGAGGATGTCTTCTGCAGAGTCAGCTGCTTTTGTTTGTAGATGACATTTTGCTGATTGTCCCCAAGCTTCCTCAGTGAGATCTATGGAGGCTCCAAATAGAATGCCCCAGGACTCCAGACAGACACTGGCCTCCTTGCTGTTCTGCCTTTTAGCTGGTGCTCCATCTCTAGGCTCTTGGCACTTTCCCTACCCAACTTGCTTGGAATGTTCACCCTCCTCCTCATCTCCTCATCTCCTCCTGGCTTCTCTGGCTTGCTTGAAGTACAGGCACTAACATCTCATCTTTCACAGGAAGTCTTTCCCGACCTTTCCTAATTCTGGTGTCCTCTGTCTTTTAATTATTTCTTGGTTATCCCATATATAGCTTATTTTGATATTTCTTTGCTTGTTGTCACCTCCATAAGATTATAAGCTCCTTGGGGGCAAAAACTGTCTTTTGACTATTTATTTGCATCCTCAGTACTTAGTACAGTCTTAACCCATAGTAGGTGTTTAATAAATGTTTATTAGGGGGTAGTTAGGTGGCACGGCGAATAGAGCTCCAGTCCTGGAGTCAGGAGGACCTGAATTCAAATCCAGTCTCAGACACTTGACACACTTACTAGCTGCGTGACCTTGGGCAAGTCACTTAACCCCAATTGTCCTGTCTTCCCCCCTCCAAAAAGACAAAATAAATAAATAAATGAAAGAAAGAATGAATAAATAAATACACCAACATATAGTTGATGACATGCAGTTGGATGGATAGCCCATTGACCTAGTCCCTGTGTGCTTAGATGGTCATGGCAGACAACAGACTGGGCCAGAAATGAATAGGACAGGGGGTTAGGGTTAAGTCATTTGGGGGAAATTTCCACATTATCTTTAGTGACTCCAAGTTAATTCTTGATATAGGTCATCTTCTGAATACCTGTATTCTGCAGGTGATGGCTGTGAGTCATGGAATGCCAGGATGTCAAGAGACTCAGAACTGCAGATTGCCCAGAAGGTAAGGCTAAGATGTGAGAGAAACTATTATTCCTGACCAATATCTTGGGGGAGATTCAGAGTTCTCCTCTTCTTCCAAATTCCTGATTTTAAAGGATATTACTGATAGTGAGATTGAATTAACTCTTCTGATCTTGGTTGGACCCCACCCAACCTTACCAGCAATTTAAACTAAGGTAGGGAAGCCCATTGTGTTCTACTCAAGCTTGGGTAGAGACAGATCCTTTGGTTTAGAGAGCCTAAGGCTTGGGGTGGTGTGAGTATAGCGAGAATTTCTCTTTCCAACAGTGACTGATGTTACCCTCAGCCCCTCATTGAACACCTGTGAGCCCTGCTGCCATGGCTGTCTTTGGTCTAAGAGAGAGGTCAAATGACCATCCTTTTATTAATAACCTGATGGTCTTATTAATAAAATGATTAAATTACCCAGAAATGATGTCTCTCAAGCCATTTTAACCATCACAGTTATGCATGAATAGACTATAGTAGGTCACGCAACATGACATGCCCTAGGTGTAAGTGCTATGTTCTTTGAGGATGCAAAGGATTGGAGAGAGAAGTAGACCAGTCTTGTAGTGAAAGCGATGGCTAACAGATGGACAGCCCAAATGTTGCCTCAGTATCTCTAGAAGTTAATAGACCCAGAAGTGTGGCCCTCATAGGTAGAAGGAGTTGAATCCACTAATGGGACCAATGCTCCATACCTGTCTCCCAGAATCTCTGAGTTGGAAGGAACCCTTAGAAGCCATCACACCATTTCAGCCCACCCAGCCTCTCTTTCCTCATTTGTAAAATGGAGATAATCACATTTTCATTCCTACCTCACAGGGTTGTTGGGAGAAGTAAGAGAGATGATGGCTATCAAGTACTATTATCCAGGGGAAAAGATGCTTTTGAAATCCACGCTCTGTTACTGGCTGTGTGACTGTATCTTTCATTATGGACTAGGATGAAATTTGTTAGAAAGAGAAAAAAATATAGTAACAAGCTTTTTGAGTTTTTCCAATTTCCTTCCTTTATTTCATCCTCACAGGATGACTGGTTTTTTTCCTAAGGCCCCCAAAGAGGAAATGACTTGTTTGTAATGACACCATCATGATACTCAGATATTCTGCCACCCAAGCCCTTGACTTTACATAATATCACATTTTTGTGGAGAAGAAAATAGACTCAGATAAGTGAAATGTATTTTAGTGAAGGGGAAGCAAGGAGACCTGGTTCCGGCCACGTCTTTGTTACTACCAGAATGATTTTGGACAGGAGCTGCCACTCTCAGGGCCTCAGTTGCCCTATTTGTAAAAATGAAGGGGTTGGACTAACCCTTTTAGAGCTAAATCCTGTGGTCTTATGTTCACTACTGCTGACCATCGAGTGAAGGCATCTTCAAGGATCTGACGATGTTGGGAAAGTCTTTAAGGAGCTGAAGTGGATGCTCCTGATGTGAGATTTGACTGTGGAAAAGGGACTAGGGTTGAGTCCCTTCCCAAGGACTTCAAGGGAAATACCAAGGGATAAGTTTCCTTATTTTTAAAAAAAATGTCTTATAGGCAATCGAAGTTAAGTGACTTGCCCAAGGTCACACAGTAAGCATCAAGTTTCTGAGGCCAGGTTTGAACTCAGGTTCCTGGTCTTTTCAAGGAAGCCCACTCCTGGCCCAGAGTCATTCTTCTCTGAACCCTAGCTCATCCCTCAAGAATCCTACCCCTTCTCCCCCAGTCTTCCCACTGGTACCAGATGATACTCATCTTCTTCCATCGTTACCTTTTCCAACAACCCTGTAAGATAGGCAATGCAAGTGTGATTGTGCCCACTTTACAGGTGAGGAAAGAGAGGCTGGGTGGGTTGAAATGATTTGCCGCATGTCACACAGCTAGTTAGCAACAGAGCCAAGATTTAAACCCAGGTTGTCTGTATCCAGTCTAGTACTCTAGACCGTCCTCACACTGTTGATTTCTTTTGTTCTGACAAATGTTTATTCTCGCAGCATAAATAAAGGTTAAGTGACATGCCAGCATGTCCCCCTCTCAGATGGTTTCTTCTCAATGGTTTTTCCTCGTTTACTCAGCATGTCTTTACCAGGCACCTTCTGTCTACATGGTCTTATGCTTAGTGCTGTGTGGAGGAGGAAAGAATCATGAGACCATAGATTTTGTACTGAAAGGGACCTCAGAGGCTATTTAGTTAAAATCCCTCATCTTACAGAGTGGGAACTGAAGCACAGGGGGGTTTGCCCAAGGCCACACAGGTAGTAAACATCAGAAGTGAGATTATAAACTGGGTCTTCTGACTTCAGAGCAGGGTTTCTTTGTACTGGAGAGAAATGGCACTGACCCATTAGAATTAGTACCACATAGAATTAGAGACTCTCAGACTTGGAAGGAATCTAAGAAGCCATTTACCAAAACACAAGTCTGTCCTAAAACATCCCCAGTGAGGTGGTAGGTAGCATCTTGTGGAGACTTCCAGTGATCAGAGGGCATGTGCATCATCAATTAAGAGCTGGAGAAGGCCATTTAGTTTTTCCACTTTACAGATGACTAAGCTGAGGCCAGAGAAGTTAAATGATTTGCATTTATATTCCCAGTGCTTGGCACATAATAAGGGCTTTATAAATCTTTGTTGACTTGTCATTCTCCTGTGAGGTAGCTCTTATGGTTAGGAAGTTCTGTCTTACAGAATATAAAGCTGAAACATGCTACTGGGCAACTTCCCCTGCAAGCTTCTGGAGGGCAGTCGGTCTTGGATTTGTCTTTGTAGGTGCTAAGGGTCACAGTGGATAGAGATCTGGGTCTAAAATCGGGAAGTCTTTTTAAAAGAAATAAATTAATTTTTAGTTTTCAACATTCACTTCCATAAGCTTTTGAGTTTTAAGTTTTCTTCTCCTCCCTCACCACCCACCTCCCGGAAACAGTGTACAATCTGATATAGGTTCTACATACACATTAATATTGAATATATTTTCACATTAGTCATGTTATAAAGAAGAATTAGAACCAATGGGATGAACCATGAGAAAGAAGAAACAAAACAAAACAAAAAAGAGAGAGCAAATAGTCTGCTTCAATCTGCATTGAGACACCATAGTTCTTTCTATGAATGTGGATGGAATTTTCCATCATGAATCTTTTAGAGTCAGATCTTTGCATTGCTGAGAAGAGATAAGTCTATCAGTTAGTCATCGCACAATGTGGCTGTTACTGGGTACAATGTTCTCCTGGTTCTGCTCCCTTCACTCAGCATCAGTTCGTATAAGGCTTTCTAGGTTTTAGAATCAGGAAATCTTGAGTTCAAATTCAGCCTCACACTTCCTAGATGTGTGAACCTGGGCAAGTCACTAGTAAGTCATCCAAATGTATACAAGAGATTAGTTTGATAAACCTTATAAATTGAGGAAAGGATTCATTATTGAAAAAATGTACATGGGAAAATGGGTTATGGAGGGAAGATAGTTTCTTTCAGTTTTCATTCAGAAGCAATGACTGGGGACAAATGAGCTATATCTGGACTTTCATTAAAAACAACTTCTATTCAACTAAAACGTAATTAGAAGAAAAAATCACAAACTGTGAGAAATATTTGCGGCAAATATAAGGGAAAAAAACTTAATATTTAAAATACATATGGAACTGTTGAAAAGTCACAACGATAATCCCCTGTCTATAACAGATAAGTAACCACAAAATATGAATAGACAATTTTATTTTTATTTTTAATAGTGTTATATTTCCCCCAATTATATGTAAAAACAATTTTCAGTATTCATTTTTTACAAGATTTTGAGTTCTAGATTTTTCTCCCTCCCTCCCTCTCCTCCCTTCTTCCTAAAGTGGTAAACAATTTGATAAAGGTTATATATGTGCAATTATGTAAAACACATTTCCATATTTCTGAGTTGTGAAAGAAGAAACAGATGAAAAGGAAAAAATCATGAAAAAAAATAGAGTAAGTGAAAAAAGTATGTTTTGATCTGCATTCAGAGTCCACCAGCTCTTTAACTGGATGTGGAGAGCATTTTCCTTTGTGAGTCATTTGTACTTGTGATTGGACAATTTTCAAAAGAGGAAATGTGTGTTGTTAATAACCACTTGAAAAAATACCAAATTTCACTAATAATAAAAAGATGCAAATTGAAATAATTTTAAAGCATCACCCTATACCCATAGAATTGGGCTAAGAAATGAAAAAGCAACAAAATTCAGTATGAATGGAACTGTGGTAAGGGAGCTACACTCATTTATTTCTGGGAGAACAGCAAATTTGAAGAATTATTCAGAAAAGCAGTCAGGTGGTACACAGTAGAGTTTACAAAGATAATTTCAATCCAATAATTCCTTTGTAAGTAACATAACCTGGTAACTAAATGTAAATTTTAAAAAGAGGCATTATCCAAAGTTTTTCAGAGCAGCATTTTCTATATATTTGCCAAAAAAACCAAAAAGCAACTCCCCCAAAACAAAAACACCATAAGTAATTTAACTATTCAGCAATAGGGGAATAGTTGAATAATTTGTGGTTCAAAAATGTTGCTGAATACTACGAAGCGATTAAGATGAACCAGAGTGATGATACAAAAAATTTGGAAAGACATTTATGGAGTAAAGTGAAAAAAAAAAACCCTGGTAGACCCAGAAGAATGGAGCCCACATGAGTGATAATCTTATATGCTGAGAAAGGAAGGAGGGTGAAAGAACAGAGAGTCTTGATGGGGACTTAGAGGAAAAATGTGAAAAAAAAAAAGATTATACTAAATGCATTGGACTCAATTACCTTAAATGTAGATTGCCACTAAGCAATCAGAATTGTTTTTATTGGTGTTCAATGTAAAATCTCTAATAAAACATTTAATTTAGAAATGTACCCCCCCCTTAGACAAGAAACCTTCTCTACAAAGGTATAGAATGAGAGTGATGTGGCCAGAGAGAAGCTTGTTCTTCTCACAGGGAAACTTCAAGAAAAGCCATGTCCACTCATTGCCTCCATCTTCTCACCTTCCACTCAGTTGTAAACCCTTTGTAATCTGGCTCTAATCCCACTGAAATTGCTCTTTTCACAGTTACCAAAGATCCCTTAGCTGCTAAATTCAACGATCTTCTTGGCTCAGTGTTAGGGATGTTGGTGAGGCCATTGTTGAGGAGATATCAGTTGGCTTAGAAGGCCGCTGAATTCTTGGCCAGCTAGGAGATTCTGGGACGATTTGGTTCTAAGAATCTTTGAACTCTTAATTTAAAATTAAGAATAGCAAACTCCCATCAGGGTTTAGGTTATTCCAGCGCAGTGACCACAAGGTGGCGGCACATCCCTATATTGCAGACAAAGGATGCTCCTGGTAGCCCCAAATGCTTCAGAGGGCCATCTTCCTTAGCAGGACTGGGGACCCATTCTACATGGACTCTGTGGTAGCCTCATCCATGGCTCCAGCATCCCCTCAGCCTCTGGTCCCACCCTCCTGACTAGCTGCATCACAGGTAGGGCTCCAGGGGGAAGCATGTGGGACTCTGATGTTTCATCTCTAAGCTTTGAACCATACAGACCTTTCCCAAAGGGGCTCCCAATAATTAAGAGGTTTTTTTTGGGGGGGGTATCCTTTTGCTTGCATGTCCTGCCTCCCTCTCAAACTGGACACTTCTTGAGGGTAAGGACCAATTTCTGACAATAGACCAGGACTATGTTTCCTGTCTCTGATTGAGGGATACCTGCGAGTTAGATGGGTCATTCCGGTGATGCTGAAAAGGTGAAATTGACAGGTCTCAGCAACAGAATTAGAGCATTTGTGGGGGCGAGCTGAGCAACACTGCTTCCCCTTCTCCATCATCTCTGCTGGTCCTCCAGGTACTGTGTCTTATCACTGTGGGGCAGTGGTAGGACCTTGGATCTGGTAATAGAGGAGTCCAAATCCTGACATTGCCACTCACTTCATGTGCGACCTAGGGCAGGGCAGGTAACCTCCCTGGGCCTCAGTTTCCACATCTCTAAAAAGGAGTTGGACTAGACATCCTAATCTAGGGGACTCCCCGATGGTAGAAATTATGCTTCCCCTCTCAGTCTCAGACCTCTCTGAGGACAGGGAATGCTTATCCTTCCAAGCAAGGAACTAATGTGTCTCTCTATGAACTTTATTCATAGACTGCGGGGAAATGTCACTCCCTCAGCTTCCAGCAGGTGGCAATACCGACCCAGGGAGGCCTCCAACGAAGGCTGGGCAAAAGGAAGACAGGTTGGTTCCTGGGCTAAGCAAACTTGATGCCCATGTCCCCTCCCCATTCCTTGCCATCAACAACGTGTACCTTGGAGGAGGGAAGTATCACATTCTCCTGTACAGAAAGCTCCCTCCCTCTGGCCATGCCCTGCGTGTACTGATGTGCAGGCTATGGAAGATTCTTTATTTGGCTGATTGGGTAGAGGGTGGGGGGAGTAGGAAATGGTGGCCTTGAGCAGAGAAGCCAAAAGCCAAAGCCACAGTCACACTGGTAACAGACCTTCTAGCTGGGAGAGGCCTTAGAGATCATCTGGTTCAACCCAGAGCTGGACAGAAACCTTCTGGATGATGTGCCTGACAAATGTGATTCAAGCTTTGCTGGAGAACTCCAGTGACGGGGAGCCCACCCTGTTCTAGGGCAGCCCATTCAGTGTTGGAGAGGTACCTTGAATTTTTAGAAAAGGCCTAATTTGCCTCTAAGACCTTGTTTCACTTTGTGCCATCTGAGGCCATGGAAAAAATGGAATTCTTCCTTTATGTGACAGCCCTTCAAGTGACTCAGGGGTCCTCCTGAGTCTTCTTTTTTCCAGCATAAACAATCCCAATTCTTTCAACTGATCTTCATGTGATGTTGACCATTGTTGTCGAGGTCCCTGGAACACCGCTTAAGGGAAAACATTGCAGCCTGGGATTGGTGTCTGGCCACAATTCTCAGGGAGCTTAAGGCTCCATTGACCTAAATGGTACCTAGAGCTTTCCCAGAATGCAGACATAGGGATGTGTGTTCATGTCCCACTCTTTGGAATTGTAGTATAATAGAGAGAGCCTAGAGATGGGGTATAGGAGGCCAGGATTCTAGGCTCTGCTCAGCCACTTCCTAGCTATGGGATCTTACATAAGTGATTTTTTGTCTTGGATTTCAATTCCCTACTCTGAAAAATGGTATGACATTCTGTCCTAAGGTTCTTCTTAGTTCTGACATTCTCTGTCCTTGGGTCCTATCTAGGTCTGAATTCTATATTCCAAGGTCCCTTCCAGGGTAGCAGACAAAGTGCCAGGCCTAGAGTCGGGAAGGTCCAACTTCAATCCTGCCTCATGCACTTATTAGCCGTGTGATCCTGGGCAAGTCACTCTACCTCTGCTTGCCTTAGTTTCCTCAATTGTAAAAAGAGAGTAATAATAGCATTCACCTTGCAGGGCTGTTGTGAAGATCAGATGAGGTGATAATTGTAAAAGTATGAAGCATGCTGCCTGGTATACAGTAGGTGCCACATAAATGCTATTATTGTTGCTTTATGTTCTAAGGTTCCTCCCTGATCTGACATTCTCTGTTCTAGAGCCCCTCCCAGCTCTGACAGTCTGTGTTAACAATAATCATAGCTGGCTTTTAGAGATCTGCAAAACACTTTGCAAACACTACCTCATTTTGTCTTCACAACAAGCCTGCAAGGTGAATGCTCTTATTATCTCCACTTTACAGATTAGAAAACTGAGGGATACAGTAATTATGTGAGTTGCTCAGGCCCACACAGCGAGTAAGTATCCAAAGTCAGATTTCTAGTCAGATTTCCTCCAAATCTGACATTCTATGTCATAATATTCCGCTCTTTTAAGACACCTTGAACCTACCTACTACATGGGTTTTATTTCAGCGGTCAAATAGAGCCTTGTCCATCTGGGGGACCACTGTGGAGAGAGCAGCCATATGCATTACTTGGGTCAGAAATGGCCTTTGGGAGTAGGGTGGCATTGTGGACAGAGTGCTGCAGTCATGAGCCTTGGGTTCAAATCTAACCTCAGAAACTTACAAGTTGGGGAGACCATGGCAAATCACAACCTCTTAGGGCAGCGGTTCTCAACCTGTGGGTTGTGACCCCTTTGGGGGTCAGATGACCCTTTCACAGGGGTCGCCTAAGACCACAGGAAAACACCTATTTCCGATGGTCTTAGGAACTGAGACACGGCTCCTCTATCCGTCTCCAGGCAGATCCGCCCACAGGCAGATACGCTCACATACGAGTATTAAAGGGTCGTGGCATTAGGAAGGTTGAGAACCACTGTCTTAGGATGTCTGTGTCCTAATCTGTAAAATGGGGACCAATCGTACTCACTCTACCTACCTCACAGGGTTGTCGTGAGGAAAGTGCTTTGTAATCCATAAAAGTATTATAGAAATGTGAGCCACCAGCATTATTATCAGGGGTGGCTAGGTGATTCAGTGGCCAGATTCGGGGCTTGGTGTCATCTTTCTGAGTTCAAATCCAGCCTCAAATACTTACTAGCCACGTGATTGTAGGCAAGTCACTTAACCCTGTTTGCCTCAGTTTCCTCATCTGTAAAATGAACTAGAGAAGGAAATGGCAAACTCCTCCAGTATCTCTGCCAAGAAATCCCCAAATGGAGTCACAGAGAGTTGGACATGACTGAAAAAAAGACTGAACAACACCAATATTATTATTATCACTTATGATCTCCTGGGGTGGAAAAGAAAGATCACTTTGGAAGACTTGAATTCAAATTCCAGCTGTGTTATTTCCCAGTGACTTTAGCTCTCATGGTCTCAATTTCCTCATCTGTACAATGGACTGAAGGACTGCTCTAGATCCATGACCTGATGAGCCTAGTGCGTGTTGGGAGATGAGGTCAGGTATTGACTGTTTACTGCTGTATCCGCTCATTTCTCTGAATGGGAGACGTGTGCTCCTGATCGACCGTCTCCAGGTGTCTCCTCTGAGTGATTTCTCACCATTGGGATGGGCTGCACTGAATATTCTCCCTCTCCATGGGTCTCCCTTGCAATAAGTGGCACACATTTGTGACTCAGCTGTTGGGAGATGAGACTATCATTTGTGGCCAGGGAACAGAGCATCTTTCTGTGCAGAGGTTATCGACTCTGTAGAACCAAAACCCACAACCTCAGTCTCATCAACACTGGGGTCTAACCACTGCCCCAACCAGCCTAGATGGTATATATACACAAATACACATGCATGCACATACACACACACCTATTCACACATGTTTATCCTCTCATACAAAGTCACAGAGACATTTACATACCATTACCCTAGCAAACTTAGATACAATCACATCCACATACGTGTATGTATTTACCCATGTGCCGTATCATAGGATTCAGAATTGGAAGTGACTTTAGAGATGAGCTTACTTAATCCTGTCATTTAATAGATGAGGAAACTTGGTCCCACAGAGCTGCAGTGAGTTGTATTATGAGATGCGAATTCAAATCCTGCCTCTCACTAGAAAAAGCTAGGTAGCTCAGTGAATAGAGTGTTGGGCCAAAGTCAGGAAAACCTGAGTTCACATCCTGCCTTAGGAACTTATTGGCTGTGTGTCCCTGGGAAAGTCACTTAACCTCTGCCTCAGTTTCCTCAATTGTAAAATGGGGCTAATAACAGCACCTCCCTCTTGATAATCAAATGAGATAATATTTGGAAAGTGCTTAACATAGTGTCTGGCACATAATAGATCCTTCTTTCCTGGAAAATCAAATAAATTTAATTTCTCAGTGCCCCTGTCAACTCTCTAAGGCTGCAAGTTGCAAGGTTGCAAGGAAGGTATTGACCTGCATTGGTCAGTTTCCTCATCTGTAAAGTGAAAGGGTTATAGCCATATCCCTTAGTTTTCAGTAACCCTTCCCATTGCCTCTATTTAATAGGAAAGTAATTAAATTCTGGAGTTTAGCATACATGTGCACATAAGAAATACAATAAATTAATGATTTTTTTCTTGAAGGTAACTTTATTTGGTAGATAATTTTTTTTAGTATCATAAAGTTATTAGATATTTGTCAGAACACAAATAAATTAGTGAGACCCTAATTCTCTTTCTTGTCAACCAACAGTTTATTCTTAGTATAATTTTTGAAAGAGATTCCCACAGATCACATCTAGCCTAAAGATTGTTTTGTGCTCTGAATTTGATTAAGAGCAAGAATGAGAATCTGGATTCACAGAGATTAATTGTTATAAACAGAATTAAAGCCTTGTGAGAATCACTCCCTCTCTCTCTCTCTCTCTCTCTCTCTCTCTCTCTCTCTCTCTCTCTCTCTCTCTTTCTCTATCCTTCCCTCCCTCCCTCTCTCTCTCCTGTTCTTTTTCTCTCTGTCTCTCTCTTCTCTTTTTCTGTCTCTCCGTCTCTGTCTGTCTCCCTCCTCTGTCTCTTTCTTTTTCTCTCTCTTTCCATATATACACACATTTATAATGCATAAATACATAGAACATATATATGCACACACATATACAGGTATATGTATAATATATGTACATGTATATATACAGATACAGAGGCAGTTAAATGGCTCAGTGGATAGAACACTGGACCTGGAGTCAGGAAGACCTGAGTTCAAATCTGCCTCAGATACGTAATAACTGTGTGACCCTGGGCAAGTCACTTACCCTCTGTTTGCTTTAGTCCAGTGGACAAAGAAATGGCAAACTACTATGGCATCTTTGTCAAGAAAATTCCATGAACAGTATTGGCATGATACAGTGCACAGAGTCACAAAGAATCAGACATGACTGAACAACAATATATAGATACACATATTAAAAAGTATACAAAATATATATATATATATATATATAACATACAAAAAACATATACACACACACATACATAATGTCTTTTACTGGACTTGTGATTTCATGAGAATAAGGAGCTTGAGTTGAGGAATTCTCTTTCTCCTAACCTAGAAGGCCACCAGGTCAAGCAGCTTCCAACCTTGGAGAATTGCAGAGTGCACTGAGAGGTCAAGCAGCTTGCCCAGGGTCACACAGTGTGTACCTTCTGGAGTCAGGACTCGGATAGCCAGGTCTTCCTAACTTTGATGCTGGACCTCTATTCATTCTGCCACATTCTGCTGCCTCTCCAATGGTATCTCATGGATTTAAAGCATTTATTACTTTTCACAACTTGACCTGACTCCATCAAAATTTTCCAGCTTTTATCACTCCCTTCCACATTTACTGCCATTCAGCAAAACTGGTCTATTCACTGTTTCTTATGCATGGTTCTCTGCACCCCTGCTTTCCCCTACCCTGAAGATCACTACCTTGTCATGGTAGAAGGATTTGTGAAGCTCAGTGGAACTCTGAGCTATGTCATGCAGGGTACCCAAGACGGATAGGACATAGTGGAGAGTTCTAACAAAAGGTGATCCATTGGAGAGGGAAATGACAAAGCACTTCAGTATTTTTGCCAAGAAAACCCTGTAAAAAGCATTGAAATGATAAAAAAAAGATGACACTTGGAAGATGAGCCCCTCAGGTCAGAAGGTGTCCAACATGCTACTAGGGAAGAGCAGAGGATAGCCACAAGGGGCTCCAGTACTAATGAAGTGGCTAGGCCAAAACCAAAAGGAATCTCAGCTGTGGATGCATCTGGTGCCAAAAGGAAAGTCTGATGCTGTAAAGGTCAATATTGCATAGAACGTAATGAAATGTAAGATCCGTGAACCAAGGTAAGCTGCATGTGGTGCACCAAAGATGAAAAGATTCAACATCAACATCTTGGGGGTCAGTGAACTTACTTAAGTGGACAGGAATAGGTGGGTTTTATTCAGATGATCACTAGTGTGGTAAATAGTGTGAGAAAGAATTCCTACAGTGGTTCTCAACCTTCCTAATGCCACGACCCTTTAATACAGTTCCTCATGTTGTGGTGCCCCCAACCATAAAATTATTTTCGTTGGTACTTCATGACTGTAATTTTGCTACTGTTATGAATCTATCTGATATGCAGGATGTATTTTCGTTGTTACAAATTGAACATAACCCACAGGTTGAGAACTTATGGAGTGGCCCTCATAGTCAATAAAAAAGCAGTACTGTGGGGACAGGAAAGTTGTTAATATCATGACAGAAATTGTTAGTGTCAATTGTAATGTTACATATCATTCTTTTTAAATGATCCTAGTAACATCGGAATTTCAGTAATGTCCTATTCTTAGGACATTTGGTCTTGATTGGGTTGAACTGAATCACACCCTATGTCTCCCCACCCAGAGATTTTACCTCGAGGAGGATCTCAGCTTCTAATGTCATTGCCCCCTTCCATTGGGATTTATGGTACGAAGGGCAAAACAGTCAGGCTGAAGTGGTTTTTCTTGCTCAGATTGCCAAGGGTGACTGGCGTCAGGTGACCAGGCCTCACTATCTAATGTGATTCTCTCCTCTTTTTCTCCTAAAAGTATAAGAAACTTTTCCTGTGAGTCTACTGGTGGAACATCCCCCAGGGTGGCAGACCTGCTACCCTGTTGTCTTGATTGAAGGCATGCAATTGCTCCATTAATGAGTTTGATTTATTTCAGAATTTGATAGAGATAAAATCTCAAAAATATCTGAATGATGTCTATTTGAATCCAAGGCAAACCATTCAACATTGCAGTAATACAAGTCTATGCTCCAGCCACTGAGGCTGGAGCCAAAGTTGATAAGGAAAGTTGAACCCCACAGAATAGATGCTTTCGAATTTTGGGGCTGCAGAAGACTGCAGTGGTCTGCTGGTGATGGGGATGAAACTGTAGGAAGACAAGAAAGAGCCCCAGTTCCCTTGAGAGTCAGGGGCAGGGGTGGGACCAAGGAAATGGCCTTTCCCTTTAGTCTGTTCAAACAAGCTGGCAGTAACTCTCCCTGGTTCCATCCCCCATGAAGTCCTAGCTTCCAGGCTGGCTCTCTTCACCTGGCCTTGGTGATGGCCCATGGCATCACATCCCCGATGTCATGGTCCTCTTCTAGACCACAGGACGAACAGCAGCAGCAACAGCACCTGGCCTTTAGGGGAAATGCCGTCAGAGTCAGCCTCCTCATTTTCAGTGTAAAAGCCTCTTAAGGATCTGGCTTCTCTCCCCTCCTCTTAGAGCCTGGTGGGGCCTGGCCTCTTTTGGCTTGGGACAACTGCCTCACTCCGCAATGCATAGGGGAGGTTCCCCAAGCAGTCTTGTAAAGCTGTCATTCAGCCTCAAAGAACAAAACCCAACTCACCTCTTTTAGGAAGCTTTCCTGGACTAAATGGCAGAGGGAGAGTGTGTCCTCCAAAGTCCTGCCCTGTCTAAGTATGTGACTTAGACCCAGGAGTCACTCACTCACTCTCTTCTTCCTGTGGTTAGGATAAACATGTCATAGAAGCATAGACTGTCAGAGCTGAGACACTTTAGAACTGAGATTAACAAAGCTGAGAGGAGATCCTAGAGCAGAGAATGGCAAAGCTGGGAGTAAACTTAGAACACAGGATGTCAGAGCTGGGAGGGCCTTAGAACACAGGATGTCAGGTCTGGGAGGGCCCTTAGAACACAGAATGTCAGAGCAGAGAGGGGCCTTAGAACATAGGTGTCAGAGATGAAGAGAACCCTATTCTATATTCTTCATATTTGAGGAAATAGGCTCAGGAGAATATTCTAGCAAACACACTGATTCAGTGAAAGTGCTAGGGTTAGGACCTAGGTTTTCTGATGCTCTGTACTATTCTTACCAAATTCTGGTCGGATTTTACGGCGATGACTGACTGCAGTCAAAGTTGTGGAGGCAGTCTATTCCTTGGTCAAATTCATTGTCTCACTGAGATTGAGCTAAAAGACACGTGAAATACTTCCTTCAAGTCCTGAAGGGCTCTTCCTTTATGATCCAATGTCTCTGTTTTTATCCCTTGAGACCTTCAGCCCAGGTTCAATCTGACTGGAGCACAGTATTACCTTAGTCTATACTGGAACATGTCCGGGGGTTCAATAGCTTTCCTCTGAGATTCCTTTCATTTTACCCTATACATGTCTTGTACAGTTGTTCGTGTACTGTAGCCCCCATTAGACTGTAAGCTCCTTGAGGCTGCCCTCAAGACCACATTTTTGCCTTTCTTTGTATGTGCAGGCTTATCTGTTGGCTCACCCAGGAAATGTTTAATGAATGCTTTCTGACCAACATTTCACAATTTCTTTGGTTCTCTGGACTTCTTTACCTTTTTCCTCAGTAAATCCCGCCTTCTCTGGTTGATGATTGATGATACAATTCAGGGTGGCTGGGAGAGAATTAGTCACCGAGAGGGACCTAGCAGCTGGAGACAAATGAATCTTATCTGTCAGAACTCTGGAGGTTGGGGGTTGTTTTCCTAGGGGCCTCTCCTGCCATTCCTCAAGAACAACAGGAAGGAAGGAAGAGGGGAAGTTCTCAAAATCTTGTGATCTCCGTTCCAGCTGTAAACTGGAAGAAATTGCAGAAGTCATGTAGCTTACCTACCCCCATTTTACAAGTGAGGCTCAGAGAAGTTAAGCAACTTGCCCAAGGTCACACAGGAAATATAGCAAAAGCAAGTATCTCTATCCTTCCTCCTTTTATGCCTGGAAGCTCAACCCCATTGTCTCGACCTTGCTGTTTCCCTCGACATTCTGCCAGACTCAGATCAAAGGCCACCTTTTACAAGAGGTGTTTCCCAGTCTCCCCAGCTGCTAACGCCTGTCCTCTGGAGAGTAACTCATCTACTTACTTTATTGACTCTGTATATATTCTGTATGTACGTAGTTATTTGCATGTGGTCTCCCCCATTAGAACGTAAGCTCCCTGAGGGCAGGGGCTGTTTTTTGTCTTTCTTTTTATCTTCAGTTCTTAGCACAGGGTAAGTGTTTAATAAATGATTGTTGACTGATAGATGGGCTCCTCCTCCCTTTGTGATGGCCTGGAAAGATGGGATCTTTATCACTCTCTTCAGTTTCATACTTCAGTCAAAGATTGTAAGGAGCTCTGGACTTCCAGGCAGGAGGAACCTGGATTTAGATCCCATATCTGATACTGACTAACTGGGAGGCCTTGAACCTCCTGAAGTCTTGGTTTTCCTGTCTGTGAAATGGGGATGACACTGCCTACCTCCTGTAGTTGTGGTGACGAAAGTACTTTGTATACCTTAAAGTGTCATTATTGTTGACGCTGTTGTTGTCACAGTCATCACTGTCATAATTGTCACCCTAATTATCATCATTCCCCAAAAACATTAGTCTAATTGTACTAGGCTTTACACTCAGCATGGTGGAAAGAGCATTGAACTAGGAAGCATTGTCAGGGTTAGGTCTCAAACTTAGGATTTGTGATTCAAGAGGCTTCCTTTCTTCAAGCCTTAGTCACTTTTTATGTAGGTGTTTGGGGTGTTCAGGGAGGATCAGCACCTCTGGTGGGAGGCCTTGCTGAGCCCCTTTCAGGGCTGCCTTGGTGTCCACTTGGCACTCAGTTGCAAAAAGCTGTAGCACGTGCAGCAGCCACACCCACACAAACCGTCTAGGCAGATGGGCTAAACCAGGTTGAGGGTAACTCATGGGTTACAAACCCATTTGTGAGTTAGGAGGCCGTCTACCTCATGCATGCACCCCAGGCAGAATGGGTGGAGGAGAACCACTTGTTTCAAAGTCCATAAAGACCCTGTGGAGCACTCAGAGCTTGGTTAGGTATCGAAAATGCCAAGGTTATCTTGACTTTTGTCCTGTCACTGGATTTCCGAGACTCGAGGAGAGTGAGGCTGTCAACTTTGGACAACTCTGCCTTATTTAAATCCAATTTAGCCAGGAGTCAAGACATTACCCTGTAATGCCATTGGTCCTTTTCGAAAATCAAGGACAAAATACAACAGTAATCTTTTGTGTAACTAGAGAGTTTGAGTTAGGTGATCCCCCAATCCTGAAAACTAACATTGTGTATCCTAAGGCCCCTTCCAGGTATATTTTATTTCCTAAGGCCCTTTCTAGCTCTAATATTTTACGTTGTAAGGCAGGGACAATTCTGACATTCTATGTTCTAAGATTTCTTTTAGTTCTGGAGTTCTGTATTCCAAGGCCCCTTTCTAGTTTTAATGTTTTATGTTCTAAGGCCCCTTCTAGCTTTAATATTCTATGTCCTAGTGCTCCTTTTAACTCTATTATTCTATATTCTAAGATGGAAATAACTCTGATATTCTATGATCTAATATTTTTTCTAGCTCTAACCTTCTGTCTTAAAGCTTCTTCCAGCTCTAACATGTTTAGTATTCTAAGGTCTCTTCAGCTCTGATGTTCTTTGTTCTGAAGTCCTTCCAGGTTCAACATGCAATATTCTAAGTCCTCTTCTAGCTCTGATGCTGTTTACTGGAGAGGCTCTGGTGGTAAAATAGTTAGCATTGCAATTGGCCCCGGTTTTGATTTCCAGCCAATACATAGTATGTTTTGAGAAGTGGCAATGGTGCCTTTCAATAATGGATAGATTGCTGGACTATAAGATCTGGGTTCACATCCTGCCTCAGACCTTTATGAGCTGTGTGACCTCTGCAAAGTTGCCTGACCCCTTTTTGCCTTGGTTTCCTAATCTATAAAAGGAGAAGGTTGAACTAAATGTCCTCCGAGGTCAAGTCTAACCCAAAATCTATGATCCGTTGACTCCTCTTGCTTTGATGCTTTGTGTTCTAGAGTTCTTCCCATCTCCAACATTATCTATTATAGGATCCCTCCCAACTTTGCTGTTCTGTGTTCTAAGGTTTTTCCAGTTCTGACATTCAATGACTGTTTATCTGTTCTGTTTTGGTCTGGTATATAGATCTTGTCATTCATTTGTAAACATTTATTAAATGCCTGTTGTATGTAAAGTACAATGTTAGGCTCAGGGTGTACAACATTTGTGGGCTAAGATATTGGTGGAACTGGGGAAGTGTGAGTTAACCCCCTCACTCCCTTCCCTTCCTCCTTCTACAATATCATCTGGGACTTTTTTGAACTCAACATTTAGTGAACTATGTAAATGTGTTACGAACATCCTTTCCTTTCCTTCCCCTTCTCCTTCCCTTCTCTTCCCCTTCCTCTTCCCTTCCCTTCCTTTCCCCTTCCCATTCTTCTCCCCCTCCCTTTCCCTTCCCTTCCCTTCCCTTCCCTTTTCTATAATAGTACCTATAGGTGGTTGTCCATAGAAGATGCTATAGTGACAGTGGGCATGTGCTCTGAAATGGAATTCTAGGGGTGGTTGAGCTTACCATCTGTCACCTATATTCTCTCGTAGACCTTGGTGATCACCGTGCTGGAAATGTTGACCCAATTTGTTAATGAACCATTGGGGAGAGTTAGGCAACATCACATACAGGTCAAAGGGAGGGATTTGGAGTGTTTCATCTTCCCTTAGTAAATAGTAAATCTCCATTGGCTATGGATAAAAATAGGTAGACAGATAGATAGATGGATAGATAGATGGACAGATAGATAGATAGACAGACAGATGGATAAAGTATTGGTTAAATGCTTATTATGTGCCAAGCTCTGTACTAAGTGCTGGGTTTAAGAATATAAGCAAGACAGTTGGAGATGCCGGATCTTTGACTCCTTTCCATGGTTTTGCTTATAGCGTGAGTAGCACACCTTGGGAACATTTCTCCTGACTCTGTTGACTCATCTGCAAATTGAGGATCATTGTCCAAATCACTGACCTGCCCATCTATGTTGTTTGTGGAGTTTATTAGAAATGTGAACTCACAAAGGCATCTTGGAATAGTGGGTAGAGAGTTGGCTTTGGAATCAGGAAGACCTACATTAACTTCCTGCCTCTGACATGTACTGGCTGTATGTTCTTGCCAAACTCTGGTCGCACGTAACCCCCGTCCAAAAAGCAACTATTCTGAGCTTTCCAATCTATGCGTCTTTGCTCATGGACTGCTTTCCTTTCCTGGAATGTCCCCCATTTCACTATTCACCTGGTGAACTCCTTGCCATCCTTTAAAACCCAGCATGTCACCTCCTGTAGGAGACTTTTCCTGATTCCTTGGGGGGAGGGCACTGATGAACTTTCTCATTAGACCTTACAGAGCATTTAATAAATACGTGCTTGTTGACTGACTGATGGACAGCGCTTTGCTTATACATTTCCATTGCAGTATCCTGTATCATTTTGTATCTCTTCACGTGTCTTTTCCCCCTACTAAACTGTGAGAAGGGAAGTGGTTTTTCCAAGATCATATAAGTATGCTAAAGTCAGATCTGGAGCTACAAACAGGTTTCCTATGCATCAGTATCAGAGTCTCCTACCTACCTCTCCAGTGCATCATGATCTATCCATCAGGGCTGCCCATCAGAGGGATTTGAGCAAAGTCTGTTAGATTGTACAATCATAGAATTGTAGGGGCGTAGAACTAGAGTTAGAAAGGCCTATACATTCCTTCCATTTACAAATAGGGAAATTGAGGTCGGGAAGGTGTAGTGATGTGTCCAAAGCCTCTCACACACTTTAGTATGCATCACAGGGATAGTACTACTTGTCAAGATGGCAGAGAAGGGTTCAGTTACAGGTGGGACAAGATGGGCTCTGAGGTCCCTTCTGTCTCTGAGGTTATGTGACCCATCTGTGGCCCCTTGGACACAGGCCCCAGCACCCTCTCAGAGAGCTGCTCTCCTCAGGCATGGCAGTGTCCCCATTCCTGGTAGTATAGGCTTCCAAAAAGAGCTGCTGATATGAATCCAGGCAGAGAGTTGGCCAGGCCTAACCCAGTCCTGCCTTGCCCTAGAACAGGCTTCAGCCCCAGGAGTAATCCCAGGTGTAGCTAAAGTTTTAAGGTATTATTAGCACCAGCAGGTTGAGCTTAGGGGCTGGTGTGGTTTATGTATTGGTGACTAATCAGCAGTCTTTCAACTCATAGGTGTTGCATGCAGATATAGTCCCAAAGGGAAAGGCCTGGACAACCATTGCAGGCGTCTGCCTCATCGGGCCTCCTGGGCCCTAAAGAAACACTCAAGCTTATTGGTAGATGGAACACCTGGCTGCGACTAGGTGGCAGCAGCAGGGCCTTTGGAAGCCAAACAGGGAAGTGGCAGGACCTCATCATTATGTTCCAAAGTTTATAAGTTTTATAAAGGTTCATCAAAATCTTGAATTTGCATTCTGCCTCAGATGGTTGACAAGTGACCAGGCAAGTTAATTGACCTCTCTCAGCCTCAGTTTTCTCATCTCTAAAATGGGAATAATAAAGCACCTACCTTATTGGGTTGTTACAAGGATCAACCTTAATGTGCCGTATGAATTCTTGCGGCCGTTATTTTGTTTTCCACCTTTGTCTCCACCATTGCTAGGTTCAGGGCCCTAGGATTGTCAGGCATTTAATAAGTATCTCAATAAATGATTTTTGAGATGAAGCGTGGTATGGTAGAAAGAGGACTGGAGTTGGAGTCCAAGTGTTGGGGTTTAGACTCTGCCCACGCAGGGCCAAAAACCGTTGCGATTTCATGATGTGTTGTGGTGGACCCATCTCAAAGAATTCCGAGTCAGACCGCCTCTAATCCAAGTATAGATATTTACTGAGGTTGGCACATCTCATGAAGCAGGCTGAGTTCCAAGAGGAACCAGCAACTTTAGAGAAGGCAAGATGGATTTTTACAGGGTAAAGATGCAATTGCATAACAGAAATCATGAATATTAAAAAGGCAGGAGGGGTTTGTTAAGGGATTAGGTAATGGGGAGGGGTCCCAGTCAGAGTGGAACTGCACATGTGATTATCTGCAATGCATACAGAAAAACCTAGCTGGGGGAGGGGGGGATGTATGTATGATAATGATATATAATAAACCTATCTATGTCACAAGTTCACTCTAGGTCATTTTTTTGCCACTACTGCCCAGGTGCAGGAGAAGAGAAAGTCCTTTCTATTGTTTTGGGGTACACATCCTGTTTGGGCATCCTGGTGGTGCTGCTCTCTGATTGGCTGAGTATTGTGGTCCTGTCTGAGACTAGATGGATGTGGTTGTGGTTGAGTGCATGGACACACCTGTTGTTTCTATGGGAAATATGAGGACTGGGTCTGGGGGCAGGGACTAGCTAGAGGCAGGGGCTGGGATCCCATCACATACATATGCCTGCTGTTCTGTGAGAAATAGGAATTCATGGACACACCCATTGTTCGAGTGAGCATATATGAGGAAGTTAGGATATTGAATGTGTGTGTGGGGGGTTGGGGTGAGTGGCTAGGTAGGGGCAATGGGCCTGACGTTCAGTGGGGCCCATAAGGAAGTTAGAATATTGGGGCTGGGGGCAGCTTTATTAGCATTCCATCAAAAGGACCTGTGTCCAAATCTTGACTCTGCCTTTCACTATTTTTGTGACCTTGGGCAAATGATTTCTATTTCCTCATCTATAGAATGAGAGAAGTGGGCTAGATGACCCTATCTAGCCCTAAGTCTATGAGCCTACGAATTTGTTGACTGTTGTGAGGCCGATAGTACAAGTGCCATTGACTTTGATGAGTTACTGATGAGTAACCTGAAACTCAGAGGTAAGATGACTGCCAGCAATTTGAACCCAGGTCTTCTGACTTGAAATCTAATGTTCTTCTAAGACTGCTCAAATGGGAATGGAGGGCCCCCAATATCCAAGTTTGAGTCACTTTTAGGACTTTTTACATTTACATTCTTGAAGTTGCAGCCAAATCTCCACTGCTGACAACACTCAGCTATAGGCTTTTCACTTTACTATTTGATACATTCCCCAAATTAACTTTATCCCAAACTCTAGAGCAGGGGTGGGGAACCTGTGGCGCTCTAGGGGATTTGTTCTGTGAAGTTGGGACCTAGCCAAAGAGTCTCACTTGAAAACCTAGAGGAGCAAGGTCACAGGTCACCCACCCCTACTCTGGAGTAACCCAGGAGTATGTCTGGCTATTTTATTTAGAATTAGTAAAATGATAGCCTCTTTCTCATTAATTAATTAGTCGGCTTGAACCCTGACTACACTGAAATATTATTTATTGAATAAGCTGGAGAAACTTCCTTTTCCAGTAATAATTGTTCATATCTCTTTATACCAAATCCCTTATGATTAAATAAATATAATTACTGCGTCTATAATTTGTGAAAAATGTTACAAGTAATAACACCAAGATTTGGTAATTATAATATTTTGGCTATGAGAGAGGTAATAGCCAGAGTCATTGTAAGCACTCATTATAACATCAGATATATAGTCATGTATCTATCTCTCTCTCTCTCTCTCTCTATATATATATATATATGTATATAGTTTTTATGTTTAGTTATATATATGTACATAGCTTTTATGTATAATTGTATATATATAATTTTATATGAATAGTTATATATAACATCATTTCCAGTGACACAATTTCACCATTCAGTTCACTTCAGATACTGACTAAAGTTTCTCAAGAATCTCCTTCTTGGGGCGGCTAGTGAAGTGGCTAGAGCACTGGTCCTGGAGTCAGGAGGACCTGAGTTCAAATGTGACCTCAGCCACTTAACACTCACTAGCTGTGTGACCTTGGGCAAAGTCACTTAACTCCAATTGCTCTGCCTTCCCTCCTCCAAAAAGACCTTCTCCCCCAAAAAAGGACTCCTCTTCATATATTTACTCAAGAAAGGGAGTTAATTCAGTTTCTCTGGAAGTAAGTTTTATTAATCCTTTTCCTCTGTCTTTTCTTTAGCCGTTTAGGAGATAGTTTTTCCAGAATACACTGCTAATTCCTCACAGACCCTTCCTAAAACTCTCCTTAGAAAAATGTGTCCACATTTCAGGAAAAAACATGGCAAGATCTATATGAATTGATGCAAAGTGAAGTGAGCAGACCTGAGAGATCATTGTTCACAGTAGGAGCAATGTTGTAATGATGCTCAACTGTGAAAGACTTGGCTACTCTGATCAGTCCAGTGATCCAAGATAATTCCCAAGGACTCATGATAAAAAAATGCTATCCACCTCCAGAGAGAGAACTGATGAACTCTGACTGAAAATGGAAACAGAATTTTCTCCCTTTTATGGAAATACGTTTTACGTGATTTCACATGTATAATGAATGGATATCATTTAGTTTGCCCCCTCAGTGGGTAGGAGGGGGTAGGAGGGAGGGAGAGGATTTAGAACTCAAAACTTAAAAAGAAAAGAAACTTAAAAATAAGTAGTATTTAAAAAAGAAAAAGAAATACAAAATAACAGTGGATGGTCATCATCAGAAAGAAGTTTCTTCTCCCCTTCTTTCTTTGTCTTCTTCAAAGTTCATCACATAGATCCTCACAGAGTAAAAAGAGCATACCTGTTCTCTTGGATTCATAGGGAGCTGTACCTCATAGCAAGACAGTCACAAGTGTAACTCCTGGCTTCTATGTATACAGTAACAGTTTCTCTATTTCTGTAGTCTGCAGGATAAGCTTTTGACATAAGGGTTACTTAGTCACTGTGCACATTGTTCTTTTTGTTCTGTTTATTTCATTCTGTCCTCACGTTTCCCTACGAAGTAAAGACTTGGGAAGGTTGGCGATCAAGGCTCCCAGGGTAGGAGTATCAGATAATAACCGTAACTCATATTTCCATAGACTTTGCAGTTTAGAAAATGTTTTTCTTCATGACAACATTGTTACATAGAGCAAGTATTATGAATCCAATTTTCCTGTGGATTGGGGTTGAGAAAGGTGAAATGATTTGCCCACAGTTGCACAGCCAGGAGGTGTTGGAGCTGGGGTTTGAACTCAGATATCTGGACTCTAAGTAAGCTCTGAAATGACAAATCTTAACAAAGTGACCACAGAGTCTGAATTAAAAGTTTTAAGGAGCTTTAATTTACCAGCTGGGGCTGCTCCATGCCAATTCAAAGGGTGGGAGCAGCCCCTAGTTCGGGGGTGAAGAACCTTTTATACAGTTTTTAGGTTTATGTATCTAAGTAACACAAATGGTTACTAAGCAGGTTACTATACAGGTGCAAGCAAGTGGTTACTAAAACAAGGGGGGTTTGTAGGGTAAGCGGAGGGGCACAGGGCATGACGACCAAGCAAGCAGAAGAAAAATGAGGAAAAAAGACAAATTCCCCTAGGCTGGTTTCCCGACTCCTGTCTCAAGTTCATAAAGTTTTACTTGGCTGGTTTCTAATTTCATAAAGTATCACTTAACTGTTTCCTGGCCATTACAGCTCGGCAAAGTTCTTGGAACTCTCTTGCTCTCCATCTCTACCTCTCTGGCTTCATTCAAGGGCCAGATAAAATCCCACCTACTAGAACAGTGGTTCTCAACCTTTCTAATGCCACGACCCTTTAATACTCATATGTATATACTCGTATCTGTATGTGGGCGGACCCGCCTGGAGATGGATAGAGGAGCAGTGTCTCGGTTCCTAAGACCATCGGAAATAGGTGTTTTTCGATGGTCTTAGGCGACTCCTGTGAAAGGGTCATTTGACCCCCAAAGGGGTAGCGGCCCACAGATTGAGAACCACCGTACTAGAAGAAATCTTTCCAGATATTGCTTGATGTTAGTTCCTCCACTCCAAGTTTATCTCCCATTTCTCCTGGACGTATCCTGTTTGTATATATTATTATGATTTGCATGTTGTCTTCCCCATCAGACCATGAACTCCTCGAGAGCGGGTGCAGAAGCCTTTTGTGCATTTGTAGAGCTCCTGGTATGCAGCAGGTACTTAATATTTGTTGACTGACTATATACACAGTAATGGAATTGCTTTTATTTGGTGTTTAAATAGTTTTACTGATTTTTTTTTCAACTTATTTTTCAGTACATTGTCAACATTATCCTTATTTGGTAATACAGGGAGTCCCTAAAGTCTGGACACATAAGAAATCTCATTAACTATGCGTATTTTCAAGAAATGAAATGAATGAAATTTTAAACAACATTTAATTTAATGAGCATAAATTTTAGCCATGACAATTTCATATGGAATAAAAGTTTTCATTAGCTATTAGGGACTATTTTCCAGTTTGATGAGATTAATTTAATTAATTAACGAGATTTTCTATGTGTCTCCTAAGTCTTCCTATGAAATCTTATTTTGCTAATTAAATAAAATGTTGAAAATTTCATTCATTTCATTTCTTGAAAATATGCATAGTTAATGAGATTTCTTATGTGTCCAGACTTTAGAGATACCCTGTAGAACTTTGTGTCATAATAAAGGGGCATGGTTAACTTTTTTAAAATGGACATATTGGTCACGTCTAACAACAGGATTTACCTCATTCTGCACTGGAGTCTACTACCCATATACCAAGAGGAAAGAGCCGTACTTCATTGACAATCCTCTCAGAGTCAAGATTGGCTCATTCTGCACTGGAGTCTACTACCCATATACCAAGAGGAAAGAGCCGTACTTCATTGACAATCCTCTCAGAGTCAACATTGGCTCCATTCATTGATCTGAGTTCTGATGCCTTTTAGTGTTTACACATGGTCTTTCCCCACACTTAGCCTCTTCTCTAAGTCTGTTTTCAGGCAGGAACTCTGCTACCAGTCCTGAATAAATGAGGCTCTGACATCAAAGCCTTCCAAAGCCTCGCTTAGCTAATATTCTTCTGGGGCAGAGGAAGAACTGGACAGGACAACTGTCTGAACTGGCCGTGGTTACAGGTTTGAGCACCATGGTACTGACAAGGCCACCTCTTTCTGTCTTACCAGCTGATTATCACTTCGCAAGATCACAGGAAAGGACTTCAGAGATAACCACATTCTAAGGTCAAAGGACCCTCTTATTTTTAAACTAAGGAAACTGAGGCCCAGAGAGAAGTGAATTGTATAAAGTCACACAGACATTAAAGAGCAAACCTTGGGACTTTGGAGCGCTCTTTTTTTTTTACATGTAAATTTTGTTTTTAATTTTTTTTTGGAGGAGAAGGAGAGATAATTACAGGTGATCAGGCGTATCAATCAGTTAACATAAGCCCCTGCGATGTGCCAGACACTGTGTTAAGGGATACACTGTACTAGGAATACAAAAAAAAAAAAGGCGAAAGGTGGTCCCTGACTTCAAAGAATTTGCAATCCGATAGGGAAGAGGACATGCAAACAAATATATACAGAGCAAGCTATATCCAGGATAAATAGGCGATAATTAAGAGAGGGAAGGCACTAGATGGTGGTGGGGAACCTGTGGCCTCAAAACCACACGGGGGGCCTTCTAGGTCCTCAAGTGCGGCCCTTCGACTGAATCCAAACTTCCCAGAACAAATCCCCTTCATAAAAGGGTTTGTTCTGTAAAGCTTGGACTGAGTCAAAAGGCAGCACCCAAGGACCTAAAAGGCCACATGTGGCTTTGAGGCCGCAGGTTCCCCACCCCTGCTAGAATTAAGAGGGGTTGGGAAGGTTTCATGTAAAAGATGGGATTCTAATCGGAAGGATGAAAGGAATAAAGGAATGGAGGGACATAAAGGAATAAAGGGATGTCAGCAAGGCAAATAAGAACAAAAGAAAAGATGAACTTACAAGCTGAAATGTTTAAAACCCAAGAGCTTATAAATGACTGCACCCAAGAGGGGTGGATGCTCACGTTATGGAGAGCACAGGCACCCACGTTCTGTTCTTGTTTTCATAATCCCTTGAGATTAGCTGATGTTTTAGTTGTTTGTAACAGTGTGACTGGTTACCAGGTACATCGTGCTTCTGGTTTCATTTCCCTTTGCTTGTCATAGGAATCTTCCCACATTTCTTCAACTTCTTGAAGACCATCATTATCTTTATTGTTTTTCTGTTGTGTCCGACTCTCCGTGACCCCATTTGTGGTTTTCTTGGCAAAGATACTGGAGTGAGTTGCCATTTTCTTCCCTAGATCACTTTACAGATGAGGAAATTGAGGCAAACAGAATTAAGTGACTTGCCCAGGGTCACACAGCTAGTAAGTGTCTGAGGCTAGATTTGAATTTAGGAAGATGAATCTTCCTGATGTCAGGCCATTGCTGTATGCACTGCGGCACCACCTGGCTGCCCATCATTATCTTATCCTCCCCTAGCCTCCCCTAACTGTTAGGACCTTCTCTTAAAGCAGTGGTTCTCAACCTTTCTAATGCCACAACCCCTTCAATACTTGTATGTGGGCATATCAATATGTGGGTGGGCCCACCTGGAGACAGATAGAGGAGCAGATGTCTCGGTTCCTAAGACCATCAGAAATATGTGTTTTTCAATGGTCTTAGGTGATCCCTGTGACCCTGTGAAAGGGTCATTTGGCCCCCAAAGGGGTCACGACCCACAGGTTGAGAACCATTGTTTAAAGCAAAGTTCAAGTGTAGCCTTCTACAGGAGTCATCTCTGCCCTCCTCCCACCCCCAGTCTTTAGTACTTTCTCCCTAATAAAACTGCTACATATTACTTTGTAGATACTTTTAATTGACTTGTCTGTTTGTGCTTAACTTAATCGTATGTATTATTGGCCTCCCTCTCTGACCTGGTAGAGTATAAGCTCTTTCGCTCTCATTCTTTTCCATGTTTGGTTTTCTCTCTTTTTTCCCATTGTTCGCTCCATCGGTTACAACCCTTCTATACAATCAGACTAATGTCCAGTGTGAAAGTATTAGCAGATCCTGTACTTGACTGCATGCTGCCATGGAGGGGGGGAGGGGAAGGAGAGGGAGGGGAGAAAATGTGAAACTCAAGGGATTGTGGAACTGAATCTTGTAAACTAAAAGTAAATAAACCAATCAATTTAAAAAAATAACTATTCTGAAATTTTGAGCTATGTTAAAAATAATTATTTAATTAAATTCAACAAAACATGAAAAAAAAGAATATAAGCTCTTTGAGAACAGTAATGGTTTAATTTTTTTCCCTCTTTATCTTCAAAGCCTGGTATAACATCCTGACAGGGGTGGGGAAGCTGCAGCCTCAAGATCGCGGGGCCTTGGTCACAGGAACCCCACCCCTGTTACGTGTTGGAAAAATGCTTGTGGAGTTGAACACACTACAATTTGTGCAGCCATTCCTCAGCTGATGGCTCTCTGACTCAAATGAAATAATATATGGAAAATTCCTTGCAGACCTTAAAATGCTATGTACTGTTAGCCATTCTTATTATGAATATCAGCATTATTAGAATATAGTTTGTTTGGTTTTTATTCTAAGTGCTGTCAGGAATATTTTGAACAGATAGGTCTTTTCCTTCCCTGTTGGTAACCTCCTTGAGATATAGTTCTGTGTGATAATAATAATAAAAGCTATTATTTACATAGTGTGCTCTCATTCTGCTAAGCACTTTGCAATTATTATAACCTTTGACCCTCATGACACCCCTGCAAGGCAGATACCATTATTATTGCTCCCATTTTAAAAATGAGGAAACCGAGACAAGCAGAGGTTAAGCCACTTGCCCAGGCTCATACCCCTAGTAAATGTCTGAGGCTGGGTTTGAACTCAGGCCTTCCTGCCTCCAGGCCCCAAACTCTATTCCCTGAGGCACCTTACTGCCCCCTGTGTTCACAGAATCTCAGTCAGAAGGACTCTTGGAGCCATAACCCAGAGCTAAATAAAAACCTCCCCTCCAACATACGGAAAAAAATGGTCATTTAATTTTTGCTTCAAGTGTCCTAGTGTTAGGGGACTCACTGTGTTCTTCTGTTTGGAAAGTTGACTTGATATCCAGCCTAAACCTGCCCTTTTACAATTCCTAGTCATTGCCCCTGGTTTTGCCCTCTGGAGCCAAGCAGAGTAAGACTAACTTACTTCCCACCCACATCAGTCTTTCAAATACTTGAACTAAGTGCTTATATGCACTTCCAGTCTCCACTCCCTGAGTTTTCTCTTTTCTGGGCCAAACATTCCTGGTTCCTGCCATTGATCTTCCAATGGCACGGTCTTGAGGACTTACTATCTTGGTGGCCCGCCAATAGATTGCATACAAAAGGTCTTGCTAAAATGTGGTGCCTAGAATAGAATACTCTTGATTTGGTCTGACCAGAGCAGAGCACCATAGGACTATCAGCTTGCTAATACTGCACATCTGGCTATCCAGCCATAAGTAACTGGCGCATTATATATAGGGTTCTTCTTCAAAACAGAGATGTCTGGGGATGTCATTATATCCACATATCCTGCCTGTGGGTGACGCTTCCCTACTTTTTTCTTGCGGTGATCATTGCCCCTGGCTCTTGCTGCATGATATGGGAGGTACAGCCATCTCCTTGGATCTCTCCAGGTGTGGGAATCAGAACTGCCCTCTATTGTGGGGGCAGAGAAGATGGGACAACAGGCAGCAGAGTGTCATAGAGAGGGAAGGGACAGTGGAGATAGTCAGCATGGTATAATGGCAAGAGGGTTGGATTTGGTGTCAAGAAGATATGGGTTTGAAATCCTGTGTTGGAAGCTAGCTGTGTGACTCTGGGTAAGCTTAATCTCTCTGAGCCTCAGTTTCCTCATCTCTAAAATAAGGAAGTTGGACTTGATGACTTGTCCCTTCTAGCTCTGACCCTATGATCTATGATGATCTATGATACTTCTGTGCCACTCCATAATTCTCTCTCTGGATGTGGAAAGCATTTTCCATCATGAGTCTTTTGGAGTTGTCTTAGAACCCAGCATTGCTGAGAAGAGACATGTCTATCAAAGTTAGTCTTGCACAATGAGGCTGTAACTATGTATAATGTTCTCCTGGTTCTGCTCCCCTCACTCAGCATCAGTTCATATAAGTCTTCCCACTTTTTTTTTCTAAATGATAGAATAAATAAGTAGGGAAGAGAGGAAAAAAAAATCTCTCATAAACTCCAAGATGTCTTGGGAGATTTCAGCAGTATGTGTGTGTGTGTGTATATGTATGTGTGTGTGTGTGTGTGTGTATGTATATATATATATATGTATGTATGTATGTGTACATATATAGAGACACACACATACACATACATGCACATACACATATATATTCCTCTGGGCATATACATGTATGTGTGTGCGACTATATAGAAAAATATATGTGTATGTATATATGTATATGTATGTGTATATATGTATGTATATGTATATATACACACACATACACACATGCATGCACACACACATATATATTCCTCTGGGCATATATATGTATGTATGTGTGTCTATATATAAAATATGTGTGTATGCATGTATATGTATATGCATGTATATATGTATATGTATGTATATATGTATGTATATACATGCACATATATATTCCTCTGGGGATATATATGTATGTATGTGTGTCTATATATAAAAAATATGTGTGTATGTATGCATATGTATGTATATATGTATATGTATATGTATACACACACATACACACATACATGCACATACACATATATATTCCTCTGGGTATATATATGTATGTATGTGTGTGTCTATATATATAAAATGTGTGTGTGTGTGTGTGTGTGTGTGTGTGTGTGTGTGTGTGTGTGTGTATTCCCTCAAGAGAGGGAAGGCATTAGAATTAAGAGGGCTTGGGAAAGGCTGCATTTGAGAACATTTAATTTTCCTGGGCCTCAGTTTCCTTACCTATATAACAGAGTTGGATCAGCTGACCTCTACATCTGCGACTCTATTACCCTTCTATCCAAAGCACAGATCCTCGGGTGAACTCCGCTGAAGATCTTTTTCCAAGTTGACAAGGAACCGGTGGTGATAACTATTTGGAATTTTAGTCTATGGGGTCCTACCTCTTCTTTTACTTAACCTTTTGAAACTTTCCCTCTCAAAATTTAATGTACATGTCAGACTCTATTTGACTTTCTTTTCATGCAAAATATTTTTTCTTATTTATTTGTTCAGTTATTTATTTTTAACATTCTTTTCCCTTTTCAAAAAAAAAAGTTTGAGTTCCAAATTCTCTCCCTCCCTCCAGCCCTTCCCCTACTCACTGAGAAGACGAGCAATATGCTGATCACAAATTCCAAGATTTTCCCAAGGTTCTTACTTTTTTTGACTCCAGCAATTGGTTCCTCCTTGTTGGTGAGGATTAGGTTTAGAATAGAAGTTTTCCTTGTTGATTCCCATACCAATTTTGCAGGATAAAATGATCACCTAGGGAAGTCAAGAAACCATTAGCTAGTCTGCTTTTTTGGCAGGTATTGAGTTCTGGCAGATGTTTGGATAACATGGGTATAAGCTCCTCTATTAATCTATAAGCTCTTGGAGAACAAGGACTATTTTTTAAAATCTCTCTTTGTATCTACAGTGCCTAGCTGACTGACTCTTTCCAAATTTAGGGCACATGTCTATGCTTGCCCTTCTTTCTCACAAATTCAGAGAATTTCCCATTTCTTTTTCTTTCCTTTTATCCCAGCAACTGGTTCCTCCTTGTTGGTGCCAATCAGGTCTCAGATAGATGTTTCCTTCATTGGTTCCTCCACCCAAATTTTTCAGGATGAAACTGTCACTAAGTCAAGTTAATAAATTATTAACTAATCTGCTTTTGGCAGACAGTGAGGGAGTTTCTAGCAGATTCTAGTTAGCTGAAGTCACTCATCACAACTGGAATTATTAGGAAGTTTTTCATTTCTCATCTTTCTTATATCTGTTTTATATTGTGCCTCAATTTCAACTTTGTGTTCCCTCTCTGCCCCGCCCCCCCTGAATTCTTTGTCTATTTCCTCTTTCTGTCTAGGGGCTTGGTAGTATGTTCAGAAGACAATATTTTCTTTATTGATCTATACTTAAATATTCTCCATAATTTTTCCTTTTTGCAGATGATAAGATGGCTTACTTAGAAAATCCTAGATATTTAACAAAATTAATTAAAACAATAGCTTCAGTAAAGTAGGAGGATATAAAATAAATCCACAAAATCATCATCCTTTCTATATCTTAAATAATAGTGGTGATAATGGATATCCTTGCTTTACCTCTACTCTAATTGGAATATATCTTTTCAATACACAATGTTACCATGCTTCCTTTTTACCTCTGTTACTCCTTTTAAATGAAATACACTCATCCAGAGTCATATTCTAGCCAGGGATTCCATCCTTTGAGGTGTCAGTCATGCCTATGAAGCCTAATATGTCTTTGTGTTAAGATTTCAGGTTCATTTGAAAAAAAAATTCTTCCTCTTCCCCTCCTCCTCCTCTTTCATCATCATCATCATCATCATCATCTTCTTCTTCTTCTTCTTCTTCTCCTTCTTCTTCTCCATCTTCTTCCTCCTTCCTCCTGCTCCTCCTCCTCTTCCTCCTCCTCCTCCTCTTCCTTCTTCTTCTTCTTCTTCTTCTTCTTCTTCTTCTTCTTCTTCTTCTTCTTCTTCTTCTTCTTCTTCTCCTTCTTCTTCTTCTCCTTCTTCTTCTTCTCCTTCTCCTCCTCCGTTCTCTCCTTCATCCTCCTCTTCCTTCTGTTTTGTCAATGTGTTTTGTTTTTACACTATATAACAAATATTTACAGATTGCCCCCACTCTGTGAGAACTCTCTGGTAACAGAGTCAAACATTAAACACAACTAAGCATACAGTGAGTTCAGCTGAAAGGACAGACTTCCTTTCTCTCTCCACCTCCATTGGTAATGAAAGAAAAGAAAGACAAATTTCCTGTAACAAATGTGCATCGTTCTTACTGTGTAGCTATTTTCTATGGCATCTAGGTATGGAGGTAATTTTCTCCCTCCACTCTACCCTTCAGTTTAAAGTCCTTTCAGTTATGCTTTCAAGACCACATATTGCTTCCTCCAAAGGCTGGACCAATTCCCAACATCACAATAGACTTCTTGTTTTACCATAGCCTTGCCAGCACTGAATTTGCCGTATTCATCATCTCTGCCAATTTGATGGGTAATAGGTGGAATCTCAGAGTTGTTTTGATTCTTATTTTTTCTGACTATTAGATTTGGAGCATTTTTTTCATATACTTATGGATACTTTCTATTTCCCTCTTTGATACCTCCTTGTTTGGATCTTTCTACCACCTGTATACTAAAGAATGAATCAAAGACATTTTCTACCATGCCATTCTATTATTAGAATATTTCCCTGTTCTTTAGTCTACCTTTACAACTTTCTCTGTATTTCTATTCTTTTCTTTACTCAGTATCTCCCAAGGTTGTTGGGATGTGTGTGTGAGTGTGTGTGTGTGTCTGTGTAAACTGCCATGTACATTTTTTTTAAAGGAGAGACGTAAAGAGATAAGTCTTTATGTGATCTGCCTCTCTCTTCTTGTATCTGAAACACCTTGCTAATAAAGGAAGCATCCTCCAGATACATCTTCAGATACCTTCTCCATCAGACTAGAACCTTCCTGAGGGGAACAATGGTGTCCTCCCTGGCTGGGTATTCTTCTAAGAAAGTGACTGTGTCCTTGCTCTCAAATCAGAGGCTTCTTGGGGACAAGGACTAAGTTGCTCCATCAGACTTGAGGGTCCTTGAGAACAGGACAGTTAATTAACAAACATTTATTACCATTTGGCAGGTACAAAGCAAGTAAAAGACAGTTGAGGAGCTCTCGGTCTAATAAAGGAGATAACATGCAAATGACCACATAATAGCAATATGGATATGGGCTAAATTTGAGCTAATTAACAGAAGGCAGGCACTAGCATTAAGAGAGATGGGGGAAAGTTCCTTGCAGAAGGTGGGATTTGAGACATGAAGGAAGCCAAGGAAGCCAGGAGGCAGAAATGAGGAAGGAGCATGATCTAGGCAAGGGGTACAGCTTGGGGCTGGGGAATGCTGGGGCAGGAGGCATTAGCAGTAGGTGAAAATGCTGAGAGTCTGGAAATGGAGTGTAGTGTGAGGAGCAAGGAGGACAGTGTTGCAGCATAGGTGGTGTGTGTGTGTGTGTACGTGTGTATGAGAGAGGGGGAGAGAGAGAGCCTTAAAAGTCAAATAAAGGACTTTATTTTTGGTCCTTGAAGTAATAGGTAACCCCTGGAGTTGAATGAACAGAGGGGTAACATGGTCAAATTTGTACATTAGGAAGATCAGTTTGAAAGCTGAATGGAGAATAGACTGGAGTGGAGAGAGTCTTGAAGCAGGGAAACCAAGCAGAAGGCTGTTGTAATAGTTGAGGCATGAGACAATGAGGACCTGCACTGTCAGAGGAGAGAAAGGGGCATAGAGAAGAGTCACTTTGAAGGTAGAATACATAGGAGATGGCAGCTAATTGGATATGGGAGGGGACAGAGTGAAGTCAATCAAGGATGATGCCTAGAGCATGAGCCTGACTAGGAGGATGATGACATAGTAATAAGGAAATGAACAAGGGGGGAGGGTTTGTGGGGAAAGGCAATGACTTCAGTTTTGGACTCCTTGAGTTCTAGATGTGCACAAGACATCCAGTTCAAAATGTTTGCTAGCCAATTTGAGAGATTGGAGGTCAGGAGAGAGGTTAGGGCTGAACAACAACAACAACAAATCTGCAAGTCATCTGCATTGAGACGATACAACACTGCGTGTTTCCATTGAGCTGGAACCAATGCCCTATTTTATATAATTACAACTTCGAATAGTCAGAAAGTTGTTACATTAAGGGGATTTGTTCTTCATTCTGGTAGTTGTGGTTAAAACCATGGTAGGTGGTGATACCACAAGTGAAATAAAAGAGAAGAGGGCCCAGGACAGGACTTTGGGGGTATCCACAGTCAATAGGCGTAACCTGGATGATCCAGTAAAAGAACCTGAAAAGGAATGGTCAGACAGGTAGGGGGAGAACCAGGAGAGAGCAGAATCATGAAAATCTATAGAGGAACCAAGTATCAGGGAGAAGAGGGTGATTGATAGTATCCAAGGCTATGGTCAGGCCAAGAAGGATGAAGATTGAGAAAGGGTCAAAAGATCTGGCAATTCAGAGGTAATTGGTGACTTTGTAGAAAGCAGTTTCAGTTGAGTGATGAGGTCAGAAGCTAGATTGTGAAGAATTAGGAAGGGTATGAGGAGGAAGAAGTGGAGGCATAGATGTAGATGGCCTTCTTAGGGTGTTTACCCAGAAAAGGGAGAAGAAAAACAGAGCAATAGCTGCCAGGGATGGATTGATGAAATGTCTCCATCCTCTTTGTCATCCTTCAGTGTCCAGGCCAGAGATCTGGCAGCAGGAGACAATTTATCTATGGAGAGATGCCTGAAGTTTGCTTTCTCATTCACTTTACCTGCCTGTCTCATCCTCATTCCCTCTTCTCAGCTTCCATGGAAAATCTGTCTGTTCCACCTTGCCATAACTATGTCAGAATAGAAACAACAAATCACTATTTTCCTTCTACTTTTCTGTCTTCATTTCACTCCCTCCTCTCCCTGAAGCCTCTTTAATCACATCTTCTCGCACTCCAAGCCTTTAGCACTGTGGGTGGATATGATGTCTGAGTCAGAGCCCATGAGGAAAATGGTCAGGAGATGATAACCCCTCTCACGGGGAAGGGGGTGGAGTGCTGAATGTGACCCTCACTGGCCATGACTCAGCTTCCAAAGATAAGAGGTGTAGAGATGCTTGGAATTAGAGTATGGCGTCTTTGTGTCCTAGTGTGTAATCTGGCTTTGTCTCTTACTGACTGTGTGACTTTGGGCAAGTCACTTCATCCTCTGGGCTTCACTTTCCTATGTGTAAAGTAATAGTTTGGACTAAATGGTGTATTAGGTCCCTTCTGATTCAGTGCAGAAAGTACCCTACTACAGTGGAAAGATCATTGGATTTGGAGTCAGGAGACCTGAATTGGAATCCTGACTCTGCTATTTAATATCTGTATAACCTCAGGGAAGTTTCTTAACTCCTCTGGACCTCTGTTTCTCCATCTGTAAAATGAATGGGTTGGATGAGATGTTGTCATCTCTCTGGTCTTTCCAAGGGCTGGTTTTCATCTCTAAGCCCTATGATCCTACCTCACAGGGTTGTTGTGCTTTGTAAACACTTTATAAACTTGTAGATGCCATAGAAATGAAAACTAGAGGTGGTGGTTTGGGGAGAGATGATACTGATGGAAGAACTCAACTTCCTAGCCTTGAAATGGCCAGAGGATGGAGAGTGGAGCAATTTTTATCTAACAGTGAATTCTGTAAGAGCTTAAAGAAGTTCCCGTTCCCTTGCCCATTCGTGAATCTTTCTTGTTCTTCAAGGCTCAGTTCAGATTCCTGCTACCTACTACCTCTGCTTGACACCTTCTCTATCCATTCTAGTCCATAATGAAATCCTATAAGACTTATTGTCTGTACCATCCCAGGTATTGCTATTGTTCAGTCATTTTTCAATCATGTCTGACTTTTGATGATCCCATTTTGGGGTTTTCTTGGAAAGATACTGGAGAGATTTGCCATTTCTGACTCATTTTACAATAGAGGAAACTGAGACAAGCAGGGTTAAGTGACTTGCCCAGGGTCACACCGCTACTAAGTTTCTGAGACTGGATTTGAACTCGGAAAGAGAGCCACTACACCACCTAGATGCCCTCAGGTCACATTTAATTATATACTGTTTTGCATCTTTCAGATTTATGTGCTGTCTCTGAAACTAGAATACAAACTTCTTCAGGGTATGGAATACGCCTCACATCTCTGTCTGTAATAATATAAATGAAAGCTCCCATTTCTGCAGCACATTAACATTTGTGAAGTGCTTTAATAATAATAATAACTAGCATTTATAAGACACCTACTATGTGCCAGGAGCTATATTAAGTATTTTATAAATATTATCTCGTTTATTACTCAAAACAATTTGGGGCAGGGTGTAGATGTGATTATTAGTTGCATTTTATAGTTGAGGAAACTGAGGCAAACAGAGGCTATGTGACTTACCCAGAGTCACACAGCTAGTAAATATTTGAAGCTGGATTTGAACTCAGGTCTTCTTGACTCCAGTCTTTGGACTTTATCCATTGTGCCATCTAGCTGCCTCAATGATTTCTGCATCAACATGCTTTATGTAATTTCACTCATTTGATTCTTATAGCAATGGGTACTGTTATAATCTCCCTTTTACACATGAGGAAACTGAGGCAGACAGAAGTGAACCAACATGCCCAGAAACACATAGCTAGTTAGTGAGCATCTGGGGTAAGATCTGACATCAGGTCTTCCTGGTTTCAAGTGGAGCATGCTACATGTTATACCATCTAGATCTCTTTCTTTTGTTTCTCAGGAGTTCCCATAGCCTTTGGGGCAAAACCCTCCCTGGCCAGCAGAGGCAGTAATTATAAAATCCCAGAACTGGAAAAGACCTCAGACCATGGAATGTCAGAGTTTGAAGGGACCTTAGAATGTCAGAACTGAAAGGGATCTTGGAGCATTGGACCTTAGAGCTCGAAAGATCACAGAATTAGAATTTGAGAGCTTGAAGACTTCAGCTCACATCTCATTAACCTAGACGTGAAAGGAATTCCCACTATAACGTAGACAGTGTGACATAATGGATGGAATACTAGATTGGAGTCAAGAAGACCTGAATGACAAATCTTGTCTTTAGCACTTACTAGCTGTGTGATGCTGGGCAAGTCACTTCATGGCTGTTTGCCTCAGTTTCCTCATCTGTAAATTGGGATCAATAATAGCACCTACCTCTTGGGCTATTGTGAGGTTTAAATGCACAGTGCATGCTATGTAAGAGACTTGAGTGGTTTGCCATTTCCTTCTCTAGAAATTTTATAGATGAGGAAACTGAAGCAAACAGAGTTAAGTGACTTGCCCAGGGTCACACAGCTATTAAGTGTCTGAGGCTGGCCTGGCCCTCTACCTAATGAACCACCTAGATGCCTACACTGGCATCTCCCTTGCTCTGGGACCGAACAAGTAAATCGTCATTTATTAAGCATTTGCTACGACCTAAGCTCATAGCTAAGCCAAGCAAAGGCAAAACTAGTCCCTTCCCTCAAGGATCTTACAATCTAATGGGAGGGGACCCCAAGTAAACAACTATGTGCCCACAATAACAATAGTTTACATTTATATAGCTAGTGCTTTATAAATGTTATCTCATTTTATCTTCACAACAACCCTGGGAAATAGGCATGATTATTACCCCCTTTTTACAGTCAAGGAAACTGAGACAGGAGGAAGTTCAAGGACTCACCCAGGGCCATTTATTTGAAACTGGATTTGAACTCAGGTCTTCCTGACTTAAGGTCTCAAATTCTATCCACTATCTCATTTGGCTGTTTCTAGACATGTAAGAGATTAATTGGATGTAGTCTGAGAGGGAAGGAGTGAGCATTGGGGGTTGGGAGAATGGACAGGGAAAGGCTTTTTATAGAAAGTAGGATTTGAGCTGTGTTTTGAGATTCAGAACAAAAACCAGATCTGATCCTTCTTCCACATGAAAGCTATCTTAGAGACCACCTATTCCAACTCTCCCATTTTACTGGGGTAGAAACTGAGGCATGGAGAAGGCAAGTGACTTGTCCAAGGTCATCCAGTGAGTCTGGGCTAGAACTAGTATTCAGGTTTCCTCACTTCTAATCCATGGCTTTTTCAAGTGCACAGGGTACAGCAGGTTATGGGCGTTCCCATTGCTGACTCTGCCTGGCATCCCTCCCTCCCGCCTTTAGTTTCCCCAAGCAGCTCTCCAGGTAATTGCGTGAAAATTCCAGCTTGTATATACAGAAGCCAGCGGGAAGCCAGTCGGGTCTTTGAAGTGGCCCTTTTGGCATCCTTGGAGCCCATAAGCTCTTCTGAGATTGCTTCAGGTAATTGCGGCTGGGAATTAATTAAGACCTTGTTGTTAAACTTTCCCTGGCATCCCAGGCCCTTAGGAAGGTTATAGAAATTAATACTTAAACCAGGAAGGGAGAGAGACTTAAGTCATAAACTTCTGTCTCCTGCCATGAAGTCTTAACGTGAGGAGGTTATCCTAGGCTTGTGTGTGGTGTGTGATTCTTACGGAAAATGTGAAGAGAGGTGGGAGAGAGCAATGGTGCCACACTCAGATAGGAAACCCAGTCACTAATCTTTACATAACAACCCCTCGGGGTGTGTGCTGACTTCATTTTAAAATGTAATATTCCATATGTTTTATTGTAGTGTTATTTCTTTTGTGGAATATTTTCCAACTCCATTTTATCCTTCTTTATTCTGAACTTAAGAAATAAAAAAAAGTATTTTTGTAACATAGTAGAATAAAAAAAGATGATCGTACATGAAACTGTAAATCTATTGTATATAACTTGGTATTCCTTTTAAATATATAATAAAGTTATCATGTAATATTTTTTTCCAGACACCCTCCTCCATAGAGATGGCTACCATTAGACACACACACACATCCACACACACACCAGTGCACACACACATATCTGGGTATATATGTGTGTGGGGATTAAAATTGTCCCCCTATAATAAAAAAAGAGGCAGAGCTCTGAGCCAATGACACTTTGTTAAAAAGTCCATGGTCCCCTCTAATGAAGTAGACCCCAGATCTTCCTCACAGTCTGAAATGCACCCTTCTTCCAGTATCTTGATACCAAAATATGCAAAAGAGGCATGACAAAATACAGAATTTTATTGGTTGATAGACCTTGCTCTTGAGGGTCAAAAATGACATATCCGGGGCGGGGAGGTCATAGGTTAGGTGAAGTACAGGGTATCTCCACTAAGTCATGATAAGATGGTCAGAAGATGATTGCTTGCTTGTGCTGGACAAGAGAGAATGGTCCAGAGGTGGAAAACTAAATTGGGGGACTTTCGAAAGCATCAAGGCATCCCACCCATGCTGGGTTTGGATGGGGAGTTTGAGTAAAACATGATGGAGATATCTTTGTTAGCATGATTGTGGCTGCATAAGCAAACCTCATAACTTGGTAAACATGTAGTGAACATTTCATTAAAGCTTGAGGTCCACTATAAGAACCTATCTATGCCTATATGATTTCTGTAGAATACCAAAGTGATTAATATTGATTGGGATAGAGTAGGGGTCCAAATGAACTATTTCTCAGTGTGTACAATATATAGTGTGCATATATATAATGTATGTATAGATGTATACTATTTATAGTGTACATATATATTGTACACTATATATTGTATACGTTTGTGTGTGTATGTGTGTGTGTGTATATATACATATATATATACATATATATATATACATATATATATGTGTATATGTAAAACCATACTACATATCTATTTACCAGTTCTTTTTCTGGATGGAGTTATCATCTTCCTTTATATGGCTCTAGCAGTTAATTGGGGTATGTCTAATCATCAAAATGACTTAGTCACTCAAAGTCGTATTGCTGCTACTGTATATGACCTTCTCTTGGTTCTGCTCATTTTGCTCTTCAGTATTTCATGCAAGTCCAGCCATACTTTTCTAAGATCATCAAACTCATAATTTCTTATAACAGAGTAATATTCTCTCATAATCGTATGCCATAACTTGTTCAGCCATTCCCCAACTGATTGGCATCTCACTTGCCAACACAGAGAGCTGCTATAAATATTTTAGAACATATAGGTTCTTTTACTTTTGTCCTAATTGTCTTGGGAAATAGACCTAGTAGTACTATTTCTGGGTCAAAGGGTACAGGCGGTTTAATAACTCTTTGGGTATAATTCCAGGTTACTCTCCAAAATTGTTGGATCAGTTCACAGTTCCACTCAATCCAATTACATTTAGTCTGGTTCAGGCTACACCTGGGAGTGTTGCCCAGTGGGAACCATTGAGACCTTTGGGCTAGCCAAAGTCTAGTTAGAGGGAGTCAGAACTGGTCCAGACCAAAGTGTAGTCATTAATGGCTCTAGATCAACTTGGTGGAAAGTCTTCAGTGGAGTGCCTAGGGCTTTCTATTTTTATTAATGACTTGGATAAAGGAATCAATTGTGTGTGAGTATCAAATTTTTAGGTAACACTAAGCTGGGAGGGGTTGTTAACATGTCTCCAAAGTCAACAACTAGAAATCAGCAATCATTTATTGAGCTCTTACCATGGGCCAAACATGGTGTTAATACTGGGAATGAAAATACAAACAAAAGGAAAACCTGCCCTCAAAGGGCTTACATTCTAATAGGGGAGGCTGTACATAAAAGGTAAATGAAAAAGGGGGAGGGAGAAGGTGCTATCTGCAAGGAGGGGTTTGGTAGAAAGAGAAATTTTGGACAGTCAAGAGCAGAGTCCAGAGAGGAATGAAGGAATGAGTATGACTGGCCTGGGTACTTTCCTTAAAATGAAGTTTCCAGGAGGAACTGACCAGAGGAAGGAGCATCAGGGGTAGAGTGATCTTCTAGGGTGGATTCTAGGCCATTAGATCATGGTACAGAAAAGAGTCCAGAGAGTCAGGAGTGGAGTCCAGAGAGGAATGAAGAAACACGCTAGAGCACTGGGTTGAGTTGAATAGGATTGAATTTCCTAGGTGTAATGCTTGGGCTCAAGAAATCGAACTCATGAATGCAAGACATGGGAGACAGTATGTTGTCCGAAGAAGATCTGAGGGTATTAGGGGGCTTCGGACTTGAAATGAGTCAAAGGTGTGATATCAGAGTCAAGAAAGCAAGTATGGTCTTGGGCTGTACTGTGAAAGACATAGCTTCCAGAAAGAGGGAGAGAGGGAGGGAGAACCTGGCTGCACTTTGTCCTGGGCAGGCCCCATTTGGAGTATTAGGTACAGTTTGGGGCACAATGGTTCAAGTGTTGATAAGCTGGAAAAAAAAATCTGGAGGAGCCCTATTAGGGTGATGAAGGGCCTATGAGAATCAGCTAAGTGGGACATGTTAGCCTATTTTTGTGTCCCAGACCCCTTTGGCAATCTGCTGGAGCTTAGGAACCCTCTCCAAAGCATTTAAATAGATAAAATTGTTTTAAAAATAGATTTTAAATGACTAAAATAGATGAAAAATTTTAAATACATGAAATAAAATACATAGGATTACAAAGGAAACCATTCTTACTGAAATGGAGCAACCAAGATACTTTTTAAAAGTTCTGTTCACAGACCCCAATTTGAAGACCTCTGAAAGGAACTGAACATGCTAAATTGGGGAGGAGAAAGCTCAGGGCGAGTTGATAGTAGTCGACAAATACTTGAAAGGTTGTAAAGTGAAGGCTGCTTTGTGGCTCAGTGAATAGAGTGCTGGGCCTGGAGTTAGGAAGAGCTGAGTTCAAATCCAGCCACAGACACTTACTAGTTATAAGTAAGGGCCAGTCATTTTGCCCTGTTTGCCTCAGTTTCTTCATTTGTAAAATGATCAGGAAAAGAAAGTGGCAAACCACTCCAGTATCATTACCAAGAAAACCCCACATTGGATCATGAAAAGTCAGACACAACTGAACAACAATTTGAAAGAGAGATTAAGTTTAGGGGTGGCTATATGGTGCAGTGAATAGAGCACTGGCCCTGGAGTCAGGAGATTAAGTTTATGCTGTTAGGTTCTAGAAAGCTGTATATATGCTAACTTTTTTGAGCTTCATGACAGCCCTTTGTGGTAGGTGCTGGAGGTATTAATACTCTCATTTTACAGATGAGCAAATAAAATAAATAGACATTTTTCTATTCAAATAGAATTTTAAATTCAATTCAAATTCAAATTTCTAGTTTAAAATAGAATTTAAATGACTTGACCAAGATCACAGAGCAAATTTTAGAGGTGGGATTTGAACCCAAGACTTCTTGATTTCTTGATGCTCTTTCCAATAAGGTCCCTATCCCCAAATCTGTGAGATAGTGTAATAATTTTAGTAAAATTAAATAAGTATAAGTAAAATGTTTATTTATTTAGTAAAAATAAATAGCATAAGACTTTCTCCCCATTTTACAGGTGAGAAAATGAGACCTCAGAGAGATTAAGTAGTTTACTCATGATCACACAGAATATAAATGTGAGAAGAGAGATTTGAACCCTTATCCTCCTAACTCCAATTCTAGCATAGACTTCACCAGGTGGAATCTCTTGCCTAAGACCACATGGCTAGTAAAGGATAGAGCTTGGACTACAAGCCAGGTCCTCTGACTCAAGATCATGCTCCTTTCCACTTTGACACACTGCCTGATCTCTTAGGGAGCTAACAGCTTGAGGAAGGAAAGACACACATGTTCTCCATGCCCTCAGGGACCTCCTAGTAAGACATGGGCAGCACAGTCCTTGGTATATTGTTGGTGAATTGTTTCAGTCATGTCCAGCTTTCTATGACCCCATTTGGGGTTTTCTTGGCAGAGACAGAAATGGTTTGCCATTTCCTTCTTCAGTTCATTTCACATATTAGGAAACTGAGGCAGATGGAATGAAATGACTTGTCCTGGGTCCTTGCCCAGCTGGTAAGTGTCTGTGACTGGATATGAACTCAGGAAGATTCATCAGATGAATCTTCCTGACTCCAGACCCTGAACTCTATCCACTGATCTACACTGGTCTACTGGGGGAGCTTGGAAGGTGATCCATTCCCCTTCTGCCCATTACCAGGTTCCCAAGAGTCAGTTGTCAGAATAGGGATCTAGGGGGAGGGAAAGATCTGTGCTTGGGATCTCCACACCCATTGTTCAAAAGAAGGTCATTAACTTGCCATGATGAGCAATGGCTGATCAGTCATAAGAACATGACTTGGCATCATCAGTGAGCCTCTCTCTGCATTCCTACCTCCTCCCCCAATGGGGGACAAGTCTCTTACACTGGTTAGTGCTTTGCTCTCTAAGATCCTTGGAGGAGGGTGGAAGAAGGGAGCTGCCTAGTGCCATTTGCCAAGCCTGGTGTAGTAAATCCACAAGCTTCTGGAGTCAGAGTTTCTGGGTTTCTATCTAGCCTCTGATCTTTGCCACCCATGTGACCTTGTGCAAATTATTTATTTATTTGATAAATGTTGATCATTTGGAGCAAGAAGATCCAGGAAGCAATGAGAGCAGCCATCAGAGTGTTTCATAGTTCAGTCTCAAGGGCGTTTAGACTTGGGTTAAGGAAACACAAATGGTGAAGGAGGAACAGTAAAGGAAAAATCCACAGGACTTTGATGACTAACAGATATGAGGAAAGAATGAGATAGAGGAGTCAAAGAGGTCTTGGTTTGGAGCCTGGAACAATGATGACAGGGAAGTCAGGAGGGAGAATGAGCTCAGATAAGAAGCTAATGAATTTGACTTTAGATGATTTGAGCATGAGAATATCCAAGAGTGAATACCCAGAGGGCAATTGGGCATAAAGGACCGGAGTTGGAGGGGGCCTCTGTTTCTTCATCTGTTAAGATGAGTGTGAACTAGATTGACTCTGAGGCCCCCTCTAGTTCTATATGTATGATCCTAAGAACTGAGGATTGTCAGTGATACAGGGCAACTCATAGAGGCATCTGTCTGAGCCAGCTGTACCTTTCATTCAATTCAACAGTTCCTGTCATGTATAGGCATTTGCTCAGCATGGGATGGAGGGATATGTACAATTTAGATGAGACATAAGACATGGTCCCTTCCTTCATTGAGGCCACAGTCTAATAGTGTGATAAGACTATCCAGGGATAACTACTAGGATGGAGCCTCAGGTTTATGTCATCTGAGAATCAATAGAAGGAAGAATGAATGTTTTACTTGGAAAAGAGAAGGCTTAAGGGGAAAATAACTGTCTTCAAGTATGTAAAGGGCTGTCATATAGAATGAGTAGACCTGTCCTGTTTGGCTCCAGAATTCAGAATCAAGTACGATGGGTGGAAGTTTGCCACAAAACAAATGTAGGATTGAGGACAGGAAAAACCTTGCTGACATTTTGAACCATCCAATGTGGCATGGGATGCCTCTAGAGTCATAGGGCTCCTCCTCAATGGAGGTCTTTAAGAAGAGACTGGATACCCACTTGTCAGGTCTAGAGGAGATCCCTTTATAGGTATCAGTTGGGTGGGGTGGCCACTGAGGTCCCTTACTACTCTCAAAATCTGTGATTCTGTGAGGAGCAGAAAGTAAAGTGCCAGGCAGAATCTGACAGATGGTTGCTAAAGATTGGGAGAAGGGTAAGAGAAGTCTTTGGGGAGGGGGCAGCATTACAGTCAGACATTAAAAGATAGGAAGGCATTCAGCAGGTAAATAAAGAATGGAGAGGATAAGGGTGGAGTGTCTTGGGGTTTGGCTGTGAGGTAGAGAGTATTGTTACTGTTGTTCAATTGCTTGCAACTCCTTGTGACCCCATAGTTGGAGTTTTCTTGGTAGAGTGATTTGTCATTTCCTTCTTCAGCTCATTTTACAGTTGAGAAAACTAAGGCAAACAGGGTGAAGTGACATGCTCAGGGTCACACAGCTAGTAAGTGTCTGAGGTCACACTTGAGCTCAAGTCCCCCTGACTCCAAGCCCAGCATTCTATCCATTGCACCACCTAGCTGCCCTAATGAGAGGATTAGGGAAATCTTATGAGAAAGCTGGAAAAGGATAAGTGACATACTGTACAAGACTTTGAATGCCAAGTAAAGACCCTTGTAATATGAGGGGGCTCAAGTCAAGGTCCTGTAAGGTTCCTTCTAGCTCCAAATATGTGTTCCCCATATCATATAACTAGAAGATCTTTCAGCTATAATTCTATGATCCCAAGTCACTTCCCTTTTGGGGGCCCAAGTTTCTTTATCTGTAAAGTGACATGCTTGGACTTATTGACCTCTAAGGGGCCCCCAGCTCTAAATTTGTGATCTGATGATTTTTTTGAATTTATGAAAGTGTAAAGAAGGAAGTTAAGTTTGAGGTCAAGGGAAACTTCCTAACATCATTCCAAAGTGGAATGGGCTGTCTTTCTGGGCATTAGGTTGCTTACACTGAAGTTCTTCAGTTGGAAACTGGGTATCCATTTGTTGAGGATATTGTGGTGGGGATTCTTTTTCTAAATGGGTTGGATTAATTCTAAAATTCCTCCATCCCACCCTTTGAGTCTTCACTTTTCTCCCCATCTCAATTCCTTCCATGGTTTCAACTGTCACTTCTTTGCCAATGACTTCTAAATCCAAATCTCCAGTCCTCATATCTCACTCCAGCTCTGGTCCTTTATGTCCAATTGCCCTCTGGGCATTCACTCTTGGATATTCTCATGCTCAAATCATCTAAAATTAAATTCATTATCTTCCTATCTGAGTTCATTCTCCCTCCTGACTTCCCTGTCATCATTGTCCCAGGCTTCAAACCAAGACCTCTTTGACTCCTCTATCTCATTCTGCCCTCATATCTAGTCACCAAAGTCCTGTGCATTTTTCCTGTACTGTTCTTTCTCCACCCTTTGTGTTTTCTTAACCCAAGTCTAAACATCCTTGAGACTGAATTATGAAACACTTTGATGGCTGCTCTCCCTGCTTTCTGGATCTTCTTGCTCCAAATGATCAATATTTATCAATTAATTAATTAATTAAATTGGTAAATTTAATTTAAATAATGCATTGACATTTATTAATTGTCTACTATGTTCCAAGCACACTGTGCTTAAGTACCAAGGATAATAAAAAGAGACAAAAGACAGTTTCTGCCCTCAAGGAGCTTACAATTTATTAGGGGAGATGTGCAATCAAATATATATGCAAAACAAGCTATATACACATACATATAAACACAAAACACTACATAAACACAAAATTAGAGAAACTCAGAGCTGGAAGGGGCCTCGGAGGGCACCTAGTCCAACCTGTACAATAATCCTCTCTATAACATCTCCAATAAGTAGCCTCCCAACCTGTGCTGGAAAATCCCCTTTAATGGTTTGTTTGCTGGGAATTCTGTCCACTTTTGGACAGCTCCAAGTAAAAGGACATCATCTTCCTCTCTGTAACTCCTACTATTTCTCCTAGTCCTGCTCCCTGAGGCCATACAGAATGTGATCCCTCTTTACATGATGGCCCTTCAAACACTTGACAGTTTTTCTTCACAATTCTGCTTTGTCTTCTTTTCTTCTGAGTAAACATCCTTAGTTCTTTCCTCCTACAACAGATCATCATAAGACTCACCTCAAGTGAAACTTGCCCGCTCCATGAAAACATGGTGTCATGCAAAGAACTAACCTACCTTCCAAGCTGCAGCCAGACTAAGCTTTGTTAAGCTGTTCTTTCATCATGGCACTTTGCTCCGCAAGATCCTTCAAAGCCTTGCTGTTTCTCACCGTATCAAATCTAAACTCCTTCCTGGATTTGAAAGCCATCATTATCTGACCCCACCCTACCTGCTTGTTCTTATTCCTCTCTTCTGCCTAGTATGTGGCTTCTGCTCCAGCCAAGTTGCTTTTATCTCTAGTCCCCATGTCCAAAGTGTTCAATCAGTACCCTTATGACTGTCTCTCTCTTTCATTTTGACTAATCCTACTGGTCCTTCAACACCCAGAGAAAGGAATCCTTCCTTGACCTCTCCAGTTAACATTGTCCTTTATCTGGACTCTTTCATCCTTGAAAGCTGGGGGACAGTGTTTAATGCTAGAGCACTAAAGAGGGCCCTTTAAGAACACTGACCAATTGGATGTGTGTCTGCAGGAAGGGGACCAAGATGGTGAGGAGACTGGCAACATGGTATAGAAGGATTGGCTAAAGGCACTCGGTATTTGATGTGAAGGAGAAAGGACTTGTGGGGGTAGGGGATGGCAGTGGCAGCATAGTAGTTGCCTAAGGCTTTGAAAGGTTGATTTGAGGAATAGAGATCATACGGGCAGCTATGTAGCACAGTGAACAGAGGACTAGACCAGGAGTCAGGAAGACCTGAGTTCAAATCCTGTCTCAGACATTTATGAGATATGTGACCCTGGGCAAGTCACTTAATTTCTGTTTGCTTCAGTTTCCTTAACTGTAAAATGAAGACAATAATAGCATCTATCTCACAGGATAGGATCAAACGAGATAATATAATAATAATAATATTTGGATCAAATGAAATAATATTTGTAACAGTCTAGTGCAGTGTTTGGAACATAGTAGGCACTTAATAAATACTTGTTCCAAATGATTATAGTAACTTTGTGTTTGATAAATGTAAATATCTAAACTTTTGGGTTAAGAATTCACTATTTGGTAAAAATTGCTGGAAAAATTGCAAAGTAGTCTGGCAGAAACTTGGTATAGAGTAGACCAATATATTGTCTTTAAAATGTTGTCACTGTATAAAGTGTTTTCCTGGTTCTGTTCATTTCACTCTGAATCAGTTTATACAAATCATCCCCAAATTTCTCCCAAACTATCCTTTTTTTTTTTTAGAAAAAAAATCTTACTATGTAATAGTATTCCATGGCATTTGTATATCAACATTTGTTAAAACATTCCCCAATTGTAGGATACCATCTTAGTTTCCAGTTCTCTGATGCCAAAAAAAGAACTGCTATAAATATTTATGTAAATGTGGATCTTCCTTTTCCTCTTTCTTTGATCCTGTGGGTTATAGACCTGGTAGAGTTATTACTGGGTCAAAGGGTATGCACAGTTGGTAACTTTTGAGGAATAGTCCTAAATTGCTCTCCAGAATGGCTAGATCAGTTCAAGGATAGAGTATTAATGTGCCAGTTTTCCTAGAGCCCCACCAATATTTGCTATTTTCTTGTTTTGTAAACTTAGCCAATCTAATGGGTTGCTGTAATGCATTTCTCTAATTATAAGCATTTGTATAATACTTTAATGCTATAATGCTTTTACATACAGATATGTGTGGACCTAGGTTTTATTTTGGACTCTTAAACATCGTTTCCTTTGAATTATTGTTCCTTTCTTCTGGTAGTCACATTTCTTTATTATGTTTTCTATGGTCTCAGCCATGGACAAACACAAGATGTCCCAAAAGTTATAGTGTAGTTTTAAAGCTTTAATAACTTAAAACTGCACTAAGGTTTTTTGGAACAGTGTGTGTGTGTGTGTGTGTGTGTGTGTGTGTGTGTGTGTGTGTGTGTGTGTGTGTTGTATTTATTTTCCTCCATTTTCATCTTAAATCATTAATTTAAGAAAACCATGTTTTTAAAACCCTAGGCAAACATATTTTTACCTGAACTTATCATCAGTATTCCATTCCTGGTCATTCATCATTCTTATTCTTTAAATCATTCTTCAAAAAATTCAAATTTCTCAGATACCATTTTGTTAACCACCTGCTCATTTCCTAAATCTGCTTGCCTTATAAAGTCCCCTTCATCTTCAATAATTGGGAATGATAAAAACATAACCTGTGACCCTGGGATGGTTTTTTTGTGTTTTTTTTCCATCGGAGACTTCATCATCCTTAGTACATACTCGCTTGGTTCTTTCTGGTGGTGCCATTGGCCAGCACAGTATCTGGCCCATTTTTTTTATTCATCTGTCCCCATATGTTTGGATAGTGGTTGTCAGATCTCAAAAGTCTTTGGAGACTGTGTGTAAGATCCTGTACACATATCCCTGGGAAGACAGCAGATCTCTCTATTGAGAGACTTGGGGTCAATAATATCAACCTTCATTACCCTTCAGTAGGGAGTCACTACCCTTATTACTACTCACATTTTCTTCCTCTGACCATTCTGGGATGATTAATCTCTTTCTTGACATCATCTATGGATCCACACCATCTTTCTTTGGAGCACAAGAAGCAATTATCTCCTAAATGGATCCAGCTTCCCTTTTTATCAGAAGACCTTCCTACCCATTACTTGGCCCAGGTCAGAATATGTTGCTCTCCTTCCCAGGATGTTTCAGTAACTCCCTATTGCCTCTGGGATGAAATACCAACTCTCCTCTGGCATTTCAGCCCTTTGCAATCTGTCTCTAGCCTCTCCTTCTAGGCTGATCATGTATCATTTCCCCTCATGCACTCTACATTACAGCCAACTGGACCACTTCTCCATTCTTGGCATCCTATCAGCTGCCTCTGGGTCTCCAGCCCTTGTCTATTGACAGGCCATCCCCCATGCCCACAGTATTCTTCCTCTTTACCTGTTTCTTGGGACCCCTTGCTCCCTTCAAGGCTCAGTCCATGTGCTATCTCTTACAAGAGGTTTTGCTGTAGCCTGCTGGTTGGTTTCCTTACCTCAAATCTCTTTCTATTCCACCCCATCCTCCAATCAACTGTCAAATTATTCTTTCTAAAGAGCAAGTCACACTGGTCATTTTATACTGCATGTATCTTGTTGGTACATATTCATTGGCATGTTGTCTTGCCCATTAGATTCAGAGCTCTTTGAGACCATGGACTTCTTTTTGTATCCCCAGCACTTAGCCCAGGGCCTGACACATAGTAGGTGCTTAATAATGTTAATTAACTGACTGACCCTACTCAGTAAACTTCAACGGCTCCCTATTCTAAGATCAAACATCAACCCCACAGTTTGGCTTTTAAAGCACTTTGTAATCAGACCCTTTCCTGCCTTTCCAGTTTTGTGACCCTTTACTGTCCCCCACACCCACTGACCGTGACCCAGTAACACTGGCCTCTTATTGTACCCAGTAGGTGATACTCTTATCTCCTGCCTGTGCATTTTCACTGATTGTCCCCCATGCCTGGGATTCTCTCTCTCTTCATCTGCAGATCCTGGATCCTGGGCCATCCTGTAAGTCTTAGCCAAAATCCCACCCTCTGGAAGAAGTCTTTCCCAGTCCCCCTCAATGCTAGTGCCTTCCCTTTGATATTATGTCTTTTATGTATGTAGTTATTTGAATGTTGTCAAGGAATGTGAGTACCCATAAGGGTAGGGCCTGGTTTGCTTTTCTTTGTATTCCTGGTACTTAGCAATGCCTGGAACAGAGATGGGGAACCTGTGGTCTCAAGGCCACATGTGGCTCTCTAGGACCTCAAGTGTGACCCTTTGACTAATCCAAACCTCACGGAATAAATCGGGATTCAGTCAGAGAGCTGCGCTTGAGGACCTAGAGGGTCACACGTGACCTTGAGGCGGCAGGTTGCCCATCCCTGGTCTGGAACATAGTAAGTATTTACCAAATGCTTGTTCATTATTGAATTGATTGTTAGCTTCACGTATTCCAGGGTCTTTCTTTCTACAATCCAACTTCCTGATGCAGGCCTGGCTTCCTTTCCTGAGTAGGGGGCTGGGGTGTGGGTCATTTGGTTGCTAAGAGGATGGATTTCTTCTCTGTCCAACCCCCCAAAACCACAACAACCATGCACCTGGGTTTGGAAACAGTCTTAATTAGGATTTGCAGCACTGATCATCCCAAGGAAGCTAGAAAGAATCCCCTCAAACACTCCTGCCCTCTTCTTGCCAGAGGAGCCGACTCTAGAAAGAGACAGGACTTTACAGCAATGATGGTGGGCACAGATGTCATACCTCACTATCAGCTGCAGGTTTCATTGCAAAAGCTGATATGTAGAAGAGTGGGTCATGCTCAGATTATTATTAACTGTTGGAGATGATTCAGGAGCTTAGAATTATAGAATGTCAGAGCTGGGAGGGCCCTTAGAACACAGGATGTCAGAGCTGGGAGGGCCCTTAGAACACAGGAAGTCAGAGCTGGGAGGGCCCTTAGAACACAGGAAGTCAGAGCTGGGAGGGCCCTTAGAACACAGGAGGTCAGAGCTGGGAGGGCCCTTAGAACACAGGAAGTCAGAGCTGGGAGGGCCCTTAGAACACAGGATGTCAGAGCTGGGAGGGCCCTTAGAACACAGGATGTCAGAGCTGGGAGGGCCCTTAGAACACAGGATGTCAGAGATGGAAGAAATCTTAGAACACAAATGTCAGGGCTGGGAAGGGCCTAGATAATGTCAGAGATGGGAGGGGATTTCAAACATAGAATGCTGAAACCTTTAGGGGTCCTTATATTAGAGCTTAAACCAACCAGAGCTGGGAGAGGCCTTAGAGACCATTCAGTACAACTCCTTCATTTTGCAGAAGAAACAGGCTCAGAATATTCCAGTGATTTTATGGGGTCATCAGGAGATCATAGCAGAGGCACTGACGCTAAAACTTAGGTCTCCTTATTCCCAGGGCAATGCTCTTTTGCCCTTGGGAAGTTGAGCTGGGGACACTGATCGTCTCTCTGTGAAAATTACTTAATTAAGTACCAGCTATACCACTTTCAAAGTGAGTGGCCACTGAAGGATGAGTGGGAGGGAGGAATCCAGGATGCCATTGGGGTTGAGAGCCTGAATGCCTGAGAGGATGGTGATTTTCCTGTTGGTAATAGGGGAGTTGCCAATAATAATAGTTAGCATTTCTATCATGTTTTAAAACTTTTTTTGGAGGCAATTGAGCCTCAGTGAGTTGCCCAGGGGTCACACAGCTATGCTTTAAAACTTGCAAAGCTTTACATACGTTAACTCATTTGATCCTTATAACAGCCCTATGAAGTAGGTGCTATTATTATCCCTACTTTATAGATGAGGAAACTGAGTCTGACAGAGGTTAAGTGACTTTCCCAGAATCACATGGTTAGAAGGCTGGTATCATATTTAAACTCAGATCTTCTTGACTCCAAGTACAGCAGTCTACCTAGTGTGCCACTTAGCTTCCTAGAAGTGGGGATGGTTTGGGAGAAAGGATAATGAGTTATGTCTCGGATATATTGACTTTGAGATGTCTACGGGACATCCAAATTGAGATGCCCAAGAGGTAGATGGTGATGTGAGCCTGGAGCTTGGAAGAGAGAGGACCAGGGATGAATACATAGATTTGAGAATCATTTACATTGAGTTGATAATTGAACCCATGTGAATTAATGAGATAATCAAGTGAGATAATATAGAAAGGGAAGAGAAGAAGGCCCAGGATAGGACCCTTGGGAGACAGCCACAGTTATCAGGCAGGACCTACAGAAAGATTCAGCAATGGTGAATGAGAAAGAGCAGACAGACAGGAGCAGAACTGGGAGAGAGAAGTGTTTCAAAAAGCTAGAGAGAAAAGGGGATCCAGAGGAGTATGGACAGTGTCTCTGAAGAGTGGTCAAGAAGGATGAGAGCTGAGGAAAAGCCATTGGAGTTGGCAATTCTGAGGCCACTGGTAACTTTGGAGAGAGCCATTTCCATTGAATGGTGAAGTCTGAAGCCAGAGTGCAGAGGGTTTGGAAGCAAATGAAGAGAGGGGAAGTAGAGATACTTAGGCTAGATAGCTTTCTCAAGGAGTTTAGTCAGGAAAGGAGGGAGAGACATGGGATGGTAGCTTACAGGAATGCATGGATCAAGTGAGGGACCTTTTTAAAGTTGGAGAGACAAAGGTATGTTTGTAGGCAGTATGAAAGCAGCCTAGTAAATAGGGAAAAATTAAAAATTAGTGACAGAGTGACTATGATAGAGGGAGTGAAAGATATAAAAAGTTCAAGAGACATAGTTCCTGAGTAATTAATCATTTTATTACTAATGCTAGCAGATAATTAATAAAAGGGGTCAGTGGCACTCTGAAATGCCACTCTCATGGAACCCACTCAAGCTTATATGCTCTTAGAAGAGTGGGTGTTCTTAAGGGTGGCAATCAACTCTGATTGATTAACAATTAATGAGAAGAATGAATATTATAGTGAGAGGTAGGCTTATTCTAATGAGGGACTGGGGGACATGACTCTGATCACTCAGGTTTGGACAAAGAGACTTATGTCTTATCCAGATTGGCTCTGCCTAGTACAATCTAGACAAAATGAGTCCACCTCTACAAAGACCTGGCTGAGTGGAAACAACAGGCCAGAATTCACCTTAGATTACATTCTTCATAAGGTTTTCCGGTTGGATAGAATCTTCCACCCAGGATTGAAAAGCATGTACCACTGGGATTTGAGCAATCTCATTAGCCAACAGTGTCCTTCAGAGACTGAACATTTTACAGGCTTCTGAAAAAAATCCTAGTCCTAACTCAATAATTGATTACAAATATAAGAGAAATAATGATTTCTCTTAGGAGCATCTGCTGGAGGAGATAGGATGGAATGGGATGAAGAGGAGAGGATTTAGAGGGGATGGCCAAGGCAAGGAGAAGAGCCATATCTTCATATGAAACTGGGATGAAGGAAGAGATAGTAGAGTAAGACATCTGAGTGAAGTGAGATGAGAAGGGGAGAAGAGGGAGTTCTCAGCAAATGACCTCCTTTGTCTCCCCCATTAGAATGTAAGCTATTTGCGGACAAAGACCATGTTTTCATCTTTCTTTCTATCCCTAATACATTGCCTGACATACAGTAAGTGCTTAGTGACTGATTGGCTGTAGAAATGCTGTAACTATTATTGTTGTTATCCCTAGATGTGAACCATAACTAAGGTTTAAATAATTTGTCATTGGGAGTGCCAGGTGAAGGTTTTAATGAGTATGAGGACAGGGAACCTAACATCTCCTGCTAGAGGTTAGGTTCCCCTAGCCCAGGGGTGGCCTTCTAGGTCTTCTGATGTGGCCTTTTGACTAAGACCAAGTTTTACAGAACAAATAATTTTATTAAAAGGATTTGTTCTGTGAAGTTTGGATTCACTCAAAGGGCTGCACTTGAGGATCTAGAGAGCCCCATGTGGCCTGGAGGCCACAGGTTTTCCACCCCTGCCCTGGACTGAACCTGGTCCAAACTGTATGAGTGCCTAGGTACTGAACTGGAAGTGGATTAACCTCAAGGTTATCTATAGCTAGATAGAGCATTTACGTGCTTACTATGTGCTAGATGTTGTGTTGAGTTCTGGGGCTTCAAATTCAAGTAAATAAGACAGTCTCTACCCTCAAGGAGCTTATATCCTTCCTTCCTTCCTTCCTTCCTTCTTTCCTTCCTTCCTTCCATCCTTCCTTCCTCTCTCCCTTCTTTCCTTCCTTCCTCTTTCCTTCCTCCTTCCTCCCTCCCTCCATCCCTTCCTTCCTTCCTTCCTCTTTCCTTCCTTCTTCTTTCCTCCTTTCTTCCTTCCTTTCTCCTTCCTTCCTTTCTTCCTTCCTCTCTCCTTTCTTTCTTTTTTCTCTCTTTCTTCCTCTCTTTCCTTCTCTCTCTCTCTTTCTCTTTATGCATTAGCCATGTTGTATAAGAAGAAAAAGAACCAAAGGGAAAAAAACCTACCAAAAAAAGTTAAAATAGTATGCTTTGATCTGCATCCAGACTCCATCAATTCTTTCTCTGAAGGAGGATAGCATTTTCCATCATGAGTCCTTTGGGATTATCTTGGATCGTTGTATTGCAAAGAAAAGCTAAGTCATTCATAGTTGATCATAGCACAGTGTTGTTGTTCTGTGTACAATATTCCCTTGGTTCTGCTCACTTGACTTTGCATCAGTTCATGTAAGCCTTTCCAGGTTTTGCTGAAACCAACCTATTTGTCATTTTTTTATAGCACAATAGTATTGCATTACATTCATATATCACAACTTGTTTAGCTATTCCTCAATTGGTGGATATCCTCTCAATTGCCAATTGTTTGCCACCACAAAAAGAGTTGCTATAAATATTTTTGTACATATAGGTCCTTTTCCTTTTCCTTTGATCTCTTTGGGATATAGACCTAGTAGCGGTATTGCTAAATCAAAGGGTTTACAGAGTTTTATAGCCCTTTGGGTATAGTTCCAAATTGCTCTCCAGCATGGCTGGATCAACTCACAACTCCACCAACAATGCTTTATTGTCCCAATTTTCCCACATCTTTAAGAAGTTTATATTCTAGCAAGAGAAGACAACAATAAGGGGAACTATACATGGAGGGAAGTGGAATGGGATGATGGAAAGGGGATCTATTTAGAGACAAAGTAATTGTTGAAGAGAAGAAGTTCAGAGAATCATTTGAAGTGTGAGTGAGGTGAAGTATAGGAGATCAGGGCCTCAGGGTGGGGGCTTCTCCAGGGCGAGGAGGAGAAGACATGACAGTGAGTTGAACTAGATCATCTCTAGATCTCTAGATCATCACACATCTGGTGTGATCTGAGGCAAAAAAGAGAGGAAGATGAACCAAAGAAGACTTCCTGGAGGAAACAGTTAGAATGAGAGACTTTTAGATATCCTCAAAAATGAAATGAGATTTGGAAAGTGATGAGGGACATGAAGGGTGGAGCTGAGATTCAAGGGACATTGAGAAAGGTAAGGTTTGACATCTTCCCCTCCAAGCAGTCACTTCTTGGTTCTCTTGTCTGACTGTAGCTATGCCTAGGAAGCAAATAAGTTGGTCCCCTAGACCCTAAAAACCACAGAGCCTCCGAGCTGGAAAGAAACTTAGATAATCTCATCTAATACAACTTGCTCATTTTTTTAGATAGGGAAACTGAGGTCTGGACAGGTGAAGTGAATTTCTCAGATTGACATAGCTAATAACTACAAAATCGTGAACTTCTGACTTGAAATTCAAAGTTTTTCCCACTGTACAATAACTTATGGGAGGTAATCTTACCCTGGGCCCTGCTTGGGCACCAACTCTAGCCCATCAAGTTGGATCATCCTCAAACCACTATACCTCTAGTACTATTAAATTTTTAAAAATCCTTTTATGAATCACCTACAAGGTGTATGACTCTTCTAGCCTCTGGGCCATTTCAAATATAGCTATTACACAATCCTTTTTTTTCAAGGACCTTGCAATCTAATGGAGGTAGGGTTTGGACATGTAATTTAATAGGTTTTTACAGCCAGAAGGAACCTTGGAGACCATCTGATCTAAACATTTTACTCACATATACTCACATCACTCAACTTGGACTGAAAGAAATGAATGGGAGCTGGAGAAAGTCACATTTAGGCTCAATGTAAGAAAAACACATCCCAAAAGTCAAGGCAATTCATTTTTTAAAATGTTATTGTTATATTTCATTTCCATGTAACCTGCATTTCTCAGTGTATCTCTGTCTTTTCCCCAAAAGAGAGTCATTACTTTTCATAATGAATTTTATTAGAAGGGGAAAAACAGTTCTGCAAAACTAACCAATAAATCAGAAAATTTGACAGCATGCACAATGTTACCCAACCACCAACAATCACCATCTCTGCAAGGAGTCAGTGAGAAGTATCTTCTCATTGTTCTTCCTTGGGGCCAGGCACGCTTATGATCATGTCACAGCATCCAGTTCAACTGTTTTGGCTTTCTTTCTATTTATATTTTTTTTCAGTGACTAAATATTGCTTTCCTGATTGAACTAATTAATATATGAAATTATGAAATGAGTCAGGCATGTCTAGTTCTTTGGGTACTTGTCAGGAAAGACCATGATGGTCGTGGGGGAAGGAGGCTGTAATTACACTTTAAAAGGCACAGAGGGTGCAGGGGTGAATAGGCAGAAAAAGCACAGAGACAAGGGGCAAAAGGGGGGCACAGAGACAGACAGCATGATGACGTGATAGAATGGTGGAGGGAGGCAGGCAGTGATGTGGAAGAGTGGGAGAGGCTCAGAGAATCACTCACATAACCATGGATTAGAGTTGGGAGCCCTCAGCAGTGTGAACCAAATGGAGATGGAAGATTTCTGGGGGTGGGATGGGGGGCAGAAGTCCAAGGTCTCATTTTTATAGAGTTTTGGTGGGGGACTTACTAACCCTTATCTGTACCACCATGAGGTTAGTTAGTTCATTAATATATCTGAATCATCTCATTGTTAGTAAAACTTTAAAGTTAACATGTCCACATCTTCTCAAAATTATCAATACCATTTGGAGTTCTGCTGATCATTTTTTTTCTCTTTTTTTGGAGGAGGGAAGGCAGGGAAACTGGCGTTAAGTGACTTGCCCAAGATCACACAATTTGTAAGTGTTAAGTGTCTGAGGCCAGATTCAAACTCAGGTCCTCCTGACTCCAGGGTCAGTGCTTTATTCACTGTGCCACCTAGTTGCCCCCATTCTGCTGATCTTATTGTGGTTGTCTGGAACGTATCTGAAATTTATATATTATAGGCCTAAAAACCCCTGACTGCAAGACCTAGATGACTTCCCTATAGCACATATTTTTAGAATGTATTTTTGGTTAATATATGATAGATTTTGCAAATTATGCTCCTTTGATCTTTGGGATAGTCTATATGAAACTTCTTGCTTCCCCTTTGCAATTTTACTTTCTGTTACTGTCCCTTTATATTGGCTACTTATAAACTACTATACTAACTAGAAGAGAGATGGGCGGGGAAGGGAGGGAGAGACTGGAACAAGATACAATGTTAACACAATGATTCTACTTATTTTTCTTTGTATCAGTTCATGCAAGTCTTCTTGTACTTCTTTGTTTTCCTACAGTGTAGTAAAATTTCCTTAAATCCATGTTCTGCAACCTGCTCAGCCATTACTTAAGCAATGGGCATCTACTTCATTCCCAGTTCTTCACTACTACAAAATGTGCTGCTATAAATGATTTGGTATATATCTTTCTGTCACTGGCCTCCTTGGGGTATATGCCTTGCAGTGGGATCTCTGAATTAAAGGATAGGAACATTTTAATCACTTTTGTCACAGAATTTCAAATTGTTTTTCTTAATGGTTGGACCAATTTGCAGCTCCACCAATAATGCATTAGTGTGCTTTATTTTCCATTACACTTGTAAACTATTCAAAATTGGAATGGGCTGCCCAGAGCGGTGGCTGATTCCACCCTCCTCCCTTACTTCAGGTCATCAAATGAAGGCTATATTAATATTCATTTGAGACATTTTTGAGGGGGAATTCTCATTCATGTACGAGTTAGACTAGATGTGCCTGGGATCCCTTAACAATTGGAGATTCTGATATAAATAGGTTAGTCATTAAGTGACTTGCCATAGTCACAAAGCTGGTAAGTGGCTAAACCAGAGTTTGAACCCACGTGTTTTGACTCCAAATATAGAGGTCTTCCAAGTACTTCAGGATGCACCAATAATTAATATACAAAGGTTTGTGAGAGCAAAGGAGAGAAGTAGGAGGGAGTGATCCCTTTCACCTGGGATGGTGGGAGAGGTCTAGGAGGACCTCATGGAGGAGGTGACCTATTTAAGGCAATATCCTCAAATACCTAACCATCCTCACAAAGGCTAAGGATCCTGAGACACGGGACTCTCAGTACCTACAGAGGGCCTTTTATGGATGGTTAATTGCTCTTGTTAACTCATCCCACTTCCCCAGTGCTAATTACAATTCAGGCTGCCTGGCCCACCCTGGCCAAGAGCAATGGGCAGGGTTCTTGTAGGCAGCAGTGAGGCTGAATCATATGGGGCTAGGCCTCCATGCTGTGGTGAGGGCTGGGTGACTTAGGCCTCCTGCCCTGTGTTCATCACAGTTTTATACCTCCTTAATTACAACCATTAGTGAGATTGTGAAAAAAAAAAAGGGGATTTGGGCCAGGTCTGAAAACACACGAAGATGGGGCTGGGCTCCATCAGCTACCCAAGAATTCATCATGGTTTGGTAACAAGAACACTAGATTTGGAGTTCAAAGACCTAGGTTTGAACCTGGGATCTGCATCTTAATGCCTGTGGGACCTTAGGCAAGTGTCTTCCCCTCTCTTAACCTCAGTTCCCTTCTCTCTACTATGATGGTTTGGGATCATATTGTCTCTAAATTCCTTTCCAACTCCAAATCCTATGATCCTTGGACACAAGGTATGCTGTTATGCTGCAAACAGACCTTGGACAGGACACTTGTATACCCTGGGAAAGGTGTGAAAATTCTCTTTTCTCTCCCTCTCCCTCCCATTGGTCCCCAAAGACTTTCGGTCTTCACTGTTATCTCTGCAACACAAAATAAATCTCTGTTGGATACAAACAGCAGATTTCTGGCATTAAAGAACTATACAAATTTTCCCTCCCTTCTTTTCAGAGATGGGGGACTATGGTTGTGAAATATTACAATACACAGTAACCCTTGGGTGAGATGCTGGCAGTTTTTGTTGAATGACCTTTTCCCTCTTCCTGTAATTCTTGGTGACAAAGCACAGCTCCCGAGGAAGAGCATTGAAGGAGTGGGGAAAACATATATGTGTATACACACACTATACATATATATATTATATACATATATGGATATATAAACTATTTGGAAAAGGTTATAGAAAAGCAAAAGGTACAAAGAAAATAAAAAATCCCTGTGTTTATATTTTTAAAATCCTCATTAAAATGTGTTCCTTGAAAACCTTGACCCCTTCTTATGTGTTGTATCCTAGGGGGCTGCCTCCCTTCCTTACCTCTAACCCAGTTCTAATCACAAAGTGTTTTTTTATTTGTCTTTCCTTAGACCCCCCAGATGGGACTGGATGAACACTGAAGATGGGGGTTCTGACTCCTCCATATATTGCATAATATAGAATTTCCCCCCAAACCTTTGAAAGATTATTTTGTCTCCCTTTCTCTTCTCCAACTATATATCCTTCCTTCCTTCCATTCTTCTTTCCCTTCTTCCTTTTCTTCCCTCCTTCCTTCCATCCTTCTTTTCCTCCCTCCCTTGCTCCTTCCTTCCTTCTTTCCTTCTTCCCTCCCTTGTTTTCTCCCTCCCTTCCTTTCTTCCTCCTTTCCTTCCATTCTTCTTTCCTTCCCTCATTCCTTTCTTCATTCTTCTCTCAAACTTTACTTTGTCATTTAACTGGCAGCCAACAACAGTCTCAATTTTTATAGTTTTTACAAAACACAAAACTCTCACAATAAGCCTGTGAGACTGGTGGGACAAATCTTAGTTTCCCTACTTTTCAGCTGAGGAAACTGAGGCTTGTGATTGTGAAATGGCTTGCTCAGGATCATGCCGCTAGTTAGGTATTGGAACCTGAATCTAAACTGAAGTCTTCTGACTCCAAGTGTGGTGCTATTGCTGCCACACCACAGGGAGGAACCTGTGCCCTTGGGGAGCACACAGTCCTGTGACACAGGAGAGCAGGTTAATAGGCAGATGAACTCCCAACACACCTGCCGTACCCGACCTTGCAGTGCAGGGACTGCAGAGGCCCCTGGTCTCACATGAGGGAAGGGCCCCAAACCAGAGGGCTTACACAATGTGTGGACCTGCCATCTCTTTTTCTCTCTTTAAAAACGCACAAACAAAATTCACTTAAAAAATTACAATGTAACACTCATCAGCAAACCATTTACATTCCATTGCACAGAGGACAAAAAAGAGGATTGTAGGTGAAACTCAATTTCAATTAGGTCCATTTCTACTCCTACTCCTACTCCTACTCCTACTCCTACTCCTACTCCTACTCCTATCTATCTGTTTATTTATCTATCTGCATACATATAATACACACATCTATACACATATGTAATCTCAATTTTGTTGCTACCTTGTGAAAGTTAATATATAAATGATAATATATCATATATGATATATAAATAATGTGTAATATATATTATATAATATATATTTCTCATATATATGTATATTATATATATGAAATCTAACAAGGCAGCAACAAAATTGTCCTATATGTCTCTGTCTCTTTTTTCTTTTTTTGTTTGTTTTTTCTTTCTATCCTCCTCCCTTCCTTCTTTCTTTTCTTCCTTCCTCTCTCCTTCCATTCCCCTTTCTCCTTCCTTTCTTCCTCTCCCTCCCTCCTTTCCTTTCCGCGCTTTTCCCCCTTCATTAACTCCTTCCTCCCTCCTTCCCTCTCTGTCCCTCTCTCTCCCTTCTCTCCTTCCTCCTTCCTCTTTCCTTCCTTCTTTCCTTCCTTCCTTCCTTCCTCCTTCCCTCCCTTCTTTTCTCCCTCCCTCCCTTCCTTCCTTCTCTCTTCCCTCCCTCCCTTCCTTCCTTCTTTCCTTCCTTCCTTCCTTTCTTCCTTCCTTCCTCCCTCCCTCCCTTCTTTTCTCCTTCCCTCCCTTCCTTCCTTCTTTCCTCCCTCTATTCCTTCCTTCCTTCCTTCCTTCCCTCCTTCCAGCTCAGCAGGGATCAGAGGTTCATAGCTTCTAAAGTTGGAAGGGCTCCAGGTTATCCAGTCCAATTCCCTCATTTTATAGATCAGACCAGGACATCCAGAGATCAAGTGCTATGCCTTACTCAGGCCAGAAGCCCCCCGAGGGCAGGGATATTCTTCTCTCTCAGACTATGGGCTTGATGAAGACAGGGGCTGTGTTTTCTCCTTCTCAGAGGGCAAGGGCTAGGTGTCCTCCATCAGCCTGGAGGCTCCAGAGGTGAGGACCACATCTCATTCTTCTCTCCCCTTCCCCACTACCTTGTACAGGGTGAATATCAGTACACTTTGTTCTACTTGACTGATCACTAAAGGAGCTTTCTCCTTGTGTGCCCCTGAATTGAAACCCACCAATAATCAATCCATTAGTAGACTGGTCAGGGACACTTTCCTGGTGACTCTCCTTTCATTATGCCCCCACATCCTGTACCCAGGGCTGTGGCTACTTGCTTTGTGTGCCCAGAATGATCAGACACCCTCCACAATGTTGCCAAAGAGATTTTCCTTAAATGCAGATCTGACCACTGCATCCTCTACTCAATAAATATCATTGGTTTCCTATTGCCTCTAGAAGAAAATATAAATACCTCTGTTTAGCTTTTAAAGCCCTTTACAGCCTTGCCCCAATATATCCTTCTAGCCTCATTGAGTGTTATTCCTCCCCCTGTGGTCCATCCAAGCTGACTTTGTCTCACACATAACACTCCATCTCCCATCTCTGAGTCTTTGTGCTGCTTGTACCTCGTGCCTGGTAGGTAATCCCTCCTTGCTTCATAGAATCCTCCTTTTTCTTCAAGAAGCAGCTCAAGTACCACCTTCTCCATGAAGGCTTTCCTTATTCCCCCTCCTGCTAGTATCATTCCTCCTAAACTATCTGGTATTTATTTATTATATGTTGCTACTGATTCTCTTTATTTTATTTTGTATTTGCTAGTATATGTACTTGTTATCTTCCCCATTAGAATAGATGCTCCTTTGGAGTATAGAGTGCTTCATTTATTGTATTTATATCCCCAGTGACTAGCACAGTGCCTGGCACATAGTAGGTGCTTAGTAAACACATGATTGAGTGATTGAAATGACTAATACCTATGGTTTCTATTTATATAGGATCATATGATGTAGAGCTGGAAGGAGCCTTAGAACAGAATGGTGGAGATTGGAGGTACCTTAGAGAAAGTCTAGTACATCTCTCTCATTTTCCAGACAGAGAAAATGAAGCCCCAAAGGTGAAGGAACTTTTCTAGGGTTGTGCATATTATAATTGGAAGAGCTGAGACTTGTACCAAGGTCCTCTAATTCTAAATCCAATATCTATCTGTCCGTCTGTCTATATATGTATGTATGTATGTATCTATCTGTCTATCTGTCTGTCTGTCTGTCTATCCATCCATTTATCTTTTTTGTCCATAAGTCTATATATCTATCTGTCTATGTATCTATCTTTGTATCTATGTATCCATCCATCCATCCATCCATCCATCCATCCACCCACTCACCCACCCATCCATCTATCCATCCATCTATCTATCTATCTATCTATCTGTCTGTCTGTCTGTCTGTCTGTCTGTCTGTCTGTCTATCTATCTATCTATCTGTTGGTCCATCTGTCTCTCTGTCTTTCCATTTCTTGGAATATCTGTCTATCTGTCTGTCTGTCTATCTGCTGGCTCATCTATAAAACTATCTGTCTGTCTGTCTATCCTTCTTTTTGTCTGTTGGTCTGTCTGTCTACCAATAATTTTTTTGGTCTGGGCCTTTGTTTCTTTGGTGTGGGGTACTCTTCTTCCACATGATAATTCTGGGCTTCAGTTTTCTCAATTGTAAAATCAGAGTGACTTGGACTTTGTGATTTCTAAAGTCTCCTCCAACTCTGGATCCCATGATCCTCTGGGCTCAGCCCTGTGTTTGCTAGGCAGGGGGTAGGATGGTAATATCATTTGCTACATTGGAAGAACTTATAATCTACTAGAGGAGATAAACACATATATAATATGAAAAAAATGCCAAGCAGTCAGAGATGGTCTGGAATGCAGCAGGACCTGGGGTCACTCTGGGGAGCCACCTACATCTGATGGCCCACAGCCCTGGCCCAGCTCTTCCTCCCAGGGGACTGGTCACCTGACTTTCAGCCAGTCTGTGGGTTCTTTCTTCTCAGCCCCTTGCGGTCTCCACCCTTTCTTACCCTGTCACCAGAGACTCATAAGATACAAATTTTGCACCAAGAAGAACTCATGGGGATCATCTTACAGGATCCCAGATTTAAAACAGGAAGGGACCTCAGAGACCTCTAATCCCCTCCTCTTACTGATGAGGAAGTGAAGGGACTTGCCCAAGATCTCCCAGCTTGTAAGGGCAGAGCTGGTGTTTATCTCAGGTCCTGTGGTGTCAGGTCTCTCTAGCCTGGTATCCTCACTTTTTTTGGGTGTTCTGGGCCTCTTAGGCAATCAGTATGGTGAAGCCTAGGAACTCCTGCTTAGAACCATGTTTTTAAATGTACAAAATAAAATATACAGGATTACCAAGGAAACCAATTACACTGAAACAGAGTCATCATTTTTTTTTAAGTTCACAGACCTAAAATTATGGATCCCTGCTATTATCCAGCTTTCTTGTTTTCTCATTTTACATATGGAAACTGAGCCCCAAAGAGGGGAAGTGACTTTCCTATGGTCACACAGCAAACTTCAGACAATACCAGGACTAGAACCCAGATTCCCTGATTCTGAATCAGGACTCTCTCTAGGACACTGTGCTTTCTTGCTCTCAGTCCAGTGCATGTGAGAGTCATAGTTTGAGAAAGGGGTTGGGGCCAGGGCAGAAAGGGTGTATCCCTTGCCATCAAGGAAGGAGTATATCCTGAAAATCTACTCCACCCTCTTGTGCTAGTGGGGGCCAACCATTCCCTGGAGATCCTGGGTCCTGCACCCTAGGACAACATGGTGGGGGGAGCTGGAGAAGGGGGCAGGAACTTCCCATAAGCTGGGAAGACCCAGCTCTAACCCATTTGCTTGATGTTTTTTTTTTCCCCAGGACGAGGGAACAGAATGACCCTGAACCTTTGGACATGTGATTGCTTTGCTTGGTCTTCTGGGTACAATTCTTGGCAGCTCCTGGAAAGTCTCTCTAAGGCAAAAAACAAATAAACAAAAAAGTCTACAACTTGGACAACAACAACAAAAAAAACCCCAGGCTGATTTCCTTGTGTACCCAGTATTCTCTCCTTGTCTGATCTCAGGCAACATTTAGTTTCCTGGTAGGCTGAGAATTCTGGGGAAACCCAATGACCTCACCCACCCTGGGACCATTCCTGTTCCATTTACTGCTTTGGTCCTATCGTCTGTGTTGATTCAGGATCAATAAAGACTTAGGACTGGCAGGACTTAAGACATCTTCCAGTCCAACTACTTGATTTTACAAATAAAGAAACTGAGGCCCAGAGACATGAAGTGACATGCAAAGGCACACAGAACCTAAGTAGCAGGGCTGCATGTCAAGTTACCACTCTGCGATGTCATCTGTCTTCTCTGGAAAACAAAGAGCAGCCACACTGGGATTTGAACCTAGGTCCTCTGACTCCAGGTCTAAAGCTGCCTCTGCTCTCCAGGAATTGGAGGGTTCTTTTTCCTAATCTTTCCCCCAGTCTTTCAGCTGTTTTTATGTTTCCTCTGGCCCCAGAACCTTTGCCCACATTGGCGCGCACCCTCCCCATCCAGACCCTTGTGGCTTATCCTTACCAGTTATGCCCATCTGAAGTCTCCTCATCCTTTTGGGCTCCCCTCAAGCTACACCAGACTAAACTAATTTCTTTCTTTTTTTGAGGGGGGAGGGGTAAAAGATGTGAGAAATGTGTTCACTCTAGAAAGAACAATACTCATTGTGAAGTCTGGAAAGTTCTCATTATAGTTATTTTACATTCATTTTTCTGAATGAATAGATAGCTCCCTAATGGAGAATGTTTTCTCAGACAAACACAAAGCTATTTATGTTCTGTTCCCAATCTGAATTTCCCTCCTGCCTCTCATTGGTCTGCATTTCAGGTTTCACAGCCTATCTGAAAAACACCTAAACCCCACCCCCACAAGGGTCTCCATCTCTGCTTACATTTCTCATTTTCTTTATACTTTACTTAGTAAAAGAACAAGAAGTCACAAATTCTTTTAAAGAAATTTCCTCAATTGATAAGAACCCAGGGTTTTTGAGTTTCCTTTACCATTAGCACAAGAAGAGTTCCAATATTTACAATAGTGCTGTGGAATGAATTTCTCCTCAGGCCTTTGGAGCTGTGGATTTTATCCAAAAATATAAGGAAGATATCTGATAAGCAGGTGCCCACATCCTGTTTGGTGAAAACTTATTCAACGTTCCCAAGACTTTCTCTCTAATCCTTTTTCCTGCCTTTCCCAGCAAATACAAGATTTCTGGCATATCACATATTTTCTTGTGGAAACAGAAGTTTGGTTTATCTTTTATGAAGGTTCATAGATTAATTAGTTGATTCTGTAGGCGTAGTTTGTCTAGAGTTTTGTGAAGTCTATGGAATAGATAAAGAGAAATAGACAGTTTAATCAGACCTGGATGAATATTCAGACACAAAAAGTCATAATTTATGGTTTGAAATTCACTTGGATGGAAGTGTCCAGGGAAGTGCCTCAGGGATCTGTGCTGGGCATCATGCTGCTTTTAGCAATGGCTTGAATAAAGGCATAGACAACTGTTGTTCAGTTGTTGCCAACTCTTAGAGACCTCATTTGGGGTTTTCTTGGCAGATATGGGAGTAATTTGCCATTTCCTTCTCCAGCTTGTTTTATAGATAAGGAAACTGAGGCAGAGTTAAGTGACTTGCCCAGGGTCACATAGTTAGTAAGTGTCTGAGGCTGGATTTAAACTCAGGTCTTCCTAACTCCAAGTCTGGCACTTTATCCTCTGCTCCACATAGCTGCCCCATAGATAATGTGAGGGATAATTTATAGTGAAGTTTCCCCATTCTGAAAAATTAAATCTAGAATGGCTTCAGCGTTCACTAGGCCTAGGTTTAGGTCACCTGACCTTCCAGCAATCTGGGACTTAAAGCAATAGAGACCCTCCCCAGTGCCACCTCTGCACAAGATATACCAAATAAGGTTAAGACTGCTTTCATTGGACACCCACGTGTTTCTGTGTTCTTTGTCTCAGAGAGAGATTCCCGTGCTTAGGTTGTGGGTCAGCCCCTCTACCAATGAGAGTGAAGGCCAGTTGGTAGGGTAGGGTTTCTGTATTAGAAGATTATATAACCATGGGCTGGCTTCTACCTGTTGTTCTCTCCCTGCAGACGCCATGTGGGCAACAGGGGCAGGGTCCTTTCTCATGAGAAAGAATCAAGACCTTTTCTGACCTCAGATTCAGACTCTGAACTCTTTTATCTCACACAATGGCATAAAGACTCATCACATGTTCAAATGGCAAAAAACTGGGAAAGAAGGTTACTATACTGGAAAAGAGTTGGAAGTAAAAAAAAAAATCTCAGTAGGCTAGAATGACCGGAATAATGGAATTTAATCCAATGAAATCTAACAAGGAAGGAGGAAAAGTCCTCTTCCTGGAATTTTAAAAATCAACTTTATGAGTATAAGATGGGGAAACTGATGCTGGATGCAGTTTGTCAGAAAAAGATATGGAGGTCTTAGTGGACTACAAGGCAGGAGTGGCGCTCCAAATGGCCAGTGTGATCTTGGGCTGCATAAAGAGGAGTACAGTGAATGTGAACCTGAGGACAGGGACTGTTTCATCTCGGTCTTTGTATCTCCAGTGTTTAGCATGGAACCTGGTACACAGGAGGCATTTAATAAATGTTTGTCGATCGTACTTTGCCTTGGTCAGTCTATATAAGATGTACTGTGAGGTTTTCAAGGGCGATGATTATCTTTTGCCTTTCTTCATTTTCCCAGCCCTTGGCACATTGTCTGCTAGATGGTTCAATGGATAGAGCACTGGGCTTTGAGACAAGAAGACTTGAGTTCAAATCCAACTCCATATACCTACTAGCTGTGTGACCCTGGGCAAGTCACTTAACCTCTGTTTGCCTTAATCTGTTGGAAAAGGAAATGGCAAACCATTCCAGTATCTTTGCCAAGACAACTCCATATAGGGTCACCAAGAGTAGGTCATGAATGCACAAGAACAATAAAAGTTTGTTGACTTGCCATATTGGATTCATTCTTGGACTCCACTTGAAGAAGACTGGTAAAATGAAGGGTCCTAGTGGGAGGGTAACCTCTTCTTGAACAGGTCATCTGAGAATGAATTCTGAGGGAGTTGGCAATGTTTAATTAACCAGGAGAAAACTGA
>CM053582.1:100797441-100849941 GCA_028627135.1 Pseudochirops cupreus
CCCCAGAATGAGCTGGTCTGTTTCCAAGAGGCCAGGACCAAAGACAGAGTATATGGCGGTTCAGGCTACTTCTATTCCAGCCTCTTGGGAAAGGGTCCATCCATGGTCTATGTTCACTTGCAAGCCTTCCTTCCTTTTAGGCTGTAATAATCGACAGCTCACATTTTGACAGCATTTTTTTTTATTTAGAAAAAATATTGGTGCATGGGAATGGACCTGAGATTTTATTGATATAAGATGTTCCTGATAGGGAAATTTGCTAGACCTATATATGGTGGCATATTTTCTTCAAGTCTTAGAGAGTTGTCCTGGACACTGAGAATTTAAGTGATTTGCCCCAGGGTCACATGGCCAGACTTTTCTAACTCCTAGCTTGGCCCTTTTTCCACTGTACCACACTGCCTTTTCTCCCCCATATCATATTGGTTTTTAATATATTCTTCCTGCTTCCCTTCTCAGCCAGCTGTGTCTTTGCAACACAGAATTAAAAAGAAAAAGAATAAACAGTTCAGCTAAAACAATCAACATATCAGCTGAATCTGTTGGTACGTGCAATGGTCCACACCTATATCCTCATGCCTCCACAAAGAAGAAAGGGAGGAATCTTTTCTCAACCTTTCTCTGGGGCCAAGCTTGGTTGTTCTCATTAGGCAGCATTTAGTTTTGTTTTATTGTTCAATCCATTGACCACAGTTGTAGTCATTTTTCATTGCCTTCCTGGTTCTTCTTCCTTCATTCTGCATCTGTTTATATAACTCTTCTCTGACCTCTACCCACTTACCAGTTCTTACAGAATGGGAATATCTCATTACCTTTATACACCCACAATGTCTTCAGCCATTCCCCAATTCATGGGGATCCTTTTTTGCTTCTATGTTTCTGCTTTTATTTCTTTAGCACTTTGAAAGACAATAACAAATATGATGCTGGGGATCCAAATACAATACCGAAAAATGATAGATAAATTATAATAGTCTTTGATACAGGAAGCCTGTTTATGGTTCATAGGGTTGGACATTGAGAGAACCTTAAAGGTCGGCTAATTCAACCCACTCTTTTTCACAGATGAGGAAACTGAGAGCCAGGGCAGTGACATGAATTGTTTGCAGTCACACAGTGAATAAAAGGCAGGGCTGAGATTGGAGCTCACATCCTTAGGTTCCAAAGCTAGAATTCTTTCTACTGATCACTTAGTGTCTCCATTTTACAGGTGAGCAAACAGGTTCTAGAAAAGTGAAGTGACTTGCCCAGGAATCACCAGGTAAAGCGTCAGAGCTGGTTCTAGGCACAAGTCCCATTCTATAAGGCACAAGCACTTCTTCTCTGCCAGGGAGTCTAACTCTGGTTGGTAGGATATGGACCCCCTAACTCCTTTGTCTGGAGGGGTGGATGTCTCCCTGAATCTTCCCTGGGCCCTTCTCTATCACCTTGCATATTCTTTGGTCTTCAGAATTCATAACCCCTCTTGAGCAATTGAGAAGGGACAAAGGGAGAGAGAGGACCAGTCTTACTTGAATTCATACAGCAATCATGGTAGCTAGAGGGTATGGGAGAAAAGGGGATTCAAACCCTGTCCTTGAGGCTGATTTTTTAAAATATCCTGCAGGATAATGATACTCCTGAGATCTGAACTGAGAGAGCAACTCTAACCCTGAAGTCCTGCCTTCACCTCTGTTTTGTGGGTTTTTGTATTTTTTCAAATCTTACATTCAGAATGAAGAAATCACCAGACATTCATTTCCCAATGACATCAGCAGGCATGATGGTTGTAATGTATAATTCAGACCCCATGGTGGAAGTAACAGGCAGGGAGTAGCATTTCACCCTCCTGTCTAGGGCACAATGAATTCTCTTGGGAAGAGAATTTGCCAATACTATTTCTACTTGGAAGCAACCAACCTCCTACCCAATGCAGGAATCCTCAGAGCAATCCCTCTGACAGATAATCTGGTATGTCTTTGCTAGGTTAATCTTTGGCCTAGGCATAGAATCATAAGATTTTTTATTTTGAGCTGGACAGGGCCTCAAAAATTATCTATTCCAATTCATTAATTTTACAGGTAGGGGACACTGAGGCCCACAGGCATGAGGTTAGACTACTAATAAAGGGCAGCTAGGAAGCACAGTGGATAGAGGGTTGGGCCTAGAGTCAGGAAGACTCATCTTCATGAATTCAAATCTCACCTCAGACTGTGTGACCCTGGACAAGTCACTTAACCCTGTTTGCCTCAGTTTCCTCAATTGCAAAATGAACTAGAGAAAGAAATCACAAAACTGCTCCAGTATCTAGTGCCAAGAAAATCCCACATGGAGTCACAAACAGTAGGGTATTACTGAAATGACTGAACAACAGGCAAGATTTGAACTGATTTTTAAAATCTAAATTTGGCACTTTCCTTTACACCTATGTGGAATTCCAATTGTAACACTCCCTTCTGAGGCTACTACTTCAACTTACACATGCAATTATGGTTTGGAGTCCCCAGAGGTACACAGATGCTCAATGACATGATCCTCCAGAATGATAACCCTGAGGCCACTCTTTCCTACATTGTCACTTTGAGCCCCTACCCGTGTGCTCCCCTCAAACAATCACCCAATACCCTCAGTTAGCTTTTAGAAAATGTATTTGCTTAGAAGGTGTAGCAATAGGAATATGTTGGGACCAGCTCAAACTTCTGGCCAGACCTGAGTGTTAAATTTTCTGTGTGAGTATTTACACTTTGGAAATAAATTGGCAAACACTACAAATCAGGGATTTGAGTGATCATTTTATAGATTGTTTAGACCTAAGGAAGTGATGAAGAAAACGTTTATAATTCAGATTAAACTTAAGTGTGTTGTTCATAAAAACATTTTTTAATCAGAGAGCTGATTATTAAACTTTTAATTAGACATTAAACCAGCATATTGCATATAGTAAAAATAGTTGCACCCAACTGGAGTGCACTCTCAAAAAAATATACACAAGGTCCATGAGAAGAGTGGGTTTGAATATGGAGCATAATGATAGTGAAGCGCAAGAGTTCTTGGCTCTGGAGAACCTTTTTCTCCCTCTTTGGAGCCCTTATAAAGTCCCCCCCCTTGGCTCTTTGCCAGGCTCTGAGGGCTAGAGCCTGTCTAAAATTCATAGCTGGCATTCCCATCTGACAAGAGGGGTCATCTTTTCTGAAGCTCCCTTTCCTTGGGTGACTCTTAATCCATGTCTGTGTGTCTGTACTCAGTGGATCTTTTCAGTTCCAAGACAAATGCTATTTCTGCCATTAGCTCCTATCATTCCAGTCCATCAACAAACATTTATTAAGTCCCTACTGTATGCCAAGTACTGTGCTGGGCATTAAGGAGACAAATATGAAAAAGCAAAGCCTTGACCTCAAGGAGTTTGCAGTCTAGCAAAAGAAGAAAGCATGAAAAAGGAAGCTGAAAAGGTGGAGGTGGGTGGGGAGAAGAAGGTACCCAACGCAGGGGCATTTCCATGGCCACTGCTACTGTCATTGTACATGTCTGATCAGCGATGGGACTTGTGAGAGGACGTATCCATCTCCTGACTTCACTGGAGCTGCTAGCTCTGGTTCTCTCCAACCCTAACTAAACCATTTTTGGCCTACGGGCCCCATAGGCAATGGGCCCAGCCCCAGTCCTAGCCGCATGATCCAACCTCTGCTCTAATTAGGTAGGCATCCCTTGCCTTTGTTGATGTTATTTCCCTCCTGAAGATGATCCCTGCATTCACACACACACACACACACACACACACACACACACACACACACACACACCTCTCTGTTTCCCTAAACCCTACCTATCCTGAAAAACTCAGCTAGCACTACCAACACCCATCCAAAGCCTCATGGCCTATATTACATATAGAACTGGACAATTTAGGGATGGAAGAATCCTGAGATGGTATTTTGAATGATTCATTTTACAAATGTGGAAACTGAGACCAGAAGGGTGGGCTCAGCTGACTTGGGCTCTTGTTCACATAGGTAGTAAGTATTATGGAGTCTGGGGACGGGGTCTATGTGTCTCTTTTTGCTCGTTGAGGGCAAATACAATAGTCTCCCGCAGAGTTGGGGATCCCCAGGCTCGGAGGATACATTTTCCCACCACAGTCCTTGTCTCTGTCATTTCCATTCACTCTAGGCCTGGGCTCACCCAAGTCCAGCTTTCTTTTTCCAAAGATCTTTGGCATGGGAGACCTTTTCCCTTCCAGATGAGTTCCCAGTTCTCTTGATTCTTCAACCTCAGTGATCTCCTGTGTCTTTGTGGAAATCTCAACTAGGTCCTTCCCCTGGAGGTTCCCCCTCCTCCCCCACTGGGGCTGCCCTCCACCCCAATGTCTGTGCAGAGGCTGCAGTGGGGGAAGGATAGGATCAGCCCAGCCCACCAGAGGACAGGAGTGAGGATCGCCAGCATCTGACATCACTCGCTTGGTGCATATTCTACCTTCTCATTTCTGTTCTCCATCCTGCTGGCCCTGACAGACTGACTCACTTCAGGAGTTTCCAAGCATCCAGAATCCTTTCTTATAATTCTTCAGGCTTACTCGTGGTCTATTTGCTCAGACTCTTTTTATTATGAATCCCAGCCCTCTCAGAGACGCTTCTGGGCTCAATCACCAGTCTAAACAAGGATGTGCATCCAGTCCCCAATCATTTTTACCTGGGAATTCTGATGGGATGTTTCCACAGGCTAGTAGAATATTAGAAGGTCCTTAGAACATAGAACATCAGAGCCAGGCAGGCCCTTAGAAAACAGGATGTCAGAGCTGGGAGGGCCCTTAGAATAAAGAACATCAAAACTGAAAGAGACTTTAGAACACAAATTATCAGAGCTAGAAGGGATGTCAGAATACAGAATGTCTCAGCTGACCTTAGAATGAAGAATGTCAGAGCTGGGAGTGACCATAGAACATAAGACTCTTTTTTCTTTATTTTTGACATTCATTAAAAAAAAATTTGTGCTCTAAATTCTCTTCCTCCCTTCTGCCCCTCCCTTACCCATTGAGGAGGCAAGCAGTGTGATCTCAATTACACATATGAACATATTTCCATATTAGTCAGAACATAGACTCTTGAATCTAAGAGTCACTTTAGAATAGAAAATGTCAGAGCAGTCAGGGAACTTAAAATAAGGAATGTCAGATCTGGGAGCGCCCTAACAATGTAGAATGTCAGAACTGAAAGTGACTTTAGAACCCAAAATTCCAAGCTGGTAGTGGTCTTAGAACACAGAATGTCAGAGCTGAGAGGGTCATTAGAACACGAAATGTCAGAGCTGGGAGGATCCCTAAAACATGAATGTCACAGCTGGGAGCATCATTTAGAACATGGAATGTCAGAGCCTAAAGGAACGAAAACAGAATGTTAGAACACAAAAGACCTAGCATTTAGATGAAGAAAATGAGATAGAGAAGTAAAATGACTTCTTTAAGTTCACACAGCTGAGGGTGGATTTGAACCCAGGTCTTTCTGAGTTTAGGGCCAACACTCTGTCCACTAAGCCAGGAACTTCCTTGGAGCACAGGAGTTTAGAGCTGAAAGGGATTCATTTTTATTAATTATTCATTAATATTCACTGTTAATCAATTAAGCATTTACTCAGCACCTATTATTCACTAGGCATAGGGGATGCAAAGATTACAACAAAAAAAATCCCTCTAACTTAGAAAGCCCAAGGTCCTCCACTGCATCCCAGGTCAATGCTGGTCATTCTGACTTAGGTCTTTGCCACTGGACTTAGATGGCTCTCGAGGAGAGAGTGAAGCTGATGACTTTGTGCGGCTCTGCCTCACTTAAATCCACTTCATTTGCATATCAGGACATCCCCCTCTCAAAGTCTTTGGTTCTCTTCTAGAATGAAGGAAGAACAACAACCTCTCAGGAAGCTTCCATTCATAGGGATGTGGGATCATAGATGGTGGGGTTTGATGTTAGAGGTCCTCTCATTCAAATCTCTCATTTTACAAATAAATAAATTGTTGTGCAGAGAACTTAGGTGATTTGTCCAAGGTCACACAAGCAGCAAGGGGAAGAACTGGGATTTCAGCTTGGGTCTTCGGACTCTAAGGTCAGAGCATATATAGGATAGGGTGTCCTCAGAACAAATACATATATATAAACTCTGTTTCTGTCTGTCATTTCTCTGTCTTTGTCTCTGCCTCTCTCCCTTCCCCTCTCTTTTCCTTTCTCTCTTTCTCCTTTTCTCCTCTCTCTGTCTCTCTTCTCCCGCCCTAACTCTCCCTCCCTTTCTCTTTCTCCTTCCTCTCTTCCTCCTTCTCTCCCTTCTCTTCCCTTCCTTCTCCCCCTGTCTCTTCTTCTCTCTCTTTCTCCCTCTGTCTCTTCTTTCTTTCCTTGTCTCTCCCCCTTCCCTCTTTTCTCTTTTTTTCTATCTCCCTCTTTCCTCTCTCTCCTTTCTCTTTCACCCATGTGCGGGTCTGGGGGTTGAGCGCTCCCATGACTTTTCGTAGGCTGTCTTTGAAGGGAGTGAATCCCAGAGCTGTGTGTGGGAGACTTGTGGGCCAATGAACTTGGCCACCCTGGCCTCATGCTGTTTTGAGGTGATTAAATAATCTCATGAAGTGGAAAGAGCACTGAACTTGGAGTCAGAGGACCTGAGTTCAAATCCCAGAGTTGACACTTTCAAGCTATATGCATTAGAGTGAGGCAGTTAGCCTTCATAGGCCTGTTCCCTTATGTACAAAGTGGCTTAGAACAAGTATCCTTAAGGGAAAGTCCATAGACACCCACAAAATCTCTGGATAGGTTAAGGGTCCATGCTTTTGGATGGAATGGACTTTATTTTCACTAACTTTCAACTTATAATCATTTCCTTCAATTATCAATGTAGGCAACAAGCATTCTTTTGAAAAGGGTTTCACTGGACTGCCAAAGGGGAGGGAGTTAAAGACCCCCCCCAAATTGTGAAGACCCCCATTAGTTTCCTTTGGGTTCTAAATACTCTGTCACTCTGTAGTGCCTGTTGCAGGACTGCTGAGCCTCCCTATCTGAGTCTGAAGATTATCTCTGATGAGAGTGATTCCTAGGCTGGAGGCTGGGTGGGATGGGAGTTGGGCCTGCCTGAGCTAAGCAATAGCATTTAAGAGTTTCCTCTCTTTCACCAGAATGTGCCCTGGGCAACTGTGCCTTAGACCAATAAATCTAGTCTATAAAAGCCCAGGGAAGCATTGAGCCTCACCAAATAAAACAGATTGAGAAAGATCAGGCTCCGGGGCTCTCTGGAGGTCATGTTCTTGCTACAGGATGAAAGCAAAAGGCAAAACCTATCTGTGGTTTCAGCAAAACCTGTGGGGCTGTGGGCCCTGGGTAAAGCAATCAGGAAACAGAAAACTAGGCTTTGTGGATTATTCAGGATTGGCTGGCTTTCCCCTCCTACCCAGTGAACTTCTGAACTACCTTCCAGTAAGCATGTGCTCTGTGCTCAGTCCTGTCCCTTCTTTGTAGAATGAAGGAGTTGGGCTGGACAGTCTCTAGATCTGGTTCAGTTGTGATATGCCAAGAAGAACTTTTTTATCTTTTCCTCCAAACCTTCCTCATTTTCCAGTTTCCTGATTACTGTCAAGGGCACCAAGAGCAACAGCAACCTCCGCCCCTAAAAAAAAAAAGCTAGTCTATAAGCAACAGATGGTGGAGGGAAGAAGTAAGGCCAAGGAGAAAATATCTGTAGTCTGTAGCAGCTGAGACAACCAAGAACCCATAGCTGAGGAGGGTGGAAAGAGGGGTCAAGATGATTGATCTCTAGATCTCTATCCTTGATGACCCTACATTGTCAGAACTGCCTCCTCACACTGACCTCAGGGTCACCCTGAATCCCTACACTCTCACCCCGACTTTCCAGTCTATTGCCAGATCTTCTCTCTCCCTTCACAACATCTCTAGTATATGGTCCCTTCTCTCCACTCACAGCCATGCCCTGGTCACCCTCATCCCCTCACACCTCTCTCTGTCTCTCTTCTCTCTCCCTAACTCTCCCTCCCTTTCTCTCTTTCTCTTTCCTCTCTTCCTCTTTCCTTCTTCCTGCTTCTCTCCCCTTCATTCTCCCCCAGTCTCTTCCTTTCTCTCTCTTTCTCCCTGTGTCTCTTCTTTCTCTCCTTGTCTCTCTCTGAAAAGGTTTTGGTATTACTTACAGTGCTGGTATTCCTGCTTTAATTCTTTTCCCACTCCAATCTATTCAGCCAACAAAATAATTTTGCTAAAATACAGGTCTGACCATGTGACCCTCCTACTTAATAAACTTTGTTATTGTTCAGTTATTTCTCAGTCATGTCCAGCTCTTTGTGACCCCATTTGGGGATTTCTTGGCAAAGATACTGTAGTATCTTCTGCTCATTTTATAAATGAGGAAACTGAGGCAAATAGGGTGAAGTGACTTGCTCAGGGTCACACAGCTAGTAAGTGTCTGAGGCCAGATTTGAACTCAGGGAGATGAGTCTTCCTGACTCCAGGTCCAGCCCTCTGTGTACTATGGTGCCCCCTAACTATCCCTTAATAAACTTTAGTGGCTCCATACTACCTCCAAGATTAAATATAAAATTCTCTGGCATTTAAAGCCCTTCTCAACCTGACTCCTTCCCACCTTTCCAGTCTTCTTACACCTTGCTCCTTTACTGCAGTGACACTGGTCTCCTTTCTGTTCCTTGAATAAGACACTACGTTCCCTCCCTCTAGGCTTTTGTACTGACCATCCTCCATGACTGGAATAGCCTCCCTTCTCATCTCTACCTCTTGGCTTCCATGGATTCCTTCATTCCAAACTAAAACTCCATCTTCTACCAGAAGCCTTTTCCCAGTCCTTCCCTCTGAGATCTCCTCCCGTTACCTCCGCATTTCATTTGCTTGTATCTTGTTGATGACATATTGTCTCCACCATTACTATGAGCTTCTTGAGGTTGGGACCCATTGTTTTTGTCTTTCTTTGTATCCTCGGGACTTAGCACAGTGCCTGACATCAGTTAAATGCTTGTTGACTGATTGACTCACCTGTTATGTATAGAGAGGAAGACTGAGGCTTGGGACGCATGCGCTTTCCTGGAGGGGGCCTGGTTTGGAGGGCAGGAGACCAGCATTCAAATCCCCCTTCTTTCCCCAACTTGCTGTGTGACTTTGGACACAAAGGGCCAATTTCCTCTTTTAACAAACAGGGCATTACCCCTTTCACAAGAAAGTTGTGAGGATTGAATCAAAAAGTGGGTATGGAAGTGGTTGATGAAAGAGAAAATGTTTTTGGGGCTCTCCAAAGACGTCCATCGGGTCTCCATTATAGCCCGGAAGCTCCCTGAGAGCAGACTGGGAATCCTCTGAGGATTGATACTGTCTTACCCCCATCAGATGAGAAGCTCCCCATTTCCTTCCAATGGGCCCTCATGGTAATTGATCTCCACTCTTCTCCCCTCCCCCTGTTTCCTTCTCTAGGGACCTTGACATAGCAAAGGCAGCACGCTGTTAAGAAGATCAGACTTGTTGTCAAAATACTTGGGTTCAGATCCTAATCCAGCCAACCCCCTGGCTGGGTGACTTTTATCAAATTACTTTGCTCTGGGACTCAGTGTCCAGAGGTGGTTGGGCTGTTATGATCTCCAAAGTCCCTTGTAGTTTGAAGATGATCCTATGATTGATTGTACCAGGTGTCCCATAACCTGCTATCCATTCTGCACTTCTCTCTGAGAAGCATCTTTTTGCTTCCCACTTTGTGAGGCGCATTCCACCCCCCTACTTCTGCCTTCCTTAGTGGTTGGTCAGGTCTAACACCTAGAACTGTCCAGACCTGGGTGGTGCACATGGCCCAGCCTGCCTTAATCCATGCACTGATTCACCTTCTGTGAACCTGGCCCTCTGCCCCTGAAAGTCCTCAGCGCCAGGCTCTGGGCCTGGCTGGGGCGGGCACCCGCATCTAAGCTTCACAATCATTTCCTGCTCGGACTTCCCCCTTGGTTCACACATGCCAAGTTTTAAAGGCAGGGATTTGGTTCGTTCTTGTCTGTGCATCACCTGCATTTAGTTTTGTTGTTGTTGTTAGTTCTTCATTTTCAAAGAAGATCGATGATGTCATGAGGGTGATGCCACGTGAACTGGATTAAGCAAGACTAAGTTGCTCAAAGTCATCAGCCTCACTCTCTCTTTTAGAGTCATTGAAATCCAGTGGTAAAACATAAGTCAAGATGGCTGGCCCTGGCCTGGGATGCAGGGGATGACCTTGGCATCTGCATTGTCTGACCAAGCTCTAAACCCTCCTGAGTGCCTGCTTCAGCTGCCTTCAAGGCCATTGGAACAAAATGTTCTCATCATGCCATTCCTTGGGAGACGTCTTCACTTGCTTGGGGTAGACACCCCCGTAACTCACTAACTGGCTTGAGCCCTGTCAGTTACCCTCAACATGGTTTAGCTTGTCTGCTAAGATGGTTTACCAGGGTGTGGCTATTGCACATACTCCAGCTTCTTGGAGCCACAGGTGGGAGTTAGGTGACAGGTGGACACCAAAGGTGGGTGAGCAGCCCTGAAAAGGGCTCAGCATCCCTCACCCCAGAGATAATAGTCCTGTCTGAACACCCCATGTACCCCTTATACTTTTACTATACTTAATCTAGTGACCAGCACACAGTAGGTACTTAAGCAAGTTCCCTCTTCGGACTTAATTGTTTCTCTTTGTGGCTCCATCATTGGCAGGTACATCTCTCCCAAGTTCGGCAGTCAAATCTCATTAGTTCTACCTCCCTAACATCTCTTGTAGATTCAAGACAGGAAGATTCCTGCCTCTCTACTCCCTCAGCTTCCACTCCAGGCCAGCCTCCTCTTTGGTTTCTCTGCCTCAAGTCCTTCCCCTTCTCCAATCCATTCTCCACAAGCTCCCAAAGTGATTGGGCCATGTCACACCCCTGCTTGTATGTCCCTACTACCCTTAGGATTAAATGCAAATCCTATTCAACATAGAAAACCATTCACAATCTGCCTCCATCTTATCTTCCTGGTATTATTAATCAATACTCCCCTTCATACCCTCTACAATTTAGACCAGGTGGTGAAGCGTTTCTTCATCTCTCCAGCTGCTGGTGCCTCTCTCCTCCCAATTACCTTGAATATATTTTGTATGTACTTATATATGAACACATTGTTACCCCGGATAGAATGCAATCCTCTTGTGAGAAAGGATTGTTTCATTTTTTACTCTGAATTCCTGTCAACTAGCACAGTGCCTGATACATATTTTGTTGTTTTTCAGTCCTGTCCAACTCTTCAGGATCCCATTTGCAATTTTCTTGGCAGAGATACTGGAGTGCTTTGCCATTTTCTTCTCCAGCTCATTGAGGAAACTGAGGTAAACAGGGGGAAGTGACTTGCCCAGGGTCACACAGCTAATAAGTGTCTGATGTCAGATTTGAACTCAGAAAGAGGAGTCTTTCTGGTTCCAAGTGCAGTGCTCTATTCATTGTACCACCTACCTGCCCATTGTAGGGGCTTATGGATTGATTCATTTCTGTAGGTCCCATACAACATCTTCCTCCCTGGCCAGAATATTAACACTAAAGGCTAACATATATATAGTTGGTCAAGAGAGAAAAGATTCTTGAACTTCCATGTCCACCCTGCATGCACCCTAGTTCAGGTCCTCATCAGCCCTCATCTGGACTATTGCAGTGGCTTCCTGCTTGGTTTCTGGTCTCAAATCCCTTTCTACTCCAGTCTATCCTTCACACAGGGGCTGTCGGCATCTATCCTAAAGAACAGGTCTGACCATATCCCTACCCTGCTCAGAACTCTGGTGGCTTCCTATTGCTTCTAGGATCAAATAGAAACTCTTCTATTTGGCATTTAAATCTCTTCACAGTCCAATCCCTTAGTATCTTTGTATTCTTCTTAAACATTACTCCCTGTCATGGCCTCTGCCATCTAGCTCTACTGGCCTACTCACCGTTCTGAGCATATGACATCTCCCATCTCCATGTCTCTGCAACGGCTATTTTTCATGACCAGGATGACCTCCCTCCTCACCTCCATCCCTTGGCATCTCTAGTTTCCTTCAAGACTTAGCTTAAGCCCTGTCTGCTACGTAATTTTTTTTCTCTGATCCCTGTTGCTCCCTCCCAAAAGAGAGTCTACTGATTTTGTACATAGTCTGGACGCACGTGTTGTCTTCTCTGTTAGAATATAAGTTCCTTGAGAGCAGGGACTGTTTCCTCTCTTTCTTGGTATACCCAGGGCTTACCACAATACTTGACACTTAGTAAGTGCAGAAATAAACGCTTGCTGATTGAAAAGATCTGACTCCATCATGCCTTATAGGATTTGAAGCTTTCCTGACCAGAAATCTGGGAAGTCTAGTGTTCTTCCACCACGCTGTCCTCTCTGAGGGTAGACCAATCCCCTTAACCTTGTGCAGGACCCAGTGCCACCTCCGTCTCTCCAGCTCCCCAGGGGATAGGCACTAAGTTAGTGTCCCTTTTGGGAGTAGGATCATCCTCCTCTCTTTGTTCACTCTGAAATGATATCCCAGAAGGTTCCTTCTGCCTCTCCACCTAGGATTCTATTCTCCTCAATTTTGTCTATGGAGTGGTAGAGAAGAAACATTCCTGGACTCAAGAGTTATGGAATCTCCCTTGCATTGGATGGGTTGGTTAGTCAAGCTTCAGCCTTGCCACTTAAGAATTCTGTTACCTTGGGCAAACTTCTTCCTGTCTTTAAACCTCAGTTTCCTCAACTATAAAATGGGATAGTAACACTCAGGGATGCTTATCTGCCATGGTTTTAATGGGGAAAACCCTTAGTTATCTGTTATTTGTAAAGAGCTAAATAAGTAACATGACATAGAGGATAGAGAGTTAACTTTTGAGATAGATATACATGTAGACAGGCAGGTAGATAGACGGAAAGAGAGAGAGAGAAAGGGAGAGAGAGAGAGAGAGAGAGAGAAAAGAAACAAAGAAAGAAAGAAAGAAAGAAAGAAAGAAAAGAAAGAAAGAAATACATGTAGACAGGCAGGTAGATAGACATATAGAAAAAAAGAAAGAAAGAAAAAAGAAAGGAAGGAAGGACAGAAGAAAATGAAGAAAAGAAAGAAAGGAAGGAAGGAAGGAAGGAAAGAAGGAAGGAAGAAAGGAAGAAAGAAAGAAAGAAAGAAAGAAAGAAAGAAAGAAAGAAAAAAGAAAGAAAGATTTATGTATAGACAGGCAGGTAGATAGACATATAGAAACACAGATAAACATAAAAAGAAAGACAGATGATGGATGGATGAATAGATAGATAGACAGACAGACATAGAAAAGTGATATAGTTTTAATTAAGTGCTTACTGTGCTGGGCACTGTGTTAAACTCTGAGGATACAAATACTAAGCAGCAGGACCATCCCTGCACTCAGAGGGCTTATATTCTAAAGAGAGAAAAGCAAGGTAGAGTGGGAGGGCAGGCAGCATGGTCCCAGATGCCAGGAGTGGCTTGGAAGTTTGGTCATAGTTAAAATAAGACTTGTAGCCCACCTCTTAGAGCTGGTTTCCTGGAGGAAGGGGAAGGGAAGGTAGAGTCCAAGATTCTGGTACCAATAGGGAAAACTGAGAAAGAGAGTCTGGGCTTACAATTGGACTCTGACATCTCCTACTGGCTATATAACCCTGGACAAGTCCCTCACCTGCCTGGTGGCCCCAGGCTATTCTCTGAAGCATGAGGCAAGTGCTGATCTGCACAGAGGAAATTTCCTTACTGGGAGCTCCCAGGTATGTAAAACAAAGGTCTGGTAAATAAACACACTCCCTCCCTTACCCTTCCTAAAGATATTATAGTTGCATTTGTTTATTTCTTGTGGGGAATGGGGTAGAGATAGATAGAACTACTGACTTGCCAGTGTTGGTCTGGGTCTTGAATTTCAGGGCGTCCAATCTCATGGAGTCACGAAGAGTTGGACATGGCCGAAATATATAATTTGATCCCATTGACTCACTGATCTCATCGGGTGATTCTCAAAACAGCTAACATGCCATAGCCAACTACAAAGTTTTGAGAGGGTGTGAGTAATTCATATTTCTATGCCTTTCCATTCCTTTTCTTCTGGCCTCCAAAGCAATTCCTTCTTAACAACCTCGTGAAATATGGAACACAAACTTTATTATCCCCATTTTACAGATGGTGTGAGGCTCAGAGGAATTAATGCCATCCAGTTTGAGGTGGGTCTTGAACTCACGTCCTGACTCCAAATCTCAATCTTCACATTTTTGCTGTGCTATTAGTAAACTTGGGAACTGTGATTACAATTGGCAGAGAGAAAGTGGCATGGGGAATACAATAGAAAGAACAATGGCTCTGGAGTCAGAAATCCTGGGTTCAAATTTCACCTCTGACTTTGTACCTGTGATCTTGGTCAACAAGATATTCAACCCCGATGGTGTGAGCGACTGATTTCATGGTAGGATTCAGAGTATTCAACCGAGACAATTTCATGCCCACTGGCCCATTGTGGAATCTGAAACTCTGTCTTTTGGAGTTACCTCTTTGAGTAAGGCATTGTTTATATAAACTTAAAATGCAGCATAAATAAACGTAGCACTTTAGGGTTTACTAAACTTTTTATACCCTTTATCTCATTTGATTCCTTTTTTTTTTGGAGGGCAATTGGGGTTGAGTGACTTGCCCAAAGTCACGTGGCTAGCAAGTATGTCAAGCATCTGAGGCTGGATTTGAACTCAGGTCCTCCTGACTCCAGGGCCAGTGCTCTATTCACTGCGCCACCCAGATGCCCCATTTGATTCTGACAATAACCTTGTGAAGGAATTATTGTACTATTTTTCCCTTTTTATATATTTGGAAATGGTGGTTTGTAGAAATTAAATATGTATATGTATGTGTGTATATATGTATATTACATATTACATATACATATTATATATGTATAATATGTTTATACATATTGTTGTTCATTTTCAGTCATATCCAACTTTTCATGACTCCCATTTGGACAAAGATACTGAAGCAGTTTGTCATTTCCTTCTCCAGTGTGTGTATATATGCATATTATATATGTATATATAGAGATATGTGTACACACGCACACACACACACACACACACACACACACACACACACACAGCTAAGATGTGTTGGTAGAATCTGATTCCAGATCTCTCCTGGCTCCCAGTCATACTTTCTGCTGTCACAAGATACCTCTAGGAATAGTGCCAAGACATGGGCACATTGGTGCCTGGAACCTAATCATTGTAGGCCAGTCCGTCATACTAGCTGTCTGCCACTTTAGAGATCAGAACACTAGAATATGACAGGACAGGACAATTTTTCTCTGGTCTAAGGGCTCAGCAAAGTCTGAGTCTCTAAGGATCCTGGCATCTTACAGTTAATCTTTAAGGTTTGCTAGTTAAACCTCCCTCTCCATTCAGGAATCCTCCTTGTAACCTCCATGATGCATCTGCTTAAACATTCTTAGTATCAAGGAATTCAGCACCTCACCAGGAAATCATTCCATTTTGGGAGAGATGGCCATAAAGCCAGGATGCTCTCCCCTTCAGGCTTTTCTCCTTACCTACCACAAAACACACAGACACACCTAAAAGGCAGATGGAAGATTCTAGGAATGATAAAAAGCACATTGTGCAATCACAATTGGTGGTGGTGCTGGGGTTGCATTGGGACACCATCCCTCATAGACTGTAGAGCTTAGAGAGATCTTAACACATTGAACAACAGAGCTGGGAGGGAACTTAGAACATGCCATGTTGGCACTGAAAGTTTGGAACATGGAATGCCAGAGCTATCAGGGATCTCAGAGATAACCTAGCTGAAACCCTCTTCTTTGACGGATGAAGAAAACTGGGGCCCAGAGAGGGAAGCCATTTACCCAAAGTACCAAAGCTTGGGACAGAATCAGCACAAAAATCTAGATCTTTGGCCTCCTGTCCTGAGCCTTTTTATGCTATATCATAATATGAGGGCACTAGGCTTCTGGAGGGCAGGTGAAGGGGGGATAAAGCTGGGGGACCTTGAATAACAACTTTTCTGGTTTCACAGTTAGAGGCAGCTGGTGGCTTGGTGGATAAATTGCTGGGCCTTGGGGTCGGAAAAACCTCAGTTCAGACACTTAATAGCTGTGTGACCGTGGGAAAATCATTTAACCTCTGTTTGCCTCAGTTTCCTCAGATGTAAAATGGGAATAGTAGTAGCACTTACCTCCCAAGGTTGTTGTGAGGATCAAATGGTATAATATTTGTAAATGTGTATTCTGTACCTGGCACAGAAGAGTTGCCATACAAAAGAATTCTTCCCTTTTCTCTCCTAGTTCTGTTCTCTGTGTCTTCTTGGGTTTCAAGGACTGGTTCGACAGAAGAAGACTGTGTTGGGAAAAGGTGAAGACCTCTGGTTTGGGAAAAGCTGTTGAAGGAAGGGGCAAGTCAGGGCTGGTTTCCAGAGCTGGCCAGGCTCCCAATAACAGATGAAGGCTAGGGAGCTGATGTGTGGAGTAATGGGGGTTGAGGTGAGCATGCTTGTAGATACCCTCTTGTCTGATAAGATTTGCTTATTTTGTAGGGGGAACATGGGGACTGTTTCTCTTTGGTTTTTGGTGGAACCAATGCCCGTTTTTCCTCAGAAGAAATATAGACAACTACATTGAATCCCGTGATAACGGGTCAGAGGGTCTTAGAGGATAAATATCTAAGCTGGTGGGCAGGCACCTTAGATCAGAGAATGTCAGTGCTGGGAGAAACTTTAGAACACAGAATGTTTGAATTTTGAGTGAATTCACACTACAGAATGTCAGAGGTAGATGGACCCTCAAGACATAGAACTCAGAAATGGAAGAGGTCTTATAACAGAGACTATAGAGCTGGCTTAGCACAGAATGTCTGGCTTGAGAGGTCCTCAAAGATCTCTGAAGACTGAAATCTTGTCTGTTGTTTCATGTCTCCTTCCCCTCAGCAGCCCTACCTCCAAATACGTGGGTGTGGGCCAAGTCCACTTGACGCTCAGTCTTGGATATCAGCTAGGTGTCAGGCAGCTGTGGGGCTGAAGGGCGAGGTATTATGGGCAGGATGACAACAGACCCAGAAAATGCAGCAGCTCCCAACAGGCAAGGACTAATTGCTGCCTAGATGATTTCAACAGACTGAACAGTGTAGATCAGAGGATTACAAAGCTCTTTAATCCACCTGCCGCAAATCTAGTGAAGGCGCCATCATTCCTCAATTTCCTAACCCCATTCTCCAGGTGACTGGACAGTTGCATGTTTCTGGGCACTGAGGTACTGGGAAGGCCTTTATAGGAAGGGGTTGAGTTTTTTCAGTTCAGAAGATTTAGGGATGGGAGGGCTCTGAAAGCCCAGAATGAACTGGAGGAGAACTTAGAGATCATAGAATTCAACCCTGTCATTTAAAAAAATCAGCTTTATTTTATTTTCAGTTTCAAATTCTCTTCTTCCCCCTTTTCTCCCTCTCTTATCCACTGAGAAAGCAAGAAAAATCAAATCTATTACAGGTATGTATAGTTGTGCAGAACAAACTTCCACGTTGGTTATTTTTTTAAAAATCATGAAAAAGGAAGGAGTGAGGGAGGGAAGGAGGGAGGGAAGGAGGGAGGGAAGGAAGGAAGGAGGGAAGGAAGGAAGGAAGGAAGGAAGGAAGGAAGGAAAGAAGGAAGGAAGGAAGGAAGGAAGGAAGGAAGGAAAGAAGGAAAGAAGGAGGGAAGGAAGGAAGGAGAGAAAGAAGGAAGGAAGGAGGGAAGGAAGGAAGGAGGGAAAGAAGGAAGGAAGGGAGGGAGGGAGGAAGGAAGGAAGGAGGGGAAAAAAGGAAGGAAGGAAGGAGGGAAAGAAGGAAGGAAGGGAGGGAGGGAGGAAGGAAAGAAAGGGGGAAGGAAGGAAAATTGTCCTTCGTTCTCAAAGAGGACCAAAATGACATCATTATGTTGGGGTCAAAGTACAGTCTGTCTGACTGTAGCTGTTCAGACTAATATAAGCTTAGAATGTTCTACCACGGGTCGGGAGCAAATAGTCCATATGAACATTTGGAGTGGAAATGTCTTTAAATTCACACATCTCACATTTCTTTTGAATGAATGCAATTTTTTCCTCATAGAGTACAGTGCCTTCTTTGATGTGGGCACGCCATGCTGGGTGGTCCTGTGCCAATGTCTCCCATGTCTCACAATTGATTCCAAAGTTCTTCACAGAGGCTTGGAGACTTTCACTTCTTTTGATCTTTGTGTGAATGCTTGCCTTCTGTGAATTCTCTGTAAAATAGTCTTTTAGGAAAACATATATTTGACATTCAAACAATGTGGCCAGTCCGTCAGAGTTGTGCTCTCTGCAGTAGACTTGGAATGCTCTAGTTCAGCTCAAGAAAGGACCTCAGTGTCTGATACCTTATCTACCAGATGATCTTCAGAATCTTCCTAAGAATTCAAATGGAAGTGAATCATTTTCCTGGCATGGAGCTAGTATACTATCTAGATTTCACAAGCATACAACAATGAAGTCAGCACAGCTCTGTAGACTTTCAGTTTGGTAGTCAGTCTAATACACTTTCTCTCCCACACTTTCCTTCAAAGCTAGCTCTGGCAATGTGTGCATCAACCTCCTCGTCTATGTATACATCTATGGGAAGTATACTGCCAAGGTAAACAAACTTATCCACAGCATTCAAAATTTCTCCATTTGCTGTAACAAATGGTTCCATACATGGATGGTATGGTACTGGCTGGTAGAGCACGTCTGTTTTCTTGGTGTTAATTTTCAGTTCAATATTCTATTGGCACCTTAGTCTCAGGGGCTTCATTGAGTGCACACTTATCTGTGAATAAAAAAGTCATGCATCCACCAACTCTTCCTCCACTTTTAGTCTTAGCTTGTAGCCTTTTCAAATTAAATAATTTACCAGCAATGAGATAGCTGACCTTAACGCCATTTTTATCCTCATTGAAAGCATTTAACAACATTGCTGAAAACATCATGCTAAAAAGCATGGGAGCAAGCACACAATCCTTCATTCCATTATTGACTGGGAAAGTGCTAAAGTATTGTCTATTATCCAGAATCCATGCTAGCATGCCATCATGAAAGGAAGGAAGGAAGGACAGAAGGAAGGAAGAAAGGAGGGAAGGAAAGAAGAACAGAAGGAAGGAAGGAAGAGAGGGAGGGAAGGAGGAAGAAAGAAGGAAAGAAGAAAAAAGAAAAAGAAAGGGAGGGAGGAAGAAAGGAAGGAAAGAGGGGAAGAAAAAAGGAGGGAAAGAAGGGTGGGAAGGAGAAAGGAAAGGAAAGAAACAGGGAAAAGATGGAGGGAAGAAAGGAGGAAAGGAAGGAAGGGATGGAGGTAGGGAAGGAGGAAAGGAGGTAAGAAGGGAAGCAAGGAAAAAAAGAATGAAGGAAGGGAGAGAGAAAATAAGGAAGGAAAGAAAGAAAACATATTTCAGTCTGCACTAGATCAGACAGTGTGGGCTGGGAGGGAACTTAGGATACAGTATTCCAAGTTCAAGGGAATTTACACTCTAGATGGATCCTTAAGACAGAATGCCAGAGCTGGAAGAGATCTTATAGCATAGGTTAGCAGTGCTAGGAATGGCTGAGAGCACAGAATGTCAGATGTGGGAAGGACCTCAAAGATCTCCGAAGACTAAGCTGTTGTCTGCTCTTGTGTGTCTCCTTCCCTTCTTCAATTCTACCCTTCACCCCAGAGCCTGGGCCTACTTTCTATCTGGAGGTGGATAACACATTTCATCACTAGATTTGTCAGCCCCTCATTTTACAAATTGGGAAACAGAGGCCCAGAAAGGAGAAGTGAATTCCCTAGGGTCATAGGTCCCGTTGAAAGGCACAACCTGGGTTGGGACTCAGTTCTCCACCCAGTCCAGTACTCTTTCCATAACACCACACAGTTTTCCCTGGGCTCCACCCCAGATCCTTGGCCAGATTCAGTTGCGGTTTTGCCCAAAGTCACACAGGTATTAAATCCCAGGGCCTGGAAACTAATCCATGATTCTGACTCCAAAATTCAGCATTGTTTTGAAGTTACCAAATCTAACCCCAAATCTCCCTTTCAACCCAAAGTCATGGGTTGGAATGTGGGTTGCCACCCCTTTCCCCCATCCCTCCCGCCCCATGTCACACCAGGAGGCAGCCAAGGTTAACTTTGATCTGTCTCCTTTTCTGTCCCACCCTGATTCCCCCACCAAGATCAGATGAGCTCACCGGTGCAAATTACCTTCTCCAGGAAGCTGTCCTCAGCCTCCTCCTCCCAGCCACCAGGCGCCTCTCCCTCCTAAGAATTCCTCTGTACTCATTCTGTTCTTATTTCTTACTTTGTGCTGGAGACCTGTGTGTGCTTCCATAGGCTCATGCCTCATCTCCTTCCTAAAGAGAGATCTCCCACACATTGGGATTCAGTGTTATGGCCGCTTCATCTCTGTGTGTAAAATTAAGAGGTTGGACGAGATGACCTTTGAGGTTCTTTCCATCCCTAAATCTATTATTCTATGAACTTCCACTCTGGTTATGGAGACACAGTCTACATCTTGGGAAAAATCCCTGATTAGAGGAAAAGTCTCTGATTATAGAGACACACTCCCTAACCTCGGTCTGAAAGAATGTCCACCAGGAAACCAAGGAAATAAGCATCAGGCCAGGCTCTGGCCATGTTTCTAACCAGTGTTTGATCTTTTGGTAGTTTTCTCATCTGTAAAATGAAAGGATTGAATTAGATGGTCTCTAAGATCACTTCCAGGTCTAGGAAGCTAGAATGGGGTGGGGGCAAGGAGAGGGTAATCACTGCTCTCAGGAATCTTCCAGTTTGATGGGGGTAAGACATGGTTTCCAGACTCATGGAGCCCTATCGGGAAGTTGTTGTTCAGTCTTTTTTCAGTCATGTCCAGGCCTTCATGACCCCATTTGAGATTTTCTTGGCAAAGATACTAGAGTAGTTTGCCATTGCCTTCTCCAGCTCATTTTACAGATGAGGAAACTGAGGCAAACAAGGTCAAGTCGGACTTGCCCAGGGTCTCGCAGTATGTGCCTGAGGCCAGGTTTAAACTCAGTGAGATGGGTCTTCCAGACTCTAGGCATGTCACTCTGTCCACTGCAACATCTAGGTGCCCCGTTTTGGGAGGAGAGGGCAGTAAATTGTCTTTCCCCTCGAGGAAATTCCAGTCAATAGGGTTTCCTCCCCTTAGGGAGTTTCAGGCTGGAAGAGGAAGACAGTTGATGTTTTCACCAAGCTCACAGGTTAAGGGCTGAGAGATAGTCTCTGCCTCAAGAAGCTTCAAGTCTTAGACGAGGAGACAGTGCCTGGAATATTCCCAGTCATGTGGGAAAGATAGTCTCTGAGCTCAGGAAGTCTCCTGTTTTAGAGGAAAGATAAAGTGCTTACCCTCAGGGAGCTTCCCGTGTTATGGACGAGTCACTGTTTTACCTAAGCAGGAGATCCCCAGTGACAGACAAAGGCATTCAGTGGACCAAAAATCTTCCTCACCACATTGTATCCCCAGCTGTCCTCCATCCATAGCTCAAAGACCTCCAGGGACAGAAGCCAGTAACATCTCCAAGTTGCCTGCCCAGTCTGGGCTTGCTCTAAATCTTAGGAAATTTTTCTGCACATGAAGCCTATATCTGCCTCTAAAATTTCTGCTCATTGGTCCCAATTCTACCTTCCAGGGCTGAGCAGATTAAGCCTGCCCCTTATTTCATATGGCAGGTCTTCAGACATCCAAATACAACTGCTAGGTCCCTCCCTTCCTCTTCTCCTTTCACTTCTTTGTTTCCTGGCTAAAGATTTCTTATCCCTTCAGTGGATCCTCACATGGCATGGTCTCAAGGCCTCTTTCTGGATGTTCTCCTGTTTATTAAGGGTCTTCCTAATTTGGGGCCTTAGAACTGAAGACAACTCCCTAGGTGTGACCTGGGGACCAAGGCAGAGTGAAGAGAAGTGAGTGTCTCATCCCTCTGTCTCTGTCTCTCTCTGTTTCTGTCTCTCTCTTCTCTCTCCCTCTCCCCCCTCCTCTCTTTCCCTCCCCTCTCCCCTCCCCTGTACCCCTCTCTCCTTTCTCCTCCCTCCTCCCCTTTCCCCCTCCCTCCCCCCCACCCCGTCTCATTTGGACGCTTAACCTCCCATTCTTAGCTAACACTAGCTGCTGTATCACACTGCTGACTCATGCTGTTTGCTATCCCCTAAAACAGTACTACAATAGATTATTTTCAGATGAGCTGATAGCCACATTTACTCCATTTTGCCCTTATATAGTTGATTTTTTGAACCCAAGTGTAAGGCTTTGTGTCTTTGTATTATTTTTATGAATATTTATCTTATTAGATCTGTTTTTTCTTATTGTTCAGTCATTTCTGACTCTTTGTGACCCATTTGGGTTTTCATGGCAAAGATACTGGAGTGGTTTGCCATTTCCTTCTCCATCTCATTTTATGGATGAGGAAACTGAGGCAAACAGGGTTAAGTAACTCAGCCATGATCACACAACTTATAAGTGTCTGAGGCCAGATTTGAACTCAAGAAGATGAATCTTCCTGACTCCAGGCCTGATGCTCTGTGCCCTCTGCCACCTAGTTCATTGATCTGGTCATTCAATCACTTCCAAATCTCCCAGACTGTTCCATTGTCTTGCTCACATTTCTCCATTTTGCCCAGAAGGACAATGTGAAAGACTGTCAAATGCTTCAGTAAAATCTATGTAAATTCTCTTGGTAGAATTCTCCTGATAGACCAGTTGAGTAACCCTGTCAAAAATTGAAATAAGCTTAATGAGGTATGACTTGTTCCCGACGAAGCCGAGTCGGGTCTTTGTGATCATCATTTCCTTTTCCAGATAATTGTGAATGATCCCTTTAATCATATGTTTTGCAGTTTTGGAGGAACTGAAGTCAAGCTCGCTAGTTTACAATTTGCTCTGATCTTTCCTTTCTGTGAAGCAAAGTAATATTCACCTTTCTTCAGTCTTGTGGCACCTCTCCTGTTATCCATGAACTTTTTCCTAAGAATAATTTCTTATCAATATCCTTTTTTTAGTCACTTAAATTTCCACCTGTATTTCTCCTCCTCCCAAAGAGTCATCCTTTATGGCAAAAATTATTGTTTTTTTCTTTTAAAGAAAAAGTGGAAGAAGAGAAAAAGATCAGCAAAACACATCAACATATTAAAAAATGTGCAATATCCATACTGGTGTGATCCCTCACGTGTGCCAAGAAAAGCAAGTAGGCAGGTGCCTTCTCATGTCTCTCCTTTAGGACCAAACACATTCCTTGTAATATTGCAACATTTGTTTCGATTGCTTTGTGGTCACTGTTCCTGCAGTTGTGTTGCTTACTTCACATTGTTTCTTCTAAGTCTTTCTGTACTTCTCTGTATTTCTCATTATCATACTCCGTGTTTATCATTTCTTACAGCACAGTAATATTCCATTACATCCAGGGATATTTAACAATCATCTTTCTGAAAAAGTGTCCCCAAAGCACCTTTTGGTTTCAGCATAATAACATTTTCCCAACTCTTTCTTAAGTTTAGACAATCAATCAAATAAAAATAATAACAATAAACAAATATATCTGACTGGCACAGTGAATAATGTATTCAGCCTGGAGTTAGGAAGACCTGAGTTCAAATCCAACCCCAGTCATTTACTAGCTGTGTGACCTTGGGCAAGTCATTTAACCCTGTTTGCTCCAGTTTCTTCAACTGTAAAATGGGGATAATAATAGAAACTTTGCAGGGTTGTTGAGAGGTTTGTGAGATATTGGGAAAGGCTTTAGCATAATGCCTGGTGCGTAGAAGGTGCTACATAAAAGCTTTCTGCCTTTTTCTTTCTCTCCACTGCACATTCACCAATTCCTGAAGTGTAAATACCTACGCTGAAAACTTAAGATAATTTGAGCTAGCTCCAGTATACTCCTATTACATCCATGTGCCACAATTTGTTTACCCAATCTCCAATTCATGGATGTCTATTTTGTTTCCAGTCCTTTGTTATCACAAAAAGTGCTACTATAAATATTTTGATATATAGAGAGCCTTTCTTTTTTTTAATTAGTGATCTCCTTGGGGTGCCTACCATTAGTGGAATCCCTGAGTTGAAAGGTATAGATATTCGAGCCACTTCATGTGCATGATTTCAAATTTCTTTTCAGAACACTAATTCACAGGTCTACCAACAATGCATTAGTGCATCTAACCTTCCACAATCCCTGCAACATTGATTATTCCCTTCTCTTGTCATCTTTACCAATTCAAAGGATGTGAGGTGAAACCTTAAGCTTGTTTTAGCTGATAATTCTCTTAGTATTAGTGATTTGAAAGTTTCTTCCATATGACTGTTAATACTGTGTATTTCTCCTCTTGGAGACTGTTTGTTCCTATCCTTGGATCTACTGTGGAATGGCTTTTGGTCTTATATATTTCCATTCATTATCTATAATTGGTAGATATTCCATGAACTTTCAGAGGATTTAAAAGTGATCAGGAACCACATTCAATTCAAGTCAGCAAACCTTTATTAAGAACATAAGGTTCCTTTCCTTCTACTCTACAGGGCTTGTTTCCAGTTCTCTGCTATATTAACATGGGATATCTTTGAGGGCAGGAACTATTTTTGTGTCTTCTCCCTTCTTTGTGTCCCCAGAGTTTAGCCCACTATCTGGCATAATATATAGTAAATGCTTAAAAATGTTGTTCATTGATTGACTGATAAATGCCACAGACATAAAGTCCAAACAAATTCGGTCCTTACAATGAGTTTATGTTCTCCTTTTCCAGAATTTATTTATTTTTAGTTTTCAACATTCATTTCCACAAGATTTTGAGTTCCAAATTTTCTCCCCATCTCTCCCCTACCCCCACTCCAAGATAGCAGGCATACTGCATACCCCTTCCCCCAGTCTGCCCTCTCTTATATCACCCCAATACCCCTCCTTACTCCCTTTCCTCTTACTTTCTTGTGAGCAAGATGGATTTCTATATCCCATTGCCTGTTTATTTTTTTCCCGGTTGCATGTAACAACAATTTTTTAGCATTTGTTTTTAAAGCTTTGAGTTCTAGATTCTCTCCCTTCTTCTCTCCTCACTGAGTTGATATTCTCCTAAGCAGATACAACATGGCCCAGCTAAATAAATAGCAGATGATTGAAGGCAGAAGAGAAAACTATCAACTGGGAGGTATGGAAAGTAAGATCCTCTAAGTAAGAGGTAGTATCTCAGCTAAATTCAAAAGCAGTAAGTTAGGAGAGAGTGCATTCCAGGCATGAGGACAGCCTGTGTAAAGGCAGAGAAGTGGAAGATGTCTAATTTGGGGGAGACGCTGGTATGGCAGTTTGGCTGCAATGATGTAGGCCAATTCTCTTAGTTACCTGGGATTTATTTCATCTGGATGACTTGAACTGATCAGTAGATGCTAGGTGTTCTCTTTCAACACCCAACTAAACATTTTTGCTCTGCCCTTTCCAGTTCAAAGATCATTTTCCTTGGCAGAGGAAACATTAGTAAAACAAAACAAAACAAAAAGTTGAGTAATTCTGCCTTCTCTGTGCTGTCTCTTTGCCATCATTCCAGCCTGAGAGTGGAGCCATAGTGTCTGCCCTCAGGGAGCTCCCAGTCCCATGGTACAGACATAGTCTCTACAGTCATAGAATTTTAGATTTGGAAAGAGAATTTAGAGCATATGTAATTCAACCCCTTCATTTGCTAGAAGGGGAAATCCTAGGCCCAGAGATGGGAAGGTACTTGCCCAATGTCTAATAATAAGATCTAGAGTGGAAATCAGGTCTCCTGACTCCTAGTCTAGTCCTTTTTCTATCACATCACCCTGTCCCCAGTAATATGCAACTCCACCCTTATCCTTTGGTCAAAGTCAGCTGGTCTGACTGTCCTTGATGGCAAGCCCTTGGAAGACAGAGAACACATGCCCAATGGGCTTGGTATAGAGCCCAGACCAACGCCACACACATCTGTAATTAAATGCTGCTGCTGATGATAGTAAGGTCTGGACGCTCACAAGTCAAGGATAATGATAGTAGCAATAATAACAGTAACTCACAAAATCTCTATCGTGTCTTAAGGTTTGTGAAATGCTTCATGGATTTATCTGATTTGATCCTCACAACAATCGTGTGTGGTAGGTGCTGCTATTATTTCCATTTTATAGATTAGAAAACCGAGGTAATTGAGAGGCAGCATAGGATAGTGATTGGACACTAGATTTGGAATCAGGAAGAAATGAGCTCAAATCCCACTCAGTTACTCATCAGTTGTGTGATCCTGGGCATGTCACTCAACCTCTCTGTACCTCAGTTTCCTCATCTGTCAAATAAGGGAATTGGACCCTTCCAGTTTTAAACTTACGATCTCATGATCCTTCCAATATTTGGAGGATTCCCGGGCATCTCTAGGATTATCTCTGTGTTTTCCCTATCATTAACTGAATGCCAAAATTCCTTAAAAATCTGGTATTTGAGACCTTTCATACCTTGTCCCTCCCCCACTTTCCCAAAATTCTTATATCTTATACCTCACCCTCCATCCCTATATATATATATATATATAGATAGATAGATAGATAGATATCTATCTATCTATCTATCTATCTATCTATATATATATAAAATTCTTTTTCAAGGCATTCTCTTCTCTTCATTGGATTTTTATGCTTCTCATACCATTTGACCTATTCTGGTTTTTAAGGTATTATTTTCTTCAATATTTTTTGTGCCTCCTTTACCAAGCTATTGATTCTTTTTTCATGATTTTCTTGCATCACTTTTATTTCTCTTTCCAATTTTCCCTCTGCTTGTCTTACTTTATTTAAAAAACATTTTTAAAAGCTCTTCCATAGCCTGAGACCAATTCATATTTTTCTTCAAGGCTTTGGATGTAGCAATTTTGACTTTGCTGTCTTCTGAGTTTGTGTTTTGATCCTCCCTGAAACCATAGTAACTTTCTGGAATCAAGATCTTTTTCTGCTTTTTGTTCATTTTTCTAGCCTGCTTCTTGACTTTTAACTCTATGCTAAAGTGGGACTCTGCTTCCAGAATGGAGGAGGCACTGTCCCAAACTTTAGGGTTTTTGTGCAGCTGTTTTTAGAGGTAATTCTAGGGACCTGTAAGTTTTCAGTTCTTCCAAGTATGATCTATGGAGAGATGTGTTTAATACTCTCCTGGTCTGTGGTCTGGTTTGGGAGTGACCACAAGCAATCTTTTCTGTTCTGGAACTGAAATGATGGAATCCACTCCACTATGGCCACAAGCTCTGGTGTGCCAGTGTTCCTCCTCACCCTGGAACAGAAACCCACAACTGTGGCCCAGAGTGCCTAAGTATGGGTAATGCAACAGTCTTTCCCCCAATGCCAGCAAAGGGACCCCTGTAATCTCCTTCTGACCAATTGTCTGACCCCCTTACTATCTGTAGGCTGAGACGTCTGGAAACCACCACTGCTGCCACTGATTCAGTCATGAATAATTCAGTTGTGCCCCCCACTTCCCGCAAAGACCTACTACTGGTTTGCTGGGGTGTGCCCTACTCTGAACTGTGCGCCATTCTCACCCCACTGTGACAGACTTTTCCTGCTGACCTTCCAAGTTGTCTTAATTGTTTCACCCCATCCTTTTGTGGATTATGCTGCTCTCGAATTTATTTTGAGGCATTATTTAAAGTTGTTTGGAGGGGTTTTGGGTAGAACTCAGGCTATTCCTTACCTTTTCTTCACCATCTTGGCTCTGCTCCCAACAAACTTTTTAAAAATTATTTTTATTTATTTTGTTAAATATTTCCCAATTACATGTAAAAAATTTAACAATCATTTTTTTTTAAATTCTGAGTTCCAAATCCTCTCCATCCCTCCTTGAGAAGGCAAGCAATTTGATTCCATTTATACATATGAAGTTATTAAAAACATATTTCCACATTAGCCATGTTATAAAAGAAAGCACAAACAAAACAATAAAATAAAGAAAGTTTTAAAAAGTCTGCTTCCATCTATACTCAGAGTTCATCAGTTTCCTCTCTGGAGGTGGAGAGCATCTTTCTTCATGGGTCTTTTGGAATTGTCTCAGAGTAGCTAAGTCTTTCACAGTTGGTCGTCCTTACAATATTGCTGTTACTGTAACACACCCTTTAATCCAATAAAACACCACCCTTCTTTCTGCTCTTCAAACAAGACAGTCCCTCTTCCAGCTGTGGGCATTTTTACTGGCCATCTGCCATGTTTGGAGGGCTCTCTCCTCATTTCTGCCAACTGGTTTCCCTCTTTTTCTTTAAGTCTCAGCTAAAATCTCACCTTTTACCCAAAGCCTTTCCTGATCTTCCTCAATGCTCCTGCCTCCAATCCATTGCTTATCTCCAGCTCATCTTGTTGTACATCATTGTTTGCATGTTGTCTCCCTAATTAGATTGAGAGTTAGTTGAGGGTAGGGATTTTTTTTCCCTGCCTTTCTTGGAGTCCCCCAGTGCTTAACTGGCACACAGTAGGCATTTAATAAATGTCTGTTGACTCACTGATTGATTGATCCAGACAATGCAAGGTGATGGAGGAAAATTTGAGGAGGTTACCGTTATTTGTGAGTGGGAATAAGAAGAGGCTTCATGGAGTAGATTTTCTTCCATTCATCCTCTCCCCCTGCCTCCAGTTTCTATTGTTCATTTGAAAGGTAGGATATTTCCCACAATAATGTGGATATAGCCATTCTTCCCTTTGACCAGATCAAGTCCTATGCCCTTTGTGAAGTGACTGACCTGATGTTACATGGTATGAGTGATACAACAGGGAGAGAAGAGGAGTCAAAAGATGTGGGTTCAGATCTTGCCTCAGATACTAGCTGTGTGACCTCAGTTGAGTCTCTTACATTTTCTGTGCTTGTTTTCTCTTCTGTAAAATAAGGGACCTCTAGATCCCTTCCAATTCTCCGTTTATGATTCTATGAGCTTGTCCAGAGTCACATAACTAGGAAGTATCTGAGAGAGAGTCTAATAAGGGCTTCCTTACTCTAAGTCCAAGGCTCCAGCTAGGATACCCTAGAAAGCCTCTAGTCCAACACCCACTCCATCTCTGCGCCCCCTCCATTTTAAAGAAGAAACTGACTCCCATACTGGTAGTCACTTGCTCAAGTTGACTCCAATCAAGCATTCTTTCCACTGCACCATCTGGACTCTTCTAGAGGAGAAGCTAAGGGGCTCCCCCAAAATAAGTAGAGAACCAAAAGTTTGTCCTTTATTCCCAAAGAGGACCATGGCATTGGGAAGGTGATGTCATGACTTGCAAATAAATTGGATTTGAGTGAGGCAGGGCTGTGCAAAGTTGTCACCAGCCTCACTCACCTCCAGAGCCACCTGGGTCCAGTCGCCAGAGATAGATCAGGACAAATGGGGATGGTACAGGATGCGGTGGGAGACCTTGGTCAAGGAGAAAACCAGATAGCCCTGGGAGGAGAGAGCTCTGATGCAAGCCTCTCCCCTCTGCCCATCATTCCCATGTCAGCCCTGTCCCTTTGCCTTCTTCTCCCCTGGGTAATTACTGACATGGGCCAGTGGGGTCTGAGCCTCTTTTCTTTTCCAGCAATGAGTCACTGGCACATGTGGCTTCCTGTCATTAGGGCCACGGCTGACCTGGGGCAGGCTGGGCAATCATTGCAATGAATCTTTCTCCCTCACTCAGGCTGAGTCAAAGGCCCTCTGTTTGTTCTCCTCCTTAGCTCCTTCGCCACTCATGTTCCTGCCTCCCTGGGGCACTAGGGGTTGGGGAAGGATGGTGATGAGGGGGAAAGAATGGACGGTTTGGGTTTCTGAGGAGATTGTGGGAGAACTGAGTTGGAAGAGATTCACTCCTCAGTCCTTCCCAGACCCTGTATAGAGCAGGAGGCTGACAGTACTGGGCTGTTGGGAGCCTCATGGCCTGACCAGTCTCTCTTCCACCAAGAATCGACCTGTCCTCTGCTTCTGGTCCCTGACAACTATGAGCTCCCACTCAGGATCAGGTGGAGAGGCTGATAGTTCAGGACGGATGTGGGTATTGATGGGAATGGGAGGGGTTCTATCTCTTAGGAGATCGAAGCTAGAGAAAACCAGGGTCTACCACTACTGTAATAACCATATTCAGTGTCCAATGTCTAATTCACAGAATCCTGAGCTGTTAGAACTGGAAGGGGACTCAGAACACAGAACATTAGAACAGAAAATGCCAGAACTAGAAGGGACTTTTTTCCCCCAGGCTAGACCTGAGATTTCATTAGTATAGAGAGCTCCTATTATTAAAGCTCCTTTGAATATTGGAGCTGCAAGAGACCTGAGAACATAGAATGTGAGACTAGGAACTAACCTTAGAACACAGAATGTTAGAGATGGGAGGGCCCTTAAAACACAAAATGTCAGAGCTGGGACTGACTTTAGAACACAGAATTTCAAAAGCTGAGAAGGGCTTTAAAACACAGAATGTCAGAGTGAGAGGGACCTTAGAACATGGAATGTCAGAACTGAAAGGGTTCTTAGAACACAGAATGTCGGAGCAGGAGGGCCTTGGGAATATACTTGAATGTAAGATCTGGAAAGAACCTTAAAAGATTGAGTCTCAGAGCTGAATAAGGCTTTAGAACATGAAATGTTGGAGTGAGACCTTAGAGATCAGAGATCTTTCTTCTCTCTTCCCCCTGCCATTTTATATGAAAGGGAGTGGGGGGCTTAGAGGAAGTCAGTCAGTAATAAAAATAATGTATTACCGGCTCTGTGCCAGGTACTGTGATAAATGCTGGGGATACAAAAAAAGGCAAAAGACAGTCTTTGATCTCGATCAAATCAGAAAGCAATTTGCTCAAGACTATTGACCAGGGTCTCTTGCCCCATGGTTCAGTGTGCTTTCCACCAGCCCAGATGGCCTCTTAGCTCAGGCTGGTTCAGGGCATTGGCCCATCTGTTTGACTTGCCACTTCTACAGCAACAGATGGACTGGATGTGATGTCTCCTACATCCCTCTCAGCCTCCCAGGCCAGCCTCCCCCTGCTGACAAAGACAAATCCATCATAGCTCCAGACTCCAAGCAAGAAACCAATGCCAGGTTTGCTTTGGATGCCCCTTCTTTTCTGGTGTGGTACGTGAGGGCTGGGGAGGCCACCTTGGCCTTCTGTCTTCAAAGAAAGTGCTGTTAACGCCTTTTTAGTGGGTGTCCCTTCTCTTCTTCCCCTTTCTTCCTCTCCCCTCACCCCCACTAGGGGTTCTCAAGGGCAGAACTCTGACTCCCCACTCAGAGTAAGGACTCCCTGAGACAAGAACTCGGAGTTGTCAGCCTTCTCCCACCAGGCATTGGACCTGGAAAGAATGCTGGGCCTGGAGTCAAGAGAAACCTGGGTTTGAAGTGCACAGTGGGTATCCATGGACAAGTCACTTAACTCCCATAAACCTGTTTCATTATTTGCAAAGTGGGCAGACACTTGTAGTACTTACCTCCCGGGTTGTTGTTAGGATGATAAAACTAGGAATCAAGCCACTTTAAGATTTGTTAAGAGCTTTCTACCTACTCTCTCCCTTTATCCTCATAGCAACCCTGAGAGGGCGGTACCAATACCATCCCCATTCTACAAATGAGGAAACTGAGGAGAACACACTCAGCAAACCTCAAAACCACCAGAGGCAGCTTGGTGGCACAGTGTTGGATCTGGAGTTGGGAAGATGTGACTTCAAATCTGGCTTCAGACACTTACTAGCTGTGTAACCCTAGTCAAGTCACTTAACCTCTGTCTACCTCAGTTTCCTCATCTGGAAAGGAGGGATCATGAATCTCACTCCTAGGGCTTTTGGGAGGATTGAATGAGATAATATTTGTGAAGTGCTTTGCAAAGTTTAAAGCGCTATATAAATGCTAATTGTTGCTGTTATTATCATTATTTACATAGAAATTGCTATCATTGGACTGGAGGTTCCCTGAATGTAGGGCTCTGGTATTCCCATCAGCTCAGATCACAGGGGTGGGGAACCCTCGGCCTCGAGGCCATGTGGGGCTTTCCAGGCCCGCAAGTGCAGCCCTTTGTCTGAATCCAAACTTCCCCTTCATAGAAGCATTTGTTCTGTAAAACTTGGACTCAGTCAAAAGGCCACCCTTGAGGACCTGGAGGGCCACATGTGGGCTCGAGGCTGCAGGGCCCCCACCCCTGGAGAAGACCCTAGAGTCCAGTGACTGTGGTGCCTCCTCAGAGAGGATGCTCCCTAAGGGCAAAGACTGTCTTCTCTCCCCTCAGATTGGAAGCTCTCTGTAGGCAAACCAGACCAAGGTACCTGGCAGACCCGGAATGTTTGGAGTATAAAGCTGCTCCTGCCTCTGAGCTTCCTTAAAGACTCAGTTCAAGTCCCACTGACGGCAGGAGACCTTTTCTCGTCCTTGCAGCCGCCTCCCCATCAATAAGCACAGAGCTTTGAGTTTGCCTCCCATCTGTTCTCTGTGTCCTGTATGTATGTGGTTATTTCCATATTTCCCCCATGGGAAGATAAGCCCACTGAGGACAAGGAGCAAGCTTTTTGTGTTTGTATCCCGAGCACTTAGTACGATGCCTGACGTATAGGAAACGCTTAATAGTTTCTTTATTTTTTTCATTGACTTGTTTTTTTACTTTTAGTTTATAAGATTCAGTTCCACAATCCCTCGAGTTTCAGATTTTCTCCCCTTTCTCCCCCCTGCCCCGACGGTGGCGTGCAATCATGTACAGGATCACATTGTACAATAGTCTGGTTGTGTAGAAGGGTTGTAACCAATGGAGTGAGCAATGGGAAAGAAGAAAGAAAACCAAACATGGAAAATAGTTTCTTAAGAGTTAGCTGACTGGGGGACCAGGGAATAACTAGAGAACTGGGTTCTCACTGTCATTTCCTCATCTCCTTTTCCCCAGCTCTTTTGTCAGAGTCCTCTGTGGTCCTTCCCAGGCACTGAAGAAGGAAGATCCTAGGCCCTCATCCCCAGCCTTCACAGAGGAGGCATCAAGATTGCTGGTCTGATGGCCCCAGGCATGCCCAGCCTGCAGCTCTAAGCTGGAGGGCCAGCCTGCATGTATGTATGGGGAGGGGGTGTGTGGAATAGTCCAAGCAGAAGCTGGTTAAGCCACAGAGGTTTCCCTAAGCAGCACTGTTTCTAGAGTCAGAGGAGCTGAGTTCAAATTTTCCTATTAGCCAATGAAGATAGTCCAGCCATTGATCCTCCCCCCTCCCTGCCTCATTCTCTTTATCTATAAAAAGAATGAGTTGAACAAGATGAGCTCTGAGGTCCCTCCCAGGTATGGAACCTTTCCTCATACCTGTAATCTTTCCTCATACCTGTAGGAGGTCCTAAAGTACTGTGCACCCCATCCTTCTGACTGCCCTGGGTCCAATAGCTCTCCTAATCCACGGGCCCCCCAATTCTCTCAGGCAGCATCTCTACCTGACTGTATCCCAACTGTGAGATTGACAGCATCTTAGGACCTAATAATGGAATCCTGGGCATGGGGCCAGGAGGTGGGGACAAGGGCTGTAGCTAATCAGGTCACAGGTTGAAATTAAAAGGAAGGCGGAGGAGGGTAACCCATCAATCTTTGCTCCTGCTCTCACATCCCTTCTGTGTTCAGTGTGCCTCACCTGCCGGAGCCTGGAGGACTGTGGGCTGGCTCCGGAGGGGGGAGGCACCAACTCCCTTCTGTGCTGAGGCTTGTCAGCATGGCCCAGCAGAGAGCAATCCGGCTGTCCTTGCAGAAACCCACCCACGCTGTCTGTGTGGTGGGCACTGAGGCCTCAGTTGACATCTATGGGTAAGAGCCTGGAGTTTCCCAACCTGTCTCTTTCCATCTCATAGGACTTTCCACCTTTCAGGAATGGGGGAGTGGGGGCTTGGGAAGCACCCTACAGTTTGCCGCCAGTCAGGTGAACCTGCCCCACTGGAAACGTTACCAGATCACTGCCAAGTACAAGAGATGTCTTGACAGAATAAAAGGTGGAGTTGGCAGCAGCGCCAGTGAGGAAATAACTCTGCTAGTCGTTTCAGATGGGGAATTGTGCCTCGGGAAAATAAACTGAATAGTATGGCTTGGGGTGGGGGTGAGGGGAGTCCAAGACTAGGAGCCTCATACATTGGACTGTGGGCCAGGAACTGGGAGCTTGGGAGGGAGGGGGCACTGCCTGGCTCTCTCACTGATGTCCAAGCTTCCAGGGGCTTGGGACAAGAAGCTTGTTGTGAGATAAGGAGATGAAGCGATTGGGAATTGACAGGAAAGGATGACGTGGGGAGAAGAAGCCATTAGAGCCCTCTCTTCTCTCAGAACTTGGATAAACCTGAGCTTTCTTGGTCTCTCTGGTTTGGGCTCTGCCTTGAATCTGGAGACAGGAGATTTAGGTATCTCATTTTAGTTCTGCCAGTGACCAGCTGTGCTCGACTTTTGAAAGTTACTTTTCTTCTTTGGGACGATGTAAAAGAAGAAGATTGGACTAGATGGTTTCTAGCCTATTCCAAATAGCTTTGACATTCTCTGTTCTAAAGACCCTCCCAGCTTTGATATTGTATGTTCTAAGGTCCCTCTCAGCTCTGACATTCTGTATTCTAATACTCTTTTTAGGTCTAACATCCTGTGTTCTAAGGGCCCTTCCAGTTCTGACATCCTATGTCCTAAGGTTCTTCCAGCTCTGTCATTCTATGTTCTAAGGATCGTTTCCATCTCTGAAATTCTGTATTCTGAGCACCCCTCCAGTTCTGATTATCTAGGACTCTCTGGTTCTTTGCCACTCCAGAACTCAGGGATGGTTGGTGGTCCTGGTGGTAGAGAGATTGTTACTTTGTAGAATCAGGTGGGTCCAGAGTGAGGAAACTTGACCTGAGAAAGGAATCTAGCCCTGTCTGGTTCTGGAGAACATTACCCGGGCCTGCCCTGCCTCATGTAGAGGCTTTGAGTTCTGGAGATGAGGAAGGAACACTTGTCACTGAGTCACAATCTAGCTTTTCCAGGGACTCTCATGACACCCTCCCCACCTCTGTAGCTAGTCCAAGACCACCTGGTATGGGCCTTTTCTAAGTTCCTCCATAAATTTAGATGCACATCCAGAGTGAGAGGATTTGCATGCAAGGCAGACTTACCACTTGTGAAACTATGGGCACACCTCTCCACTGTGCTGAGCCTTGGTTTCTTCATCTGTGAAATGGGAAGAATAATACTTACACTAACTACCACATTGGATTGTTGTGAGGACAGCATTTTGCAAACATTTAGCTCTTTTTTTTCCTAGGGTTAGGGGACCCTTGCCAGGGATGCCACAGAGGGCATGCTATATGTGGTGGGTCAAAAGCTGACTTAGAATACCTCAGACAATCCCTTTGATTTTGAGACTGGATGAGCCTGTCATTGTTTCTGCATTATTAGCTGTCTTTCTCTTTGGTGTAATGAAAACGGTGTTGGGTTTGGAGGCAGAGGACCTGGGTGATGCCACTTAGTACCTGTGTAACCTCTGGCAAATCATTTTACTTTCTCTGTGCCTCAGTTTCCCCATCTGTACAAAGAAAGCCCCAAATCTATGAGAGCTCTAGGCCCCATTCATGACAGTCAGTGTCATGGAGTGAAAGGAGGGCTGGATTTGGAGCTCACATCCCAGCTCTGCATCTTATTACCCATCTGACCTTGGGTCAATCATATAACCTCTCTGTGCCTCAGTTTCCTCATCTGTAAGATCAAGGGGTTAGAATAGGTGACTTCTAAGGCACCTTCTAGTTCTGTGATCCAATCCAGCTCCAGGTAGGAGGGAAACAAAGGGAGAAGGTATTGCTCATAAAGTTCAGTCTTAAACCAACTGGCAGCCCCACTGGGGTAGGGATGGATGACAGGTGAGATAGAAAAAAAGTCCCTTTTCCTGCTTCCACAGAGGTTCCAACATCCCAAAGGTAGTGGCCTCCTATGACTGATGTGGTGGCAAGAACCCTGCAGTTGAAGTCAGGAAGGCCTGGGCTAGAATCTCACCCTTGGCACTGATCCACTCTATGTCACTTCATCTCTTAGGGCCTTGATGATCCCATTTGTAAAATTGCCTGGCTGGCCTCAGTTTCCTAAGAAAAGTGCTTTGTCATCTTTAGAGCCTTAGAGCAATGGGGAGCAGTACTCTCATCGCTAGCCATTTCTATGCCAAAGGCTGGGGACCTTTGGAAGCCACAAGGTACACTCAGTTGTGTCCTCTTCCCTTCTAGAAAGCATCTATCCTCTGCACCAGGAATACCCACAGGGTATAAGTTTGAACCAAAACCTCTGGAACAATTATCGAAGTTTACATTGATGTGGCCCTTGGAAATTCTTGCAAAGCACTCGACACACACGATCCCATTAGAGCTTCCCAACTCCACTGTAAAGGAGGTATTATTATTGTCTCCATTATGCAGATAAAGAAGCTGGGGCATGAGACGGGTCAGTGACTTGCCCAAGGTCATACAGCTAGTGTCTAAGACAGGAGTCTTTCTGACTCCAGGCCCATAATTCTTTCCCCTCTGTCACTCCATGTTGCTTCTCTTAGAACAGTGGTTCTCAACCTGTGGGGTCATGACCCCTTTGGGGGTCGAACAGGGTCACCTAAGACAATCGGAAAACACATATTTCTGATGGTCTTAGGAACCAAGACACCACTCCTCTATCCATCTCCAGGCGGGTCTGCCCACATACAGATATGCCCAGCTATGCCCAGATATGCCCAGATATGCCCAATAATATGAGTATTAAAGGGCCACAGCATTAGGAAGGTTGAGAACCACTGCTCTAAGAGGAAAGGGGATGTTGATGAGGGATGCTGCCCTAGAAAGGCAGGTTCTTTTGGGTTCTCCAAGTACTTTGAAGCGCCTTCAGAAGTAGAATTCAGACATGAGGCAGCAAAACTATCTCCCCTCCCCCATGTCTCCTTCACCCCATGGTGTCTAAAAGGAGCCCCAGAAACTTGGTCAAGCAATCTTGGTTGGTAGATGGGTCAAGGTAGCTGGGTGGTAGAAAGAGAGGGCATGGCTGCTCTTGGCTAGATCTGGCTCTGTTGTTGGCTGGTTTGGCAGGGAGAAGATTAGAGTTCTTAATGGAAGGACAGCTGGGATTTGAGCCAGAGGCACAGGTTCCCAAGACAATCAGTAATCTTTGACAGGTTTCTTGTCGAAGCCTCTTTTTCCTCACCTGTAAAAGGAGGCAGTTGAACTAGATAACCTCCTTCAAGTTATAACTCTTGTGATCCTATGAATGTCTAGGTCCTGGTGGTAACTCCTTTTACAGCCCTGTTTGAGAAGTCTTGGGATGAGAAAAATCATCATCAGAAAGGCCAAGACAGCTGTTTCCTATCTCTAAGCTAGAGAAATTGAGGTTAGACTCAAGGAAGAACTTCCTGGTACAGCAGGCAACGAACAGTGATCTGGATAGTAGAGAGAGCACAGAATGACCTTCTATGGAAGGAATCATCTGGTCTAGCCCTTTTATTTTGCAAAGGAGGAAATTGAGACCCAGAGGTGTAAAGTGACTTATCCAACGTGATACAATTAGTAGGTAGCAGAACTGGGAATTCTACCTTATGTGCCCTGACAGTAAAGCCTGTCTTTTTTCCAATTGGTCATGCTGGTTGAGGGGGACATTCCAGCCAGAAGCAGCAGCTGGGCTTGTTCATCTTGCCAGAAGGTCTCCCTGTCACTGCCTGGGGAGGTGAGTCTTAGAGGCAAGAACCTTGGCATCCCCCAGGCTTGGCAGATGTTTCTCACCAACCCTGAGGGCTAACTGCTGCTGCTGACTGGTCAGGTTCACGAGGGGGTGGTATGACCCTCGGGGACACCACTTGCCAGTCACCTGACTTTGCCAGCCTCCCAGGCTCATGGAGAGAGTTAATGGGGGTGTCATGTGGGTGACCTCACGGGAAGTGATTAATTACCCCAAAGGAACCAATGGGACTTGGTTTGGAGAAATATTTGTGTTTCAGTGGCTAATTGCCTCATGGCTAAAACCTGCAGTATCTTCTTCTTAAAGGGACCAGTCTCCCAGTTTGGCCCTCTCTAGACTTAGCATGAGGCAACAAAATTATCTCCCTCCCCCTATGTCTGCTTTACCCCATGGTGTCTAAAAGGAGTCCCAGAAACTTGGTCAAGCAGTCTCAGATGGGAGATGGGTCAAGGAAGTGGCCTTATGACCCCTGATTCATTTGGGATGATTCCAGCTTGCCCAGTTCCCCCTCCCACCAAGGCCTTCCTTCTTCCCTGCCCAAGGGCCTGGAAGGCATGGACCTGGGCCAAGCTCCCCAGTCTTGTCATAGCAATAAAGAGAGAGCCTAAGACTGAACAAAACCCCAAACGATGCAGTCCAGCTAATCTCAGTCTTAATTGGCAGCCCAAAGGCTCAGAGTCAGAACCCTGTGGGGTGGAGGAGGTTAATAAGTGCTAATTAACAAAACCAAAGAAGACTTTGAGGAGCTCTAAACCTTTTCAGATAGTCTCTTCTCTTGAGACCCTGTTCTTCCTTTCCTGGTTTCCCCTGTCTGTCCCCTTTTTGGTTGATGCTTTATTGATGATCTTTGAAAAAAAATCACTATCACTTCCCAATATTTCTTCTGACACTACCACTAGAACCCTCTGTTGGACAAAGAAGTACAATAAGTCAACACATTGACCTTGTCTGACAGTATATGCCTTGTTCTGCACTTGTATTGGTCATCTCTCTCTGCTGGGAGGTTGGAGGCACATCTCCCCTCCTCATCTTGATCAGACTTCTGAAGCCTTCCTAGTTGTCACCTTTTACATCCTAGTGGGTATCATATAAATGTTCCTCAAGTTTTGCTTATTTCATTTTGTATCCCATTCCTACAAGTCTTCCCAAGTTTCTCTAAATAGCTTCATATTCATTTCTTCAGTGAAATAATATTCTATGATCCGTGATCCATGATCAACACATCCAAAACAGAACTAATTTTCTTTCCCCCTAAACTTTCCTCACTTTCTACCTTCCTTATTACTGTTGAGGACAACACCAACTTAGAGTCATCTTGAATTCCTCCCTATCTCTCAGGGCCCCCCTCCCCAAATGAGTTGCTAAGGCCTGTCAATTTCCCTTCTGCTTCTCTCATCCATTTTACCTCTGGAGAATCTCTTGTCTATTTCACTTCCTCAGCATCTCTTGTCCATTTTCACCTCTCCAACATCTCTTGTCCATTTCACCTTATCAGCCTCTCTTGTCCATTTCACCTCTCCAGCCTGTCTTGCCCATTTGACCTTATTAGCCTCTCTTGCCCATTTCACCTTATCAGCCTCTCTTATCCATTTCACCTTCCCAGCCTCTCTTGTCTACTTCACCTCTTCAGTATCTCTTGTCCATTTCACCTCTGCAGCATCTCTTGTCCATTTTACCTCAGGCCTGCCTTGTCCATTTTACCTCAATATTTCTTGTCTATTTCACCTTCCCAGCCTCCCTTGTCCATTTCATCTCTGCAGCCTCTCTTGACCATTTCATCTCTGCATCATTTCTTGACAATTTCACCTCTGCAGCATCTCTCAAATACATCTCCTTCCCTCCTCTGACACTGCCACCACCACCCCATCACTTCACACCTGTATTAATGTATAGCTGCTGAGGGGGGAAGGGGATGGTGTCTGCCTGCCTCAAACCTCTTTCCACTCCAATTCATTTTCCATTTAGCCATCAAAGTAATTTTCCTAAGGCTCAGGTCTGATCATGTCATCTCTCTCTTTTCACCCTCTCGCCCCCCTCACACTCAAAAATCTATACTGACTCCCTATTGCCCATATAGTCTAATATAAGATGCTCTGTTTGGCATTTAAAGCCCTTCATAACCATGCTCCCTCCTACCTTTCTGGGTCTTCTTACACCTTACTTCAGGACAAGTATTCTGATCCAGTGACACTGTTTATTCCTCCTGTCTATTCTATGAATAAAACACTCCATTTCCTTACTCTAGGCATTTTTTCTGGCTGTCCCCCATGCCTGAAATGCTCTCTCTCATCTCTGCCTCTGGCTTCTTTTAAATCCCAGCTAAAATCCCATCTTCTGCAGGAAGCCTTTCCCAACCTTTTCTAATTCTTGTTTCTTCCTTCTCTTGTTTCCTATTTATCCTATCTATAACTCATTTTATGTATCTACGTGCATGTTGTCTCCACCATTAAATTGTAATCTCCTTGAAGGCAGGGACTGTCTTTTGTCTCTTTTTTATATCCCCAGTGCTTACATAGTACTGGCACATAGTAGGTGCTTAACAGAAACTTACTTATTAATTGACGTAGCTGTTAAGTGCATTAGAACTTTCAGGCCTGTGTCTCTCCTCAGACAAATTATTGCCACTCCCGTGTCATTTTTAATAGGGACAACCAACTCTCTACTTTTCTGTGGCTTATAACTGGTTTCAGGAAAGTGATATAGTTTTGTTTAGATGACAGAATTAAAGAGTAACACAGTGTCAGCCAAAAGGGTTTTAGAATGCAGAATGTCAGAGCTAGGGGCCTTAGGACACAGAAGGTCAAAACTTGGAAGAACTTTAGAACATCATATGTAACCTATAGCCCTCATTCCTCAGAAAAATAGCTTCTAGACTCACACAGACTGAATGTTCCTCAGTAATAACGCAGCAATTGTTCTTTCTCAGAAGGAATTTCTTCTCCTTGCTCCCTCTGGGTCTCCTCCTGGTACCTGCCTTATTACATATGGCTCCCTGGAAGGGCCTTTTGGATGCACAGGTGTCTCTTCAGGTATCTAGTCTGTGTTGTGCGTAGTTCCTTGCCTTCCCTGGGGTTCTTCCTTTCTCTTGGCATTCCCTGCATGGTGTATTTCCAGTGCTCTAGAAAATGGGATCTTCTTTTCACTGGTGCCCTATTCTATGCCCTCTCTCCTTCTTGTTCCTGTCACAAAAGGTTTGAGGAGAGGGCAGACAGAAGGGAAGTTAGCTAGCACCACTTACACAAGTCTGCTACAACTAGGATCCAAGTTTTCAGACTCCTAATCTCTTTACATTAGACTGCGATGGTTGTGTTGTGGATATCAAAGATTTTATCATTGCTTCTTCCTTTTTCCTGTTCTGGTTCTTTCTGTACCTCTCTTTTGGGGAGGGTAGGCAACTTTCCCTGGCTGGTGATCCTTCTACTGTACTGTGGATGTCTGTAGTGCAAGTTCACAAGCATTTTATTAAGTATTAATATAAGTAATAAGTATTATAAGTATTAAGTAATACAAGTAATAATAAGTATTAATTAATAATTAATAAATATTAAGTATTATTAAGTATTTACTGTATTCCTGGCTCCGTTCTAAGGGGTGGGAATACAAATATAACCATAAAGAAAGACAGTTCCTGCCCTCAAGGATCTTACATTCTATTGGGGGAAAACATATAAATGGAAGCTGAAAAGGTGGAGAGAGAAGGAAGTTGAAAGAAGTCTGCTTGGGCATGGTAGAGTAAGTCCAGAGATCAGCCTGGGAAGGAATGAGAGCATTCTACTAGTACAGTAGAAATTGTGTTGTATTCAGAGCCAGAGGACCTGTGACCTTGAGCAAGTCACTTCCTTTCTGGGAGCTGAAGTTTTCTCATCTATAAAATGAAAGGCTTGGATTGGATGATCTCAAAGGCTCCCTCACTATCGAAGGCTTGAGTAACAGCGAGCTCCTCCTTCCTTCCCACATCTGCTAGCATCTAGCCATGCTGGCTTATTTGCCATAATTGCCCACACATGACATTCCATCTCCCTTTTCTATGTCTTGTACTGGCTGTATGTTCTCCGTGCCCAGAGTGTTCTCCCTTCTTTTGCTTTCCTTGGGTTCCTCAAAGACTCAGCTCAAATTTCTCCTTCTGCAGGAGGCCTTTCCCAGGCCCTCCACTGCCTTCCACCCCCTTCTCCACCCCACCTCACCCCACTGTACAGCTGCATTCTTTCCCTCTCGTAGTAAACATCTACTCTGTAGATACTTAATTATTTACATGGTGTTTTCCCCATGAGAATGTAAGCTCTTTGAGGGCAGAGACCAACGTGTTCACTTTTCTTTGTATCCAGAATATCTGCCACAGTGCCTTGAGCGTTTTTGTTGTTGTTGCATCATTTCAGTGATGTCCAACTCTTTGTGACCCCATTTGGGATTTATGTGGCAGAGATCCTGGAGTGGTTTGCCATGTCCTTCTCCAGCTCATTTTACAGATGAGGAAGCTGAGGCAAACAGGGTGAAGTGATTTGTCCAGGGTCACACAACTAGGAAGTGTCTGTAGCTGGATTTGGACTTAGGAAGATGAGAATTCTTGACTCCAGGCCCGTCAAGCTATGCACTATGGCACCACACACCCCTGCCCAGCTACCCTCTCCTATCATCCCCCAAAGTGATCTGACCCTCCTTTGTCCCTATCACCTTCTACCTTATATTATGGAGATTTATACATGTCATTTCTATGTGCCCCTCTTCCATCACTGGACTTTAAACTCTTTGAGATCCTGAATGATGCTGTTTTTCTTCTATTTATCCCTACTGCTGATCACATAGTAGGCGTTTTATAAAAGTTTGTTGAATTGACACAGGCAACTCTCTCCTGTCAGAGTGTAGGCTGGTCCAGATTCTGATGGGATATTGGGTGAGCATGGTAAGTGGGTCGGCCTTTGGCTCCTCTTTGGTTCTGATAAAACCACAGCGACTTTTCCGGCAGGGCAAAGCTGGGGAAATGGATGTGTCTGTAGCCGTTTGTATACAACATGGCATGTAGAAGTCAGGCTTGGAGTCAGGGGACTTGGGGTTGAATCCCAGCTGGGTTACTTACTGCCTGCCTTATCTTAGTCAATAATAATATCTCACATTTATTATTTAGTATGCAGGGACAGCTACTAGCTCAGAGGCAGAAAGTCCTGGGTTTAGGACCTGCTTCTGACATTTCTGACTGCATGACTCTGGTCAAGTAATTTAACCTCTCAGGGCTCTGGGCAAATCTCTGATGCTATGTTTCAGAAAAGCTACATTGATAGAGAGAAATTCTTAATCTGGGAATTCCCTATACCTATGAAATCACATGTACAGTTCCTATCCCAATTTATATAATTTTAACCCAGTTTATATGAAATTATATTTATCCCAATTCATATAAATTTATATATTTATCCCAATTTATATGAGTTTATATAACATATCCCAATTTATATAAATTTATCTATTTTATCCCAATTTATGTAATTTTATCCCAATTTATATAAATTTATATATTTTATCCCAATTTGTATAAAGTTGCAAACTTTATGCCAGTTTATATAAATTTATATTTATCCAAATTTATATAAATTTATGTATTTATCCCAATTTATATGAATTTATATAACATCCCAATTTATATAAATTTCTATATTTATTCCAATTTACATAAATTTATCTATTTTATCCCCATTTATATAAATGTATGTAATTTATATGCATATTTATCTAATGTTTACAAAGTTTCTCACACACATGATCACATTTGACCCTCACTCCGATCCTGTGAGGCAGGTGCTATTACTCTCTCTACTTTACAGAAAAAAGGAAGGTTGTGTATCCTGCCGAGTGTCAGAGGCCAGAACCTTTCTGCAATCTTTGCACTATGCCCATGTTTGATGACTCACTTTCCCTTTCTGGGTCTCAGTTTCCTCATCTGCTCTAAATCAGATGCTGATCAAATGCTCTGAATTAGCCTGCCCTTCTGTCAAGCTCTCCTCTCCTGGATTCTTTTCCCTTTTATACTCTTATACCTGCCCCTCCTGCTCTTCTCCCGCTTTCCCTTCCTGGCCTTCTAGACCTTCGAAGAGGAAGGAGTAAAGAGATTTTCAGAAGGTGGGGCTGATGGACCTTGGGCCACAGGCTCAGCTCCCTGGGGGTTCCTGGCTTAAGTAGTAATTATGGTGTGTTTGGGGCTGAGGAATGCTGTCCTGTCCCTGCCTCAAGGATCTTAGGGTAGCTCAGGAAAAGATGTTTAGCACTTAATCCCACATCTTTATTGAGCAAGAGCTACTGTGTGCCCAGCAGTGTGCTAGGCTTGATGCTGGAAGCAAAAGAGGGTAAGGTTTGGAATTAGAAAACCTGGGTTTGAATTCCAACTCTGCTCCTTTTGATGTTGGCCAAATCACTCCCCTTTCTGGAGCCCAGTTATCTACTGGGTAAAATAAGAAATTTGGAATATATGATCTCCAGAGTCCTCATCTGCTCTGGCATTCTATGCTCTATAGGACAGGATATAATTAAGTGCTGTGGACAGAAGGAGTTCACAAGGTTCAGGGGAGGGAGGAGAGCTGGAGCAGCGGAAGAAAGCTTTGAAATATCCATCCCAAGGAGCTCAGCCCCAAAACTGCCTCCCTGAAATACCCTGGAGATACTCAATGTTTACCCTCCTCCTCTAGGAGGTGACCACTCTTCCTGAACACAGCCTAGGAAACACTTCCTTCTGGTCCCTTCTCCTACCTTTTCCTGGTCCCCTGGAGAGGGAGACAACTGGAGAAGTCCCCCTAAGGGACAGGGCAATTGAACTGACAAGCTTATGAAACAATCTCTCTGTCTCTGTCTCTCTGTCTCTGTCTCTCTCTGTCTCTCTGTCTCTGTCTCTCTCTGTCTCTCTGTCTCTCTCTGTCTCTGTCTGTCTGTCTCTCTCCCTTTCTCTGTCTTTCTCTCTCTCTGTCTGTGTCTCTCTCCTCCCATCCCTTTTCCTTCCTCTCTCTGTCTTTGTCTCGGTCTCTCTCTATGTCTCTGTTTCTTTCTCTCTCTGTCTCTCTCCTCCCTCCCATTCCTTTTCCTTCTCTCTCTGTCTCTATCGCTCTCTGTCTCAGTCCCTCTAGTTCCACCCCTCCTGCATGAGGTATACAAATTTGTCATGTAGAAAGAAGAGAGCTGGGGGTAGGGGGAGGGACCCTCCCTTTAATTCTAGTTTCCAGAGCACATTCCACAGAGCTGTGACAGCTCGGGCACATGAGCTTTATGAATCCACAGAGTAGCTCCCCCTGCCCCAGGCTCTGATGTTCTGATAAGGCATTCCACCTCATCTGTGGCCGGAAGAGCCGTCTCTAAACATAGGCAGAGCCTATGGAGGAAGAACACACCCAGAGCTTCAGGAATCCTAGACCATAAAAGGACCTCTCAGAACACAGAATGTTGGAGCTGGAAGGGGCCTTGGGCACTGTCTAGTTGAATGTTTTCATTGCTTTCCCTAAAGCTGAGAGAATGGGAAAGGACTGGATTAAGTCCACCATGGAATCATGAAATAAATTGGAAGGGACCTTCAGGGCCAACCAGTCCAACCCCTGCTTAAGAGATCTCCAGTGATGGGGCACTTACCACCTCCAGTTAGAGGCTGTTGACTCCACTTTGGGTCAGCTCTAATTCTATGGTTAAGAGTTTATTCCTGATAGAACTCTCTAGAACTTCTGCCCCATGTTCCTGGTTCTGCCCTCTGAGGCCAAATGGAACAAGTGTCATTCCTCCTCTGTGACAGCCCTTTAAATATCTGAGGACAGCTGTTGCATGATCCTCCTTCTAACTCACCTCACCCCAACTTTTTTTCAGGCTAAACATCTCCAGTTCCATTGATCTCAGGAGGTCTTAGCCTCAAACTAAGACCAGCAGCATTAAAAATAATCTTTGAATGTATGTGGAAAACTAAAAATTAATTAATTAATTAAAAATAATCTTTGACTTTTGCTTGGGGGAGAGTTATAATTGAACCTTGGAGCTGAGAGAGGGAGAGAACAGGAACCAAGGAAGTGGTCTCTGACTCCTGCCCACCATCGCTGCAATGCCAGTGCTGGGCATACAGAACCTAGTTACCCACAGGAGCTGTCTCTCATACTGTGGGCTGTCCACGGCCACCAGAGAAAGGGACTCCTTGGGGCCACATGTCCTTGGTCCTTTCTTGTGGTTTCAGTCAAAAACTAGCTCGTCTTTTGGAGTGGAGGAAGCTGGCAGCCTCTGCCTCAAGTCACCTGCTGCCTGAGCAATAGAGAGATGTGACCAGAGAGTTGGTGAGGGGAACTAGAAGGAGACACCCAAAAGCCCAGAGGACCCTTATCATCATGCGCCTGAGCTGTTTCTTCCTTAGGAAAGCCAGAGGGGCTTTCTAGTTATGATATTTTATACTCTTAAAGCCTTCCCTGCCCTGAACTTCTGTGCTCTAAGGCCCCTCCCAGCTTTGACATCCTGTGTTCTAAGGGCCCTCCCAGCTCCAACATTCTTTGTTCCAAGGGCCCTCTCAGCTCTGACATCCTGTGTTCTAAGGGCCCCCCCAGCTCTGACATCCTGTGTTCTAAGGGCCCTCCCAGCTCCAACATTCTTTGTTCCAAGGGCCCTCCCAGCTCTGACATCCTGTGTTCTAAGGCCCCCCCCAGCTCTGACATCCTGTGTTCTAAGGGTCCCCCAGCTCTGACATTCTCTGTTCTAAGGTCCTTTCTAACATTCAATCTTGTAATCTGACTATTAAATCTATTCATATCTCTTAACCATGAACTTTTTGTTTTTGTGATCCTGAGCAGACTTCTGGTCCTGCTGTCTGACCAGTGGGGTGGTTATTATTTTAAAGATGTGTGATCTGGGATTAAAAATTCAGGTTCACAGCTGTTGAAGTCAAGCTCAATTAGAGAGTAATATCTGTTTAAACACCCACGCATTATACACACAGATACACAGACCTACATAATACATACACACACTGTACACATATAAACTCACATATACACCAATACATATACACATATACACTACACACATACAGATATAACACGCATTCACATACACACATACAAATACACACATATACAACAGGCATACATGCATGTGCAATACACACATATAAACGTATACACACATACACAGGTATCTATGCTGCTTTTTTCTAGGTGGTGTGGCATAGTGTATATATTCAGAGTCTAGAGAAACCTGAATTTGGCTAAGTGGTTGGCACTAATTAATTAGTTGGGGGACACTGAGCAAGTCTTTTCTTTGAATTGCCTTAATTTCCTCATCTGTAAAATGGAATAATATAATTTGTGGGACCTACCTACCTCAACAGAGTTACATTGTGGGTTGTAAACTTGAAAAACTTTATGGAAATGTAAGCTTGGTCTAGTATAGGCCTGTGATTTAATTAGTGTAGAGAACGGTCCTCAAATGCCTTGACCTCAGGACTCCTTTACACTCTTAAAAATGACTGAGGACCCACCCCCAAAGAGCTTTCATTTATGTAGGTTATATCTGTAGACATTTATCATATTAGAGGTTTTAAAATCTTATTATTATTATGAAAATAATTTTGACCTCGTTGACCACCTGATTGTTGTTCACTCATTCTTCTCCAAGAGGACCGTGACATCAAGAAGTTGATGCCATGACTTGCAATGGAATTGGATTTAAGTGAGGCAGGGCTGTGCAAAGTCACCAGCCTCACTCTCTCCTCCAGAGCCATTTGGGTCCAGTGTCCAGATATAGATCAGGAAGACTAGAGATGGCTCTGGATTCAGTGAAAGACCTGGGCCTTTTTAAGCTAATGTCTTTAAGAGGTCTCAGTCTGACCAAGGCATTAGGTCACCCATTCAGTATTAGGGTTAGGTAAGAAATGAGGCAAAAAAAAATGGCCCCTTTTACCTAGTTAAAAAAAAAATCAATCTGGGAGGGGAAAACCTCAAGGTTTGTGGCTGAAACAGAAACAGTTGCTATTTACAATCATTCTGAAAGCAACTCCTAAGACCACGTTTTGAGAATAGTTGGTATATTGAATTGCCAGTGGGGCAGCTCCATTTAATAAAACAGATTACCAATTTACATTTATATATATATATATATATATATATATATATATATATATATATATATATATATAATATACATTTATATATTCTTAAATTTATAGTCTCGGACACTTGCCAGGGGAATCGAGAGTTTGTCCATATAGGCAGGATTTGAACCCAGCCAGGTCTCTGTAATCCTGAGGCCAGCTCTCTCCCCATTACTGCACATCACCTCTCCATGGAAATGTTAATAATAATTATTATTGTTATTCTTTATAGGAGCAAATCTTTAAAACTGAAGTAGACCCCAGTCTAGCTCCTTCCTGATGCTACAGATCACACACACACACACACACACACATACGCAAGATCTGAATTTTTTTTAAAAGCCCATGCTTATCCACTGTTTGGTATTATTATCTGACTAAAAGTTATCTGTAGTTTTGTGATTTGAAAATGATCTGTATTTTTTTGTTACTTAACTGAAAATGATCTGTTCCAGGGATGTTTTGCTCTTTCTTGTGTTATTCGGAGTTCTGGATTATTTACTGCTCAGGATTTCCCTTCTCCTTCCCCTTAGAGCAGGTAAAAATGGAGATTTATTTGAAAATGGTTTCTTTTGTTACCTGGGCTCAGACTCTGCCCACTAGGCAGGGAGCAGGCGTGTGCTACGTGTGGGGATGTGGCCACCTCCCTGTTCCTCAGGCTACACCCTGTGCAGAGCATGGCTTCACGGCATCTTTACGGTCACAGATGTAGAGCCGGGCGGGGACCCTAGAGTCTGCTTGGTCCAGCTTCATCAATTAAGAGAGGCAGACACTAAGACCTTAATGGGGAAGTGACTCCCCATACCCATGGAACTAGTGAGTGGCCCAGGTCAAGCTTGAACTCAAGCCTTCTAACTCCAAATGCCATAGACAGTCTACAGTACCATAATTCTGTATTATTATTATTACCTCATAATATCTTCAACTGGGGCAGCTAGAGAGAGCCGTGGTGCATAGCATGTTGGACTTGGAGTCAGGAAGACTCATCTTCCTGAGTTCAAATCTGACCTCAGACATTTACTATCTGTGTGACCCTGGATAAGTCACTTCACCCTGTCTGTCTCAGTTTTCTCATTTGTAAAATGAGCTGGAGAAGGCAAAGGCAAACCATTCCAGTATCTTTGTCAAGAAATCCCCAATGGGATCATAAAGTGTCAGACAGGACTGAAATGAAATGAACTGACCTTCATCTGAGCCCATAGCCAGTGAATTTGGTGCCCGAGGCCCTTGCCGAAAGTGACCTTAAAACAAAGGATGTCAGAGTTGGGAGGACTCTTAGAATGCAGAATGTCTGAGGTAGAATAAATCATTTTCTTTATTCTAAAATACCTTATGGAAAAGAAATAATTTAGTCCAACTCTCTTCATTTCTTTTTAATTTTAAAGCCTCAGTTTCTCAGTTTTCCCCAGGCAGGAAGTACAGCGGTCATTCATGGGCTTGACTCCACTGCTTATCAGCATGAAAGCTTTGATTTTTTGTTTCCAAAATGGGTCAGTTCATCCCTCTTTAGGCTGTCTGGTAGCTCTCCACTCCCAGAGGGTCTGCCTACTGGTGCCAGACTCAGTCTGGCCCCCATTACTGCAGCTCAGAACTCTGAAGCTCAAGTGATCCACCCAGTAGAAGGAATTATAGGAATGTACCACCATGCCTGGCCAGCCCATCTAATTTTACAGATGAGAAAACAGGGTCAAAGAGGGCAAGGGTCTCATAGTTATTATTGGCATGCTGTTGCTCGGTATGTCCAACTCTCTGTGACTCCATGGTCTTGTCCATGGGGTTTTCTTGGCTTTTAAAGTGGTTGGGCATTTCCTTCTCCAGCATGTCTTCATTTTACAGATGAGCAATTGAGGCAAATAGGGGGTAAGTGACTTGCCCAAGGTCACACAGTAAGTGTCTGAAATGGACTTGAACTCAGATTTTCCTGACTCTAGGCCTGGTATCTTATCCACTGTACCACCTAGCTGCCCCTACTAGTGGCATAGACAAACCCAAATCTACGTCTTTAAAGTTCAAGACCAACCATCTTTCCTTTCCATCAAACTTGAACCTCATAACATCCAGTTATGAGCAGATAAATTCTTTGAGGTCAAGTCTGTTGGGTGCCATTGTGTTGGGTGCCATTTGAGTGGTTTCATGGTAGTTGGGGAATTCAGAGAAAGGAAAGAAAAATTCCATCTGAGGGAATGAAAGGGTGCTTTGTAGGGGAGAAAACTCCTGAACTGAGCTTTGAGGATGAATACAGACAGATCTAGAGAAGGAAGATGGGGAGAGCATTCTGGTCAGGGGAATGGTGTAGCCCAGTGATGTGTGGGCTAACACTAAGAAGGCCTATTTGGTGAATATGTAGGTAGCCTAAAATAAGACTTGGGTTAAGCAGTGGAGGGCCTTGATCTCCAACCCAACTACTTGGGATGTAGTATTGGATTAGGAATCAGAAATCCTGTATATAAATATCAGTTCTGTGTAAACTGAGCTCATGAGCCTCCTTCCTCATGAAGTTTTCTTTGTTCCTTTCAGCCAGAATTACTCTCTGTCTTCTGAATTCCCCCAGCCAACTTGAAACTTCTCAAGTAATGATTAAACATCCCTAAACTCTAAAAGGAGGGAAGAGGTTGACTAGTTGATCTACAAATTTGCTTAAAGGTTGAATAATCCCATGGAAATAAGCATTGATTTGGAGTCAGAGGACTTGAATTCCAATAATGTCTCTACCACCAACTGCTTTGGTGACTGTGGGCAAGTCATTTCACTGGGCTCCAGTTTCCTTAGCTGTAAAATAAGGGGAATGGTTTAGATGAGCCCTGAAGTCCCTCCTAGCTCTAAATGCATGTATCTCTGGTCTACTGTGATTCTGTGACTTCATTGTACGAGCAAAGGAGCTGCATGGTCAGGCATATACATTAGTTACAATACCTGGGCAGTACACTGAAAGGATTGGAAGAGGTGAGACTGGAGGTAGAAATAGGAATTGAGAAGCTATTGCAAATGAGTCTAGGTTGAGAGGTGAGGAGGACCCCAAATCCCTTTTAAGGGACAATCACAAATCATAGTTACCACTCTAGATACATCCCCATAGATCAGGAGGTCCTGGTTCCTTGAGAAATGGGAATGAGACCTCTGGACCACAGGTTGGAGTGACTGGCATAGGGATCTAGGGAAAATGACTAGCCCCTTCCATAGAGGGATGTGGGAGGAGGGGAAACGCCCCTGAGTGTAAGTCACTTTGGTAGTGGGGGGCCCATCAGGAAAGAATCAAGATTCCCTCTCTTCCCTGGCCCTGGGCCCAGTTACCTGTCAGTGCCTTAAAAGCTTATGCTAGCATAACAGAGGGGATCTCTGGGGGTACTTTGCTAGGTCTAAAGCAGAAGGGACTGGGTGCTTTAGGGTGACCAGGCACCAACTATGTTAGGCATGGGAAGATGAGTACTGGGTATTGGGGACAAGACAGGATTTCTTCACAAGGCACTTGATGGTGGCATAATACTAGGAGCCACCAAACTTCAGAAACCAGATGCCTTGCCTCAATATTGTTCCACTCCCTGCTCTGGCACCTTTGATAGAGAGCTTTCCATTCCACACACCTGAGGGAGGGGATCTGATACAAGAAACAGAGGGTACTGTTGAATGCTCCTCTGGTTCCCTCTGACCCATAGCTGGTTGGTTGAAGGGCCAACCATTGGGTAGGGGGTACACACTGGGAAGTTGGCATCTGATGCCTGGCATGCTGAGTTTGATCCTGGCCCAAGGGAATGTATTTTTTGGCCAGCCTTCCAAATCATCAGTGAGCAGGACAGCTGGTTGACATGACTCGGAAGATGTTACCTTTTAGTGGAAGGTTGGCAACAAAGGACTTTCATCATCTGGTACCACCCTGACTTTTCAGCCTTATCTCACACCATACCTAGCTATGCATTCTACATGCCAGTCAAACTGGACTGCCCACTATTTGCCATACACACCCTGTGTTCTACCATTTCTTGGCCATTGCCCACACTGTCTCCTATGCTTGGAACACATTCCCTCCCTCTCTTTAATTGTTGAACTTCTTCCCTTCCCTTCTTTCTTTTCCTTCCCTTTTTCCCTTCCCTTCTCTAGATGAATCAGAGATGGATGGAAGAGTGAGGATTAACACCACTATAGGGACATGAAAAGTGACCCCTAGAGAGATGCGGTGCTTTGCCCAAGGTCTCCCACACAGTTGGGTCACTGGACTACTTGGATGAGTCTAGTAAGAGTCTGTAATTTGCTATGAGGAGGGTGATGCTTCTGGTGCTGCTGGTAATACTTCTGGTACATTTCCCTTCTGTTTCACTAAATTAAGGGAATATTTTTTAAAATTGATTTGTTTATTTACTTTTAGTTTACAAGATTCGGTTCCACAATCCCTTGAGTTTCAAATTTTCTCTCCTCCCTTTTTCCCCCCCTCCCATGGCAGCATGCGATCAAGTACAGGATCTGCAAATACTTTCACACTAGACATTAGTCTAGTTGTATAGAAGGGTTGTAACCGATGGAATGAACAATGGGAAAGAAGAAAGAGAATCAAACATGGAAAAGAACGATAGCGTGTAGATTGCTTCAGTCTCCACTTAAACTCTGTTCTTTCTAGATCTTTCTCTGAATGTAGATATGTCCTTCCATCCTGAGACTTGTAGAGTTGTCTTATAACTGTGCGTTGCTGAGAAGAGTCCAGTTTATAAAAGTTGGTCGTCACACATACGATGTGTCTGTGATTGTGTACAAATTTTCCTGGTTCTGCTCTTCTCACTTA
>CM053582.1:100854637-100893346 GCA_028627135.1 Pseudochirops cupreus
ACATAGGAGAGAATAGACTGGGGGAGGGGGGAAACACTGGGATGGCTGTTTTGGGGTGGTGGGCGGGGGAAAGACGGGGAGAAAATATGTAACTCAAAAAAAATTTAATAAATTAAATTAAAAAAAAATAAACACAGGGTCTTCCTGACTCCAGGCCCTGCAGTCTATACACTGCTCCACCTAGCTGCCCCCTTATTAATAATTTACTATATGCTGGATATTGTGCTAAGTGCTGGAGATACAAAGAAAAGTGAAACAGTCCCTGCCTTCAAGGAGCTTACGTTCTAATGGGTGGAGACATCATGTAAATAACTTGGTATATGCCAGATGTATAAATGGAAGTAAAAGGAAGGTTATCTGAAAGGCTTTGGGTTGGGTGGGGATGGGGGAAGGTGGGATGGGTCAGCTGAGTCTTGAGGACAGCCAGGGAAAGCAAGATGAGGTGAAGAGGGAGTGCATTCCGGGCATGGGGGACAGCCAGAAGAGATGCTGAAAAGGTATGGAGAAGGAAAATGGAACATCATGGTTGAAGACACCACCCTTCCAAACACAAGCTCTCTTGCCATGTCCACATACAGACAATCGGCCAAGCAACCAATTGGTCTGCTTTGATGATTAGTCATCCCAAGCCGTTGTATTCATCAAATGCCATTCTTCACAGCTAGTCTTCATGGGCTTGGGTTTGGGAATGGTGACTACATTTTACAGATGGGAAAACTGAAGTCCCAAAGAGTGAGATATCTGAGCTGATTTAAGTGTTCTTCCCTCCCCGATACCCAATTCCCGGGTGTCGTCTTCTTTCTGAAGCCCTGAGACTCTGGAATACCTTCTGGCTTACCTCCTTCTTGTCCTCTCTTTCTCTCTGGTCCAGTTCAGTCCCTTCAGGGGCTGTGACTTTTAAGGTCACTGGAAGCTCAACAGTGCAGACCTACCTGGAGTATGACCCTAAGAATGTGAGCAGCCCCCCTGCCGATGAACACTGGCCTTTGAATGCAGAAGTGGACGTGATCATATCCATGGAGGCTGCCAGTAAGAGTGTTGATGATGCCAAGGTGAGAGTGAGGCTCCATAGATCCCCCACCTCAGACACACACACACACACACACATACATACACACACATACACACACACACATACACACACATACATACACACACACACTCCCTGCTCTGTCCCTCCATACATACCTCCATACACACACATGCACGCACACACATGCACACACACACACATACACACATACAAATACACACACATACACACACGCACACACACGCGCACACACATACACACACACATACACACATACACACATACACACATACACACACATGCACACACACACATACACACACGCGCACACACACATACACACACCCACACTCATACGTGCACATATCTCCCTGCTCTCTCTATGTCTGCTGTGTGCACACACCCTCACCTATGTGCCATCCCCAGCCTTCTGTATTTACTTAAGCATGTATCTCCACTGGCATACCCACCAGGGCACCGCATAATTCTCTAAATTTCTCCCCCCCCCCCACTTCCGTGCTGTCTTTCCCGTTGGACTGTCAGTTTGGAGGGCGGGGAACGTGTTCTCCCTTTCTTCATTATCCTCATCACTTAGCAGGGTTTTTGGTACACAGTAAACATTTCATAAATGTTTGTTGATGGATGGATTGATTGATGCCACACCCACATATATGAACCTCTCCCCTACTCAACATATCCCCAAACTCAATCATATATATACATGTATGCTCAGCTATCCCCTTGTATATACAAGCCCACATGGAAATCAGCTTACAAGTACACACACTGTGTAATCCACCTGTATGAACTTTCTTCCTGCCATCCACATCCATGTGTGCATGCACATACACACACATATACACACATACACATACACAACCACACACACACATGTGCACACACGCATGCTCTGTGGGCACTCCTCATATTCCTGACACACTGAAACATGAACACAAAGGTACTTTTTCCTGTCCAAGACCACCAGCTCTCCAGACTTTACTGTTGGGCCAACTAGCTCCCACAATTTTCCCTTCTTTCTTCCCTGAATCATCCAGAAAGCAATAGAGTACCTGAACTGGGAGAACCTTTAAAACATTGCTTGTTGGATTTAGGAAGGACAGTAGAATGCAGAATATCAGTTGGAAAAGACCTTAGGATATAGACTATCAGAGCTGGGGCCCTTGGAACACAGAATGTCAGAGCTGGGAGGGCCCTCAGAACACAGAGTATCAGAGCTGGGAGAGCCTTAGAACACAGAATGTCAGAGCTGGGAGGGCCCTTAGAACACAGGAGGTCGGAGCTGGGAGGGCCTTAGAACAGAGCATGTAAGAGCTGGGAGGGCCTTTAGAACAGAGTATCAGAGCTGGGAAAGCCTTAGAACGCAGAATGTCAGAGCTGGGAGGGACCTTAGAACACAGGATGTCAGAGCTAGGAGGGACTTTGGAGATCATCTGGTCCAGTCTCCTCACTTTACAGATGGGGTAAGGCTCCTCAGGGTGCTTTCCACCAGATCTACTAGCTCTGGGTTCTCACTTTGCACCACTAGGGTGACTAGCCTTTGAATCTAAGCAATGACTGTTGAGTCTTTGCAAACTGGAAGGATCACCTCTGTCTGCCTCCCAGCAGGACAATCACAGCCAGGCTTCTCTGCTCCTCCTGCTCCGAGCCTCCTGGAGCTTCCTGGGGGAACGGATGCTGTATTTGGTCAGGCCCCATGATGTTTCCACAGGTGCGGGTTTCTTACTATGGGAAGGATGGGAGCAGTGCGTTAGGCCAGGCCCTGCTGTATGTGACTGGCATTGGTAAGTAACCCGGGGTCACCTGCCCTCTGCCTCTTTGTTTCTATACTTCCCTGAGCAGTCTTTTTGGACATCCAGCAGGCTCCCGCAAGGCACAAGGTCTAGAACTCCCTTGTGCACTAGATCCCCAGTTTATTCCAGACTTGCGGTGTAATATTCAGTAAAGTGGTCAGTGTCTCTAAGCCTCAGTTTCCTGACCTTCCAAGCAGATCCTATCTCTCTGCCCTTCCCACCTCCCATTGAGGTGTTACTGGATCAGTAGGATCTCACTGTTGAGGGACGTTAGGCTCCTGAAGGGAAAAAGATGTTATTTGATTAGTTCTTGTAAAACATAAATGAAGACTGAAGAAGGTATACATTCATAGCACATTGGATCTGGAGGCCCCTTAGAACACAGAATGCCAACACCAGAAGGGAACTGATGGAGTAAAATGTCAGAAACGAGAAGGAATTGTAGCTTAGAATGTAGAATGTTAGAGCTAGGAGGGCCTTTAGAACACAGGATGTCAGATCTGGAAAAACTCTTGGAACGTGAAATGTTAGAGCTGGGAGGGCCCTTAGAACACAGGATGTCAAAGCTGAGAGGGGTTCTTTGACTTCTAAGAAAAATGTTAGAAGTGGAAAATACCTTAAAATGTAGAACGTCAGAGCTGGAGGAGAACTTTGAACACAGAATGTCACAGGTAGAAGGTACCTTAGCTTAAAACATAGGATGTCAGAGCTGGGAGGGGCTTTAGAACAGAGACTGTCAGAACTGGAAAGAACCCCAACTTAGAACATACTGTAGAATGATCAAGCAGGAGGGAACCTTAGAACACAGAATGTCAGAGTCAGAAGGACCCTGAGTGTATGGAATGTTAGAGCTGGAAGACCTTAGAGATCATTAGTCAAATATGACCATTTTACAGCTAAAGAAACTGAGGGTCAGTAGAGGAAATCATTTGCTCAAGGTCACGTGACTATATGGTGGCTAATCTCTGATAAGACTCTACTCCCACAGGGGCCTGGTCACAGCTTCTCTAGAAGATTTGGCCATGGGGGCAAAGTGTTCAGGGCCTTAGGCCTGAACTTCCCACCTGCCCCAACCACTAAGGAAAATGACTCATAAGACAGTGAACTACCAGGTTTCCAAGGCACAAACTCTATTGCTTTCTGGGAAAGACCTGCTCTGGCAATCTATAGCATGGATGGAGTGTCAAGGCAGGGCAGAAAAAGTGCGTGCTTAGGATCCCACTATGCCAGTGGCCTCTGCTTAGAGTAGTTAGCTTCAGGGACCAGCTAATGGTCACTTTGCTGTGTGATTTTCAGAAGTTTCTTTGGATGTTGACACAGATCGTACTGGAACAATAAAGAGAAGCAAAGTTGACAAGGTAAGCTGTTCCAGGCATTGCCTTGACCCGAGAAAACACTACCAAATTCTCAGAGGTTTTGGTAGGGATTGTAAATCTCTGTCTACTGGGGGGCTGGGGAACTGGAGTTTCTGGAATTAGTAATTGTCACCCTCCCCAAGTCTGGTCCCCAAGATCAAATGAGACAATATTTGTAAACTGCTTAGCACAGTGCCACAGTGCCTGGTACATAGTAAGTGCTTAATGAATGTCTGTTCCCTTCCCTTCCCTTCCCTTCCCTTCCCTTCCCTTCCCTTCCCTTCCCTTCCCTTCCCTTCCCTTCCCTTCCTTTCCTTCCTTCCCTTCCTTTCCTTCCCTTCTCAAAATGAAGCAGAGATAGATGAAAGAGTGAGGATTAACATCACTATAGGGGTAGAAAAAGTGACCCCTAGAGAGATGTGGTGCTTTGCCCCAGGTCTCCCACACGGTTGAATCATTGGCCTACTTGGATGAGTCTAGTATGAGTCTGTAATTTGCTATGAGGAGGGTGATACGTCTGGTACTGCTGGGATCTGCATTCCCTTCTGTTTCACTAAATTAAGGGAATATTTTTAATAGATCAGAGGAATAATGAAGATAGAGCTTCCCTAGATTTTAGCAAAGTACTTGACAAAGTCTCCCACGAGATTTTTAATGAACCACTGAATAACATTTATTAAGGACCTAAGCCGGACTCTGTACTAGCTGCTGGATATGAAGACGAAATAGCCCGTTTCCTCAAGAAGTTTACATTCTAATGGGGAGTGGAGGGTGTCACACAACTTGTGTATTATGATTTACAGAATCCATACAACAATAAATCCAGCCTAGGGAAGGTGGGCACTAGCAGTTGGGGGGGGGGGGACAGCATCAGCTGGGGCAAAGGAAAGTCTTTATCTTGTGAACAAAATGGGGAGATATGGGATAGACAATCTTACAGTGAGGTAGAGCCAGGCCTGATTGAATGACCAGGCCTAGAAAGTGATCTTTCATGAGTCCATTTTACCTTGGAAGCAGATCTCCAGAATAGGCCAGAAATTGGTGCTTGGCTATTTAAGAGTTTTATCAAGGACTTGGGTAAAGTCACAGATGGTGTGTTCATCCAGTTTACAGATGTCCCAAATCTGTGAGTATGTTGGATGACTGTGTCACAATACAAACAAGATTTTGATGGGCTAGAAGGGTGGGTTGAAATCTAGTAAGATAAACTTCAATAGGGATAAATGCCAAGTTTAATACAGGCTCAAAAAATTAACTCTAATATGATGGGGAAGATATTGAAGGAAGGAAACACACATTTATTAAGCACCTACTGTATGCCCAATACTTTGCAATTATTATCTCATTTGAGCCTCAAAACAACCCTGGGAGGTAAGTTCTGTTATTCTCCTGATTTTATGGGTGAGGACACTGAGGCAAACAGAGGTGAAGTACATACAGAGAGGAAGTTTCTGAGGTCATACAGCTGGAGTCAAACAGTTTTTGAGGCTGGATTTGAACTTAGGTCTTCCTGATTCCATGCCCAGATCTCCAACTACTGTACCAGCTAGCTCTCTAGGTGTAGTGTTCAGAACTAGAGAGGCTAGACTGGTTATATTCAAACCTCCCAAGATTCCCTCTGGAGTATTGTGTACAATTAAGGATACCACACCTCCCCAGTCCTTCATTTTACCATTGTATAATCTAATGTCTCATTCTCCTCCATCTACATGGACCCTGCTTTAAGCAAACCCAATCTAGGAAAATCCAAGATTCAAAGGCAGGTAGTGATCACCACTCACCCTTGCCTGGACCACTGAGAAAATCTGTCTTTGACCCCTCTCCCATTTATTCTGCCCCTGTGAACTTCCACAACTAATACGATGACCATTCTTGTTGCGTGAATGAAAAAACATTCATAATTGTTCATAAATAATTTCATCAGCAATTACTACTAATTCAGAGATTACTTGTTATTAACATTATTTTTAATAATACCTTAAAAGACATAATTACACTGATCCATGCAATGACCGACCATGATCCCTGAGGACGATGAAACATGCACTCCCTCTTCTGCCAGAGAGGGGATGGGCTCAGGGTGCACAAGGAGACATAGATTTTTAGACTTAGCTAATATGAGAATTTGTTCTACCTGACTATATATATTTGCTACAAGAGTGAGTTTTGCTTTTCTTTTTTCAATAGAGGAGTGGGGTCATAGATGGTGACTTCAGGGTGCAGAAGGAGACATATTTTTAGACTTGGCTAATATGGGAATTTGTTCTACCTGACTATATATATTTACTACAAGAGTGAGTAGTCAGGGTGGCTAGGTGGCACAGTGAATAGAGCACTGGCCCTGGAGTCAGGAGGACCTGAGTTCAAATCTGACTTTAGATACTTAACATTTACTAGCCATGTGACCTTGGGCAAGTCACTTAACCCTAATTGCCCTGTCCTCCCCCATCCAAACAAGCAAAAAAAAAAAAAGAGTGAGTAGTGGAGGGAGGTGGTAGGAGAGAAAGTAAATTATTGTTAACTGAAAAAAATTTTTTTTAAAAGCTAGCATTTATATAGTGCTGTAAGATTTGCCAAATACTTCACGTGTCTATCATTTGATTCTCAGAACAACTTCAGGAGATAGGTGCTATTATTATTCCTACTTCACAGATGAGGAAACTGAAGCATAGCAAAGTTATTTGACTTGTCCAGGTTCATACAGCTAATTAATGTCTCATCTGGACATTGGAAGACTGTAGCCTTCTCTTGGGTCTCTCCTCCTCCACTCTTCCCCTTCTCCAAACCATTGGGACATACTTGATAAGAAATCAACCCAAGGCATCCATTCAAACATTTTCTGGGGTTTCCTATTGCCTTGAGGAGGCAATAATAACTCCAAAGACCTCCACAAGCCTGCTCCTGTCCACCTCTCAACCTCATGGGCACTCCGTGTTCCCGTCAAAATATAAGACATGGCATTTTCTGAATGTCACCTACTGTCTATTGCCATTAATGTGTTCCCCCTCAACTCAGGCCATCAGAATTTGGGTCTGCCTTCAAAGCCCAGTTTTGATGCCACCTCCTTCAAGAAGCCTTCCCTGATGCCACCCCTCACTTCCAGATGAAAGCATTTTTTCCCTCTTTGTATTTCTCTATCTCCCCTTTGTTTTGGTCACTCCTTACCTTTTATTCTCTTCCTGTGTGATGATGCCTTATCTCCTCTTACTCCATCCCAAAGAATGTCAGCTCCTTGAGGGTAGAGATGTTATATAATTTTTGTCTTCCTATTTCCAGGGCTGAGCACAGTGCTTTGTGTCTAATAGGCCCCAACTAAATGATTGTTGAATGGCATTTAATTTCTTTGGCTGCAGAAAACATGGAGCTGGGGCCCAGGAGGCCATGGAGCAATCCTTTTGGTGAACTGTGACAAGGATAGTTCCATCCCTGGGGGAGTTGACTACTCTCATAGCCGCTTGTATTCCGTGGCAGGTAAGTGGAAGATGGGAAGCTGGACCTGCACAAAGGTCACACCCCTTTTACTGCCATGGGAAGAGAGAGGGTGGTCCTGGGAGACCCCTCCTCAAGCTTTGCATCTCCTCAGACCTGCAGGATATGTCTAAGATGCTGCTCTGGACCAATGGCCCTGATGACATCTTCAACAACCACAGACTTGTCCTGCATGTGTCGCTCAGTGACTCAGACAAAGTGGGCGTATTCCGTGCCCAAGGTGAGAAAGATATACCCCAGCACAGTCCTCTTGGCCCGTATCAATAGGAAAGCCTATATTTGTGTGTGGATATGGCTCAGAAAGGAAGCTTCCCTTCTTTCTGTCCTTTCTCTTTCTCTTCTTCCCAAATATCTTCTTCCTTCCTTCTTTCCTTCCTTCCTTCCTTCCTTCCTTCCTTCCTTCCTTCCCTCCCTCCTTCCTTCCTTTCTCCCTCCCTCCTTCCTTCCCTCCTTTCTTTCCTCCTTCCATTCCTTATTCCTTTGTTCCCTCCTTCCTTTCTTTCTCCTTCCCATCCTTCTTTCCTTCCCTCCCTCCTTCCCTCCCTCCTTCCCTCTTTCTCACCTTTCTTTCTCCATTTCTTAAGCACTGATTGAGATTCTGCAATGCATAGTGTCATTGTATGGGGACAAATGACTGACCATGTAGCCAGGTCACTTACTCTCTGAATTAGCCTTCTCATGTTGCCATTCTGCTATGTCCAAAACCTGTGACCAAAATCATGCTCTCCTACTGTGACTGGGACCTCAGCCAGGTAATTTTTCAAGATAACTCATCTCTCTGCCCCTACAAAAGGTCCTCTTAACTCTCTGATTTTCTCCCAGGTGGAAATAGCATTTCCAACTACAAGAGGGTCCTTGGACCTGACAAATTGTCCTACAAGGTAGATCGGGCCCGTGGGGAGAAGGAGATCACCTTCTATGTGGAGGGCCTTGCCTTCCCTGATGCTGATTTCTTCGGACTGATCTCCTTGGACGTCACCCTGATGGACTCAGATGATGTATGGTTTGGCAAGGAGGCAGGCATCCTTGGGAAATCCAGGGCTGGAGAGGCTGTTGGGAGAATAGGGTGATATAGTGGTTTCCCGAGGAGAACCTGGGAGCTGGTTGATTGACCTCCAACAAATGGAGGTTTGTTGAAGGAGGCTAGGTGGGTAAGGGGATGTGAGTGAATGTGTGTGTGTGTGTGTGATGTAGATGTAGTCCCCCAAGATTGGGCAGAGACTCTGAAATTCACTGGGAATCTAACTGCCAGCCAGATATCTTTGGGGGTGAGAGACCTTGGCACTGGAAAGCTGAGGTTCACTTTCCAGCTGAGAAGTCAAGATTTTTCATCTGTTCCCACAGTTGCTGCTTGAAACCCCAATTTTCACAGACACGGTGGTGTTCCGAGTGGCGCCCTGGATCATGACCCCCAACACCCAGACGCCCCTGGAAGTTTATGTGTGCAGGTGAGGACGGACCCACTCCTTTCCCAAGACTCTTGGGTCTCTTCTTTACTTCTGGCCTTTGCTCTAATCTGGAGAAAAGCAAAGCACAGCATCTTCAAATGCCTTTCAAATGTCTCGTCCGGTGGATGCCAAAACCAAGCTTGTCATCTTCCCCCCTCCTACCTTCCCTTTACTGTAGAGGGCCACATCAGCCTCTCAGTCTGTCAGGCTCACAACTCAGGGGCTCATCCCGGATTTCTCACTACCGCTTACCTCCCATATGGAATCTCATATGCTGAGGCCTGACAATTTCACCTTTGCACCATGTCTCTCCTTTGACACTGCCCCCACCCTGGTGCAGACCCTCATCCCCTTACCCCTGGACCACTGTAACAACTGCTGGGGGTCTGCTCGCCTCAAGTCTCTCCCCATTCCAGTCCATCTTCCATTCAGCCACCAAAGTGATTTTCCTCCCTAGTATGTACCCTTTGATTCAGTGACACTGGCCTCCGAGCTGTATCATGAACAAGAGAAGATTGTCTGTCTCTCTCTGCTGGGAACACTCTCCCTCCTCCATTCTGACTATTGACTTCTCTGGCTTCCTTTAAGTCCCTACTAATATCCCACCTTCTACAGGAAGCTTTTCCCTATCCCTCTTAATTCCAGTGTCTTCCTTCTGTTATTTATTTATCTTGTATTGAGTTTTCTTTTTTACGTATCTGCATGTTGTCTCTCCCATTAGATTGTAAGCTCCTTGAGGGCAGGCATTATCTTTTGCCTCTTTTTATTTCGCCACCACTTAGCACAGTGCATGGTACACAGTTGGTACTTAATAAATGTTTATTAATGATTGATTGATTGATGCTGAAAACAGAGAGATCATTGGTTCAGGGGACAGAGGGACTGGGTCCAAATCCCACCTCTGATGCTCACTACCACCTGTGTGACCTTCAGCAACTACTTCACTTTTCTGGGCTTTAGTTTCCTCATCTATAAAGTAAAAGGGATGGACCAGATGAGTTCTAAGGCCTTCTAAAACCAGACTCCAAAGGACACTGTCAGTCTGGCCATAAGGATTTCTCAAGCACCCACAGAATGTATATACCAGGAGGTGGGGTTGCCCTGGGGTTGAAAGCAGTAGAGCTATGCAATTCTACAAGCATTTATTAAGCACCTACTTGTCCTGATAGCACCTCACTCCCTCCCCACTTCTGGGGTGACTGAAGAGATCAGTTGAGGGAAGTTCTATGAGTGGGATGGGGCCTGTTTGCAAAGATTACAAGGATCAAGAAGGAGACCAAGAGAAAGGAAAGGAATGAAAATTTACATAGCATCATATAATGTCATTTGATCCCGGCAGCAACCTGGTGAGGTAGGTGCTGTTATCCCCATTTCACAGTTGAGGAAACTGAGACAGACAGTGGCGAAGTGACTTGCCCAGGGTCACACAGCTAGTAAGTGTGGTCTTCCTGACTCCAGGGCCACTGCTATACTAGCTGCCTCAGGCAGAGGGCTGGTAGATAATGTGTCTGGTTGGAAGCTGACTTGGGTTCTGTGAGTATGGAAGGAAAGGGGGTGATTAGGGTGAGTAGGCATTTAAAATATATTTTAGAGGGAGAATGGAGAGTGAGTGGGGTTGGGGTGGAGGCCTGGAATTCTCATCTTGACCTGAGTCTTCTTCATGTGATCATTGTTGGGAGAGTAGGAGGAGTGAACATCGGTCTAGAGTTTATGGCATGGTTGCTAGTTTCCAATAGAATCAATGCCACTATCAAACTAATCCAATATGAGAAATATTTATTAAGCACCTCCAATGTGCTAAGCCCTAGGAATACAAAGAAAACAACCATGAAATGCTTCCTGTTCTCTTTTGGGTAGTATACAGTGTGTAAAGAGACTAGTGTTTACAAGATAATTCAAGGACACCTGAGCAGGCATTAACAACCAAGGAGAATCAAGAAAGACTTCCCTTAGAAAGTGAAACCTGAATGGTAACTTACAGGAATAGAGGGCTTTTCAGAGGTGGAAGTGAGGAAGCAGGGGATTCCCAGTATGGGGGGTGATCTATACAAAGGTGTGGAGGAGGGAGATGGGAGATAGCTGAAGAAGAGTAATGTGGAATAAGCCTGGGAAGGTGGGGGGGAACCATACCATGAAGGATTTTAAATGTTTACTGAAAGAGTTTAGAGGGAATAGGGAAAGACTGGAGTTTCTTGAGCTAGGCAGTGACATGGCCAAAAGGCAGTGTTAGGAAGATATTTATGGGTGGAGAATGGGTAGGTGGAGAGGAGATACTAGAAATAGAGAATGGAGGGGGAGGGTGTCAAATGGCCAGCTCCAAGGACCCTTCTAATTTGAGAGTCACAAAATGGTAGAATTGGAAGGAATTTAAGAGATTATTCAGCTCAAGGTTTCTTAAACTAGATCCACAGGATAGATTTCATGGGGGTCTGTGAACTTGGGAGAAAAAAACCTCTCCCTAAATTGAACATTTCTTTTAATTATTCAAAAATATTCTTCTAAGAAGGGGTCTATCAGCTTCCCCCAGACTGACACAGGAATCCATGACACAAAAAAACTTAAGCACCCCTGCTTCTCAGTTAACAGATGGGGAAACTGAGGCCAACAGAAGGGGATCTTGAATGCAATCACAAAAGCAGTTAATTGTAGGAGGGTCAGGTGCTTCTGTTGCAGGGGATGGGGGCAGGCATTAGATTAACTCTGAACAAAGCCTTCGGCACTCTTCAGAGGTATAGCAGAGGGAGCCTGGATAGCTCCCTTGGGATGTCTATGAAAAACAGAAGGTTCTCCCCAAGGTGAATGACAGTTCTGGCCCTTTGGTTCTAGAGGGAGACGAGGTAGCCAGTGCTCCTGAGTCTCATTTCCTGCTTCTGACTTTGATGTATTGTTTGGACCGGACTCCCTTTCCTTCCATGACTCACAGCCCCTGCCTTCAGCCTGGAGAAAAAAAATCTCTCCAGGGAGGTAGGGCTGAAAACTTGAGGTTCTCCCCAGATCACTGGGTGAGAGGTTAGAGCAGAGGACAAGATTCCTGTCTTATCACACGTGGAGGAGTGATCAGACAGGTTTACTTGGTGACTGGCAGCCATGAGCCCAGGCTTCAACTTTTGCCATTGACTTCCTGCTTGACCTTGGAAATCACTTCCCCTCCTGACCTCAGGACAATCATCTATAATTATGAGGAAATTCCTTTCCAACTCTAATAGCCTGTGTTCTAACTAGCCCAGCTTCTATTTTCTAAAGTTTCTTTTAGTTCTGACAACTTATGTTCAAAATGTTGTATCTTTAATGTTAAAGTTCTAAGGCCCCTCCTAGCTTTGACATTCCATGTTCTAAGGGTCCTCCCAGTTCTGACATTTTATGTTTTAAGGGCCCTTCCAGCTCTGACATTCTGTGTTCTAAGGATCTCTCCCAACTTTGATCTGACATTTTTTTCCTTCTTGGCCCAATCTTAGTCTTGATCGAGATACGTCACAGGCTGAATTTCTGGATGCTATGGCTTACCTGGCATTGAAGGCTAATTGTCAACTGACCATCTGTCCACCAGTGGATAACCGAAATGACCGCTGGATCCAGGTAATCTGGGCAATAGGAGAAATAATAGGGAGCAACCCGTGCCAGAGGTTGTATGTGTGTATGTATGCATGTGTGCGTGTGTATGTGTGCACACAACTTACTGGGGAGCTGGCCCTTTGACTTTCCTAGCATTGACTAAACTTCCAAACACTTGGCTTTCTAGAGTTTGACCCAGACAGCTAAGAGGACAGGAAGAGGGATGGCAGTGGGGAGGGGGAAGGTGGGACCGACCCCACAGTTACTTCTATGGGAAGACTAAGATGCATGGTTTCAGAACACGTCCTTGTCTTCCCAGAATGGCTCCAGATAAGCCGGGTACTGTGTGAGAGAGAAGAGGGCTGGTGTAGTTGATGGAGGGCTAGCCATGGAGTCAGGGAGATGTGGTTAAAATCCTGCCTCTGACACATAATGCCTGGGGCTTTTCTCATGTTATTTAACCTCTAAGTATCTCTTTAGGCAACTCTGACTCTGTCCCAGAACAGTTTCTGATCTCCATGAATGGAAAGAGTTCTCACAATGGGAATTTTCTATACTGGTAAAATTGTTGGCAGGGACACACCTCTCCCATCCTCCTTCCCAAAGAAAGCTGGAGTCCAGGACTGCTGGGGCCAATGGGTCAATGGGAGTTATTGTTTCCATTGCCCCCTGCCTTACTCTGCTCTGGTCCAAAAGCCCCGACTCTGATCCCATTCATTGTCTGAATGTCGCAGACTTCTCAGACAACCAGCCTTCAAACAAAGCCAGATCCCCCCTGACTACCTCCCTGGCTTGTCAGAGGAAAACTATATTTGAGAGATTCCTTGTCTGTTTGTTTTCCACGTGGTTCAGTGTCATAGACTCAGACATACTTATGCTTCAGAGATAAGAGCTCCAGTCCCAGGGAACCTCCCAGCTTTCCTGCATATGCTATAGTGGAAAGAGCCCTGGGAGATCTGGGTTCAAGTCCAGTCTCTAAAACTTCCTCATTTGTCAAATGAGCTGGAAAAAGAAATGGCAAACCACTCCAGTATCTCTGCCAAGAAAACCCCAAATGGGGTCATGACAAAGAATCGGACACAACTGAGAGGACTGAACAACAAACAGGTCCCCAACTCTCCAACTTTCCTCTGAAGGCAGGGATCCTTTGGCTTTGATCTAGTATTGCCAGGACTAGTAGAGGCAGTATGGTAAAGAGGACTGCATGATGGGCTGGAAGTGGTCAAGGTTCAAATCTTGCCCCCACCATTTACCAGCTCTGTGACTCTTGACAGGTTACCCAGCCTCGATGTGCTTCAGGCACCTCCTGAGGACTTCTTTACTAATTCTGAGCTCCTACCCCTCAAAGAAATCACAAATCCTTTATATATTTCAGGTATCTCCAGGTCCCTGGCATAGTATCTTACACATAGTAAGTGCCTTATCAGTGTTTGATTGAATGATCAGTTAAATTGATTTGAATCTGTGAAATGGGGATGATAGAATGGTAGAATGGAAAGATTTGGAGTCACAGGTTGGTGTTGTTCAGTCACATCTGACTCTTTGTGACTCCATTTGGGGTTTTCTTGACAGAGATATTGGAGTGGTTTGTCATTTTCTTCTCCAGCTCATTTTTACAGATGAGGAAACTGAGGCAAACAGGGTGAAGTGACATGCCCAGGGTCACACAGCTAGTAAGTGTCTGGAGCTGGATTGGAACTTAGGAACAGAAATCTTCCTGGCTCCAGACCCAGCACTCTATCCACTGTGCTGTCCCAGGACCTGGGTTCAAATCCCATTTCTACCAATTATTACCTATGTGACTCTGGGTAAGTCACTTAAGTTCTATGAGCCCCATTTTCCTCAACTATAAAATAAGAAACTTGAAACAGATGTTCTCTTAGGTCCCTTCCAACTCAAGATCTGGGATCCCATCATACTTGGTCTTCCAACCTCAGAAGGATCTTATAAGAAAAGTGTTGTATAACCTCAAAGCATTCTAGAAATGGGACTGATTTCATTGGGTCATTGGCCCAGAGATAGAAAGGACCTTAGTGAACCGCTCATCCAATGTACCCATTTTATAGATGAAGAAACTGAGACCCAGGGAGTTGAAGTAGCTTGCTCAAAGTTACACAGGTAGAACGTGTCAGAGGTAGGGTTTGAACCCACATCTTCTGACTTGAGAGCCAGTGCTTTCCCTACCATACTGTAATTTCTTTTATCTGACCATGGTGTGATTGTAATTGGATTTTTTCCCTCCTCCCACTTCCTCAGGATGAAATGGAATTTGGCTACATAGAAGCACCTCACAAATCCTTTCCTGTTGTCTTTGATTCTCCTCGAAACAGGGGGTTGAGGAATTTTCCCTTTAAGAGGGTCCTGGTATGTGGCGGAGGGGTCCCAGCCTATTCTGGACATTTGGGTACTCCATGCAGCATGTTGCAGGGATGGGGGCTCAATACAAGGGGGTGCTCAATGCAGGGAAGGGGACTCAGCAGAGGGGTAGAAGATTCTTTAGTTTCCAAACCTGATTCTCCCTTTTCCTCCTCATCCCATTCCCCCCCTCCCCCTACTGACTGCTCCCTGTGGTCGGCCTTTGTTCCCTTTCACCCCAGGGCCCTGACTTTGGTTATGTGACCCGAGAGCCTACATATGGTGGTGCCTCCAGCCTTGACTCCTTTGGAAATCTAGATGTTAGCCCGCCTGTCACTGTCCGAGGAAAGGAGTACCCACTGGGCAGAATTCTCATTGGCAGCAGCTTCCCCAAGTAAGGGGGTGGGCATGGGACAGGGTGAGCAGACAAGGGGATGGGGAAGGGACTGACTGCTTATAACTCTCTCCAACCAGCACCAAACCCTAAGACAAAAGGGTAATAAACCCAACCTCAGGCAAAGAATGAAAGGATCATAGTTCTAGAGCTGGAAGGGACCTCAGAGGTTCTAGACCAATTCCTTCATTTTACAGAGGAGGAAACAGGCATGAGGTGACTAAGTGACTTACCCAAGACTGCACAGGTAGTGACGTTGTAGAATCTTAGAATTTAGGAAATTAGAAAAACAAAATTGTAGACCTTAGAATCATAGAATTTAATAATCATGGAGTTTTGAAACTCAAGAGCTCAGAATCACAAAATCCTAGAACTTAGACCAGTTGACATCTTAAGATCATAGAATCTTTGAGTCACCCGAGACATCAGGAGTTACCTAGACCAACCTCCCTCTCAGAGTGAGAATTCTCCAATGACATCCCCACTAAATGGCCATCTGTCTTGTGCTTGAATGGCTCTGGGGAGATTTCTTTCAAGGCAGCACAGTCCATTGGTCAATTCAAGAATTTTCTTATGATAAGAGATCCCCGCCTCCCTAAAACTGCCACCTATTGTTCCAGGGTCATTCCTCTGGTGTCATATGGCATAAGCCATGACAATGTCATACAGTGGAAAGAGCATGGTCTTTGGAGTCAGAAAGCCTAGTTTCAAATTCAGGTGACCTTGGGCAAGTCACTTAGTGACCTTGAAGTGCTCTTCTAGCTCAAAATACATGATGATATTAGAAGGTCCATCTTTCACATGCTCACCCTTCAAATATGTGTACCATAAATGTCTCTTGTGTATGCCAAATGTCTCAGTTTCTCCAACTATCCCATACATAGAATAATTCCTAGCATCCTCAATATCCTAGTTTCCCCACCCCATGTTCTCCCATTTCATCAGGGTTCCTCTCAAAATGTGGTGCCCAGAATTAAGCATGAAGGAGCAGCTCTGACATTCTATGTCCTGAAGACTTTTCTACCTCTGACAGATGTTGTATATTCGAAGGTTTGGTCTGAGCTCTGATAGTCTACATTTCAAAGTCCCTCCCATTCTTAACACCCCATATTCTAAGGTCTTTCAAAGCTCAGATATTCTATGTTCTAAGGTTGCTTCTAGCTTTGATAACTTGTGTTCTAAGTGCTCCTCCCAGCTCTGACAATCTATGTCTTGAGGTCTTTCCCACCCTTGGCATTCTATATTTTAAGGTTCACTCCCAACTCTGGTATTCTATGTTCTAAAGTCTTTCTACATTCTGATATTTGATATTCTAAAGCTCCTCCCAATTCCTACATTCCATTTCTAAGGTTATTAATAGCTCTGAAATTCTTTCTTAAAGGTCATTCCCAGGTTCAGTCATTCTTGTGGTCTAAGGTCTTCTGATATTCTGTTTGAAGATTTCCTTCTAGCTCTGACATTCTACATCCTAATGTAGAACTTTTAGCATTTTTGTAAGGTTATTCATCTTAGGCAGCCTTAGGGAATTTCCCACTGGAGTTATTATGTGTATTGCCACAAAGGTAGTGGTATTTTGAACATGGTGTGTGTGTGTGTGTGTGTGTGTGTTTGTGTGTGTGTGTATTTGTGCACACACATGCATAATGGAAGTAGCAACCCTATTGACTGGGTGGGTGGGAGATCTGTTAGGCAGTTCTGGATAAAGGAAGGGAAAGAAACTCATTGATTCCTTCTTGCTTAGTGATCCCTGAGTTCCATGAAGGTGAAGAGAGGGTGACCAAGCAGCAAATGCTGCTAGAATTCTCCAAGCCCTGGGCCGGCTCACCATAGGATGATTGAGTGGTTGGTTAAGATACCAGAATGACAGAAGTAAATGAACAGGAACCCTGAGGTCTTGAATCTGTCAGATAACAAGACTTTTGGGGCTTAACCTCCACTCCTCCTCTCAGGTTGGTCATACATGAGTTCTCAGTGGGAACCCCCAGTGAGCTCCAGCAAATAGATGTCCATCCACCTCCTGACATCTGTGGAATGGGGTGTGCTGTGGGAGGGGTCTGTGTGGCCCCTAATGACGTCCTTTCCAAAGTAACAGGCTATCTGAGCAGATGTTATTGTAAAGTAAGCGAAGCTTCCAAACAAAGCCAGGGATGGGCCCCAGCATGAAACCCTACTCTCCAACATTAGAATCTGGAGGCAGAGAGATCAGGTAGTTCTGAGGTCAAACAGAATGAGACACTGAATCCAAGGCTTTGAAGACCAACACCTATTGGGCTCTTTCATCTCCAGTCCCTAGGACCGGATTGGGTGGGGGCCTCTCTCTGGCTTTGGGCCAAATCCACGGAATGTAGCTAGGGTACACAGGGCTGAGCTCCTGCCATGTTAACAAGGTCAGGAGCAGAGCACTCACCTCTTTGGTGACTCACATCTGAAACACTCACACTGTGGCTTGATTCTGAAATCCAGTGGCAGCTCCTAAAATCAACTTTATAGAGCCCTGACACGTATGATGAACTGCTTGGTCACTACTGGGTTCTTTCAGGGCCTGTCATACGGGGACATGGTTGGTTTGTGGGCATGGCAGAGTTGATATATAGTTTCATATAGAAGCTTGAGGTATAAGCCCCATGGAGGCATATAGGGGTGAGAATGTGGATTTGTGGTAGAGGTTTCAGAACTGCCCTCTAACTTTCCCCACTGAGAGTGGGGGGATGGATTGAGCCCCAACTATCTCATTTATCCACTCCCAGAGAAAGAAAACCTACTATGTGAAAAGGAGAAAAGTTTACCTGTTATGTACTAGGCATGGTACTAGGAACAGAAAGAATCCCTGCATACAACAAACTTGTATTCTAATGCGGAAGATAGCAAGTACAAATATAAAGAAATATAATACAAAATCAAGTTAAAGAAATACAAATTATCTGGGATGAGAGTTGGTCTCCCTTGCCATTCCAGGGCAGGTTTTCCAGAGGTCTCACGAGCAATACTTCCTACCCTGGCTCTCCTTCTGTCCCATCCATCTCCCCAAAGCCATCATATCTTTGCCTGTTGTTCTGTTGTGTTATCTGTGAAAGGATTCAGGTGGAGTAGAAAGACCAGTCATGACTCCTGCTCTGGGTTCTACTCCTGGCTCTGACTTTAGCCCAATTACTTCTCCCCTCCTCTCCCCCCCCACCCCCCACCCCCCACCGGGACTTTGCAGGGATGAGAGGAAGAGTTAGAATAAGAGACTTTCAGAGACCTGTGTGACTCTGACATCCTCTGTTCTAAGGTCTCTCCCACCTCTCTTACTCTATAGGCCAAGTTCTCTCCACCTCTAGTAATCTATGTCCTTAAGGCTCTTTCAGCTCTGATAGTCTATCTATGGTCTTTGCAGTAGCTGGTTCTTTGAACATGTGCTCCCTCTGGTGGAGGCCTCTATAGAAGGGGGGTGACTATTTTTAGACCTAAGAACTGTGTCCTGAGGACATCTTCACCCCTTAGTCTACATGGCATCCTTTAATGATGGCTTGTCAGAGGAAAACTTATATTTGGGGGATTCCTTATCTGTTTGTTTTCCACACAGTTCAGTGCCATAGACTCAGACACACTTATGCTTCAGAGATAAGAGCCCTGAGACAGGAGGTAAGAGACTCGGGATATTGTTTCTGCTTCCTAGTCATTGAAATTTTCTGGGTTTCACTGAGGTCATCTGTAAAATGGAAATAATAAGACCTGAACTTCCTGAAGGCAGGGGATTGGACTGGATAATTTTTTAAAGACTACCTGTTCTCTTCTCAGGCAGCCAGTTCTTTTCTTCCTTCCTTCTCTCTTTCCTTCCTTCCTTCCTTCCTCCCTCCCTTCTCTCTTTCCTTCCTTCCTCCTTCCCTCTCTCCCTTCCTTCTCTCTTTCCTTCCTTCCTTCCTCCCTCCCTCCCTTCCTTCTCTCTTTCCTCCCTCCTTCCTTCCTCCTTCCCTCCTCCCTCCCTCCCTCCCTTCCTTCCTTCCTCCCTCTCTCCCTTCCTTCCTCTCTCCCTCCCTTCCTCTCTCCCTCCCTCCCTTCCTCCGTCCCTCCCTTCCTTCTCTTTCCTTCCTTCCTTCCTTCTCTCTTTCCTCCCTCCTTCCCTTCCTCCCTCTCCTTCCTTATTCTCTCCCTCCCTCCCTCCTTTCTTTCCTTCCTTCCTTCCTTTCTCCCTTCCTTCTTCCCTCCCTTCCCTTCTATTTGCTCTCAATTTTAGTAATTTTTCTTCTTATTTGCTCTCAATTTTTAGTAATGAAATGTTTTTAAATGCGTCATTGAAAACAACATAGAACATCAGTACACCCACCTAAACATATTTAGCAACTATTTACAGTTAAGTGAACTAATTTCAATGGATAAGACATCACAATATTTTTGGCCTTACTCCCTTTCTCACACATCCCCTTTGATCCTTCCTCACTGTCTTTCTCTTTTGGCTTCTGCCACACTGCTTTCCCTGAGACAGAATTCCAAACCCCACATGAAGAAATCCTGCTTTTAGTTTGATGGTCAGAAGACCAATAGATAGGACACTTCCATCCTAATCCTATTTTGGTCATGTGACCTTAGACATGTTGATTGCTCTCCTTCTTTGAGGTGAGGCTGTAAGCCTATTTTCCTTTAGTAAATATTTTTTCTCTTCTTTATTTTGGTTTCCAGATTTTCTGAGAGCTACTTTTCTGCTCCATCTCATATTTCTCTCTCTATGTCATATTTTCTTTTGGGAGATAAAAGAGAGGAGTGGAGAGTAGAGTAGCTTTGAGGAAGGGGGGGGCAACATTTATAAAGCACTTTACTATGTGCCAGGCACTGTGCTAAGTGCTTTACAAATGATCTCCTTTGATCATCATAACAACTCTGGGAGGTGCCACTATTCTCATTTTGTAGTTGAGGAAACTGAGGCAGACAGAGGTTAAATGACTTGTCCAGGGTCACAGAGCTAGTAAGTATCTGAGGCTCGCTTTGATCATTGGTCTTCCTGACTTCAGGTCCACTGGTCTATCCACTGTGCCACCTATTGAATTCTCTTTGTGAAGAGAATAGAAGAATGTTGAGGAAAGAAGAGGAGAGGAGGGGAGAGGAGAGGAGTGGAGAGGAAAGGGGAGGGCAGGGGAGGGGAGGAGAGGATAGGAGAGAAGAGAGGAGGGGAGGGGAGGGGAGGGGAGGAGAGGAAAGAGAGAATGATAAATCAGAGAAAAGAGATAGAAGGACAAAAGAAGAAAAGATGAAAGGAAGAGACAAGAGAAAGAAAATTAGAGCAAAAAGGAGGGGAAGAATGAATGTGGATGAGCTATTGAATCAATAAAGTACAAAGTGTCCAAGTGAGGGTGTCTGGTCAAAGGGATTTAGCGCTTATGATTTTGGGTCCTTTCTTGATGGAGTTTCCAGGGAGAAAAAGACAAAAGTGACAATAATCACACGTTCACAGATGTATCTGTGGAAGTACTAATATATAAGGTTGGGAGAATTCCCACCTGTCCTGCTTTGCCCTGACAATGATTTGTCTCTCTTGGTGCTAGGTCAGGTGGCCGCCGGATGGCTAAGGTTGTCAGGAACTTCCTGTATGCCCAGAAGGTGCAGGACCCCGTGGAGCTTTATTCTGACTGGTTAAGTGTGGGGCATGTGGATGAATTCCTCAGCTTTGTTCCTGCTCCTGGAGAGAAGGTAGTGTCCCCAGCCTCTTCTTTCCCTCCTCAGCTTGGATGACTACCATGCTCACTGTAGACACAAATTTAAGCAAAATAGCATCAAGTTATATGTTCCAGAACAGGAAAAACGCAGGGCTAATGAAGCTTTGTCCAAGGTGCTGAAGCCAATAGGGCACATTTCCTGCCTTTATTTCAAGATCCTCTATAGACCTATGTCACATTGCCAGAACTATCCCTGGTCCTTCACCAAGTCCTGGGTAAAAACCCAGGTGCTCTTAACTCTCCTTGGGCTTGTCTTTCCCTCACTTTCTACCAGCCAGTGGTTAAGAGTTGGGGATTATTGTTCATGCTACCCACTCTATCTTCTGGTGCAAATGTACACAGGGTGGACTGTCCTCTACAGTGCTCTCACCTTCAGTTGGATTTGCCTTCTGTACAATAAGGCCTAGTCATGACTCTGATACCACAGCAAATAGGGGGAAGGTGGCAACAGAGCTATGGGCTGGCAATCATGAAAGGTGAAAGACTTCCTAAAGAAGACAAACTCCTCTCTGAGTTCTGCAGCAATGGAGGGTTATTCTGGTTGTGTTCAAAGACTTGCCTTTGGCCAAAGAACTCAGAGTCAATGCTTTTTAAAATAGGATATTTCTTTGAGGGACCTTACTTATTACTTGCATGACCTTGGTCAAGTTACTTCTCCTCCCTAAGTCTCAGTTTCCCCTTTTGTAAATTGAGGAGGTTGGGCTAAATTAACTTTAAGGATCCTTCCACTTCTAATAATTTATGTTCTAAGGCCCCTCCCAGCTTTGATAACCTGTGCTAAGGGCCCTCCCAGATTTGACATTCTGTATTCTAAAGCCTCTCCTAACTCTGACATTCTCTCTTCAAAGGCTCCTCCCAACTCAGATATTCTAGGTTTCAAGGGCCCTTCCAATTATAAATCTGTGATTGAAGTGTCCTTTCTCCCTGACAGGGTTTCAGGCTGCTCCTGGCCAGTCCCGATGCTTGCTTCAAACTCTTTCAGGAGAAGAAGGATGAGGGCCATGGGACTGCTGCCCAATTTGAAGGTGAGTTGCTATTAAACATAATTGTATCTTGTCCCTTTCATCTTTTGATCTCTTTGTGTTTCATAAACATCACTTAATCACTGGGTCCAACATGAACATGCCACCTGCATCTAAGATCTCTTGGGATATGGAACAAACTTTAATTAATCCACCAAACATCTCTGTTTGGGAGTGAGAGATGATGATTCTCCCTTTATGGTGGCAGGGATTTGTGTAACAGAGAAGCTGGTTAACTTGCCTGAGGCCAAGCGGCATATCGTTGACCCTTTGAGGAATTAGAACCTAGAACATACATGTGCTTTCCCAGATAGCAAATCCAGGGTCATAGGATCATGGTACCATAGATAGCTTTAAGGCCTGATGGAAACTTAAAGGCCATCAACTCTGAGCCACCCCTTTTACAGATGAGAAAAGTGAGACCTAAAGAGTTAGGTGGACTGCCTTCTAAAATAAAGTGTCTGAGGCAAGATCTGAACTCAGGTCTTCTGGGTCACACTATTTCCCAAGTGGAAGAGAGTCTTTTTTCACTGAAGTCCTTCCTCTTATACAAAAGATAAGGGAGAGATGGAAGGAGGCAGGAAGGTCTGGAGTGAGAAAGTAGAAAGAACTGGAGAGAAGAGGAGAGGAGAGGAGAGGACAGGAGAGGAGAAGAGGGGAGCAAATATGAAGTTGGAAAGAAAAGCATCAATGAATGTGGGAGAAGCAATGAAATGAAGATGGAAACTCTGGGATGCTTGGGTTCTCTTGCTGTGCTCCAATTTGATTTGTGAGCTTGGAGCAACTGTACATTAATTTACATATTTGAAAAAATGAGGCTGGAGACTCAAGAGGGGACAGAGCCCCTAGGATCAGTCTTATTGAGTTGAATCAAATTTATTGAAACCCAGGTTGTGGGATACAACCTCAACACCTATAAGAAAATTTAAGGACAGATTGTTAGCCTCTCTAGTACTTTCTGGTTCCCAACTCTGTCATGTAACATGTTAGTTACCACTCCCAGGTCGGTGTCATCTACAAATTTGATAATTATTCCACCTGGACCTTCATTTAGGTCATCAATAAAAATGTTGAAGGAGCACATTTTCAAAGACAGGCCCTTGAGTGGAGGTTGGCACTCCACTGGAGACCTTCCTTTGAGCTGAGATCAGCCCATGAGTGATTTCTTTCTTGGTCCAGCCATTCAACTAGTTCTCATTCCCTCTCTTATCTAAGCCATCTCTTTCCATTTTTTCCACAAAGAAGCATGAAAGACTGGCAGATGCTTGGCTGACATCCAGATATGCCATGTCTATGGCATTTCCTTGATCCACCTGTTTAGTCACACTATGAAATAAGGAAAGGAAGTGAGGCTGGCATGCTTTTATTGAAGACATGCTGGCTCTCCATGATCACCACATCCTTTCTTAGCATTCACAGACCATCTTTTTAATAGTAGGCTCTAGAATTTTGCCAGAAATCTAAGTTGAACTCACTTGCTAAAGTTTGAAAGCTCTCTCCTCTCCCTTAAAAACAAAACCAAAACCCAACTGGGACATTTTTGTATCTGGGATTTTGAGGCAACTCTCTTATTTTCCAAAGTTTTTCTGACATCACAGCCAACAGCTTTAGCAATCAACTCTGACATCTTTTAGTCTCCTGGACGTACACGGTTCATCTAGGCCTGGAAAGTCAAACTCAGTGAGGACAACTAAGGGCTCTCTTCTATCTCCACCCTTGTTCTGGATTTCAGCACCCTGTTAGCCATCTTTGTTTAAACTTCCTAAGCTGAAGAGATTTTTCTTTGGCAGAGAAAACAGAGTGTTGAGCAGTTCTGCCTTCTTTCTCTCTGTTGTTCATTTGACTATTCTATCTGCCATGAACAATGGCCCTGTCTCTCATTTGCTCTTCTTTTTGCTCCCCATCTAAGAAGGCTTTTTTAAAAAATTGTTGTTAGTGTTTATTTAATAATAATAGCTAATACTTCTATAACACTTACTGTGCTAAGTGCTTTACAAATATTATCTCATTTGATCCTCACAACAACCCTGGGAGGTAGGTGCTATTGTCCCCATTTTGCAGATGAGGAAACATAGGCAAAAAGAGATTAAGTGACTTGCCCAGGATCACTAGTAAATGTCTGAAGCTAGTAAATATCTGAAGATGGATTCGAACTCAGATCTTCCAGAATCCAGACCTAGCGAGCTCTCCACCATACCACCTAGCTGTCCCAGTGCATTTTGAGTTTTAGCATTCATTATGCAATACTTTTTTTTGAATGAAGAAGCATTAACTAGGTGCTTACTACCAAGATAATATTGTTCATTTCATTTTTTCTGCTTAATAGTATTTTATTTTTTCCAATTACATGTAAATATAGTTTTCAGCATTTACTTTTATAAAATTTTAAGTTCCAAGTTTTTTTCTCCTTCCTTCCTCCTTTCCCCCTCCCCAAGATGGCAAGCAATCTGATATAGTCTATACATGTACAATCATATTAAGCATATATTCCACATTAGTCATGTTGTGAAGGAAGAATTAGAACAAAAGGGAAAACCAAGAGAACTATATTTCCCTCCATCCTATTCTCCCCCCTTTTTATTCTATTCTCTCTCTTCTTTTATCCTGTACCTCCTCAAAAGTTTTTAGCTTCTAACTACCCACTCTCCCAATCTGCCCTCCCTTCTATTACTCCTTCCCTTTTCTTATCCCCTTCCCCTCCTACTTTCCTGTAGGGTAAGATAGATTTCTATACCCAATTGTGTGTGTACAGTATTCCCTCTTTGAGTTAATTCTCATGACAGTAAGGTTCACTCACTTCCCCTCCCCTCCCCTCTCTTCCTCTCCACTGTAAAAGCTTTTTCTTGCCTCTTTTATGCGAGATAATTTATTCCATTCTACCTTTTCCTTTTTCTTCCCTCCTATTCCTTTCTCAACTCTTAATTTTATTTTTTAGATATCATCCCTTCATATTCAGTTCGTACCTGTGCCCTCTATCTATCTATCTATCTATCTATCTATCTATTCCTTCTAACTACCATAATATTCTGGTCTTTCCATCAAGAATGCTTGAAAGTCCTCTATCTCATTGAATGCCCACTTCCCCTCCACCCCCCGAAGGATTAAAATCAGTTTTGCTGGGTAGGTGATTCTTGGTAATATTCCTAACTCCTTTGCCCACCAGAATCATTATGTTTTTCTTATAATACTTTATCATGCTTTTGTATTCATCCTCTGTTAACTGTTTTTGCTTTTGTTTTTTTATTATGTCTTTTACAAATCTGTGTGGATTACTTGATCACCTGTAGTCAGCTCTTTGTTTTCTTCCTCACTGAAGTTGTTCAGGGGCAGCTAGGTGGTGCAGTGGGCAGAACACCAACCCTGAAGTTAGGAGGACCCAAGTTCAAATTTGACCTCAGACACTTACTAGCTGTGTCACCCTGAACAAGTTGTTTAACCCTGATTGTGAAAGGAAGGAAGGAAAGAAAGAAGGAAGAAAGAAAGAAAGAAAGAAAGAAAGAAAGAAAGAAAGAAAGAGAAAGAAAGAAAGAAAGAAAGAAAGAAAGAAAGAAAGAAAGAAAGAAAGAAAGAAAAAGAAATTGTCCTTGTCTGTGTCCTCAGAAGAGAGCTAGTGTGATGGAGTTAATGATGAGAGAACTAGCCTCAGATCCAGGAAGACCTGGGTTCATGCCCTGCCTCTGACACGTTCTGACTATGTGATCCTGGACAAATCCCTTAACTTCTCAATGATCTGAAGCAACTCTCCGAGCCTCAAAGTTACAGCAAATGTGCTAACATGCCTTGATTAAGTTTCTTCAATAAATTGTTCCCTATATCATTGAAATAGTAGATCAAGTACTTACCTATAAAGTCTTCAGAATTCCTTCCAAATTCTTTACAGTTTCCCATTCTGTTTGGGCTGGGTTTTCCTCTAGGTTATAGACTACCTCTAAACTCTTTGAAATCTTCCATCTCCAAATTGTGGGTTCACCTCAGACTGTGTCCAGCTTTCCTCTCCTTCTCTATCACAAATTCTAAGATAGAGTAGTCTCTTTCCCCCAAGATTCCCATAATTTTGTCCCCAGTGACTCATTCCATCTTTTTGGTCAGATCCACCCTTTGAAGGAAAAAATTATTGAGGCAAGCCAAAGATTGATTTGCTGCTCTGCTTTTGGTAAACAGAGAGATTCAGCAGGTGGCTATATAATTGAAGTGCCCCATTACTACTATGTTGTAGCTCTGAGCCCGGTTTGTATCTTTTTCACATTCTTCTGATCTATTTCCTCCTGCTGGCTAGGTGGTCTGTAATATATTCCATGGCAATGTTCCTTCTGTTTCCCACCTCAGTGAATAGAGGCCACTAGGTTGCACAGTGGTTAAAGTATCTTGTCTGGAGTCAGGCAAAACTGAGCTCAAATCTGGCCTCAAACTCTCACTAACTGTATGACTTTGGGCAGATCCTTTGACTCAAGAGCCAGCACTCTTTCCATAGCACTATATCCTTGAGGTTGAATTTGTCTTCTTGGATTCAGATTTCCAATAACAATAAACTTAGTGACTTGCTTTAGGACCACTTCTATCTTAATTCCATGGGGGAAAAAGATGAAAAGAAAGAAATTTATAGAGATAGGGCCTAGATTCAGGATTTTATTGGTCTAGCGAACTTTATCAATACAGTTTTTCACCTTCTCAAAAACTTAAAGTCTTAGAAAATTGCCTAGAGCACTGAGGAAGTAGGTGACTTGTTCAGGGTCATACAGCAAGTATGTGCCAGAGGCAGGGCTTGAACCCAGATCTTCCTGGCTATGAGGTTGGTTCTCCACTATGACATGTCTCTCAGTACTTTTATAATTAAAAATAATATTAACAGATGACAGATTCTCAGCCTATGAATGTAGATATCAAAACATCTTTGTGAGTTCAGCCAGTAAAATGTATTAGAATCAGATACTTACCACAGACTGACCTATTGCCCACAGTCACCCAAACATCACATTGGTTAATGGTTTTAATAAATGTAGCTATATAAAATATTAATAATTTCTAAACTGTGTGGAACAGAAATTTTCAAAATTCTCAGACCTGGCATAAGAAATTCAAATCTGTGTGGGAACAAGATGAAGTCCCTATTCTTCCCATAATTCTGTGTGCTCCTAGAGTTGCTCAGAGAGTGTCTTCCATGGGACTGGAGATGAGCTCACATCCCCAACACTTTTATTCAACTAAAAGAAAGCAGTTATTGTATCCATCTGTTCAGTGGTATTCAGAACGTTAAATATAAAAGAACAATAATAAGATAGTGACTTGTCCCGGGATCATTTTGATCTGGGATGTGAATGAGATGATGGAGATGATTATGATGATGATGACTACCACTACCACCATCTCTACTACTACTACTACCACCACCACCACAACTGCTACTACTACTGCTATTACTACCACAACTTCTACCACTACTACCACTACTACTACTTTTACTCTCCCACAGAGATCTAGAAGTAATATTCATACCTACAGAAATGGATACTTTGACTCAAGAGAGCTTGAGTTAAGAAGTTTTCTTTGGGGAGAGGGGGCCGCAGGAGGTACTACTACTACTGCTACTCAGAGAGAGGGGAACTTGCATTCTAAAAAATGACTTTCTCCTATCCCTACCCCTACCTGTCTGCTCTCTCCAGCCAGAAGGTTTGTTTCTGGCTCCCCCCCAACAAAAGGATGGGTAGCTTACTGGGTTGGAAAGAGTAATGACAGAGGATCTTTTTTGAATCCTAGTGGTGCTACTTACCAGCTAGCTATGTGACCTTGATAAAAGTCACTCTTCCTCTCTGGCCCTTAGTTGCTACCTCTAAAAATAAGGATGTCTAATACCTAAAATACACAGAAAACTGATACAGAACCAAAAACCATTATTCAATAGATAAATAGTAGAAGGATATGAACAGTTTTCAAAAGAACTGAAAACAATAAATGATCATATTAAAAAATGCTCCAATCACTAATAGTAAGAGTAATGTAAATTAGAATAGCTCTTTAGGTTTCACCTAGTGCCATGTGAATTGGAAAATATCCCAAATTATGGAAACAATCAATGCTGGAGGTGCTGTAGGAAGCCAGGCACACTAATACACCACTGGCAGGTTGAGCTATGAAGAAGTCCAATCATCCTAGATTTAACTTTGGAAGAAAGAAAAGTGATCATATCATTCATTCCCTTTGAGTCAGTGATCCCCCAACTGGACTTTAAATGAATGAGGTAAAGATAAAACAAATGTCCAAGTGATTCCAAAATATTCCTAGTCGTATTCTTTCTGGTAGCCACAAAGAGGTTGCCCATTTGCTGGGAAATGATTGAAAAAATGGGGTGTGGATATAATGGAATACTATGGTATAGTCAGAAATGGCAAATATGTCATCATATGGTCACCATATTGGATGTTTTCCCTTTTCTTTTTTTTTTAAAGTTCAATATGAGGGTAGGGCAATGACTATGATATAAAGACAAAAGACAACAATAAAACATTTTAAAAATAGAAGGAGAGGAATAGACTAGATGGTTTCTAAGGTGCATTACTTCTAGCTCTGAATTCGAAAATGAAGGTTTGTATTGATGCTGGGTGCATACACATTGGCAGGTCCCCGGACCAGTGAAATCATAAATCTGAACAACATAAAATAGATTCTTTACCTTAGCTTCCCACTAGAAATTTACTGCTGCTTCTTTCCTGCAGTGAATTCAGTTTCATTTGTTCTCATCTTCCTACTTCATCTTGTCCCAATTTCAGATCCCTTGTTTAGTCGTAGGACTATCCTAGTCTATATTAAGAAGCCCCATACTAAAAAAAGAAGAAGAAGAAGAAGAAGATGAAGCCCCATACTCAAAGTTGACTCTGTGGCCTCTCTCTTGTAGGACTGAAAAAGGGAAAGAAAAAAATAACCATTGATGAGATGCTGAATGATAAAAGCCTTAGGAGTGACAATCGCTATGCCCAGGTAAGGGACCTACCAAGGTGGGGAAGGAAGGTCTTCTTTGGAATGAGAAGAGTAATCAGTTTTGAAGCCCTCCTCTTGAAGAACTGGTCTTACTGGCACTGTCCAGGGTACTTGGGAAAGCTTGTGGGGGATGTGTGAGGTAGTATGGTAGAACAAAGGAGACACAAGTTCAACCTTCTGGGAACCATCAACCTGAGAGGAAAGACTTTGTCTCTGCCCTTGGGCAGTTCTCAGTCTGGGGGAGGGGGGGAATACAGTCGTGGTCCTCAGAGAACTCCTAACTGGAGGGTGGGCAGGAGATACAGGTTCTGTCCTCAGGGAACCCTTAGCCTAGTGGGGGAAGATTCAGTTCCTGCCCTCAGGGAGTTCTCAGTCTAACAGGGGAGACATAACTCCTGTTTTCAAGGATCTCCCAGAATAAGGAAGGAAGACATAGATTCCATCTCTAAAAATCTCCTACCCAGGAAGGTACCTCCCCATAGCCCCCCAACTTAGGGAACTCCCTAAAGCAAAGGTGATCATGTAAATTCAAAGAACTAAGCTCAAGCTGTGAAGTTGCCTCCCTTCTATCTACAAAGGACAGAGGCATAACTAGGAATCTTTGTGCTCTTGGCAAGTGACCAGAAGCATGCCCTCATTTTTAGCATGGGAGATGTAATGAGAGACCACCTCCACCCCCACAGTGAGAGCAAGAAGCAAAGATCCTAGGATACTGTCTGCTGGGCCAGTCACTTCTGAGGAGGCCACTACATATGTCAGGGTGGGGGGCGACAGGGTAGAATGGAGGACATCTATGCCCATCATCTGCTAGCTTACTATTTTAACTTATTATTCTTATTAAATGCTAAATCTGTTGTTCCTATATTGCTGAAAGACTTTGAGTGCTGTTAGTACCCTATAAATCAGGCACCCTGGGGGCAATGTCCTAGTTGTCTCACCTTAGTTGTGTTGGAATGGGGTTGTTTCCCCTGTCTCTTTCTCCGCTATCCTTTTCCCTCTTCCCACAGCAACAAAATTAGAAAGTATGGACCCTAGCATGATTGGAACTCCCAGGGTTAGATGGCATTTGCCTTGAATGTCAGAGGAGAGAGAGATGGGGAAGAGGCAGCTCTTGGGGAAGGGATCCTGGGGTGGGTAAAAATAAATCGGGGGAGGGGGGAGGTGGCTAGTTGGTGCAGTGAATAGAGCACTGGCCTTGGAGTCAGGAGGACCTGAGTTCAAATCTGATCTCAGACACTTAACACTTGCTAGCCATGTGACCTTGGGCAAGTCACTTAACCCCAATTGTTGAGCCTTCCCCCCTCCAAAAAGCAAAAGCCAAAATAATAATTTATAAAAATCCTGGGCACAGGGACTGGATCTGGGGGTATCATTGGGAAAGTCCATTGGGGACTGGAATTGATAAGGAAACCAAAGTCCAGCAAGCAGAGCTAGAGCTCGTATCAATGGACTCCTAATGGGGGAATGTGGTGGTGGGGTCCAGTGTGTGTGGGGAGAGGAAGACCTTGGTGGAAGAAGCAGCCTTAAGATAGATTGGTGAGGTGGGTCTAGGGCAGGGTCTAGGGCAGGCTGTACTTTCTTAGCTCTATTTCCCCCAGCACAGTGTGCTGGATATTCCCAGAAGCCCCCTGGTTGCGGAATAAATCACCTTCCTTCCCTTTTCTGTTTTTATTGGTGGGGGCCAGGGATTTAATGTGATGGAGGGAATATTTGGAAGATTTGGAATCCGAAGTACTGGATTGGAATGTAAACTCTGCTATTGCCTAACTGTGTGACCCTGGGCAAGTCACTTTCCATTTGGATCTTGGTTTTCTCCTCTGAAAAATGAGTGGATATCTCAAAAAAGAAAAAAAAATGAGTGAATAGGAGTTCAGGTCATCTTGAAAGTTCCTTCCAGCTCTGATGGTACTTATTCTCTATTCCCCCCTCATCCACTTCACGCTGACTTCTTCTGATCAGAAATGCATCGACTGGAACCGTGAGGTCCTGAAACGGGAGCTGGGCCTGTCTGAGCGTGACATCATCGATATCCCCCAGCTCTTCACGCTCAGCGACTCCTATGCAGAGGCCTTCTTCCCTGACATGGTGAGGGAACTGGCATGAGTTGTGAGGAAGAATCCTTTCTCCTCCCTTGGGGCAGGACCCCATACCCCATAGTTCCTAGCTTCAGCAGAAGCAAGGATGGAGGGGGAAGGGAGAAGAAGCCTGAGGGAGGAAGAAGGAGCCTAAATTTTTTTAAAATTCAGAAAGTAACTTAGGGGTAGAGGTTAAAAACATGGGAAAATCCAGAAAAATTAGGGAGAAAAACCCATCAAGGATTTTTTTTTTCCCTGTGAAACTTTCTAGATTTTTCCCAGAATCAATTTCAGATCAATTCACTGCCTCTCTTTGTCGCAGTGGGAAAAGGGCTAAATCTGGAGTCAGAAAACTTGGGTTCAAATCCTGGCCACCTGTGGGACCTTAGGCAAGACACTTGGGCCTCAATTTCCTCATCTGTAAAATGAGAGTGTTGGACAAGATGACCCCTATGGTCCTTTGTGTCTTTTAATCTGTGATCCCAGATGAAATTCAACAGAAGGAATTAGCAACGTTTAGTTAAGAGAAGAGAAGATAGAGGGAGAATATGGAGGCTATAACTGTCTGAAGGGCAGCTGTGTGGAGAGGCTGGACACTTTCTGCTTGGTTTACAGAGGCAGAATTAGGAGCAGGTGATGGAAGTTGCTGACAGGGAAAATTTTTCCTCAAATGAAGGAAAAAAATCCCACACCCAACTTCCTAACCATAAGAGATGTCCCAAAGTAGAGTGGGCTGCTTCTGGGAGTCATGGTTGACCTCTCCTGGAGACCTTTGATGATAGAATGAATGAACTTATTTTACAAATGGAGATTGGACTAATTGGTGTCCAATGGCTGGCCCTTCCAATCTGAGTTATTATAATTCGGGGATTGCTAGTTCTTGGACTCATGGGAGTGGGTCATTTCTGCTGCTTCCTCAGCTCTTCCCTGCCTTCTTGCCTGCTTGGGAAGCTGGGCTGCCTTTTGTTGGCCAGGCCCTAATTAGCCAAGGGGAGCTGACAAGCTAGATGTGATGATGTGATCTCACTGGGAAGCAGAGGCCTTAGTGAGTGTGTCACTCTTGGGAGGGGCTGGGAGTTGATCTTATCAGCTGAGTCCAGGAGCCCATTAGAGTCCTGGATCCCACTAGGAAACTATCTGGGAATGTTCAGAGGCTTGGGAGTAGGGAGAGATTCATTGCCTGTTAGAGCTGGAAGGCTCTTAAATCTAGTCCTGCTCTTCAGTTTTACAGTTGGGGAAAATGAGTCCCAGGAAAGGGTCACACAACTTGTATGCAGGAGAACCAGGATTTGAACCCAGGCCTCCTATTTCACGGATCATTGCCCTTATTATTATCCCAAACTAGGTGTCTTGAACCCAACCATAGACTCAGCTGATGAACCCTCATCTTCTGGGTATGGTCTCTGTCACCTCTCCTGTCTCTTCCCATTACAGGTAAACATGATCGTCCTGGGGAAGCTCCTGGGGATTCCCAAGCCCTTTGGACCCATCATTAATGGACGCTGCTGTCTAGAGGAGAAGGTCCAGGACTTGCTGCATCCACTGGGACTCAAGTGCACCTTCATTGATGATTACTTCTCCTACCATGTTCTAATGGGCGAGATTCATTGTGGTACCAATGTCAGACGGAAGCCCTTCTCTTTTAAATGGTGGAACATGATTCCCTGAGCTGGCTCCCCTCCCACCATCTTCTCTTTCCCCTCTTCCTCACAGGAGCATCAGCATGGGGAGAAGATCTCCCACTTGTCTTGGAATGAGGCCACCAACAGCATCTACAGCATGGGTCCCCAGTCACCAAGCCCTAACCATAACTATAGGAAACCATTGGGATTCTTCATTTTCTTCTTGGCGAAGGATGACCCGACCTGGCCCATCCAATATTCAGAGAAGATTCCCCTCAGTTCTTCTTTTTGCCTTTTCTCTCTGAGTCCAATTGGTCCTTCTCGAAGAAACTTAACAGCCCTTGTGTTCTATCCCAGACCTAAAGGGACAAACTAGTCGTGCGCGCGCGCACGCGTGTGTGTGTGTGTGTGTGTGTGTGTGTGTGTGTGTGTGTGTCCCATGCTGGATGGTGTGTTTTAATTTTTCCAGTTCCAGGACTCATGCAGGATCATGGAATCTTAGAGCTGGATAAGATTCAATGTTCCCATTTTACAGAAGAGAAAAACTGAGGCCCAGAAGGGGGAAGTGACTTTCCAAGGTCACACCTCAAGTTAACAGCAAAGCTAGTACTCCAAATCACAGAACCAAAGACTTTCAGAGGTGGAGAGCACCTGAGAAGCCACCTACCCTAATCCTGGATGAGTGAATAAGGATCTCCTCTACAACACCCCTGAGGAGTCATCAGCGGAGGCTTCTACTTGAATCTCCCCACTGACGGGGAGCTTATTACCTAAGGCCAGCCCACACCTTTCTGGGACAGCTTGTATTCTTATGAAGCTTTTGCCCCCTGTAGCGAGTTTGATTATTCCTTACCATTCACAGCTCTACAACACAGGACTCTTATCTTCCAGGCTGCGGCACCAGCCTTCACTAGAACCTGACAGACCTTAGCAGTGTGGGTCCGGTACTAACCAGCCGGCTGCCTCCTCCTGCAGTGCACCCCGTCCCAAAGCAGAGCCTTTGGATGTCTCAGTTTCTCTCTTTTTGCTGCCTCAGGGCACTCTGGTTCTCACTTTGCCTTTAGCCCAGCAGATGAACGAAGGGAAAGGTCCTACGAAAAACAATCACAAAAAATACCCCTTTAATAGGTAACTCTGTTCCCAGGCGCAGTGCTTGCTACTTATTGGGGGGAAAGCTCTAATTATGGACACAGTCTGTTTCTGGCTCCAAAGTGCTGAGTGCTCACAGCTGGTCTGGAGGAGAAAACCTGAGTGGAGAGTGGGGCTGGGGAGCCTTGGAAGGGCTAGCCAGGGCTAAGCTGAAGTGTTGTGTGTACAGCTTGAATCATTTCATTCTTTTCCTACCCCCACCCCCACACTTGCCTGTGGGGGATCCTTCTGCTGGTTCAGAACATGGATTGAAGACCAAGGCCTTACCAAGTCCCAGGAATTCCTGATTGGGCTGCTTTGAGCCTTGGGGCTGCTATGACTACTAACTGAGTTGTCTTGGCATGGGTTTCTGAGAGAGTAGTAATGACAAGAAGTCAGTTCCATTTCTCTTTCCAAAGTGAAACCCCAGGTGGTGGTGGTTGCGGGAGTGATTATCTTCCCCATCTTATAAATGATGGAATTAAGGCTCAACCCGAGGAAGTGACTAGTTCAGGGTCACACAAGCAAGACAGACCCCAGATTCGCATCTACATTTCCTGACTCTGAGGCCAGGTCTCTTCCCACTAAATGGGATCCTTCCAGAGGTGGAGGGATGGAGACTCCAGATGTTCAGAAAGGAGTTATCTAAGAAGGGGCTTAATTCTTTCTAATTGTCCTGAATTATTTCTCTTCTTTCTGCAGGTAGTGGGAGGGGAAAGGATCTTTCTCTGGCTCTATTCATCAGGGCCAGGACCCGCATTGTAGTTCAAGTTCCTGTCTCAGTGGCCCTGGGAATAAAGTGGCTATGGGTCCCAGAGCAGGAGAGAGGTCACTGGGCATAGGATCTTAGATTGGTAGGTCTAGAGTTAGAAAACCTTTAGAGGTCAGCTAGCCCAACTCCTCTCCTCCATTTTCACAAATGAGTAAACTGAGGCCTGCTGCGGTTATATAACCTGCTCAAGGTCACACAAGTGGGATTGTAACCCAGATCTTCTTACTCCAGAGTCTTAGAGATTTTAATTCGGTTGATCTGGAAGGATCAGGCAAACCTAACTTGGCCTGGGAAGCACTGAGGGAGGCTGCCTCTGCTCTGAAAGGCAAGATTCCCCCTGGAGGAAGCCCATCCAGAATCAGCCCCAGATGCCTCCTATTCTCATCATCCCCTTGTTCTTGTATTTCTTTTACTACTGGGAGCCCAGGGACACAGAATATCAGAGCTTCGAGGGGCCTTAGAACACAAGATGTCAGAGCTGGGAGGAACCTTAGAACACAGGATGTCAGAGCTAGGAGGAACCTTAGAACACAGGATGTCAGAGCTGGGAGGGCCCTTAGAACACAGGATGTCAGAGCTGGGAGGGCCCTTAGAACACAGAAGGTCAGAGCTGGGAGGGGCCTTAGAACATAGATGTCAGAGCTGGGAGGGCCCTTAGAACACAGGATGTCAGAGCTGGGAGGAACCTTAGAACACAGGATGTCAGAGCTGGGAGGGGCCTTAGAACATAGGATGTCAGAGCTGGGAGGACCCTTAGAACACAGGATGTCAGAGCTGGGAGGGCCCTTAGAACACAGGATGTCAGAGCTAGGAGGCCCTTAGAACACATGATGTCAGAGCTAGGAGGCCCTTAGAACACAGAATGTCAGAACTGGGATGGCCCTTAGAACACAGGATGTCAGAGCTGGGAGGGCCCTTAGAACACAGGATGTCAGAGCTGGGAGGGGCCTATAGACTTCCACATCTTCCTCTTCCACATCTTATGGATGTAGAAAACTGAGGTCTAGAGAGAAGAAACCCATAGGTTCTCAGCTCTAGAAGTGGAAGCCAGGCTGTTCCCCCCATCCCCTGTCCATCTATTCAGGCCTCTTCATTTTATAGATATAGAAGCTGAGGCTTGGGTTAAGTGGCTTGCTCAGGATGATGCAGGATGTTAAGTGAGAGTCAGGAGAGGATCCATGTCCCTTGGCTCCAAAGCTGGGATTCTTTTCTACTGCTTCGTTTTTGCCCAATGTCCCACAAAGAGTTCTTGGCAGAATTGAGGCCAGAATCCCAATCTTCTGGTGCCAGGCACTTTCCACTGTCCCACGGGTGGTGCCTCTGAGAATGCTGGTGGACCAGGGGGCAGTTCGGAAGTGGTGATGCAATGAATATTCCTTATTGCCACTTATCCCCAGCCCCACCATCCCTTACTCCCATTCAAACCCAGCTTTTGAGCAGGAAAGAGTCCCAGTGGAACCAGGAGACAAAAGAAGGCACCATGGGTCTGAAGATGTGGGGAAAGAAGGGAGAGGGCAGAATGGTTGGGATCCTCCCTAAGGGGCCTCCATCAGAGAACATTCTCTAGTTCCATGCCAGGACTTGGGAGGGCTGTGCAATGATTCATGAGAGAGAAGGAGGAGAAGGTGGGGAGGGGAAGCTGGCTCTGCTCAGGGCTGCTCATTCACTAGTGCACAGATCTGGGGCTGTCCCCCAGGGATCCCCTCTTGGGGTGGATCCTCAGGAAGTCTGAGGATGTTGTGGGGCAATGGTCAGTGAGGAGCCTGCCACCTCCTAGATAATCAATAAAAGCAGAAACACACTTACCCCTGATTCGGGTCATCACTGGGCGTCCGGAGGGGGTTGGGAGTGGGAAACAAGGACCTGGCAGTGTCCACCCGCACTGTCTTCCTTTTCTGCTCCCAGCCCAGCCCAGCTGCGACTACTCCCGTCTGCATGGACCAAAACCCATCATTCCCTTCCCTCCTGGTGAGAACTAGCAACTGACTGCTGCTCTTATTACCATTACCAACAGCGGCTGACATTTATATAGTGATTTCAGATTTGCAAAGCTCTTTACAAACATCTCATTGGAGCATCATGGTCCTGTGAGGGAGCTACTACTGTTATTATCCCTACCTTCCCAATGAGGAAACTGAGTCTCAGGGAAGTTAAGGGACTTGCCCCATGACCCCATGGCTAGTAAGTATTGGAGACAGGATTTGAATGCAAGTCTTACTGATTCCAAATCATAGGATCAGAGCGAAGGCTCTCCTCCATTTTACAGATAAGGAAACTGAGGCTCTACTTGCCCAGGGTCAGGCAGCTAGCAAATGGTTCTCCCCACTTCCTGTCCCGTGCTCTTTTAATTAGGATCATAAGATCTAGAGTCAAAAGGGACCAACCTATTAATTTAGAGGAGAAGGGTATAGGGCATGCTGGTGAAACTGAAGTCTTGTACCAAGATGCCCAAGGTTACACAAGGTAGCAAACGGAGATTCAAACCCATCACCACTGACTTCCAATCTAGTATTCTTTGCCCTCTTCTGATCCACCTCCATATAAGGGTGCCATGCAGAGCATCATAGCCATTGTGCTGAGGCTTCCTCTTTCTTCTTCCCCCCTCCCATCCATTATCCACAAAATGCCAAGCATGCAGCTTATCCCACAGGACCCTGGGCACATGCCCCATTGCCTCTAGGTGTGTCCCACCCTGTTGATGATTATCTTGGGAGGAGTGGATCTCCTCCCAGCCTCCACCTGCTTATCTTTTCCATCTCAGAGGGGACCTAAGGTTTTTTGTTTTGTTTTGTTTTGTGGCAAGGGGCAGGTGGGATGGGAGGAAATTTTTCTCCTCCCTGGCCTGAAGGGTTGGGCTATTTCTCTTGGGCAGGCTGGGCTAATACCCAGTCATTCCCAGGGCTCTCTACTTCTGCCAAATGTAGAAGAGTATGGTAGGGGGAAATGCTGGATTTGGGATCCGGGGACCCGGGTTCTGGTTTTTCTACTTCTTTAGGTGACCTTGGGCAAAATGCTTTACCTCTTGGGACAAAGTTTCCTCTTCTGTGAAATAAGGGGGGATGGGTTGGACAAGATAGCTTTTGAGGTGTCTTCCAGCTCTAAATCTCAACCCTTGAACAGCCAAACACTCAAATTTTCCTGCCATCTCATCCATAAGGTGTTCCCTTCAGAGGCACAGACTTCAGACCGTTCGTGCCCTCCACAACAGCTTCTCCTGATCTTCCTTTGTGCTGTGGAAGTGATCCTGGCTTCCTGAGGGATACATCAGTGAAGCCAAGGTCCTGGCACCCTACTAAGTCAGAAAGGCTTTGAGCACCACCCTGGCAGCAGAGAGGTATCCATTGCTTACTCTGTGCAAGGTACCATGTTAGACATAAAGTCTGGGGATAAAGAGAAGAAAAAAGATGGATTTCCTGTCCTCAGGAAACTGACAGTCAAATGGGAGGGGAGAAGGTATATATCAGTCAGCCAATCAAGCATGTATTAGGCACTTTTACTAATGTGCCTAATGCTGCTGATACCAAGGAAGGCAAGCTCAGCCAGACCACTGCCATTGCTGCCTCCCACCCCTCTCTCACCTGCCTCACGGGCGCCTGAAACCCTAGTAAGATTTCTATTCCTGTAGTTTAAGGCTTTTCAAGAAATACAATTTCATCTTTTATTTTTACGTCACTCACTTTCCCCAATATGTATCTTTTTCCCCCTGCCTCCAGAGAGCCATCCCTGACAGCAAAGAAAAGAAGAGAGGGGAAAGTTTCACCAAAATTAACCAAAACATCCAAAATGTCTGGCATTATAGTCAGTGTTCCAAACCCATTGTCCCTCACGCCTTCAAAGAAGAGGTGAGATGTGGAGGTGTTCTCTCTCCCTCTCCTCTCTCTCTCTCTCTCTCCTCTCTCTCTCTCTCTCCTCTCTCTCTCTCTCCTCTCTCTCTCTCTCCTCTCTCTCTCTCTCCTCTCTCTCTCTCTCTCTCTCCTCTCTCTCTCTCTCC
>CM053582.1:100893846-100960637 GCA_028627135.1 Pseudochirops cupreus
CTCTCTCTCTCTCTCTCTCTCTTTCTCTCCCTCTCTCTCTCCCTTTCTCTCTCTCTTTCCCCCTCTCTCTTTCTCTCTTTCTCAGCAGTCAGGTTAAGTGACTTTCCCAGGGTCACATAGGTAGCAAATGTCTGAGGCTGTATTTGAACTTAGGTCCTCCTGATTCCAGGGACAGTGTTCTATCCACTACATCGCGTAGCTGCCACTTCTCAGGATTCCTTTTTTTTTGGTGGGGTGGGGTGGGGTGTTCAAGTGTGAGCATTACAATTCCGTGGCATTTAGATTCAGTTGTTTTTCTATTGTTCTTTATATAATCTGTGAAGGGAATTATGATGTGTGCAATGAATATACTAATAATTTAGATTTCTCAGAACTGCTTTTTCTGGTTTGGGAGTCAGAAACTCACAGTGCAGCTTGAAATGATCAATCCAATCCTTGACAATGTTCTCACAATCACTGCATTCCTGTGCCTCTGTGCCTTGGGTGAATCAAACAGAAGATTGTAGAACCTGTTCCCATCACAGAACTCTGGTCCTGTGCCCCACCAAGTAATCGTGACCCCCAAGACTTGAAACAATACTGTTCCCACAGGACTCAAGAACACCTGGATTGTCCTGTACTCAGAGGCTTGTCATGGGAAACCACTCAAGCCCTGGAAATGATTGTGTTGTCTTGCCCCTTTTCCCATTTGTGATTTAGGTATATAAACTGTGCATTTACTCTAGCATGTAAAGCTCTCCTCAGAAGAGCTTCAAAGATCTGCAGACCGATTCCTCACTCTGAAAGTAATGAATTAAACTGCTTCTTGTTTCCTGGAATTCCTGTTTCTGGCCTGCTTTGTACTGCTTCAGTTATTCACAGGTTAGAGGTGGGTCCTGTCTAGACTACATTTAAAATTCTGTTAATAAGTCGTAATCCTTGGGTATATGGTTTTCCTGATTCTGCTTAACTTCACCTTCCATCAGTTCACATAAAACCTTCCATGCTTCTCTGCATTCATTATTTTAATAATTTCTTAGGTACAATAATATTCCACTATGCTCACACACCACATTTTATTGAGACATTCTCTGATTGATGGACTACTATAAAACGGAAACTTGTTAAGATTTAAATCTCCCTGAGAGGGGCAGTAATCTGGGTTATCAACCATTTGCATTTTAACATGACATAATTTAACTTTTCCTTTCTTGGGAATAGGCTTAGGACCATAGAGGGAGTGGTGGAGATACCAGGCATCTGAAGGAATGTATACTGGCCATTCTCCAGCCACCAAAGTGATTTTCTTAAAATGCAGGTCCAGCTATGTGGTCCCCACACTCGATAAACTCCACTGGTACCCTATCACTTCCAGGATCAAATCCAAATCCTGTGTTTGGCATTGAAAGTTCTAATCCTACCTTATGTTTCTGGTTTTCTTACACCTCATACCCCACACACATGTCCTCTGATCCAGCAGCATTGGCTTACTTGCTGTTCTAACGAAAAGGCTACTATTTTTGATCTCTGGGCATTTTCAGTGGCTGTCTGTCTGTCCCTCATGCCTGGAACGCCCTCCCTCTTCACCTCTGACTCCTGGCTTCCCTGGCTTCCTTCAGGTGCCAACTAAAACCCCACCTTCTATAGGAAACCTTTCTCTCCCCTTTATTAATTATTTCCTGTTTATCCTGTATATAGCTTGTCATCTCCCCTTTCAGATCATACATTACTTGAAGGCAGAAACTGGTTTTGCCTTTCTCTGCCAACCCAATCCTTAGTACAGTGACTGGCACATAGTAGGTTCTTAACAAATACTTATTGATTGATTGATCTGAGGTGATTGAGGGAGGGGGAAGAAGTACAAGGGCACAGGAAAAGGAGAATGAGGACGATGAAGAAAACCTCTCCTACTGCACAATTTTTTGATAAGCAGACCTTGCCTCCTGGCTCCCAAGCAAATGTCCACTCTGAGGGGATTGGTCAGTCAGCCAACAAGCATTTAATTAAGTTCTTACTATGTGCCAGGCGCTGAGCTAAGCACTGGGAATACCAGGAAAAGCAAAAACAAAGTCCCTGCCTTTAAGGAGCTTCCATTCTAATGGAATAGACAACAGGCAAATAACTTTAACTATACACACACACACACATATTTATACATACATGTGCACACACACATAAACAAGACATAGTATAAACCAAAGGTGATTTCTGAGGGATCTTGGGCACATCACTTCACCCTGTTTGCCTCAGTTTGCTCATCTGTAGAATGAGCTGGAGAAGGAAATGGCAAACCAATCCAGTATCTTTGCCAAGAAAACCCCAGAAGGGGTCATGAAAAGTGAGATATGAGGGAACAACAAGAAAAATCTCTGAGGAAAAGCACTAACAGTGAAACAGGGTGGGAAGTGGGAAAGGTGCCTTGCAGATGGTGGATTCTCCAAACTTGCGCCTGGAGCCAATAGCTTTTCTAGCCAACTGGAACCCTTTGCTGCTGACTTCTGCCCCTGGGGCTGGAACAGCCATTCTTGAGAAATCCATTTTGCTGTTGAAAAAACTGAGGTAATTTAAATTGACTTAAGATTGGGTCAGGTAAGCTGTGGTCAGAGGTTTTAGATAAATATCAGCCCAATGTGGTGCAGTGGGAAAGGGCTGAACCCAGAGTCAGGAGACTCAGATTCTAATCATAGCTATACTACTGCTGTGAGAACTTGGGCAAGTCCCTTCCCTTCCCCGGTCCTCATTTTTTTCATCTACAAAAGGAGAGGAATGGGCCAAATAGACCCTAATGTCCCTTTGAACTCTGGCATTCTATATTGGAAGGTTCCCCCAATCTATATCAATATTTTATATTTTAAGGTCCCTTCCAATTCTACCATTCTAACAATCAACCAAGAAGATGCCAACATGTACTATTAACCAAAAGATGCCATTTTATGGACATAAATGTAAAGTTCTAAATTTGGGTCCAAAAAATCAACTGCACAAGCACAAGGGGTGGGATGAGAATCTGTGACTAGACAAGACTTAGATTACGCTAGAGTGTGAGTGGACTTCAAAAACTCAACAGTATGACACGACAACCCCAAAAAGCTAATGTAAATCTGGCTACATATCCTTGGCACAGGGTACAGAATGAGGGGAGACGGCAGTCCTACTATACTCTGGCCTGGTCAAAGTCCAGTTCAGTTCTGGGCCACCATATTTGAGAAAAGATACTGACAAAATGGAACACATCCAGAGGAGGGTGGCCTGGAATGGGGAGGGGACTGGGGGGCATCCCATACGAGGATGAGTTAAAGGAACTTGGAATATTTAGCTTGAAGAAGAGAAGGCTTAGGGAGACTCATTCAATTGAAAAGTTTTTGAGTAAACACCTACTATGTGCCAAGAACTTTGCTAGGTACCTGGGATACAAGAACAAAAAACCAAAACAATCTGCTTTCTCACATTCCCTCTGGGAAAACATACAGATATTTGAGTATATACAATGCAGGATTCATTATTCACATGACTTGGGACCTAGCCAAAAATTCCAAATAAATCAGGAGCAGTTTAGGGAGAGTGGATAGGAGTAGTTGGAGGGATATGATAGCTGTCTTCAATATTTAGGAGATTGTCACAAAGAAGATTGGTTGGTTTTGTTCTGCTTGGTCCCAGAGGGCCAAGGAGGCAGAAGTAAGGAGGTAGATTGAGGCTTAATGAATGAGGAACATTTCCTAAGAATTAGATGTGTATGGAAGTGGATTGGACTGCTAGGGGAGAGAGTGGGTTTATCCCTCAGTGGGAGTCTTAGAGCAAAGGCTGGGAGACCACCATACCCAATGTGCTGTACAGAGTATTCTTGTTCAGGGACCAGTTGGACCAGATGGCCTCTCGGAGATCCCTTCCAACTCATAGGCTTTGTGATTTATGAATTTCACACCTGCTTGGACAAATGCCCTCCAGAAGCATCAGGTTCAAATTCAAATCCAGCAGCATTCCAGTGCCCCCAGTTCTGCTTGTCCAGTGGACTCCTGATTTTGTGCACCCCACCCCCCTCCCCCTACCTCAGCCAGGAACAAAAAGTTCCCCACCAGGTGCCACAATCAAGAAGCCCCAACTGTAGGCATCTCTGGGCGGGTGCCTGCTCGCTCCCCTTACAGGCATAATTAGATTGCACAGGGCAACTGGTTCATATGTAAATGAAAGGCACCCTACAGCCTATTCTGAGCCTGAGCTCTTGGGAGGGATAAGGTGAGGACCAATGAACTGCCATCTTTGAAAGAGAAGAGGAGGGTTCCTGGACCCCAGGCTGGCCCTTTAAATGGAATAATGCTTAGCCTCTGTGGCAGTGGGGACGCAGGCTGGAGCCTGGTGGGGATTCATCATGTCCCTCCAGAGGATAGTCCGAGTGTCCCTGGAGCATCCCACCAGCGCTGTGTGTGTGGCAGGAGTGGAAACACTGGTGGATATTTATGGGTAAGAGGGCCGGCCATACTCGGGGCAGGGAGTGCCTGGATCCCAGGGGAGAGATACGGCCTTTCCTTCTGAAAGCTGGTCTATAGTCTTCCTCTGGGAGTTTCCTCCCCACTTTGGACCCTGCTGCTCCTAAGGATATAGGAGGGGAGGTTGGAGACAGAGAGAGAGAGAGAGAGAGAGAGAGAGAGAGAGAGAGAGAGAACTCATCAAGGGCATTTCTCTGTGGTGGTTGGCAGTTTGTAAGAATGAGAGGAATTAATTCTTGGTTTAGCTGTTCTCACCTGGGCTGTGGTCTAGGAATGGTGGCCAAACCACAGAATGATTGTGTCTTAAGCAAGCCTGGAAGTTTTGACTAATGCCAGCATCATAGGAAAAGAATATCAGAGCAGATCTTTCCATAGAAAGTCAAAGTTGTAACTGAAAAGGGTCTTCGAACTCAGAACAGAGCATGTCAGAGCTGGGGGGGATAGTAGAATATTAGACTGTTAAAGCCAGATGGAACCCTAGAACACAGAACATCAAAGAAGGAAGAACCTTAGGCACCACCAAGCTCAGCTTCATCTTGGTCCAAATGGTCAGATTAAAGCTAAGAGGGTGATTTGTCCAAAGTCACTTGGCTCTAATTAAGTGGGAGGTGAGGTCTTTTGGCTCCCAGTCTTGGGCTCTTTCCCACTACACCTCTGATTTGAAACATAATCATTTTTCTTAAAAATCAAAACAAACAAAACCGCACAAACCTTTGAGAAGAATTGGCAGAGGCAAGGCTGATTCTCGAGTCTGAAAGCCTCAGAGATGGGCAGGGCTTGGCTCTGGTATATGGGTCCCAAGTTAAGAACCTGCTGGGATCTGAGCTTTGCCCTGCTCCTAAGTTGGGTGTCAAGCTTTGGGGCTGTTCCCACACATCAGAATGTCCCCGGATCTTGTGACAGGATGCAATCACAATTGCGGAGGGGCCTCCATCCCTGGGTGAGGACCGATGGGGATATTTGCTCTTGTTCTGCCTCTCCCCCGATTGACTTCATAGAGTTCCTAGGAGAAGGGTGCCCTATCCACCCTGTGGAAGGTGCCTCCCACAGCTTCTGCCTGTGGCATTGTCTGATCTGGCTCTTAGAAAATGAATGGGGAGGACGCTCCATTTACATATGCAAGTATTTTTGTACCCATTTTATAGATGAAGAACCCGAGTCTCAGAGAAGATGGGCACCTGGCTCAGAACCATACAGCATCCCTTGAATCCCCTGAGTTTGAAGGGAGGACCTGGGAGGTCACCGAGTTTACCTTCATCCTTCCTCAGGCATTTGTTAGCTCTGGGACTTTGAGTAAACCTCTCTGACCTTGAGTTTCTCACCTGCAAAGTGGGGCTAATAACTCCACTTTACAGGTGAGGATCAAAGGGGACGCTGTAACGCACTTTGCCAGACTTAAAGCACTACATAAATGTTACCTACTACTAGGATTAGTCTCTAGATGAAGAGACTGAGGCTCCGAGAAGACCTCAAGGTCACATAGTCGGTATATGGCAGAACCGGACTCAAACCCAGCTCCAATCTAATGCTCTTTCCAATGCACCGTGAATAGCCTTCCTTCCTCCACTGAGACGTCTGGGGCAGGACTAGATGCAGCTGCAGCAAAAGATGGGAGACTGGCTACAGGGCTGTGTTGGGTAGAATGGGTGTGAGGAGCCAGATTCGGGGAAGGGCTGGGTACTGGCCCTGGCAGAGTCCTTAGAAAGTCACCTCTTAGAAGGGCTTCTTCCTGTCATAGGGTCTAAAGGCTAGAGCAGGGGAAGTAGCCTTCACGAGCTTCTTCCAGGAGATGGAGTGTTAGGAGGGAGGGGGTGGGTTGGAACAGCTGGCAGAGTTCATCAGAGGCAGCCAGTCAGGGCTGGGGAAACCCTTGTGGGAGAGAGGGACTGAGGGTGGAAGTTTTGCAGACAGGCGCCACTGCCTGCCCTCGGGCTTCCTCACTCACCAGGCCCAGCTGCCAGCCTTCCATCAGGTCGCCTTTTTATTGACCTGTGTCTGGGAAAGGTAAAGCCTAGGGACTGGTCACGGGGCATCCTGGAGCAAAGCTTGCCTTCCTTTTGCTGAAATCCAAGGAGTCTCTTCAGAGGAGCCGAGGTTATCACAGAAGCCATCAAACACCAACTTCCTTGTTTTACAGAAGTAGAAACTGAGGCTCAGGGAGAAGGGACTTGCCTGAGGTCACATTGTTAATATGTGCCATTTGTAGGGTGTGCTACAATAGGTTTGCCTCTCATGTGAGTTAGACCCACTGACCACTTATGTCTCTTTCTCCTTGAAAATTCTGTGATTCTAAAGTGGCAGATGCAGGGTTCATTGAATGTCTTCTGGTTTCTCTTTCTATGTCATCATCCTACTGACATGTGGCTCCCACCCTGCCCCTGGCTATCCTGTGCAAACCATGTGGGGCAGGATCCAGTGTGGCATTGTAGGAAAAGCAGGGCATTGGTGGCTAGAGAGCTCTGGCTATCCCTCGGTGTCTCAGTTTTCTCCTCTGTGAGCTGAGATGGCTGGACAAAGTGTTTTTATAACAAGCCCTATATGGAAGGAGATGTCTACATTCAGAGAAAGATCTAGAAAGAACAGAGTTTAAATGGAGACTGAAGCAATCTACATGCTATCGTTCTTTTTCAAGTTTGGTTTTGTTTCTTCTTTCACATTGTTCACTCCATTAGTTACAACTCTTCTATACGACCAGACTAAAGTCCAGTGTGAAAATATTTGCAGACCCTATACTTGACTGCATGCTGCCATGGGTGGGGAGGAGGGGAGAGGAAGGGGAGAAAATGTGAAACTCAAGGGACTGTGGAACTGAATCTTGTAAACTAAAAGTAAATAAACAAATCAATTTTAAAAAAATAAGAATAAGCTCTATAAAACCACTGCCCCCCTTCAGAAACCTTTGGGCTTCAGAGAAAGTGAGACTTTGCTTGGTGAGAGAGGGGAGGGAGGGATCACCTCGAGAGCAAATCCCAGTGCAAAAACTGGGCTGGCAATGAATAATAATAGTACCTAATATTTACATAATCCTTACTAGGTGTCAGATACTCTGCTAAGCACTTTATCATTATTATCTCATTCGATCTTCATAACAACCCTGCAAGGTAGGGGCTGTTATTACCCATTTTGCAGATGAGGAAATTGAGGCAAAATTGGCTACGTGACTTGCCCAGAGTTACACAACTAGTAAGTGTCTGGGGTCAGATTTGAACTCAGGTCTTCCTGACTCTAGACCCAGCACTTTACCCACTGTATCATGAAACTGCCCTCTACGTTGTTGCTGTTGGGTTGTTTCAATTTTGTCGGACTCTTGGTGACCCCACTTAAGGTTTTCTTGGCAAAGATATTGGAGTGGTTTGCCATTTCCTTCTCCAGCTCATTTTATAAATAATGAACTAAGGTAAACAAGGTTAAGTGATTTATCCAGGGTCACACAGCTAGTAGATGTCTGAGGAAAGCTCTGAACTTTTGAAACTGAGTCTTCCTGATTGATTCTAAGCCTAGTGCTCTATCCACTGTGCTACCTAGCTGCCTGCCCTCTAGGTATCAGCAAATTTTCAAAAGACAGAAGAGAACAGAACCTATAAACTACAGGCTAGTGAGCTTCATGTTGATTCCTGGCAAAATTTTGGAAAGTATTAGTAAAGGGATGGTTGATGGACATTTAGAAAAGGAAGCAGTGATCACAAAGGACCAGCACAGTATCATCAAGAAGAAATTCCCACCTAATCTCATGTCCTTTTTTGCCAGGATTAGACCAGAGGATGCTATAGATATAGTTGGCCTACCTTTCAGTAAAGTATATGATAAAATCTCATGCCATCCTTATGTAAAATATGAAGGAATATACATTATTAGGTGGTTTGGAACTATTGGAAGGACTGGACCTAAAGAACAGTCTCTGGATGAACTCTCTCAGACTGCTTCCAGTTCTGAAATCCAATGGACTGAAGGGAATGGGAATAAGGATCTGGGACAGTGGGACCAGAAGGTTCACTGAGGTCCAAGAAGGGGGAACAGTGTTGCCTATACATGCAAGGGTACACTCAGAGAACAATCCTGCAGTTCCATCCAATCCATCCTTCCTAAACCACTACTGTGTGCCCACAAGAACAACAATGATAATAATAATAATTGCTGGCATTGACATTAAGGTTTCCAAAGTCGTATGTTGTCTCCTTTGATCCTCACAACAACCCTGGGACCTAGGATCTGTTAATATCCCCTTTTAACAGATGAGGAAAGTAAGACTGAGAAGAGTTAAATGTCTTGGCTAGGGTCTTGAAGTTAACTCGAGGCAGGATTTGAACTTAGATCCTCCTGCCTCCAGTCGCAATGTTTTTTCCACTGTGGTACTTTCAAGTACATAAAACTCTTGCCTCATAACAATCTTTGAACTGCTTAGAGCAGTAGTTCTCAAACTTTCTGGTCTCAGAACCCCTTTGCCCACTTAAATATAATTGAGGCTGGGGCAACTAGGTGGCACAGTGAATAGAGTACCAGCCCTGGAGTCGAGAGGACCTGAGTTTAAATCTGACCTCGGAAACTTGACACACTTACTAGCAGTGTGACCTTGGGCAAGTCACTTAATCCAAATTGCCTTGCCTTCCTCCCTCCAAAAGAAATTATCAAGGCCTTCAAATTTAGCACCAGACATTTGATACTTACTAGTTGTGTGACTCTGGGCAAATCACTTAACCCTGATTGCCTCCAAAAAAGTTACTGAAGAGCCTAAAGAGCTTTTGTTTATGTGGGTATCTATTGGCATTTGCCACATTAAAATTGAAAACATCTTAATATTATTATAAAAATGGTTTTGACCTTACTGGCTCTCCTAAAAGAATCTTAGGGACGCCCCAGAGTTCCCACGCTACATTTAGAGAACTGCTGACTTAGAGACTGATCAGAGTGTGCTAAGAAAATGACCCAATCCAGCTCTGAGTTCCCCATCTGAAGGCACATGCTTGGCTGACTCCCAGTTTTTCATCCCTAAAGAGTGCTTTGCAGAGGGCATCCAGAACATGACCACTTGCTTGGGATGACTCAGTGGGCTCTCAAAGCACATGGTTAAAAAATAAAGGAAAGTGTTATTACCCCCCTTTTAAAAACGAGGAATTAGTCTCAGAGACATGACTTGCCTGCAATTACTCAGCTGTTAAATCATGTAGCTACAGGATGTTAGAGCTGGAAGGGGCCTTAGAGACCATCCAATTCAACTCCATTTTTCAAAGGAGGAAACTGAGGACCATTGAGGTTAGGTGACTTACCCAAGGTCATATAGATAGTAAATGATAGAGTTGAGACCTGAGCCTCTGTTTTCCCACAGCATATAAACAGTACTCTTTCCTTTCCTCTCAACAGTGAGCTTCAGTCTGGCTGAGGAGAGAAAGTTGACCCATAGAAGATCATTAGAGAATATGGAAGCGTTAGGCTGTGTTATATAGATGATCAGGACATTCAGAGAGTTCAGCACAATCACTGTTGGCTGGGAGTGGTCAGTAAAAAAGCTTCATAAAGAACGTGGACCTGAACTGGGTCTTGAAGGGTGAGCACCAGCCCAGAAGGGGAAAGGCACGGGAGAAGGGGCTAAGACCACTGAGTCTGCCTTCCAAGGTCACCAATACCTTGGACGTCCACGTCTTCCAGGCTGGTAAACCAGAGTTCTTCCTTGATCTGTAAAATGAGGGGGTTGGACTGGATGATCCTGTCTGAGATCACCCAGCTAATAAGTGGTCATGGGATTTTGAGCTGAAAGGAAGTTTTGACACCCCTGGATTGCAGACTTAGAGCTGCAAGTTGACCTGGGAGGTCACTGAATCCATTCCACACTATTCACTTCATTGATGAAGAGCTAAGGTCTGGATTGGTAAAGAGCCTTGCCCAGCATCACATTAGGAAGGAAGGAAAGAAAACAAACATGTCCTAAGTGCCTCCTAGGTGCCAGGGACTATGCTAAGCACTTTACAAACATTATCTAATTCTTGTCCTCAGAGCAACTCTGGACAGTGGGTGCTATTATTCTTCCTATTTTACAGATGACGAAACTGAGGTAGACAGAGGTGAAGTCATTTGCCCAGGGTCACACATCCAGTAAGTGTCTGAGGCATGATTTGAACTCAAGTCTTCCTGACTGCAGGCACAGTGCACTATCCACTGCACCACCTAGTTGGTGGAGGAACCAGAAGTTGACCTCAGGTCATAGGATCATAAATCTAGAACCACAATGGATCTTAAAGGACATTTAATCTAACCCTCTTATTTTAAAGATGAGGAAACTAACTCAACTCATAACTCTTAGGTAGCCGGTGGTGCAGTGGATAGAGCACTAGGCCTGGAGTCAGGAAGACCTAGGTTCAAATGTGGCCTCAGACACTTACTAGCTGTGTGACCCTGGGCAAGTCACTTAACTCTGCCTCAGTTTCTTCATCTGTAAAACGAGCCAGAGAAGGAAATGACAAACCCCTCCAGCATCTTTGCCAAGAAAACCCCAAATGGGGTCGTGGAGAGTCAGACACGACCGAAGTGACCGAGCAACAGGAAAACGTGCCACAACTAACAGAGTTTACACTGAGGTGATTTGTTCAACATCACACAGATGTTAAATGGCAGAAGGGACTTGAACCCAGGTCCTCTGGCTCTAGGCCCGACGCCCTTCCTACTGCACCATTCTGCCTCCCACAGACGGGAACACTGAGGTGCAGAAAGGGGATTTATTATTATTATTTATTCATTTTTGTCACAATAGTTCTATTTCTATTGTTTATCACTATTAATCTCGATATGCAGATGTTTGGGGTGCAGGGTGATCTGGGCCAGCAGACCTTTGGCAGGTCCTACAGAACTGAAAAGCTCTCCCCTGGTCTGAGGGAATCCCTGGTTTTCCTCAAAGCAGCTTACCCGTGCCTCCCGCGTGAGTCCTTGCCTGCTTCCCCCCAGTTATCAGGGGCTCTCTCTCCCTCTCGGAATGACTTTGAATTTGCTTTGCATATCCCTCGCATTGACTTTTATGTCATGTGTTGTATCCTTTAAAAGAATGCAAACTTCTCGAGGGCAGAGATTGTTCCATGTTCATCTTTTTTTAAACGATTGTTATTGTTACTGTTCCCATACCATGGATCCGATGGGGGCTTGAGTTGAAATTCTGAGTACCTGAGTGAAGCGTCTCCATCCCTAGGCTGAAATCTCCAGGTCTGAGGGAGCATAGGCTGGGCCGTGAAAAATCCAATTTTAACATTCCCAGAGGGGGAGGGAAGACAGAGCAAAGCTTAGCAGGAGGCGATAATAGCTCACTTTTATATGGTATTTTACACAGAGATCTTCTTTGATGCTTACAACAGTCCTGTGCTATTATTGCCCCCATTTTATGGAACAGGAAACCGAGGTTGATGGAGAATTTCCTTTAAAACATCTCTCCGACAAGTGGCCATCTGTCCTGTGCTTGAACACCTTTAGTGATGGCAAACTCACTGTCTCCAGAGGCAGATCCTTCTACTTTGGAACAATTCTCATTTCGAGGAGACTTTTCCTGACAGTGAGAATAAATCTGCCTTTGCTTTGTCTGCCTTCACCCCCACCCCCCACCCCAGTGCACTCCCCCTGCCCCCTTGCTGCTAATTCTGCCCCTCTGGGGCCAAGCAGGACACCTCACTGGCTTTCCCCTGCCTTTGATCTCCTGTGCTGCTAATTAATCATCACGCTCCCTTGATTTTTATGAAGCATTTGTTTTTACAGCTTCCAAGAAGCTTTCACATAAATCTTCTCATTTGGTCCTCTCAGCAACCATGTGAGGAAGACCAGGTAGGGATTCTGAGCTCAGTTTTACAGAGAAGGAGGCTGAGGCCCAGGGAAAGGGAGGGACTTGCCCAAGGTCACTAGATGAATAAGTGCTGGGGCTGCCACCCAGATCCCCTAACCAGGAACCAGAAAGATCTGAGTTTGAATCTTTACTCCCAAACTTAAAGGCCACGTGGCCCTGGTTCAGGGAAGGACTTTCTATCACGCTGCTCGTGATTTCTTGCTTTATTTAATTTAAATTTAACATCATTTAATTCCCATTTATTAAATGCCTGTTCTGTGCTCTGTGTTGAGAGCTGGGAATACTCAAAGCTTAAACAAAAAAGACTTGGTAACTGCTTCATGGAGTTCACAGTCTAGCCAAGACACGAGACACATAAAAATAGCTTTTAGAATGTGGGAGGCAGTCTGGCACAATGGTTAGTGGCAGGGGTTGGGGGAGGGGAAGACAAGAACAAGCATTTATTAAAGACCACTTGATGCTGATCATAGCCCCGGCATATGGTTGTTGTTCAGTTGTGGCCAACTCTTTGTGACTTCATTTGGGGATTTCTTGGCAAAGATACTGCAGTGGTTGGCCAATTCCTCCTCCAGCTCATTTTACTGAAGAGGGAACTGATGTGCCAGGCACTGTCTTGAGCTCTGGGGGGCACAGATACTGAAGTGGTACAGTGTCTGCCCTCCAGCAGCTTCTACTTTGCTAAAAGGAAGCCCATTCTGTGGAGATCACTGAGTGGCCAGGCAATGGAGCCAGAGGGCAAGAGATGGTCACACACTTTCCAGTAATGGAGCACTATTCATTTAGTTGTGATTCCAGAGCAAGAGTCAAAGGTAGAAATCTGAGGGGGAAAGACAGGGAGGTGGGTTGTGTGTGTATCTGCAGAACGAGTTTCCACAGTGAGAGTTTCCCTTGGGTCAAATCAAAAAGTTTGCAGAAGGAGAGAGACAAAAAGAGATAAAGAGAGACAGAGACAGAGAAACAGAGAGAGAAGAGAGGAGGGAGGGAAAGAGAAAGAGTGAGAGAGATGAAAGAGAGATAGAGAGAGAGAGAGAAAGAGACAGAGAGAGGAGAGAAACAGAGACAGAGAGGGAAAGAGAGAAAGAGGGAGAAGGAGAGGGAGGGAGAGAGAGAGGGAGGGAGAGAGACTCAACAGTGTAGTGAGAAGAGCAACTGGATTTGGAGCCAGGAAGACTTGCCTTTAAATTCTGACTCAGAAAGCTGTGTGATGCTGGACAAATCTCTCTCTCTCTTTCTCTCCCTCTCTCTCCCTCTCTCTCTCTCTCTTTTTGCTATTTGGAGAGGGGAAGGCAGGGCATTTGGGTTTAAGTGACTTTCCCAAGGACACACAACTAGTATGGATAAATCTGTTGACCTCTCTGAGCCTTGGTTCCCTCACCTGTAAAATGAGGGAATCCTTAGTGGATGGCCTCTACTGTCCCTCCCAGACTTACCTCTAGGATGCTCTGAATCCTCACTTTGGCATTTAATGACTGTGGTTTTGGGCAAACTCTAGACACCTCTCTGAGCCTCAGTTTTCCATCTGTGAAAAGGGGCCAATAGTATGTACATTCCTTACTTCACGCAGGGTTGCTGTAAGGGATGCATTTTGGAAACCTTGATGTTCAAGAGAAATGGGAGTTATGATTATGAGAGAACCATGAGCCATGCAAATAACTATAATACAAGATGGTACATGATGTACGGGATAGCTGCGTTAACAGGGAGGTTCTGTATGGCCCTAAGGGCAGAAGTGGGAGCAGAGGGAGGGAAAGGGAGGTTGCACAGAGACAGCTTTAGGCTTGTTTCCAGCCGAGATTTCCTAACCATTAAGGCTCTCCAGTAGCCCTTACTACGTGCTGGGCTACAGAGAAAGGTATGTGTCGATTCCTGCTCTTGAGGGGTTCAGTCGGATGGGGAAGATAACAGGCAAATAACCAGATCCAGGCAGGATACACAGAAGACACACTGGAGAGAATCGGCAGAGGGAAGGCACTAACATGAGGGGGGGATTAGGAAAGCCTTGTAGAAAGTGAGACCTAATGGAAGGCCGAGAACTTAGGAGGCAGAAGAGAGGAGGAAGGAGATAGTTTTAGGCATGGAGGAGAGTGAGAGAAAATGCCTGGAGTTGAGAGGGAGAGACTTGTTTGAAGAGCAGCCTGGAGTCCAAGGTCACTGGATGGAGGAGTCCATGGGTGGTGGTGGTGGGGCGGCGTCAGCAGGGGCTGGATGACTACTTACTTGTTGCATATGTTGCAGAGAAAACCTTGTTTAAGAACAGATTGGGTCAAAGACCTCTGAGGTCCCTTCCAACCTTGAGGTTCTGTGATAGTTTTTACCTCTTCATTTCTCTGAGGGTTTCCCCAAAAGGACCAGCAAAGCTTCCTGGATACTTGAGGGCACCTGTCCATCCTGGAAATTACAGCCTGGAATGGAGGAGTGATCTCCTCCCGCCCATCAGGAGTACAGGAACTCCACACAGAGCTGTTATTGTCTAATCTTCAAATTACAGGGATCCTGTCTGATGACCTCTCTGCTCCTTCTTTTTATTTTTACAAGTTGCTTTGGGATCCCTCTGAGTCATCCTGGGGAATCAAGGGGTCAAGTTCCTGATGTTCTCTTCTTTAGAGGTGAGACATCAAGAACACACCTGATGGGTGTCATTCAGTTCTAGAGTGGCCAGAATCGTGGCGTCTGTTCAGGGAGGACTATCCCCTCTGGTGTGAGGACTTGCTGAGCCCTTTCCAGGTCTGCTCTTCCACCTTTGGTGTCCACCTTCACCCAACTCTCACCTGTGGCTCCAAGACGCTGTAGCAGGTGCATTGGCCACGCCCCAGTAAACCATTTGGGCTGATGGGCTAAACCAGGTTGGGGTAAACCAATGGGCCTTAAAACTGTTGGTGAGTTAGGGGGATGTCTACCCCAAGCACCTGAAGACTTCCTTGGAAGAATGGGTGGTGATCAAAGATGTCAAGTTCATCCACTGCATCCCAGGCCATCCTGACTTTTGCCCTGCCACCAAACTTTGATGACTCTGGAAGAGAGAGTGAGACTAACAAGTGCATCTCTGCCTCACTTAAATCCAATTCACTTGAAAGTCAAGACATCACTCCATGATGCCATTGTTCCTCTTTGGAAATAAAGGACGGACAACAACAACATTCTGTGTGCTCTCTGAGCATCCCATACCCTAGTTGCTGCTCCTATGCTTGTATGGTACCTGGCACACAGCAGGAATTTACAAAATCCTGTTCGACTGACAAACCATATCTCTGGCCTGTGCTAGCAGCCATGCTGGGTATGCTAGGGTGCTTGCTGCTACAGTTGGACACAGACACCTGGGAATAGCCCCTGCTCCCCCCAGGGAGAGGAGACCTCAGCCCTGTGAGGGTTGTTGCTGCCTGGCTCTTCTGGCCCAGATGGCCTCTAACCCACACTCGCTCTCAGCCTATCTTCTCAATTGAGTCAAGAAATCTGGATTTGAATTCCAGCTATGACATTTACTAGCTGTGTAACTGTATACGCCACTCCACTTATCATAAGCTTATAGAGCTAGAAAAGGGAACTTAGAGGTCAACAAATACAAGCCCCTCATTTTATGGTTAAAGAAACTGAGGCTGAGATAAGTTAAGTGACTTTCCCAGGGTCACACAGCTAGTCAGTGACTGAGGGAGAATTTCATTTCAGGCATTCTCACTCCGAGCCCAGCACTCTATCTGCTACACTCTATACGCTTTACAGAGCCTCAGTTTCCTTCTTGGTAAAATAGAGATAAATAAATGTATAGTTTGTTTGTACGTGGCTGTCTGTGTGTTGCTTCACCCATTCTATTGTGAATTCCTTGAGAGCTGGGGCTTTATTTTGCCTTTATGTATATCCTCAGAGCTTAGTGTGGTGTCTGACACAGTCAGTGCTTTACTAAATGATTATTGATTGATAGTCTAAGTCAGTGATTCTCAACGTTCCCAATGCTGCAACCTTTTAATACAGTTCTTCATGTTGTGGTGACTCCCAACCATAAAATTATTTTCCTTGCTACTTCATAACTGCAATTTTGCTACTGTTCTGAATCGTAATGTAAATATCTGATATGTAAGATGTATTTTCATTGTTACAAATTGAACATAACCCACAGGTTGAGAACCACTGGTCTATCTGAACAGAGTTATTCCAGGGTGTTTTTAAACCTTAGAGCACTATAGAAAAGAGAGCCATTGTTGTGATTACCCAGAATAAGCCAGGTCCTTTACCACCAATGGGCTCCTTGAAGCACCCCGGCATCCCTGTTTAGCAGCTGCAGGTTTGCAGGGAAATCTCCAGCATACAACCCAAAGAACCATTCTGTCCTCTCCTTCTACTGTGGCCTCAGTTTCCTCATCTGTAGAATGAGGCAGTTGGATTCAGTGACCTCTGAGATTTTCCATCTGAGCCTATGAACATTCTCTTCTCAAGACACATTCAAGCCTGTAGAATTCTTGGATTAAAATTTCCTTGAAATAGAAGGTGCTTGAGGACGTTGAAACATCAACTAGAGGAGTTTCAATTTTATCCTATGGTCAGTCATCTTGACTTTTGTCTTGCCACTGGACTTTGATGACTGGAGGAGGAAGCAAGGCTGACGACTCTGAAGGCTCTGCCTCACTTAAATCCAATTCACAAGCAGGTCAAGACATCACCCTCTTGATGTCATTGGTCTTCTTTGAGAGTAAAGGATGGCAGAAGAGGTTCCATTTTATCCTAGAGGTACCAGGGAGCTACAGGTGTTTATTGAGTCCCAGAGTGATGTGATTAGATCTGTACTTTAGGAGAGTCACTTTGCTGGCTATGTAGAAGATGGACTGGAGTGAGAAGAGGTTTGAAGAAAGAAGACCAAATAGGAAGCTACTGAAATAAGACCTGAAGTAGGGTGGTGGGTACATGGGAGAAGAGAAGAATATGTATGTGAGAGATGGTGAGAAGATTGAAACGACCGTATTTGACAAATGATTGGATATGAGTGGGAGTGAGGATATGAGGAAGATCCCAAGGGTACAAAATCAGATGACTGAGAGGATGGTGATGCTCTTCTTCTTCTTCTTCTTCCTCTTCATCTTCTTCTTCCTCTTCTTCTTCTTCTTCTTCTTCTGCTGCTGCTGCTGCTGCTGCTGCTTCTGCTTCTTCTGCTTCTGCTTCTGCTTCTTCTGCTGCTTCTGCTTCTGTTTGTCCTTGACACCAGTAGGGAGGTCTGGAAGAGGAGTGGGTTTGGAAGTAAAAATATGAGTTCTGTTTTGGACAAGTTGAGCTTAGGAAGCTTGGACATCCAGCTAGAGAGATCTCATAGACAGTTAGTTGGTGACTCAAGGCTAGAGCTAGGAAGAGAAACTAGTGCTCTATAATCTGGACATCATTTATGTGGAGAGAATTGTATCCAGGAGAGCTGACGAGGTCACTGAGGAAGAAAGCGCAGAGGGAGAAGAGCAGAGGAACCTGGACAAAGCCTTGGGGGAAACCCAAAGTTAGGGAGTATGAGATGATTGATGAACCAGAGAAGGAATCTGAAGAGGGGTCAGACAGGTGCGGGGAAAACCAGGAGAGAGTACTATCATGGAAACCCAGAGGGAAGAGAATATATAATAATTTAGATCAGGGTTGGGGAACCTGTAACTTTAAGCCTTTAAGGGCCTTCCAGGTCCTTAAGTGCAGCCTTCTCACTGAATCCAGATTTTACAGAACAAATCCTTAAGGCCACACATGGCCTTCTAGGTCCTTAATCTTGTTCTGTAAAATTTGGATTCAGTCAAAAGGCCACACTTAAGGACCTAGAAGGTGACACCTGACCTTAAGGCCACAGATTCCTCACCCCTGGTTTAGGTCTTCATTGCCCTTCTAGGCAGTTGAAATAACCTCCTAATTAATCTCCTTCTTGTAGTTTCTTCCCTCCCCAGTTCATCCCTCACACTGCTACCACAACAACAGTAATGATACTAATAACTAGCTCTTTATAAGCTTTACAGACTGATTTTATTTCACTCTCCTTCACCTGTTCCACATTGTCGTCAAACAGGTCTACTTCCTGTCATGGTCCTCAAATTCCCCTTGCTCCCTTCCCATCCCCATGTCTTTGTATGCACCGTCCTTCCTGCATACCCGGGGTACATACTCTACTTAACCTCTGACTTCCGTCAAAGCTCATTTCATGTGTGGGCACTGCCTACCGAGCTTTCTTGTTTCCCTCCAGGTGTGAGTACTCACTCCTAAATTGGGTGATGAGTTCCCTGTGCATTCACTTTGGTCTCTTTAGACAATTCTCCCTTTCCCTTCCCATCGAAATCATTTCTCTTCTTCTTTCCACAATTTTGTCATTGAGAGCCTCCCATTCCTCCTGGGGTGGGATTTTCCCCTGTAGACTTTTAGTTTACAAGTTCTTACATTTCCTCTAAACTCTTTGCAATTTGCTTTACCAAATCTAGGATGCATGCTAGACCATCCCTAGCTTCCCCTTCTTTCTCTGTCACACACTCGACGCTGGTGGGCTCACTTCCCCAAGATTCCTATCATTTCTTCCCCAGCATCCGGTTCCCATTGATAAGAATCAGATCTGGAATAGAGCTGCCCCTTGTTGGCTCCTCCACCTTTTGAAGACCCAAGTTGTCATTAAGACAGGTCAAGAAATTACCACCTCTTTTGCTTTGGGCAAAGAGTAAATCCCAGCAGGTACCTAGATGTTTGAAGTTTCCTATCATTATTATATAACTCCTCTGCGCCAGGCTTGTAATCTAATCTCCAAACTCCTCCTCTATTTCCTCTTTCTGTCCAGGCAGGCTGTAGCTTACTCTGACTCCAAGACCGCTCCTGCTTTAGTCTTCACTGATGTTTACTTGGATACTTTCCATCAGAGTCCCTTCTCTGGGTCCTCTATTTCCTCATATGAGGAGTGTATTTTCATAATGTTGCACCGCCCTCCTACTCTTTCATTGGTATTGTTTCATTTGAATAAGATCTATGCTTTCAGAATAAAATTCTCATCACGAGCGTCATCCAGCTAAGTCTCAGAAATATTATGAAGCCAAATTTGCCTCCATGAGCTAAAATTCCTAATTCATTTTACTCATTACCCGTAATTTGTGAGTGATACACACACAGCTCATACACACACACACACACACACACACACACACACACACACACACGAAAAGTATGTGTATATGCCAGCATGTATATGCATATGGGTATATATACATGTAGTGTCTATATGAGCACATACATAAACATTTATGTGTGTATGAATATATACAAGTATTTGTGTACATGTATATACACACATACTTATCTGTCACTCAGGAGAATGAAATGAAAGTTTCTTGAGGCCAAAGTCTATCCCATTTTCAACTTTGTATCACAGCAAGTAAAGTTCTTTGCCATCATGGGTGCTTAATTAATGTTGGTTGAACTGGAGAGAGGAGAGAGAAAGGGGAAGAGAGGAAGAGAGAGGGAGAGAAAGAGAGAAAGAAAGAGGGAGAGAGAAAGAGAGAGAGAAAGAGGGAGAGAGAAAGAGAGAGAGAGAGAGAGAGAGAGAGAGAGAGAGAGAGAGAGAGAGAGAGAGAGAGAGAGAGAGAGAGAGAGAGAGAGAGAGAGGAAGAGAGAGAAATGAGGGGAGAGACAGAGCAAGAAAGAGAGAGAGAGGTTAGATTGGGATTGGGGATGAAGTCTAACCTTCCTCTCATTTCCTTTCCTACCATTTCAGTACAGTTCCCCAAATCAACTAACATGGACTAAATCCCCTATTTAATTGATCCATGAGAAAAAGAGAGGACAGGTGAAGACAGGAGTGTCCCATAACAGAAGGGAGAGGGTGGGGAGAACTGGGATGGCAGAGGAAAAGGAGCATGATCTAGTTCTTCAGGATTCTTAACCTTTCTTTGAAGAATGGACCCCTTTAGCAGCCTGATAATGATTAATAATAATGATTTATTCATTAATTTTGTTCTTGTTTAGTCATTACAGTCATGTCTGACTCTTCATGACCCCATTTGGGGTTTTCTTAGCAAAAATACTGGAGGGGTTTGCCATTTCCTTCTCCAGTTCATTTTACTGATGAGGAAACTAAGGCAGACAGGGTTAAGTGACTTGCCCAGGGTCACACAGTAAGTATCTGAGGCTGGATTTGAACTCAGGAAGATGAGCCTTCCTGTCTCCAAAAGGTCAAAAGATGGTATAGACAAGCATGGAAGTGTGTTGGCATTATCATGTTAGATTCAATACATATATGGTTTCCTCTTTTCTTCTGTTCTTTCTTTTTGGATATTGTATGTTGACATTTGTTGTAATAATAAGAATAAGAAGAAAAAAAATTTTTAAAGAAACAAAATACTTTACTCCCAACACTGTTGTGAGGTTCGTATGGTTGTATAAAGTATCCTTATCCCAATTATATTAATGAGGAAATTGAGGCTCAGAAAGGGGCTGAGATTGGCTTGGAGTTACCAAGTTAGTCTGAAGTGAATTCAGGTCTCCCAACTCCAAGGCTAGTGTTCATTCCATTAGAGAACAATGCCTTGAAGACAAAGTTGTCAATAGGTTTTGCAGTGGGAAAAGTACCAACTGGGAGGACCCAGGTTCAAATCCCTTTTCTTACACTTTCCGTTTATACAACCTTGGACAAGTCACTAAACCATCCCTGTCCTCAATGATCTCTGTAAAATGAGGTTGGACTAGATGGGTGATGAGATAGCATGAAGGCCAGTTACAAAATGGAGTTAGTTGTTTGACGTGGGAATTGAGACAACCAATCAGATTCTAGCTCATGACCACTGACTCCATCTTATGCTGTCCCATGTATTATCCCCCATCTTGTTTTTCTGCAAATCATCCGTGGGAAACTAGATGGTATAAAACATTTATTGCTTCACAAATGCAGATGGATGCAATTAATCAGCATCTCTCAATTCTGGGAAAAGAAAGACCTCAAAACCTACTTGGCTCCTCCCAACTCAACTAAAACTCACTTTTCACCCATCCCAACTTGGAAAGCCTCTAATTTTTCCACAATTAGAAATCAGATTACCTAATTTTCTGTCCTATTTTCTATCCTGTTCATTGTTTTCTTTGAATTAATTGTTCTCATCTGATTAATTGCTTTTAATACATAAAAACCTCTCACTCTGTGTTAAGGGTCTTTGGACTGACTAGGGAGTCCATTAACCCATTTATCAGATCAGTTTTGCTAATAAATCACATAGATTGGAATATGTTTCCTTAGTTACTATAAATTATCCACCGCTTGGGCTCTGAAGTCCTTTCTGGATCCCAAATGGGGTCATCCTACAAATAGTCTATATTCCATGGTTGTCTTCAGGTATTTGAAGACATAGACATGTCATAGCATAGAAAAGAGATTGAACTTGTTCTGCTTGGCCCCAGGGAAAAAAATAAGAAGCAGTAAGTGGAAGTCATAGGGAAGAAGGGCTTTTGTTCTGATCTATGGAAAAATTTCCAAATAATGAGAGCTGCCACAAAGTGACTAGGCAAACTCTTAGCAGGTTCCTAGTTCAAGTACAGGATGGACAACCACTCATTAGGGATGTACTATATTCTGTATGAAGCCTCTCTAGACCCTCTTCTCCCAGCTGCTAGTGTCGCTCTCCCCCAAATTACCCTCTGTTTTGTCTATACCTACTAATATTTGTACTTCTTGTCTTTCCTTGATTAAACAACCCGAGGGCAGGATTTGTTTCATTCTTGTCTTTGTATCTCCAGCAACCTTGCATCCAGTAGGCACTTAATAACTGCTTATGGATGGATTGGTCGATGCTATTGAGAGGATTCCCATTCAGGTGCAGCTTGGATCGGGCACCACCTCTGGCAACCAAGGATCTCTCTAGCATCTCCCATCATTCCCTGTCTCTCTCAGGTCTGTGCCAGAGGGCACAGAGACCTTCGCAGTCTATGGCACCCCAGGTGTGGATATCTACATCTCCCCGAACATGGAGGCTTCGAGGGAACGAGCAGACACTAGGAGGTGGCGCTTTAATATGGGCCTTGACATCATCGTCGTCATGAACTCCCCAAGCAATGACCTGAATGACAGTCATGTAAGTGGGCCCCTTATGCCAAAGGTGTGGAATGCGAGATTCAGCAGGAAACACTTGAGTGAGTGGAATCTCCTCCCAAGGAAACTCAATCACTGGGTGGCCTTCAATGAGATACTTCCCCTCTCAGGGCTAGCTTCCTTTCCTCATCGGTAAAATGAAGGAGGCCTCCTGGGTTAATTCTTTCGTTCTCTGCTCTCTGTCCCCCTCCCCCCTCCCCCCCCTCTCTTTCTATGATCTTAGCCTAGATACCTGGGTTTCTCTAAGGCCATGCAAAGCCCCCTGACAGCATTGCTACCCCTTGTTTAATCTGCCCTTACCCTAACTCTGACATTGCCTAGCACCATGTTAGACACACAATAGGGGCTTGAGGCTCAAAGGAGAGAACCCTGGTTGAGTGCTCCAAGGCCCTGAGAATTGGTCTCTGGACCTCCAATAGCCCTTCCCTTCTTACCTCTGAAGTCCAACAATGAATCAATCATCTCTTGATTTTGATAACTGTTGCAGTGACTATTTTGTGAGACCTGAACAAAACCCCTCCTGCAGTTGGATTTGGGATGAAGGGAGCAGGCATAGGTAATTCCAGGTCTGGGGTCAATTTCATTGCTGGGATTCAATCAGTGGGAAGCAGTTATTATGGATTTATGGGTGTGTCTAGGTAGAAAGGGTCTGTTTCCTCATAATGGGGGGGGAGAGTGTTGATTTTAGGTAAGTGAGTCAGAGAGAAAGGTCTGAGGGGCTGAGAAATAAATCCTTAAATAGGAAGTGTCCATGGAAAATAGCTGTGACGCAAATTAGAACACTAGGCATGAATGTTTCTGCCTTAGAAAATTTTGTTATTCTTTATAGAACTAGAAAAATAGGTGTGGCTAGGTGACAAAGTGAATAGAGCACCAGCCCTGGAGTCAGGAGGACCTGAATTCAAATCTGGCCTCAGACACTTAACACTAACTAGCCGTGTGACCTTGGGCAAGTCACTTAACTGCAAATGCCCTGCCCTCCACCTTCCAAAAAAAAAAAAGAACTAGAAAAACATAGAATCTCAGAATTAGGAGTGAGATGAGGGTTAGAACATGGAATGTCAGGGCTGGGAGGACCCTTAGAACACAGGATGTCAGGGCTGGGAGGGCCCTTAGAACACAGGATGTCAGAGCTGGGAGGGCCCTTAGAACACAGGAGGTCAGGGCTGGGAGGGCCCTTAGAACACAGGATGTCAGAGCTGGGAGGACCCTTAGAACACAGGATGTCAGAGCTGGGAGGACCCTTAGAACACAGGATGTCAGAGCTGGGAGGGCCCTTAGAACACAGGATGTCAGAGCTAGGAGGACCCTTAGAACACAGAATATTAGAACAAGAAGGAAATGTAGAGATCACTTCCACCCCTTTTTCAGTTGTTTCAGTTGTGTGGCTCTTTGTGAAGCCGTTTGGGATTTTCTCGGCAATGATATTGGAACAGCTTCTTTCATTCTATAAATAAGTAAACTAAGGCCCAGAATGGGGCAGGGTCTTCTTCAGGTCACATAGAGAGTGTCAGAGTTGGAACTACATTTTAAGACTAAGTCGGAGCCCTTGTAAACCATGACCTATGTGACTTAAAGCCACCAGAGCCAGTTGTGTGAATGCCTTGGGGAGGGTCAGTGCTGAGGGAAGAGGGAAGGAATTACCCAGAATGGACCATCATGCCACCTCTACTGTGTGTGAACCCAGCACCCTCCTTGCTCTGGCTGCATGAATATTCCCATTTTCCAGATGGACCAGTTGAGGTCCAGGTACTAGTAATACATAGACTGCTGAGGGCTTTTATATCCCCACTGAGGCATAAATCCTCTCTTGGTTCTACTTTGTGAGTTCCCCCATGACTAGACCTATCAGTGATTTGGTTCCTCCTGAGCAGAATAGGCAGGATCAGGCTTCATTGGGAGCCCTGGTGTGCCTGAGGGCTGGAGCTGCTGCCCTGCTGGGCCAAAGGCTACCTGCTGGCTCCCAGGGGGGTCATTGTCTGTAGGCGGTGGCCATGACTCAGGGACCATCTCTTTCCACAGGTTCAGATCTCCTACCACTCCAAGGACGACCCCCTGGCCCTGGCCTATGCCGTCCTCTACCTCACTTGTGTAGGTAAGTGATGAGGGTGCAGAAATGATGATCTTGGCCAGGTCCTCAGAGGGAACAGAAATGGGGTGGCTTCTGTGCACTGGAAACATCTCTGTCTTAACAATCCAAGACAATGGCCCTGGTCCTGGCTGTGATGCTTAACGGCCATGTTTCAGCGTCTCAGAAAACATGACTGCAGGGATGGGGGTCCACCTTGCAATGAGGCCGATAGTGGCCCGTCCAAGCCTGCCCATCCTGTGCCACTCTTGTCCATGCCCTCCTGGCACCTAGGGCACCTAACCAGAAGGGGTGTTACCAATGCCCAGCAGAGCACTGGACCAGGATCTGGGAGATCTGGGTTCGAATCTCACCTCCTATTCTTTCCTGGCTACCTGATCAGGAACAGATTTATTAAGCTCTCCTTGCTCTAATTTTCTCATCTGTAAAATGGGAAGTTTAGGGAGTCAGTATCACGTAGTGTTCTAAGGGCCCTCCCAGCTTTGACATTCTGTGTTCTAAGGGCCCTCCCAGCTCCAAAATTCTGTTTTCTAAGGGCCTTCCTAGTTCTGACTTTCTGAGTTCTAAGATCCTTCCCGACTCTGATATCCTGTGATCTAAGGGCCCTCCCAACTCTGACATTCTGGGTTCTAAGGGCGCTCCCAGCTCTGACATGCTGGGTTCCAAGAGTCAAGAAGCCCTGGGTTCAAGATCTGCTTCTGACACAAACTGTCTTTCTGAGCCTCAACAAATCCCTTAACCTCTTAGTGACCCTGGAAGACTCAAAGGTGCTGCATTGGTGCACTGATAGAGGTAATTTCTCACTGGGAACTCCCTCTGCCAAAGAAATCACAGGTTTAGTCCAAAGAGAAATTATTCTGGCTGCTTAATTCACAGTCCTTTGTAAGCTGTACAGCCCTGTGGGCATGTATGCTATTGTTATTAGCTGGCCCAACCTACTTCTGCAGGGGAACAAGGGGGTGCCATAGTGCATAGAGCGCTGGGTTTACAGTCAGGAAGACTCATCTACATAAGTTCAAATCCAGCCTCAGATACTTATTAGCTGTGTGACCTTGGACAAGTCACATAATCCTGTTTGCCTCAGTTTCCTCATCTGTAAAATGAGTCAGAGAAGTAAATGGCAAACCACTCCAGTTTCTTTGCCAAGAAAACCTCAAATGGGGTCAAGAAGGGTCAGATACAACTGAAAAATGACTGAACAACAGAATTCATTCTATAGGTGGCTCATTCATTCGTTTGTTCATCCATTGAACAATGATTGAGTATGGGATAGTGGAAAGAAGACTAGACTTGCACCCAATAGACCTGGGTTTGATTCTTAACTCTAACACTTATTTAACTGTGAAACTCTGAACAAGTCCCTTCCCTGGTGTGAACTTGGGTATGGCCAGAGCTTTTCTCCAGAAAAAATATTGAGAGGGGCAAGAGGGGACAGTAGAAAGAGCATTGGCATTAGAGTTATGGGTCCTGACTTTGAATGACAGCTCTGTGTGATCCTAGGAAAGCCTCTTGGCTTCCCTGAGACTCAGTTTCTTCATCTGTCAGATGAGAGCATTGAACTATACAGTCTCTGGGGTCTCTTCTAGCTTTGACTCTCTTAGAAGAATTAGTTTGCTAAGAAGACAGTCTTCTTGGGCACCTGCCATCCATGTCCTGCTCCTGGGGGCCAATGACCAGCCTAGGGCACACCTGGAGAGCTCTGGGATCCTGTCCTGACTCACCCCACTTTTTTTACAATGGTGCAGACATCTCTCTGGATGCTGACATGAATTGTGATGGCAAAGTGGAGAGGAACTACGTGGATAAGGTACTCGGTCAGTTCTGGCGCACAGGCATGCCAGGGAACACAGAGGGGGAAATCCCCTTTAGAGCTCTCCGCAAGTCCAGCCAAGCCAGACAGGGGTACTGGTATCTCTCTGCCACCAGAGTCATAGCTAAGTCTAGGCAGCCATGAGGAGGCCTCCTTCCTCAAAGGGCAAGCCAAGTGAAATTTATTGAGTCCATGCTTATTCTGTGCCCAGTCTGGTGCTAAGAGCTATCAGTCAGTCAACAAACATTAATTATGGACCTACTATGTGCTGGGCTCTGTGCTAAGCATTGGGGATCCAAAGAAAGCCAAAACCACAACCCCTGCCCTCAGAGAGTTTGTAAATAGCTAGGTACATACAAAATCTGTACAGTATAAATGGAAGGGAGACCCAGAGGGAAGTCACTAACTGACCCTGCTCTCAAGGAGCTCATTGAAGAGTCAAAGTTTTTACCCATGAAATAGAAAAGAATTAAGTGTCCATAGTCTGGTGATATCCTCCTTAGAGGTCTTCAGCCTCTATTCTCACTCTCCTAATATCCATCTACAGTCGACAATGTCACAACTTTGCTCACAGAGCTTGAGTAGATCCTCATGCCTACTGAGACAAGTTAAGCATCCTTTGTCTGGCCTTCAAGGCTCTCTACCATCTGGCACCTCTCTTCCAGCCCTATCTCCTGGCATTCTCCTCCATATTGTCCATGCTCTAGTCGAACCGGACCACTCTCTGTCCCCTGAACAGGGTCACATGTTCACCTCCTTTAACTGATGAGCTCCTCCCCATTCTTTCAGGCCGAGTTCAAAAGCTGCCTCCTCCAGGTCAATAACACCTTCTCTACTTGGGTCTCCCATAGAACCTGACTTTGAACCTCTCCAATGCACCTGGCATTGAGTATTCTGTGTATCTGTCTTATCCCTCTCTATCAGACAGGGAGCTCCCTAGGAGGGTAGGGACCATGTCTTATCTAAATATTGTTAACCAGCACAGTGTTCTGCATATAGTAGGTGTTTAAAAATGTTTGTTGTATCAATTTGAACTATGTAGGGCTACTGAGCTTGGTGTATGGCTCTATGTATCCTTATAGCCCATAAGGATTGGGGCTGGGGTGCAGGGAGAATTCATGTAGGAAATGAGACATGTCACCTCTGGAAGGATGGAGAGTAGATGGGATGTACAGAGGTGAATGAGAGGCAAAGAGAATTCTAGGCAAGGGAAACAGCATAAGCCTTGACAAAAGGAGAGTGAATATAGCAGCCATGGAGGATGGTGAAAAGGGCCTGGTTGGAATGGAAATTGAAGATAGGTTTGGTGTGAACTGAGTGTGAAGGGCCTTGAATGTCTGATGAAGAAGTCTAGCTTTCATCCCATAGGTGCTGGGGAGCTGAGAAAGGTTCTGGAGCAGAAGAGTGACATAATGAAAGTGTTTTTTGAGGAAGATTATCCTAGTGGCCTTTGAGGGGTGATTTGGAAGGGGATGTGGGGGTGGAATCTTAGAGGAAAGGGTTGTGGTATCCCCAGGAGAGAGGGCATAGGGTTTGGAGAGGGAGGGAGGCATTAGGAGGCATTAGGGCTTACTCCATTGGTGAACTATAATTTCTTATTGTCAGAGGCATTGGGTGTGGGGACCTGGTGGACACGGAGCAGTCCTCTTGGTGAATTGTGACCGGGATGACCTCACCTGTGACGACAGAGATAACTGTGACAAACGTGTGTGCTGCCTTGAAGGTACAGCCAATGTTCTCTGGCCAGAAGACATGAAGGATTCCCTGAAAGTCAGCAGAGCGGGCTGACCTTGGTCCTGGGTGGGGGAGGGTTCTTGGTGTGGCTCCTCGGTCCACAGTGTTCCATTTTACCCATTGCTATCAACCCCTTAGCCCTGAGATCTGACTCTAAAAGGGAAGGAGCTCCATGATGCCTCAGGGTATCATTCACAGCCTGTAGGTGGCTTCATGGAAGCATGGGCTAGTATCAGATCACATCTTGCAAGTCTAATTAAAATGGGTTGGATTTGGATTCTAATTCTGGCTCTGCTGTGACCTTAAGTAAATTGCTTAGTTTCTCTGGGTCTCAGTTTCCTCTTTTGTCGAATTAGATTAGATGATTGCCAAGGTCCCTCCAGCTCTGAACCTTATAATCCTGTAACTTAGGATCATAAGACCATAGATTTATAGCTGGAAGAAGACTCGGAGTTCTTCTAGCCTAATTCCTTCATTTTTCAGGTAAGGAAACTTGAGACCTAGAGAGATGAGGTGACTGATTTGACATCAAATGAAGAGTTATTGTAAGAGTTAAGACTTGTACCCAGGTGTCTGAATTCCCAGCTCTAGGCTCTATCCTAAGTGTAATTACTTTTGCTTGTGGTCCCAGATCCAAGGGAGGAGGTGGAACAAGGCATGAATGGGGGTGGGGGTGGGAGGAGGTCACTAGAATATGCCAGCTGGTAGGAGTGTCTGTGGGTCTAAGCCTCCCTTTACCTCTGGATCCTAAGACCTTCAAGACATGTCGCTCATGATCCTGAGGACCCAGGGCCCCACTGCCCTCTTTGATGACCACAAGCTGGTTCTTCATGTTTCCAGTGCTGATGCTGAGAGGGCTCGAGTCTTCCATGCCTGTGGTGAGTCAGTCTCCTTATACTGCTTCCAGCAGAGTGGCCATCACCAGGAGAAATGGCCACTGAACTGTGTTTCCTACAATGGGGATGGGCTGCATGGAACCAACACATTCTCTCCTCCAGTCCCTTTGTAATCAAGGGAATAGATGATAAGGGGAGGGGTGCTTCAGAATCTTAGAACTGGAAGGGTTCTCAGAAGTTATCTACTCTAAATTAGATACAAGCAGCAATCCTTTCTGTGACTTCCCTGGAAAATGGTCATCCAGCTTCTGGAAGACCCTCAGCAATGGGGAGCTCACTCTCTCCAAGGCAGCGCATTCAAATTTCAGACAGCTGTCATTGATTTTCTTGACATCAAGCCCAAAACTGCTTCTCTGCAACCCTTTCCCATTGCTTCCTGTTCATTCAGCCCTCTGGGAAGAAGGACTCTTCTTCCATGTAATAGGACTTTGGCACTTGAAGACAGAGAGCCCCTCAAGGATTCATAAAGCTAAACATCTCTGCATGGTCAGAGTTTTTCTCTAGGCAAAGCCAAGAGAGATAGCATGATCGAGTGCAGGGCAATGTATTTGAATTAAAGGATCTGGGTTCAGATTTTACCTCTGTATGTTACAACTTGGATGACCTTAGTCAAATGACTTCAACTCCCTGGACCTAAGTTTCCTCATATGTAAAACAAAGGAATTGGAATAGATGGTCCCTTCCAGCCCTAAATCTATGGTTCTATCATTCCTGCCCCCAAGGAGCTTACATTCTACTGAGATGAAGGCAAGGTAATATGAGAAGGAAGGAAGCATTAGCAAACTGGGGGATGTCAAAGAGAGCTTTACAGAAGAGAAGCCCCCTTAGCTCAGCTGTGAAGGACAGCGAGGGCAATGGCGCTATGAGGTAGAAGGAGCCCTAGCACTGGGGTTGTAGGGCTTGATGCTTTAGCACCTGTGTGAGCCTGGCCAAGTCACTTCAGGGCCTCATCTGTAAAACAAAGAGGCTGGAAAGCAGACAGACTTGGAAGACCCCCCCCAGCTCCAAACCCATGAGGTGGTCATGATGGATATGGTGGGTGAAGAGAGGAGAGTCAAGAACAACTCTGAGGTTATGAACCCGGGGGCCTGGAAGGATGGCAGTGCCATTGACAGGATTTTAAGGAGTCTGTTAATTTGGGTTTGGGGCTTGTTCTTTGCACACACAGAGAGTAGCAATGGGGAACCAAGAAATGAGTTCTCAGATGCCGCCTTTCTGAATGGCACCAGCTCAGATTCTCTGTGGTTCCTAACCCTAAGGAAGAGCTCTAGGGGTCAGAAGATGGCTCTGGATAAGAAGCCTCTCCTGCCTTATGGAAAAGGACTTCATGACCCATCCCAGTCTGCATGTCTCTAGCTCTTTAAGAGATGAGTGACTTCCTCTCCTTCTCCCCTTTACCTGCTATGTTCCATCCCTCCCCTTCAGGTCCTGAGGACTCATGTGAAGCCTACAGGTATGTTCTAGGGCCAAACAAGGTGTCCTATGTGGTTCCTCGCTTCAATGGGGACGAAGAAAGGTTCTATGTAGAAGGACTTTCCTTCCCTGATGCTGGCTTCTCTGGGCTCATCACCTTTCACATCACTTTGTTGGATGATTCCAATCAGGTACGTAGGGTGAGGTGGGGGAATACATTGGGCATTCGGCATTGATGCTAGACCCCAGGGGTGGGTAAGGGAAAGGGCTGGGCTCCCAGCACTGTTGGCCATAGCATAGGCACAGAAAGGAGCCAGTAGAGTTGGGTCACCTCTTCAGAGAAGACTTCACCTAGTCCTAGGAGGTTGGGCCTCTGATGTTCTGAGGGGGCCCTTCTCCCATTGACACTCCAAGTGAAGGTCAGGCCAGGTATTCTCAAGAGATGCTAGTTCCAATATCCAGAGTTCAGTCACGGGATCATTCATGTACATCTTGTCCATGCCTCTCAGAATTGTATAGATGTCCATCTTTATTCCCCTCTCATCTCCATTGCCACCCCTACCCTGTCCACTAAACCTCAGTCTTTCCAAACTCAACCATCATCTGACCACCTCTCTATCCCAACTGATGATAGTATGACAGTAAACAATGTCAATAATCCTGAGAAGGGCGCCATCTTCTTTGCCACCCTGAGGTTGTCTTAGGCACTTTATTAGACCAGAGAGAGAGAGCTTGGATTTCTGAACTGAAGTGAGGACCCCATGCCCCAACCTGGCAATTATAATAAGGGGGTTGGAGTGTGTATGTTAGGGAAAGCAGAGAGCTGAATGAAACCTTGCAATGATACAGTACACCTCTGAGGAGTTTGTGTATCTGGGGGATTTTCGTGTGTGTGTGTGTGTGTGTGTGTGTGTGCGCGCTCCTGGGGAAAGTCTGGTGCTATGGACTGTGTTTTGAGCTGCTTGAGTTCTCAGACACCAAGTACACCAAAGGCTAGATGGTGGTGATTATGTCTTAAGGTGAGTGACTATATATCCTTGACAATACCATCTGAACCCTTCCTTATTCCCTTGAGTGAACTTGGTTCAGAGATTACCAGACGCTGAAAGTCCAGTTCTTCCACATCTTGTTGAACAGGCCCCAGTTCAGAATTCTTCCAGAGTTTATAAAGCACTATTCTTTAAGGATCATTGGCTGAGGAGACTTCTCTGGTCCTTCTGCACAGGATTTTCCGGAGTCCCCAATCTTCACAGACACTGTAGTATTCCGTGTGGCCCCCTGGATCATGACCCCAAGCACTCTCCCACCTGTGGAGGTGTATGTGTGCAAGTAAGTTTGACTTCAGGAGACAGTGACAGGGAACACTGGCCTCCTTTTCTATCTGGGAGGCTCCTGTTACATCTCTCCTAGTCCCCTGGACATTTCTTGAGACATCTAACCTTCTATCCTGTCCACAGAGTAAGGAACAACACCCACTTTGTGGAAGCAGTTGCACACTTGGCAAAGAAAGCAGGCTGCAAGCTGACCATCTGTCCCCAGGCCGAGAACCGCAATGACCGCTGGATACAGGTGAGGAGGTCGGAAGAGAGGAGAGAGAGAGAGGAGAAAGAAAGAAAGAGAGAGAGAGAGAGAGAGAGAGAGAGAGAGAGAGAGAGAGAGAGGAGAGAGTAAGGAGGGAGGAGAAAGGGGAAAGGAGAGAGACAGACAGCACAGGAGAGAGAGAGACAGAGAGAGAGAGAGACAGAGAGACAGAGAGAGAGAAAGAGAGAGAGAGATAGAGAGAGAAAGGGAGAGTAATCACCTGAGGATACAGGGCTCTATTGACCCCTGTACCCTGGAAAGACCAATGAGCAGGACATTCTAAGATCTTTATAAACCACCTCCATTATCCTCAAGGAAGGGAGTCCTGAGTTAAAATCTGGCTTCAGACACTTACTAGCCACGTGACTCTGGGCGCAGTTGCCTCAGTTTCCCATCTGTAAAATGAGCTGAGGAAAGAAATGCAAACCACTCCAGTGTCTTTGCCAAGAAAATCTCCAGTGGGTTCATGAAGAGTTGGAAGTGACTGAAAAATGACTTCACAACAACCAGAATCTGTTTCTTCACAGGATGAGATGGAATTGGGGTATATCCAGGCTCCACACAAGACCTTCCCCGTGGTCTTTGACTCCCCACGGAATGGCGAGCTTCAGGACTTTCCCTACAAAAGGATCCTGGTGGGTGGCCCCTTCCTAGTCTTCAGGCTTATTCCTAGCCGAGACTGCAGGGCCAAACAGCAGCTGCCACTTGGATTCTCCCCAGAGGCCCATCTGTAGAGATGAGACAGGGGAGGGAAGGTGTGGGGAGTCTGCTCATGCCTAATCCTTAATGGGTTCCCTGGTTTGTCAACATCTTTTCTTGTGAATCTGTTGTTCAGTACTCTGGTGAGGGTATCCTAGACAAAGTAATAAGTAAGCATAGAAATGACCTAGAAAAGGTCAGAGATGGAAGGAGAAATGAGAACAGAGTGCTCGGAAGGCCCTTAGAACACAGGATGTCAGAGCTGGGAGGGCCCTTAGAACACTGAATGTCAGAGCTGGGAGGGCCCTCAGAACCCAGAATGTCAGAACTGGGAGGGCCCTCAGAACACAGGGTGTCAGAGCTGGGAGGGACCTCAGAACCCAGAATGTCAGAGCTGGGAGGGCCCTCAGAACACAGGTGTCAGAGCTAGGGGGGCCATTAGAACACTGAATGTCAGAGCTGGGAGGGCCCTCAGAACACAGGTGTCAGAGCTAGGGGGGCCATTAGAACACTGAATGTCAGAGCTGGGAGGGGCCTCAGAACCCAGAATGTCAGAGCTGGGAGGGCCCTTAGAACCCAGGATGTCAGAGCTGAGAGGCCCTTAGAACACAAGATGTTAGAGATAAAGGGTACCTGAAAACACAGAGTGTCACAGCAAGAACACTTAGAGACTATCAGAGTCCCTCATTAACAGATATGAAAACGGGTCTGTCTAGTTGAGGAGTTTTCTTTCTATTGCAGTAAAATGCAGAACTTCCCAAAGAGCAGTGGGAAGGGGATGAAGGGGTTGGGAAGGCCAACTTTCCCTTTCTTCCTGGCTTGTGCACCTGCACAATGATGAGTAAGTCATGGTTCCTCTTTTGGCCTCAGTCTCCCAATCTGCAGAGAGAGTAAAATGTCCTCTGGTGTCTTCAAGGATCCTCTGTGAGTCAAAGACAGCCAAGAGTGCCCTGGGACCTCAGAAGCGCATTGGGAAATGGGCATCTGTTGACCGCTCTGGCTGTTGTCTGAGCTCTCAGCTGACTCTGTCCCCTCCCTTTCTGCCCAGGGCCCAGACTTTGGCTACGTGACCAGGGAACCTCGGGACAAGTCTGTCAGTGGCCTAGACTCCTTTGGGAACTTGGAAGTCAGCCCTCCTGTGGTGGCCAATGGGAAGGAGTACCCCTTGGGAAGAATCCTTATCGGGGGCAACTTGCCTGGGTAAGAGAGAGATGGAGCCTCCTGGCATGGATTTTGGAGGTGCCTGGTACAGAGTGTGAGGGCGAGGGAGCAAGCATTTATAGAGCTCCTGCTACTATGTGCGGGGCATTATGCTACAAATGTCATGTCGCTTGAGCCTCCCAACAACCCTATGAGGCAGGAGCTATTATTATCCCCATTTCATATTTGAGAAAACTGAGGCAGGCAGAGTCAAGCAGCTTGCCCAGGTTCTCACAATTAGCTAGTAAGCAGGCTTCTGAGGCCGAATTTGAACTCAGAATTTCCCGAGTCAAAATCCAGAGCTCTGTCTACTGTGCCACCTACCTGCCCCCCCATGGGAGGAAAAATGCTGGTGAACTGTAGTCAGAGTGCAACTAATTAACCTCACAGACGTTTATTGAGTGCCTATTGTATGCAGAACCCTGCAAGTGCCTGGGGGAGACGCAGAGTTTAGGAAAGACACTCTCCCTGTTCTCTTGGGGCTTGTAGTTAGTTCTGAGAATGAATGAGTCCTTAGCACAGACTAGTTCCCAAAGGGCTTTATCCAAATGCTGGCCCCGCCATTTTCTGGCTGTGAGACCTTAGGTAAGTCTCTGAGTCTCTTCTGTTAAATGGTGGAAGAGGCACCTGGTCCTGCTAGGTCAGCCTCACAAGGCTGTCATGAGGATCAGCCTAGCAATGTCTACGAAATCAACTGGAAAATAATAATAGTCACTCGTAATTATTTAGCACTTAAAGGTTTGCAAAGAAATTTACAGCCCTCATGATCTGGGCTTCTGATCATCACAGGAGGTAGATGCTGTTATCATTCTCACCTGACAGACAAGGAAACTGAGGCTCAGAGAGTTGGATGGGCTTGCTTGCAGTCATACAGCTAGTGAGTGTTGAAGGAAGGATTTGAACCCATACCCTCCTGATCCAGTCCAGCCCTTGTTGCTCTGAACCATGCTGCAAACTGTGAACAGGCAGACACACATCTGGGTTTTTTAAAATTATTATTGTGATTCCTGTCCTCCACAGATGTGGTGACCCCCCCAAGCAGTCCTGGGGAGGAATCAGGAAGGGAAAGCAAACGGTCTCCCCAACCAAGATGCACAGGCATTAGCAAGACTAGAGCTGTCCCTGAGAGGTAGCTTAGCACCCTGGAGAGAGGAACGAGAGCTCAAGCCTAGGCTCTGGGGTGTGTGTGTGTGTGTGTGTGTGTGTTCAGTGAAAATAATATGATCACCTTACATATAGCCCTTTATGCTGTTTATATGGAGTGTTTATATGTGTGTATAATAGAAATAATTTATGTCACTCTGCATACAGCCCTTTATAGCAAACATATTTATGTGTATAAAAGAAATACTATATTTATATGGAACATATATATCACATTATACATATATACACATGTGTATAACATAACGTACATATTTTATATGTGTATAATAGAAATAACATATGATCTTGCATATGGACCTTTATAGCATATATTTATATATGTGTATAATAGAAATAATACATTAATATATTTTATATAACACATACACATCACCTTATACATATATACATATACATATATAACCATCTGTCTATGCAAATATATGTGTATATATGTACAATGTGATATATATGTTCTATACAAATATGTACATATATATGGTGTATATATTTATCACTTTATAGTATGTATATAATATTTATATACGTGTGTATATACATACATGCACATATGCATGCTTGGGACATTTAGATAGCCAGGGGCTGCAGTAGCCAGAACACCGGACCTGAAATCAGGAAGTCTTGAGTGCAAATCCAGCCTTAGACACTTGCTGTGTTATCCTAAGCAAGTCACTTCAACTTTGCCTCAGTTTCCCCATCTGTAAAATGAGGCTAAGGATAGCACCTAGCTCCCAGGGCTGTGAGGATCAAATGGGATGACATTTGTAATAAATTCAAGCTCTGATGATGATGGTTATCGCTGCCAAGAGAACCCCAAATGGGGTCACAAAGGGTTGGACTCAACTGAAACAACTGAACAACGAAAAGAAATATCGGTATTATGGATAATCACAACTCATTTGAGCCTCACTGGGAGCCCTTTGAGGAAGGTGATATTATTATCCCCATTTTATAGATAAGAAAACTAAGGATAAATAAGTTTTGACTTTTTTTTTTGTTTTTTGGAGGGGGGAAGGTTGGGCAATTGGGGTTAAGTGACTTGCTCAAGGTCACACAGCTAGTAGGTGTTAAGTGTCTGAGGCCATATTTGAACTCAGGTCCTCCTGACTCCAGGGCTGGTGCTCTATTCACTGTGCCACCTACCCGTCCCTGATGAGTAACTTTTGGAAGCATTGTGGACATAATGGTCAAGGTGTTGGACTTGGGGTCAGAAAGACTCGGATTCGAATCCCATTTCAGACACTTACTAGCTATCTGACTCTAGGCAAGTCACAAGTCTCTGTGCCTCAGTTTCCTCATCTGAAAAAGAGAGGCTTGGGCTTTGCTCTCTAAGGCCTTTTCTAGCTTTAAATCTATGATGCCAAATCAAGGTTGTGCAGCTTATAGAGTCACGGATTTAAAGCTTGGAGGGGCTTTAGGGTCCATCTAGTCCAGGGGTGGGGAACCTGCGGCCTCAAGGCCATGTCATTGAGGACCTAGGGGGGGCTACATGTGGCTTCAAGGCCGCAGGCTCCCCACCCCTGGACTGTAGAAAAGTCCAGAAGGGGCCTTAGTTATCATCCCTCCCATTTGTAGCTGGGGAAAGTGAGTCCCAGAAAGAAGTGATTTGTTTAAGATTTTACAGCATTGCTGAGAAGTTCTAAACCAGTCTGCCTTCCAGCCCACTGCTCTGCCTCTCCTGGCATCTCTGGGACTGTTCATTTTTTTTTTAAAAGTTGATTGACGCACCTCACCATATAGACCACCAACCCCCGCCCCCTACTTCAGTCCCTAAAATATTTGTGTATTTTGGAGTTTCATGATTCCCAAGTGAGTTAACAAACATCTTTCATCAACACCAGTTCTTTCCTACTCTGAATTCTGTGCAGAATTCTGAGGGTGCAGGGTCTCTGATGATTTTCTTGGCTCTGGTGTGATTTGGAGTGTAAACCCCTTAATGGGACAAAATGACTAGGATTCTTAAACTCAGGCACTGACTGACTTTGTTGGCTAGAGTCCTCCCCCTGCTGCCTGAATAGCTGCACCGTTGTTAAGAGAATAGAAACTCTCTGATGGGGGATTACGGGAAACTGAAGATACAGAATGTTAGATCAAGAATGTGAGAGCTGGGAGGGAGCGTGACAGGTGTAAGTGCCCTCAGAACAAAGAATGTCAGAGCTGGGATGGGAGCAAGACAGAGAGACATTGAGAGAGAGAGAGAGAGACAGAGAGAGACAGAGAGAGAGACAGAGAGACAGAGAGAGACAGAGACAGAGAGAGAGAGACAGAGAGACAGAGAGAGACAGAGACAGAGAGAGAGACAGAGAGAGACAGAGAGATAGAGACAGAGACAGAGACAGAGGAGAGGAGGGAGAAAAGAAGATAGAAATGGAGAAAAGAGAAAAATGAGAGGAAAGAGAAAGAAAATAGATTAGGAGATAGACACAGAGAGACAGAGAAAGAAAGACAAAAGAGGAAAGAAGAAAGAGAAAGTGAAAGAAAAAAGAAAAAAGAGAGAATAAGATACTGAGAGCATTTTTTAAGTGCTTACATTCTAATGGAGGAAGCAATAATTAGTCAATCAATAAACATTTATTAAGCACCTACTGTGTGCTAGCACAGCTACGTATACGCAGTATAAACAAAAGACAGGCCCTGCCCTTGAGGAGTTCCCAGTCTAATGCAAACAGCTATCCATGTATGAACAAGCCACAAACAGAATACTCTGGACACAGTCCTCAGAGAGAAGGCACTGGAATTCAGAGGAATTGCTTCAGGGCACCCTGTTTCCTCACTTTCCAAACTATCCCTCGTCCCTGGAACGACCTCCTCTAAGATTCGTGCACATTCCCAGTGAGTCTCCTTGTAGGGTCCTGAAGGACAGCCTAGTGCAGCACCTCAGGAGCCATGAGAGGATCTTTGCCCCTACAGAATCTGACCCGCCTCTGAGGTCCCCCCTCCCACCTAGTTTTTGTCTGATCCCCAGGTAAGGCTCGAAGTAACTATAACGGAGATTCACATCCCCCCTAGACTGTTAGGCTTTACAAAGTCCTTCCTTTGAACCATGCTGGTTTGTCAGGTAAGCAGCCAGGTGGTGCAGTGGATAGAGCACCAAGCCAAGAGTCTGGAAGAACTGTGTTCAAATCCACCCTGACATTTACTAGCCGTGTGACCCTGGGCAAGCCACTTAGCCTCAGTTTCCTCATCTGTAGAATGGGAATGATAATAACAGCACCTGCCTTGAAGGGCTCTTGTGGGGATCAAGAGAGCTCACAATTGTAAAACACAGCACAGTGATGGGCATATCCCAAGTGCTATATAAATGTTAGTTATCATTAGAATGTAAACTCCTTGCAGGCAGGAAATTGTCTTGGTATCTACAATGCCTGGCACCTAAAAGGAGCTTCATCAACTCTTGTTGAAATATATCGCTGAAAAAAAAAGAAAAAAAGAAATATATTGCTGATTTCAATTATCTCCTATTTTACAGATGTGACAATTGATGGTTAGAAAGAGAAAGTGATTTTCCAGGTAGTAAATGGCAAGAGTGGGCATTTGCACCCAAGTCTGGGACCCAGGGCTCTTTCCATTATGCTAGGTTAACAACTCGTGGATTCTAATCTCCAGGGAGGGGGAAAGAAATTTATGACAATCTCTCCTGAGAGCAGAGGGGACAAAGAGAACAGAACTTATCTCTAGCACAGGCAGAGTACCCCAATACAGACTGTAAGTTCTTGAGTGCAGGGATAGAGTCAGGTTTCTATTTGTAACTCCCTGAACAGAGTAGGTGCTTAATAAATGTTCATTGAACTGAATGGATCTAATTCAGCTGGGATAACCAATGGGCCCTAATCTTGGCTCATCCACTTTTGACCATGGTACTGGTATGAACCTGAATCCTTGCACTGACTGCTCAAATGGGACCAACGGAGGGTGAGGTGCCCAAGTTCAGACTTGCTTGACTCCCACTCACCTCTTAAGGTCCTTTTGAGGTCTATGACACTGTTAGTAAATTAAATACAAGTAACAACATGTACCAACTGCCACAAAAAGTTTGTTCTCTTCCACTGTCTCCTTTCAACCTGGAGTTGATCCTGGTAGGCTTTCGAGGGCTGTGCCACTGGAATGCAAATATTAACAAATCTCACCAAATTGGAAAGGTTTCAAGAATGTGTGTCTGTTGTTAGAGGACCTGCCTTGTTTAGAGCAGAGGCCCTGAGCACCAGTGTGGTTTAACGGACAGGAAGAAAGGGGATGGGTTATTTTTGGCTAGAATACCTCTTGGAGATCATCTCTGTGAGAGGTGGAGGGGTTGTATCCTAACCTGCAGTACCCACCCTGATGAAATCATGGGTCCTTGGAGTTTTGAACTAATGACCTAGAATTAAAGCCTAATTAAAGTCGCTAAATGAAATTGACTCTGGTCTCTGCCCAGGGGCCATATGATCTACCATGATCTCTCTTGAATCACTCATCTTGTCTGAATAAATACTTCAGGTGGATTTGGGGTGTGTGTGTGTGTGTGTGTGTGTGTGTGTGTGTGTGTGTGTGTGTGTGTGAGATTTCTTTTAGTCACAGATTTTCTTCGTATAGTATATTCTTGGTAGTGACATGACTGAGTCAAGGGGTGTGAATAGTTTAATGACTTTTCTCACATAATTCCAAATTGTTTTCAAGAATGGCTACACCCATTCATAGCTCCCCCCATAATGTCAATTTGTGCACCTGTCTTCCCATAGCCTCTCCAGCATCTACAATTTCCATCTGTCAGCCTCTTTACCAATTTGGTGGATGCCAGGTGAAACTTGAGTTTCGTCTGTATTTTTTTCTTATTATTATTAATATAGATACCTATTTTTCATATGGTCACTGATCATGCATATTTCTTCTGACAACTGTGTATGTCTTGCATCATTTATTTATTGAGAAATGGTGCTTAGTCTCCCATATTTGGGCCAGTTGTTTGGGTTACTTCTGAGTGATGTTTTGTCCAACTTTTTCACTCCAGATCTGGTGGAAGGAGGGTCACACAGGTGGTCCGGGACTTCCTGTATGCCCAGAAAGTTCAGCCTCCTGTGGAACTCTTTGTGGACTGGCTGGCCGTGGGTCACGTGGATGAGTTCTTAAGCTTTGTCCCTGTCCCTTATGATAAGGTAAGGTCTCCCAGGTGAGCCCATCTCTTCCAAGAGTTTTCTGCAGCTTCCCGCAGGTGATGGGTTCTATAATCACCATTGTATGCTCTTTTTATGTATGCACGAACACAGACAAGAGACACCATGGCCCACTGCAATTAGGGTTGGATTTGGGGTCAGAGGACTTGATTTTGCTATTTCTGAGCTGTCTGGTCTCGGGTAAAGCCCTTCCCCTCCCTGGGCCCCAGTGTGCTCATTTGTAAAATGAGAGGGGTGGACTGGATGACCCATAAGATCCTTAGATTCCTAATCTTGGTTCTGCTACTTATCAAATGTATTTTCCAAAGCAAAGTCACTTGTCATTTCTAGGCCTCAACTTCTGCATCTGTAAAAATGAGATTGGATAAGAATTCAACAATCATTTGTTAAGTCCTGCTCTATGTTAAATACTGTTCTAGATGCTGAAGAGAGAGGGGAAAAGTCCCTTGCCCTCAGAGAGCTTACATTGCATTGGGTGACTGATGCTACCCAGACTGGCTGGTAGGGGCTTGGACTCTAGTTCTAAATCTGTGATCCTATAATTATACAGAGTAAAGACGTGTAACCCCTTGGCATCAGGTAATTTACCTCTGCTAGTCTGCATCTCCTTAGATGCTCAGGCCCACAAACCCTCTGGCCCGTCCTGCCTGGCCCTGCAGTGACATTGGCCATGGGGCCACTGAAGTTAGCAGGAAGCCTGGCCGTGGACGCCCTGGACCCTTTGTGTCCTGCCTGCAGAGCTGGGCCAGAATCCCTGCCATATGTCTATGGTCTGTATCAGGGCTCTGGGGTGAGGGAACCTGCCTTTCTCCATACAGGGTTTCCGCCTGCTTTTGGCCAGCCCTGGAGCATGCTTCAAACTTTTCCAGGAGAAACAGAAATGGGGCCATGGGAGGGCCCTTCTGTTTGAAGGTGTTGTCGGTGAGTTCCTTGTTTGTTGTTCTTTCCCATCCCTGCCCCTAAGGTTCTGCTGGGCCCATTCCCTTCCCTTCCTATGTCCTCAGCCCCCCAGCTCCCACCAGTACCAGAGATCTGGGGAGGAGCCTCAGGGGCCCTTTGATCCAATGTATTCTATATCCCCCCAGAGGAGGGACCAGACAGGTCATCTGGCCTTGCTTTGTTGACCTCCAGAGAGGCAGTCTGTTTCACTTAGGGACAAGTCTAATTATTACGAAGTTTCTCCTCACTGAGGTTTCTGACCTGCTCTATTGGCTCTCAGGGCCAGTGAGAAGCCACTGACGAACAAGTTACAAAGCATTGTGGAGGGGACAGAGAAGAAGACACAGTCCCTGCCTTGAAGGTGGCTCACTAGGAGAGAGAGAAAGCCTTAGCCTAGCAACCTGAAGGCCAGCCTCTGACACTTGGCTGTGTGACCCTGGGCAAATCACTTTTCTCTGCTTCTCCAAACCTCAGTTTCCCCATCTGTAAAATGGTGATACCTCACAGGATGAGGAAAAAAGTTTGCAAAATCTTAAATATGCCATAAAATACAGTAGAAAAAGTGAGTGATTGTGATTTAAGGAATACTAATAACAGGTCCCATTCCTATGCATTTGGCTGTTTTAGATGACACTTTTCTCACAAGAGCCCTGTGACTCATTTCTCATTTTACAGACAGAGAAATCGAGGCTCAAATATCTTTATTTCACAGATAGGGAAACTGCAACTCAATTATTATTATCCTCATTTAACAGATGGGGAAATAGAGACTCAACTGTTATTATTTTCATTTAACAGATGGGGAACTTGAGGTTCAAATATTATTCTCATTTTATGGATAGAGAAACTGAGAATTAAATAATCTCATTTTACAGATAAAAAATGGAGGCTCAAATATACTCATTTTACAGATGGGGAAACTGAGGGCCAAATAATATAATTCTCATTTTACAGATGGGGAAACTGAGGGCCAAATAAGATAATTCTCATTTTACAGATGGGGAAACTGAGGCTCAGATATGATTCTCCTTTTATGGAGGGGTAAACCAAGGCTTAGAAAGGCGAGGTGGCTTGTCTAAGTCTCTCAGCTAACACTGATTGTGATATCTAGATGATCTTAAGATCATTTCAGTACTCCCCTATGCCCCCATCATTTTTCAAGTGAGGAAACAGAGGACCAGAGAAGGAGGTGACTCAGTAGTCTCTCTCCTGCATGGACCGCCTGTTGTGGCAGGGCTGAAGCTTGAACCTAGACCTTCTAGCTGCAGCTTTGGGGCTTTCTTTATTACCCCCTACCCAATTGCCTCCCAGTCTGGCTGGAGAGAGAGCTTGTCTGTGCATGGAAGCAAAACTCAGCTTTCCAAGTAGTACATATTCAATGGCACATGAGAGAGATAGACAGTCACTGAGTCACTCAACTTTATTAAGTACTGATTATATGTTAGGCACTGTTCTAGGCACTGGGGATACAAAGAAAGGCAAAAAAAAAAAAGCCTATCCTCATGGGTTTCCATTCTAAAAGAAAGGACAGCATGTTAATGAGGAGGTACAAATAGACTGGGTAGGTGGCTTTGTAGCACAAGGGAAGGTCTATAAAGAAGGAAGAGCTCCCTGGGTTTGAGATGGTGGTTAGGACCACTTCCTGGAGGAAACACCCTCTCCAAAGCAGACCAGCAGAATCCTCAGGATTTCAGGCCTCTGGGCAACATTCCAAGGGCTCAGGCCACCGAAACTTCCCCACCCAGGGCCCTTGGGCACATACCTGGCCATCTCTAGAATGATCTGATCTAATCTCGGAGCCTCAAACCACATTAGCCCAAGTCGTCTTAGGCATCAGTGAGAACATGATACAGTGGGAAAGGGGTTGGATGTGGATTTAGGAGATACTAGGTTTTGTGTCCTGCCTTTGGAACTGTGAGACCCCAGGAGTGTCACTGGGGCAGCTCAGCTCCCTCCCTCCCTGACTCATTGGGTCTGCTCTGCTTGGCCACCCACTAGTGAGTATCAACTGTCAGATGACACTATAGAGGAAATGTTTGTCCAATTTATGGCTGTCCCGAAGCTAGGAGGTGTAGCTAGCATGTTGGAGGACAAAACCAAGGTCCCAAAAGATGTCACCAGGCTAGAATATTAGGCCCAATCTAATAAAAGGAATTTAATAGGGAGATGTAAAGGCTTACATTTGGCTTCAAAGAACCAATTGTTGGGCTTGTAGAAAAACTACAGTATGGGAAAATTTGGTCAGACTGTGGTTTGGGTGAAAATGATCTGGGGGTTTGAGTGGACTGCAAGCTCAATATTAGACCACATTGTAACACATGACTGGCACACACACAAAAAAGTGAATATGATTTTAGATTGCATTAATAGAAGCGGAGTTTCAGAATGAGGGCAGGGTAGTTCCATTGTCCTCTGCCATGGTCAGACTATGACACTTCATTTTGGGGGGGAACACAAAAAATTGATCCCCAAATTGCTTACCTTCTCAGTGAGGTAGGGAGGGAAGAGAGGGAGAGAATTTGGAACTCAAGAAATTTTAAAAATGAATGTTAAAAATTGGTTTTTTTAACATATAATTGGAGAAAATAAAATATTTAAGTTTTAAAATTGAAAACACTTGTTTTTATATAGACTTTGTTTCCACATTATCTCCATTCCCTTTCCCCTACCCAGACAGAGAGCCATCTCTTACAACAAAGGCTAAATAAAAGGGAGAGAGGAAGCAAAATGAATCACTATATTGAATGAGTCTGCCAGTATATGCAATGTTTCACACCCATAGTACCCCACCTCTACAAAAAAGTGGGGAAAGCACATTTTTTCATCTATCCTTTGGGGCTACATCCTCGAAAGGATACTGACAAACTGGAGTGTATCCAGAAGAGAGTGTGGCGAGGCTGGTGGGGAGATGGTAGGCCATTTCATGCAAGGGCAGTTGAAGGACTTGGCAGGGTTTTGTTTGGAGAAAAGCCATAAGGGTTTTCTCCATAAGGGAGTCACAATAATTGTCTTCAAGTATGTGAAGGGATCTCATGAGGGAAGAGAAATTTGCCTCATTCTGCTTGGTCCCAGAGGATAGAACCAAGAGCAGTGAGTAGAAACTGCAAAGCCCACTTAGGCTTGGAAAAAAAGCACACAAACACCTCTCCGATGGTGAGTCTCAGTGCAGAGTGGGCCACCTTGGGAGGTAGTGAGTTTCCCCTCACCTGAGATCTTCAAGTAGAAGCCAGATAAACACCAGACAGGTAAGTTGTAGCAGGGATTCCTGTTTAGGGATGGCAGTCTCTGTTGTCCTTTCCAACCCTGAAATTCAGTGATTCTACCACATTAGGATGAAAAACTTAGGTTGTGTTATCCTACTCTTAGTCCAGCTCAACCCTTCCCTGGGCTTCCCTTTCTCCTCTTCCTCCAGGGCCTGACCTCCCTTCCAGGAATTCATTTCAGAGTTCCTGTCATTCAAAGGCACTGATGCCACAGGAAAGTTGTAAGATGTCAGAAGGACAAGGTGATTGTGTGGAATCACCCCACCTCCCCACCCCCACAAACATGCTTGCAAAACTGCTTTGCTAAGGAAGAAAGTGTCCAGTCATCCTGCAGAAATACACTGACTCGGTGTCTGAGAAATTGAACCCTGCCTCCTAACCTAAAGCCCTCAAAGCAATAGGATTTTAAGGGAGTAATTTTTTTCTACATTACTGACAATAATTTCTAACTTGATTTCTCTCCTGTTTCACTCCCTGCACCCACATTTCTGTTTCATCTCTGCTTCCTTCTGTCTTTGTCTCTCTCCTTTGTCTCTTTCCCTTTCTTTTTCTCCTTTCTCTCTCTATCCCAATTTCTTTCTATGTCTCTGTCTCCTCTTTTTCTCTCCCTCTCTCTTTTCTCTTTCACTCTCTCTTCTCTCTCTATCTCTGTCTCTCTCCTCTCTGTTCTCTCCCTCTTTTTCTCTTTCACTATCTCTTCTCTCTCTGTCTCACTCTCTTTCTCTCTCTCTTCTCTCACTATTTCTCTCTCTATCTCTGTCTCTGTCTGGCCCCTCTCCTCCTCACTCTTTCCTCCACAGGGAGTTCACAGGTGAAGACCATGTCTATCAACCAGATCCTCTCCAATGAAAACCTTATCAGTTACAACAAGTTTGTCCAGGTACTGGGAAAGGGATGGGGAAAGTTGAAGATACTCATTAATAAGTCTCCTTTATTGCTTTTTATAAAGAGGGTCAGAAGGCAGAAAAAAAGAAATCCTAAAAGCAGAAAAAAATGTCACTGAGGACCCAGCATCCCTAGAAGGAAGCCATTCTCCCATGGCTCCTATCTCTCTCCAGTCACACTCAACCTCTTTTGCTGACCCGGTTCCTTAGTCACTGCTATGGTTCAGTAACTTCTGTGAGTCAGAGTAGCTGCAAGGCCCAGTGTGAAGAGCTAGTGATTGGGGCGTGTCTTTCCCTCTGCTGCTCTGGAAGACCTGCAGAGATATGGCCCCAGGTGAAGACCCAGGTGTGGTCCCAGGTGAGGACCCAGGTACAGGAGCTTGTTGCCTCTGGAAAGTGGTTTGGGGGGTACTGATAGGCCCATATGACCTGCAGCTCCCATTACTACAGTCCCTCCTTTGACTGGGGGTCTCTAGAAGGCTCTGGTTAATGTAAATACATTACCCAAGGACAAGATGTGAAGCTATTATCTGCTTCTAGTAGATTTATCTATCAGAAGGGTGTTGAGAAAGATACTCATGAAAAGAACCCTTGATTTGTAGACATAGGGTCTGGATTCAAATCCTGTCTCTGTGACCTGAGCCTTTGCTTGTCTGCCCCTCAGATCCTCACCTATAAGATCAGGGAGTTCTACCTCTAAATCTATGGTCCAATGATGATCCGGTGACCTGGACTCAAACACCAGCGCGGTTACGAATTACATTCAAGGAGATAAGGAATGAACTGGAAGATGGGATTTTTGAGACACTGATCCTTAAGAGGCCAGGGAGCTTGACTTTGATTCATGGGAAAATTCTCAAATGGTTCATTAAAGAGATAGTTGGCTTTATCACCAAAAGGGCATATTTGCCATATTTGAATGAGAGAACAATGAATAAAAAGCACATTTATTAAATGCTTATTATGCCCCAAGCACAATAGCTCGGCAGCTGGGTGGCACAGTGGATAGAGCGCCAGGTTGGGCGTCAGGAAGACTCATCTCCCTGAGTTCAAATCTGGCCTCAGATGCTTACTAGCTGTGTGATCCTGGACACGTCACTTAACCCTGTTTGCCTCAGTTTCCTCATCTGACAGATAAGTTGGAGAAGGAAATGGCAAAACCACTCCAGTATCTTTGCCAAGAAAATCCCAAATTGGGTCATGAAGAGTCAGACACAATTGGAAAATGATCCAACAACAACAAAACTCCCCAGGCAATAGTTGGGGCAAAAATGCAAAATGAAAACAGTCTCAGCCCGCAGGGGCATTAATTTCTAATGGGAGAGCCCTTACATTTGGGGAAGATGTGGCCAGGGACTGGGTTACTACTAGAGCAGACATATACTGTGGATAGAGTCTGCCTAGATTTTGGCCAAGCATCTGATAAAGTCGCTTATGCTATTCTTGTAGATGGAGCAATGTAGCTCCTGCAGGAAGAATGTTGAACGAGGGAGGGAGGTGCCTGCCCACAGCTGGTTCTTACTTGACCTGGCCTTAGAACCAGGCTCTGGCTCCCGAGGGAGGTCAGTGTGATGGTGGAGGGGGAAACGAGGACATCCTCCGTAACGCTGGACATCGTATGGAGACTCCTCGCTCAAGCTGTTGGTGGATTCTCTCCTGGAGCCGACTCTTTCTTTCATTTCATGGTCTTTCTCTCTCCAATAACTCTGCCTTGGTCTTTCCCCTCGGTGCTCATGCCCTAAACCTCCCAGAGTTGCATTGACTGGAACCGAGAGGTCCTGAAGCGAGAGCTGGGCTTGATGGATCGAGACATCATTGATATCCCTCAACTCTTCAAAACGGAGAGGAGGAAAGCGGTGGCATTTTTCCCTGACTTGGTAAGAAGGAGGAATGGGAGGATGAGCAGTGGTCTCTGATGTCACTGGGATTATTAGTGTATGGATATCTCTCTAAGGTCTGCAACAGCTCTGGGAGGGAGTAACGCTTAATGAAGGGGGAAGGGTTTTACATCTACCTGGTACGGATGGGACAAGTAGAGAAGAGGCTAGAATTAGTGGAAAACTCCAAGAGAGCCAACCTGGAAGGCAGGAAGACGATTTTAGTTTCTGCCTCTGGCTAAATCCAATGTTTCTATTGTACTCGAAGGCTCACAAAGAATTTGTTCCTATGTCCTTTGGTCCTCAGGACAGCCTAGGGAGGGAGGTTGTTCAGGTGTTATCATTCCCATCCTACAGGTGAATAAAATGAGGTTTCAGGAATTAGCACCTTGCTCACACAGGTATGAAGCAAAGATTCAAACTCAGGTTTCCCGACTCCAAAACTGGTGCTTCTTCCTTTCACCCCATTATATCACAATGCCTCCATTTTGTAAAGTATCAACTGGGGCATGGATTGGTTAAGTGGCTTGGCTGGAAGGATGAAGTTAGTAAGTGGCTAAGTTGAGGTTCAAGCTTAAATCTTTCCACTAGACTGAGTTGCTTCAAATGTTGTCCCTGTGACTGGAAGGGGCTGTGGCTGTCTCCTATGTCCCAAGGGATTTTCTGTGGCCTGCATGAGGTCCAATCATTTATTTGTTTTCTTGGAGAGGGAATAAAGATTACAACCCGGCCATAATGAGTGACCAGAATGGATCTGGAAGAAGAATCATAAACTATAGGATGGCAGATTCAATCCTGGAAGGGGTCTCAGAGACTATCTAGGCCAGTCATACATCTTATACATATAGAAACTGAGACCTGGGGAAGGGAAGTGTCTCAGCCAAAATTATGCAGGTAGTGAATGGCCAGAGAGATTCTAACCCAGGTCATCTGACTCCCAAGCAGGGACATTTCTGCCGTACCTAACTCCCTTCCAGAGGCCTGAGGGCTGGAATAAAATCTCTGTAAACCAAGAGAACCTGCTCTTTTGGCCAGTTTGTCTATAGGCGAGCAGGCAGTTTATAAACCATCCCAGATCCTGACCTGAATGACCTTTCTTAATAATAACTGACATTTATCTAACATTCTAACATTTATGAAGTGCTCTGTGTTTATTCTCTGACTCGAACTTTGTCTCTACCCTGTGAGGTAGGCCCTACAGGGATTATTATCTCTATTTTACAGATGAGGAAACTGAGGCTCAAGGAGGTTATGGTCCAAGGTCACCCAGCTAGAAAGTTAATGAGTCATTTCTTAAGTGCTTACTGAATGACAAGCACTATGTGGTTACACATAGAGCAAAATAATGTTAACGCATAAGCAAAGACCTCAAGAAGCTTTTATTTTAATAGAGGGTAGCAATGTCTATATCTTCTAAATATCCATTTTTTATATTCATTATCTATCCGTCTGTCTGTCTATCTATCTATCTGTCTATCTGCAGGAGAGGTATTTGTGTTTAGAAAGTTCTCAGGTTATAAAGCTGTACAGGAGTAGATTGACATGTCCATTTTATGATAGGGTTGATTATATTATGGCTCGAGAACTGAAAATGGGAGAGGGAGGGAGGTGGAGAGAGGAAAGATGGTGGGTTATGGAGAAAAACAGAGGGAGAGGGAGGCACCAGCAGTGAAAGAGTTAATTCCTCTAGGGCAGAGTTTCTAGACTAAGAGGCAAGGAGGGTAGGAAGAGAATGACCAGGGAGGGAAGTAATGAGAGGTAGGATGAAGATGATGGGGGGGGGAGGGGTGCACCAGGTAGGTGGGCCTGAGCTGGCCAATTCCAACACTGCAATTCACCATGTTTCATCATCTCCTTTCCTTTCTGGAAGCTCTGAGCTCTATCTCAGGAGGCTTCCCTTCAAGGGGGAATGAACAGAGGACACAGGGAGGCTGTACCAGGTCACTTGCTGACCCAGTGGTCAGGCTGGGACTATGAGTGAGGTCTCCTGACATACAGGCCGAGGCTTCCTGCACATGAAACATAGAGGCTTTCTTCCTCTCCTTTCCCCACTTCCTTCATTCTTTCCTTCCTCTTTTCAGTTAAATCTCCCTCACCCCCACATTTCAGCCTTGTTCTGAAACTCTCAATATTACTTCCCTTTCCTTTCTTCCTGCAAAAGCAGTGGCTGGCTTTTAAGATAATCTTACAACTAAGTTCAAACACCCCCAATGATGACCAGCCCACCTTTCTTCTAATCACGGACTACAAACGGCAATCGGTCCGAGGGGGCTGTCTGCAAGGCTGCCATTGAAGGTGGCATTGGATTCAACAAAAATACATTAAATCCCTGCTATGTGCGATGTACTCTCTTGGGCACTGAGGATGCCAAAATAAACACCGTGTGGTCTCAAAGAGCTCACAGTCAGTCAGTCAGTCAATGAGCATTTACTAAACACCTGTTATGTGCCAGGTGCCATAGGAAGGATTGAAAATACAAAGAAAAGGGGTGGCTAGGTGGCATAGTGAATAGAGCACCAGCCCTGGAGTCAGGAGTACCTGAGTTTAAATCCAGCCTCAGACACTTGACACACTTACTAGCTGTGTGACCTTGGGCAAGTCACTTAACCCCAATTGCCCTGCCTTCCCCCTCCAAAAAATTTTTTTAAAAATACAAAGAAAAGCAGAAGAGAGTCTCTGCTCTCGAGGAGCTCACACTCTAATAACATGCTAACAATTATTCAGAGGAACAGATGAATTGAGGGTAGAGGAAATATGGGCTATATACAATAAATGTGGGTAACACAACAAACAGAAGAACTAACATTTCTTGAGCACCTACTATGTGAAGATGGCAGAGGGTGAGAGTGAGAAGAAGGTGAAAAGTCAGGCACTGAACTCAGTGGAAAAAGTGAAGACCTGGACTCAGATGCTCAGGGTCAGAGAGGGGCAGGGACCTTGGAGGTCACAGAGCCCAACATTTTTAGAGACCCAGAGGGATGGGGTCACTTGCCTAAGGTCACCTGGGTAGAGAGAGCATGGAAGAGGTAAGACTCGAATCCAGAGCCTTGAACTCCAAATCCAGTATGTCTTTCCAGTGCACTCTGCCCCTGCATGAGTAGGTACCAGTAACAAGAGTGGAGGAAAGGGTGATACAAGGGAATGGCCTGGACCCCAAAAGAGCAAAGAGGTCATTTGGGAGAGGTGTGATAGAGGCAAAGTCTATAGGTGGGAGCAGAGATCAAGGAATAGGTCCACCCTTCCTTATGGCCCTGACTCAGAGGAGTGAGTGCCTTTGGTTTAGAAGCAACAAAGTTCTGGGCCTGGATTTGAACTTCAACCCTACCCTAGACTACCTAGATAACCTCAGGCAGGTCATTTCCCCTTCTCAGCCTCAGTTTCCTCACCCATAAAATGAGGGAGTTGGATTACATAGCCACCAAGGAACCACCCAATTCTAAATCTATGTGTGTCACTGAGGAAACTGAAACATTTAGCTTAGACTCCATCCTTAGCCCGATGCAGCCCCTAGTAAGGATAGGGAGAAGCCTATAAAGTCTATAAAGCTCTGAAATAAAATACTCCATGCTTTGGAGAGGTGAAAACAAAGTGCTCTGCTGACTGAGGATGAGGTCTTAGAGTGAGAGGAGAGAGAGAAGGAATCAGAGAAGGCTTTCTGGAGTCAGGCTTTAATTACAGATGGGCTAAGTAGAGGAAGTGCTGGAGAAATCTGAGGATGGGAGGTCACTTTAATCCGGTGAGACCAGGGAAGTGTGAATGGAAGAACAAACATCTGAGTCAGGTCTTGAGGGAAAGAGGAGCTTCTACAGAATCAGAGTAGATGAAAGGAGGAAGGAGACTGTTACAAGAATCAGAGGTCAAGGCAGAATGAGCAGAAGCACAAAGATGGGAGAGGGCAGGATGAGAAACAGGAATCCAGTTTGACTGAAGTGTAGAACACATGAAAAGGAGTTGTATGAGATAAGGTAGCATGGGTAGTGTGGAAGCAGATGAGGAAGGGCCTTGAATGCCAGGATTAGAAGTTCATCCTTTATTCATTGAGCCATGGGGAGTCATTAAATGTTATGGAGTAGAGGAGTGTCATGATTTTGGCAGGATATTAGAAGCTCTGTGTAGCCATGAGTGCCCATGGTGATGCGATGCCTTTCGCTCTAACATCTCTGATTTTCTACTATGTGGTCACAGGTGAACATGCTTGTGTTGGGGAAGTACCTGGGGATCCCCAAACCCTTTGGGCCTATCATCAATGGGCGCTGCTGCCTGGAGGAGAAGGTCCGATCCTTGCTGGAGCCTCTGGGCCTTGAGTGCAACTTCATTGATGACTTCACCCCCTACCACATGCTGCATGGGGAGGTACACTGTGGCACCAACGTCCGCCGGAAGCCCTTCCCCTTCAAATGGTGGAACATGATCCCCTGAGCTGGCTTCCTTCCCTCATCTTCTCCTCTGCCTGGGAACTTCAGTATGAGACAGAGGAAGGATTCACCCTAACAATAGAAATTCAACAAAGCAAACAAACCTAGAAAGTTTTGCGAGAAATTGAGTCTCACTGGAAACATCAAACCCTTTCCTTATAGTCCCTCCCCTACATTAGCTCTTTACCTGGGAGCTGAAAAGCTCAGAAACCAAGGCTTCCCTCTCTATGAAACAACATGATGTCATCTTATGCTGACTCCCATATTTCTCAGGTTTGAGACTCATAATGAATCCCCCAAATTGTTCACCCTCCATTTCTTCCTTTTGTAAACCCCTCTTCAGAAAAATTCCAGCTAATAGTTATATCATAGTGATGTCATCTCCTTCCTTCAATTAGACCTGAGCCCCCACCAAGCTCACACCACTAGGCAAAAGGAAAAAGTCACAAGCCAAGTTTAATTTGGCCCAGTTACATCCAACCCAGCAGAGCAGTAGAACTAAGAAGCAAGATCATTCCTAATGTGAAAAGGCCTGAAAAACTGAATGGAGGCCATAAGCACATCAGCTTGGTCCTCAGAACAGGGGCCTGCAAGTTAGAATGAGAAGAATTCACAGGAGAGGGATCTTTGGGGGATTATCTTTTTGTTCTGAGAAAATCCAATGTCCCTCTGCTAGGCTCTAAATTCCTAGAGGATGAGGTGGCTAGGTGGTGCAGTGAATAGAACACCGGACCTGGAATCAAGAGTACCTGAGTTCGAATCTGGCCTCAGACACTTAACACAAAAACTAGCCATGTGACCTTAGGCAAGTCACTTAACCCCAATTGCCCTCCCAAAAAAATTAAATAAATAAATTCCTAGAGGGCATGGGCTATGTCTTATATATCTTCCCATCTCTCCCCTAGTACTGAGTTCAAGATCTTGCATATAATAAGTGCAAAATAAATGGGTTTATTTTGAATTGTGAATATGAAGCTAGGTTTCTGACAGACAGATATGATTCCCTTTGTCATCCAGCATTCAGGAATTTGAATCTTAGTCTGAAAACCTGAGATCTCTTGGGAATTTAGAGATACCAGAAATTCTGTGAGATTGAGAATGGGGGAAAGTCAATAAGCATTTAGTAAATACTTACTATATGCAAAAAGGAAAAGCTTAGATGATGATGGGCAAAGACAGCCCACAAAAGGGAAAAGCCGGGGTTAGCAGGTTGGAGAAGGGAAGACATTTAGAGACCAAAGAGGGATGAAGACAGGAGCATGGCTGGCCTGGGCACTTCCTCAAAATGGAGACTGTAGGAGGAACAGACCAGTCAGAGAAAGGGCCCTGGGAGACAAAGACATCTTCCAGGGCAAGAAGAGTCACAGAATCTCCCAGTGGGAAGGGAGCTTAGAAGCCACGCAGTTTAACTCATATCAGAGCAAGCATTATCTCTGCAAAGAACCCAACAAATGGTCATCCAGTCTTTCCATGAAGACCTATCAGTGACAGGGAGCTCACTCCTTCTCTAGGTAGCCATTCCACTTTGGGGCAATTCCACCTGTCAGGAAGGTTCTCTTGGCCTCAGTCCTTGACTTGCCTCTGTCCCTAGTTCAGCCCCCTGAGGCCAAAGAGAATAGGTCTCATCCTTCTTCTATTCCACAAACCTTTAAATATTTGGTCTTTATGGTTATTATATTGTTAATATGATCATGTAACATATATTATCATAATAATACACTAATATAATTGTCATAAAATACATTACCATATTAATAACATAGATAGATAGCTGGCCTCAGACTCAGGAAGACCTAGGTTCAAATCCCACTTCTGATACGTATTAGCTGTGTGCCCCTGATTGGTTGTCCTGCCTTCTCAAAGAGGACCAAAATGTCTTCACTAATTTAGAGTCAAGTTACAATGCATCCCACTATGGCTGCTCAGACCAATACAAGCTTGGAAGGCTCTACCACAGGTTGGGCACAAATAGTCCATGTGAACATTTGGGGTGGATTCTCTAAATCTGCACATCTCACATTTCTTTTGAGTGACTTCAATTCTGCTTTGCTCATAGAGCACAGCACCTTCTCTGATCAGGGCATGCCATGCTGAGTGGTCCCGTGCCAGTGTCTCCCATGCCACACAATCAGTTCCAGAGTCCTTAAGAGAGACCTTGAGAGTGTCCTTGCATCACTTTTTCTGACCTCTGTGTGAGCTCTTGCCTCCATAAAATAATCTTTTAGGCAAGCATACGTCTGGTATTCGAACAAGACCAGCCCATTGGAGTTGTGTTCTCCATAGCAGAGTTTGAATGCCTGGTAATTTAGCTTAAGAAAGGACCTCAGTGTCTGGTACCTTATCCTGCCAGGTGATCTTCAGACAATTCAAGACGATCCAAATGGAAGTGATTCCATTTCTTGGCATGGTGTTGGTAGACTGTCCAGATTTCATAGGCCCAGTTGTGCCCATGAACAAATCATTTAACCTCTCAGTACATTAAGGCAACTCTTTAAGACTTTGGTAGAGAAAGGATGCCTATCTGCATTTGAGGGGGGAATTTTCACTCTGGGAGTTCCTCACACCCCTGAAATCACAGCTCTAAACCATATCCCCTTGCCAAAAAAAGGGATAAATTTCATTCCTATGGTGCTTGTGGAATATAGATTGGATTATTTCCCTGTTGTTCCAAATAAGGAAACTTGTCTTGAGAGGAGTGAAATGATGTGTCCAAGGTCACAAGGCCAGTAAGGGTCCCAGCTGGGATTCAAACTCTGCTCTCCTCATTACAAGCCCTGTTCTCTTTCCACATACCAGGGCCATAATGCCAAAGAGAAAAAGGCTGGTGGCTGCATCCAGCTAGCTGGAGACAGTCTGTTGGGTGTAGGAGGGACATAGGGGGATCCTACCTGAGCCTTGCCATGATTTTTTTCAGCAGATCTTTGACCTTTGTACTAAAGGATGGGGAACTTCTGGGGGTCAATGCAGCCAAGCAAAGATGGTGGCTGGAGCTGGCAGAGCAGTGAGGAGTGACTGCTGACTGGGAGTGCCAACCCAGACAGCACAGCCCCAGGGATGGCTTAGCTCTTCTCCACACATGGGTGCCTTACCGGTGGTTTTGGCTCAGATGCTGACACTGAGCAAGAAATTAGGAGGAAATACAAGAAATTCGTGGTTGATCTTTTCATCTACTTCCAAGCTTGGAGTGAGGTTGGAAGGACAGAGGGGGTTGCTTTCATTCCACACATGGCCTTGCTCAGAGTAGGTGCTTCACAAATGGCTGGTGATTACATGAAAACACTCTATGGATGTCATAGAAATCATAGGATGCCGGCAAAGGAAGGAACCTTAGAACATAGAATGTAAGGACTGAGGACCTTAGAACACAAGATGTCAGAGCTGAGAGGGCCCTTAGAACACAGAGCTAAGAGGAACATTAGAACAAAAAATGTCAGAGTTTGGAGGACTCTTAGAACATAGAATGTCAGAGTAATGAGACACCTTACAAAATAAAACATCAATATTCAGAGGGATCTTAGAGGAGAGGGTGTTAGAACTTGGAGAAAGCTCAGAAAAGAAAAAATCAGGGCTGGTGAGGCTAGACCTTGGGGTCCAAAATGCTAGAGCTGGAAGAGATCTCATATCACATCTAGCACAATAGCCCCATTTTACAGATGGAGCAGCTGAGGCCCAGAATGGCTTGTCCCAGTTCATAAAGTCAGCCAGTGGCAGAGCTGTGAATCAAATCCAGGCTCCAGGGTTTTCCTCACTATGCCAAATCCCAGGCAGTCACCAAGCAAAGGGAGAAGAATTATGAAGCAGCCAAAATTTGTCTTTGGTGCCTTCTTGACCCCACTATCTTTCGGCTCCTCTCTTAACTTCCAGAGTCCTCTGCCCACCTATACTCTGTGCAGAAGGGGACCAGACTTTGTTTCATCCATTACCAGTAAGAATATTAGAATTCCCAGGGGTAGTTCGCATTATATCTAGGAAAATGAAAAACCTCCAAGACCCAAGAGAATGGGACTCTAGTGGAAGACTTTCAGTCTCAGCCAGTGGGGCAGTATGTTTGAAGTGGGATAGGGGGAGGCTTCCTGAAAGTACAAAATCATACAATGTCATCAGAGTAACACCGAACCTTAGGAGTTGTCTAGATCCACACTTTCATTTTACAAACGAAGGTTATAAGTCAGGAGCATTCCATTCTTGGCCAGTGAGGTGGGATGGCCGGTATGAAAGGTCCCATTAAGTGTCAACATGGGTGGCTTAGATGATTCTCTCTTTTAGTCCTTCCTGTTTCCCTGTTTAGGACGATGATCAGCTGGATAGAGAGTGAACCTGGGGGGCAACTCATGTTGTAGTTGGCATGATTTCCCCATTGATTCATCCAGAGCAGGAGCTCACCTGGAGAGAGGGAGGAGGCTGGGGAAATTCCAGTCTGTTTGCTCAACTTGGATCCCTGACATTTTAGTCTTGATTTATGGCAATGAAGTTAGAGTTTCCTTTACTTGTGAAATCAGGTTGTAGCCTCTCAGAGCCCCAGTGTCAGCATAACTTAGTTGGACTAAGGTTCCTTTTACCTACAGTATTTTATGTTCAAAATTCTAAGGGCCCTCCCAGCTCTGACATCCTGTGCTCTAAGGGCCCTCCCAGCTCAGACATCCTGTGTTCTAAGTTCTATCCCAGCTCTGACAGTGTATGAGTAGAAATAAAACACAGTAAATGCCATCTGGCTTCTGACTCCACTATTCAATAGAAACCATCTGATCTTTCTCGGGTCACATTTTTCTTGACTCTTCTGCCACATTTGACAGTCTCCCCTGCCTGGGACACATTCCTCTCCTTCAGCTTTCATGGCGCATCTCTTTCCTTGTTCTCCTCCTTCATAGTGGAAAGCTCCTCCTCGGGCTCCCCGAGGGTTGCCTTGACCCGTAACCCTCGACTCTTTCTCCGGGTAATCTCATCAGCTCCATCATTTTAACCCTTTCCATGCAGATGCCACTAAATCAAAGAACACTAGAGCTATAGTTGGAGAATCTGGGTTCAAATTTTGATTCTGCCCTTTGCATGACCTTGGGGAAGCTACTTTCTGTCTCCGGGCCTCAGTTTCCTCATTTGTAAACTCAGAGTATTAGATGGGATAGCATGTCCACCTGCCTGCTGGACATCTCTATTTGGATGTTCTCTAGGCCTCTCAAGCTCTACATGTACAAAGCACATATTTTCTCCTAAACCAATGCCTTTTGCTACTCTATTTTTTGTAGTTCATCTTCATCCTTCCAGTCACCTAGGTTTGCATTCTTACAATTATTGTCAGCTTTACACTCTCTTACACCTCTGACCTTGTGTCCTGTGACAGAACCACACAGAATTTTAGAGTGGGAAGGGACCTTAGTGGCCATCTTGTCCACTCCTCCACAAAAGAAGCATCACTTAGCAAGTGGTCATCCTTTGCTCAAAGCCTTCTTATATGGAAACCCTCCCCCATTGCTCCAGGAGGCCTGTTACCCTTTTGGGTAATTCTCCTTGTCAGAAAATTGCTCCTGGTCTCAGGCTTCAGTGGAATTCTTTGTTATTTCTGCTCATTTTTCTTGGTTTAGTTATCAGGGATCAGACAGACCAAGTCTAATCCCTCTCTTCTCCAGGACAAACAGCCCTAATACTTCCAGCCAATCCTCCTTTAGCATGGGACTGAGAAACTCTATCGACCGACCCCTCCTCTGAACATTCTGTCCACCAGTGATTTCCTTCTTAAATCATATTGCCCAGAAGTGAACAAAACCAGGATAGGCACAAAGGAACTTTCAGCCCCTGGTTCCAGGTTTCAGCGCGCTCAAGCTCTAGGTTGGATCTTCTTGCCCGGGCGCATTCCCAGCCTCTCCTCTCTCAATTCATCCTTCATTTTGTTCAGACATTTTCCAATCATAACTGACTCTTCATAACCCCATCTGGGGTTTTCTTGGCAAGGATACTGGAGTGGTTTGCTATTTCCTTCTCCAGCTCATTTTACAGATGAGGGAACTGAGGCAAATGGAATTAAGTGACTTGCCCAGGGTCACACAGCTAGTAAGTGTCTGAGGCCAGATTTGAACTCAGAGAGAGGAGTGTTCCTGATTTGAAGTCCAGTGCTCTATTCACAATGGTGCTCCCTAGCTGGTCTCACCTTTCATAGGGCTGCTACAATATTCTTCCCAAAGTACAAATCCAACTCTCTCCTCACTGATCAAGAGGTTACTGTGGTTCACTATTGCTTCTTGGGGAAAATCCAAGCTTCTTTGGCATGGCATGGTGTAGAGGAGAGAGTGCTGAACTGGGTGTCAAGAAGATATCAGTCACTTACCTGATTTAAACCTCAGTCTCTGCATCTGTAAAATGGGGATAACAAAGATATCTATAACTCAGAGCGCAGATGGTGAGGGTTGAATAAAGTAATAAATGGAAAGTGCCTTGCAAACCTTAAAAGTGTTATGTAAATATGGGCTACTATTATTATCATTGATATTCAAAGCCCATCATAACCAGGGTCCAGCCCACCTTTCTAGATGTATTTTATGTTACTCTCCTTCATGCGTTCTACATTTCAGGCAAACTGGTCTACTCAGCATTTCCCATATAAAATATTCCACTCCCCATTCTTGCATGCCTTTAGTAACCCTCTCCTTCTTCATCTCTGCCTCTTGGAACACCTAGCTTCTTCTAGGCTCAGCTAAGATGCTGTCTCTTGCACAAAGTCTTTCTGGAATCCTCTAGTCACCTCTTTCCCATAAATTATATTTGCTGAATCTGTATTTTGTATTTCACTGTCTGTGCATCTGTTGTATCTTCCTGGTAGAATGTTAGTTTCTTGAGGTCAGGGACATTTTCATTTTTGTGTTTGTACACAGAAGTCTTGACAAACAGTAGGCACTTAATAGTTGCTCACCAAATTCATTTGAATTGTGCCTCACTTTCATAAAGGTATCTTTATTATCTTAATTTTATGCTGCCGGTAAATTAGGGTTTATTCCTTTCATGAGAAAAGTACTCTTTGTTTTAAAGAAATCCTATGGTGAATCTTTCTGTAAACAGAGATCCCCAATATAGACAGGGTAACCCAAATCTTAAGACTTTGGGGTCATTCTGTATATTCATTGTAGAATTTTTTGAAAAAATTTTGTTGATGATCTGAATTGATAAAGGGAATTTTCTTACCTGGGAATTCCCCAGAGCAATAAAATCACAGGTCTATACCAAATTATGAAAATCTTAATTTTATGCAGCAAGTAAATTAGGATTGATTCCTTTAATAAGAAAAAGATTCTTCAATTTAAAGGAAACCTGTGGTGAATCTTTTTGTAAGCAGAGAGCTTCCCAATATACAGGGTGATACTAAATCTTAAAATTTGATTTAAATTAAAATTGCTTGTACACAATTACAGACATATCATATCTGTGATAACTGACTTTGATCGACTGGGCTCCTCTCAATAATGCAAGGCTATAAGATAACTCCAAAAGACTCATGATAGAAAGGACTATCCACATCCACAGAAAGAATTACAGAGTCTAAATGCAGATGGAAGCAAACTATTTGCTCTCTCTCTTTTTTGCTTTGTTTTGTTCCTTTTTTCTCATTCATTCCATTGGTTATAATCCTTCTTTACAACTTGACTAATGTTTAATGTGAAGGTATTTGTAAAATCTGTATTGGATTACATACCGCCATGGTGGGGGGCGGGGAGGAAGGAGTAGAGTGAGGGGTAGAAAATTTGGAACTCAAAAACTTGTGGAACTGAATGTTGTAAACTAAAAGTAAATAAATAATTTTTAAAAATTGCTCCCCTCTAGAACAGTGGTTCTCAACCTTCCTAATGTTGTGACCCTTTAATATAGTTCTTCATGTTGTGGTGACCTCCAACCATAAAATTATTTTCATTGCTACTTCATAATTGTAATTTTGTTACTGTTATGAATCATAATGTAAATATCTGATATGCAGGATGTATTTTCTTTGTTACAAATTGAACACAACCCACAGGTTGAGAATTGCTGCTCTAGAACATACAAAGTGAGACACACTTGTATGTAGCATCCAGTTGCTCTAACAACTTTCTAGTCTTACATATGATTCCTCTCCATGTACTCTATGATCTGACCTCCTGACTGTTCCTCACATATTACACTCTATCTCCTAACTCCTTGTCTTTGCCTTGACTGTTTCCTATACTTGGCATGTTTTCCCTCCACACTTCTGCCTCCTAGCTTTGCTGGATTCCTGAAACTGCGGATGACCATGAATTGGGGGGTGGCTGAGCAAGTTATAACATATAAACATGAGGGAAAACTTGCTGTAAGAAATGATAAGGGGGGTGATTTCAGAGAAAACTGTGAAGACCTATATAAACTGATACAAAGTGAAGTAAGCAGAACCAGAACATTACACAAAGTAACAGCAATACTGTAACAATGATCAACTTTACAACTCTGATCAACATAATTACCAGTCACAATTCCAAAGACTCATAATGAAACATGTATCACTCTCCAGATAGAGAATGGACAGAGGATAGATTAAAGTATGTCTTCTTCTCTTTTTCTTTCCCTTTTTCTTTCATCCCTTATTTTTTTAAAGCCTTCTTTGTTTTTTTCCTTCTTTTTTGGGGGAAGGACATGGCTAATGTGGGAATTTTATTTTGCACAACTACATATATTTGAAATGGTTTTGCTTTTTTTGCCTTCTCAATGGGTGGAGGAGTAGGAAGATGGAAGGAGAGAATTTTGAACTGAAAATAAAATAAAAATTAAATTAGAAAGCTCAAATTTTACCTTCCATGGAGGCCGTTACCAGATCTCACTCTCCACCCCCTGCTAGTGCTTTTCACTTTGAAATTATTGTCTTCCTACTCTGTTTATATCTTATATGAGTTAGTTATTTACGAGTCATCTCCTCCACTAGATTGTAAGCTCCTTGAGGGTATGGACTCTGTTTTTGCCTTTCTTTGTAATCCTCAGGGTTTAGCATAGTGCCCAGAACATAATAACCACTTGATAAAATGTATGTTAATAGACTGAATGTTGTATTTCCCTTGTCTCCCATGATGATCTCCAAGCACTGTTATTCACTCATATAATGGGAGGATGAAACAAAAAGTCATCAGATTTTTACAAGGCCTAATTCCAGTTAAAGGTTGGTCAACTCCCAATTATCTGAACTAGAGTGAGGGCACTGTGACATCTGAACAGGAGATTAGAATGGAAACTTTTTAACTATTGGTGATGTGATTTTTCTTATTGGGGGTGTATAGAGAGAGAGTTTAAAATTTGCATGACAAGTTGTAATGTTTGAAGTCACTCCTGTTTTTACATCCTGGTGGGAGAAGAGTCACACCTGTATTTTCTAGAAATTGTTAAGGGTTCGGCAAATGTCAGCGGCAAAAAGCCTTAATATTTCCACCACCCTGGTACAGGCTCCTATCTCCTCACAAGTGGACTATTACAACAGCTACTGGGGGGTCTGCCTGCCTCAAGGCAGGCACCTCCCTTTGGCCACCAAAGTGATTTTCCTAGAGCATCACTACCTCCCTTTCCAATAGGGAGTCAGTAAACTCGGGCTGCTCCCTGTCATCTCCAGAATTAAATACAAAATCCTCAGTTTGTCATTCAAAGCTCTTTACAACCTAGCCTCCTCCCTGTGCTCCTTACCTTTCCAGTCTTCTTACACCTTACACTCTCCCTGGTACCCTTCAATCGAGTGACCCTGGCTTCCTTCTTGTTTGCCCATCAAGATACTGTATCTCCCAACTCTAGACATTTTTACTGACTGTCCCCCAGGCCTGGAATGCTCTCCCTCCTTATTTGTGCCTCTTGGCTCCCCTAGCTTCTTTCAAGTCACAGCAAAAATCCCACTTTTTACAGGAAGGCTTTTCTAATCCCCCTTAATTCTAGCGCCTTCTTTCTGTCCATTATTCCCTGTTTATTCTGTATATCATTTCCTTGTACATAATTGTTTGCATATCGTCTCCTCCAGTAGACTGCGAGCTCCTGCAGAACAGGGACTGTCTTTTGCCATTCTTTGTACCCAGCATTTAGCACAATGCCTGGCACGTAATAGCTACTTGATAAATGCTTATTGTCTTACTGACCTACTTGAGAAGAAGAATGAAGAATCATTGATGTTGCTGAGCTGGTGTTCCTGGAAGCCAACTTGTTGGCTTTCAAAGGATTAAAGTAAATTCTATCAGGTACTTCCTTTTTTTTTTTTGTCTCTCTCTTTTTCCTCTTTCTTGACATTTGAAGAATCATCAAGTTTCCAAAGGAAATGCAAGTCACACCCATTTATCTTGTTTGGAACCATCTCAGGCAGGTGAGTTATCATCATCGTCATCACTATGGAGGAAGATAAGGATAGCTGCTTATTATGTGTTACCCTAGAAACCAGGAGTCTGGGCTCAGGGAAGGCTCCTCACCAAACTTTTGCCCAAGATTAAGGCAGAGATCTGGTGTCCAGATTCCACCATTTCAGTTACCTCACTGGTAATGGTATTTTCCCTCAGGAAATAGGAAAAGTCTTATTCCTGGCAAACACTTAGGCAGGGGAGGGTCCAGATAAAAGAAGGGATTTTAGGATGCCAAGCTTTGTGGTTCCCATATATAGCCAGGGAGGTGGCCCACTGAAAGCACTGACATTTTCCTTCCTCTTCCTGAATTCTCTCCCTGGCTGTCAAAACTATTGATCTGTTGGGCTTGCCCAAGGTGGGAGTGGAGACATCTTAGGATCATAGGATGTAGAGATGGGAGAGTCCTTGGGACCTGGAATGTTAGAGCTAAGAAGAACCTTAGAGCATAGAATGTCAGATCTGTTTGGGATGGAGCTTAAAACCTAGAATGCCAGGGCTTAGAGGGGCCTCAGAACACAGAACGTTCTCAGAGCTAGGAAAGCCCTTAGAACACAGGATGTCAGAGCTGGGAGGGCCCTTAGAACACAGGATATCAGAGCTAGGAAAGGCCTTTAGAATACAGGATGTCAGAGCTGGGAGGGCCCTTAGAACACAGGATGTCAGAGCTGGGAGGGCCTTAGAACACAGGATGTCAGAGCTGGGAGGGCCCTTAGAACACAGAATGTTGGAGCTGAGAAGCACCTGAGAATGAAGACTACTAGAGTGAGAAACTACCTTAAAGCAGAAGCTGCCTAAGCTGGAGGGGCCCTTCAGGAGCCTTCTTATTAACAGTTGAGGAAACTGAATTGTAAAGGGCAGTCCTTGTAGCCATCTCTGCACTGGAGGCTTTCACTAGTCCTTCTTCATTGTCTCTCCTCCTCCTTTCACAGTAGCTGGCTCTTGACAATGTGTGACTTGAGGTGTACCGACATTTCTACTTTATTTTTTGCTTTTTTTTTGGAGGGGGGAAGGCAGGGCAATTGGGGTTAAATGACTTGCCCAACGTCACACAGCTAGTAAGTGTTTAGTGTCTGAAGCCGGATTTGAACTCAAGTCCTCCTGACTCCAGGGCCGGTGCTCTATTTACTGTGCCACATAGCTGCCCCAAGTACTGATATTTCTGAAAAGGCCGAAATGCCTCCCTCCTCTGAGCGCTCCCTTCCCCAACCGCCTGTCTGTTTCATGTCTGTAGATCCAAATTTTCGTCATTGCTGTCTTGACTGACAGCCTCACTTGGACTGTGATCTCCTTGAGGCCAAGAGGGGCCATCTCCCCTAAGCACTCAGACTGAAATTCCCATGTCAGTCATCCTCTAATTGAAGGACCTTGTTAAAAATATAAATATGATCTGGGAAAAGACATTGTTACTCGGCCGCTAACAGATCAAATAAAGTGATAAATGGAAAATGCCTTGCAAACCTTAAAAGTTTTATGTAAATCTTGGCTACTATTATTAGCGTTGATGTATAAAACCCATCCCAACCAGGGTCCAGCTCACCCTTCCAGATGTGTGTCATATTACTCTCCTTCATGCCTTCTTCATTTCAGGCAGACTGGTCTACTCACCGTTTCCCATGTAAAATATTCCATCCCCCAGCCCCATGTGCCTTTAGTAACCCTCTCCTTCTTCATCTCTGCCTCTTGGAACATCTAGCTTCTTCCAGGCTCAGCTAAGATGCCCTCTCTCACACAAAATCTTTCTGGAATCCTCTGGTCATCTCTTTCCCATAAATTATATTTGCTGAGTCTGTATTTTGTATTTCATTGTCTCTGCATCTTTTGTATCTTCCTGGTAGAACGTTAGTTTCTTGAGGTTGGGGACATTTTCATTTTCCTTATATACAGTAGGCTTGACAAGCAGTAGGCACTTAATAGTTGCTCACTAAATTAATTTGAATTGTGCCTTTCATAATGGTATGAAAATCTTAATTTTATGCTGCCAGCAAATTAGGGTTTATTCCTTTCGTGAGAAAAGTACTCTTCATTTTAAAAAAACCCTATAGTGAATCTTTCCATAAATAGACAGAAATAGAATCTGTCTGTAAATCTTAAGACTCTGGGGTCACTCTGTATATTCGTTGTAGGATTTAAAAAAAAATTTGTTGATGATCTGAATTGGTAGAGGGAATTTCCTTACCTGGGAATTCTCCAGAGTGATAAAATCACAGGTCTATACCAGGAAATTGAAGCAAACAGAAGTCAAGTTACTTGCCCAAGGTCACACAGCTAGCAAGTGCCTAAGACTGAATTTGAACTCCAGTCTTCAGACACTAGAATGAAAGAAGGCTTTCCTGCAGAAGGTGGGATTTTAGTTGGGACTTAAAGGAAGCCAGAGAGGTCAGTACCACGTGGCCACCTCTAGAAAAATATGCTGAATTAGATATTGGGGAGATACGGGTCCAAATATTGCCTTAGATATTTACTAGTTGTGTGACCTTGAGCAAATCACTTAACTTTTTCTGAGTCTCAATTTCTTCATTTATAAAGTGGGGGTAAATAATAGCACCCCCCCATTCCTTTGTGTGAGCTGTCCTCCATTGCTGGGATGCTCCTCCTTCTCAGTTGTATCTCTTGGAATCCTCACTTTCCTTCAAGACAATTTGAACACCACCTTCTACATTAGCTTTCCCTTGACCCCTCAAGCTACTGGTGCCTCCCTTCAGTGACCCCAGCCCAATGACCTTGTATTTCCTCTATTTAGAGCCTATTTGTGCCTATAGATGCACATATTATCTCCCTTGATACGGGTAAGTTCCTGCTGGGCAGGGATTGCTTCATCTCTGTCACTGTATTTACAGCACTTAAAACAATAATGCATATAGTGGGTGCTCATTAAATGATTACTGGTTGTTACTCTTTGGCATTGTGGAGAAGGACCAAGAACAATGGGTAGAAGTTAAAAAAGAGGCATATTTAGGCTCCATGGCAGCATGTCCTATAGTGGAGTGGACTGTCCTGAGGTGTGGGGAGCGCCCCCTCCTTGCAGGTCTTTAGCAGACAATAGAGAACCGCTTCTTAGAGATGTGATGGTGGGGACCTTTTAGTGCAGTGGTTCTCAACCTTCCTAATGCCACAACCCTTTAATACAGTTCCTCATGCTGCAGTGACCCCCAACCATAAAATTATTTTCATTGCTACTTCGTAACTGTAATTTTGCTACTGTTATGAATCGTAATGTAAATATCTGATATGCAGGATGTATTTTCATTGTTACAAATTGAACATAACCCACAGGTTGAGAACCACCGTTTTAACATATGGGTCGGATTAGTTGGCCACCAAGGTCCCTTCCAACTCTCAAATTTAGCGACTTGGTGATTCTGTGTATGTAAATCTTTCAGGGCATGTGAATGCCCTTGCCACTGACCGTCCCTCATTGATGACTGATTTTAGCTGCCTCTGGGCTTTTCTATAACCACTGATGACCACCGGCCATCAGCAGGTCTAGAGTTAGTTCTAGAGGACTTGTTATTCCTTGCTTTGCCTCCCACTGTCCCTTGTTTGTAGGAGGACTGAGTTCATTCCTTTTCTGGTAGGGCGGCTGGCTTCATATTAGCAAGACCCAGCTGTGTGTAATGGGGCAACTGTGTTTATGGGTGAGGAAACTGAGAGGAACCAGGGACAGTGGGCAGAAGTTGACACACTGGGCTAATGACGTGGGTCTTTCCCCATGGCTGAGTTGAGCAATTAGATAGTTTGTTTTAATTAGGGTTAAGGATTTGGAGAGAAGCCTTTCTCTTGAATTCAGGGTTGGGCTTCCAGCTGAGCACAAGCCAAGTCAGGTTATTGATGTGATGCTGGGACAACTTTTTCCTTGCACAGCCATCTGCCCAACAAACCTGAGCATCGCTTGAGGGATTTCCACTAAACATCACTTTTGGAAAGGAGAAAAAAAAAAACAGTTGGGGAGGCTAGGTGGCGCAGTGAATAGAGCACCAGTCCCGGAGCCAGGAGGACCTGAGTTCAAATCCGGCCTCAGACACTTGACATACTTACTAGCTATGTGACTTTGGGCAAGTCACTTAACCCCAATTGCCCTCCAAAAAAAAAAGCAAGAGTACTGACTTTAGGGACACAGGAGCTGGGTTCAAATCCCACCTCTTGCCACTTAGTGCCTTTGAGTCCTTGGGCAAGTCATTTGCTTCTCTAGGTCTCAGGCTCAAAAAGAGTGTGTTGGACTAGTCTGAGTTCCCTTTTAGTTCTAATGCTGTAATTCTATGAACACTTTCCTTTATCAACAGGCTCTTAAACTGGGGTCTGTGAAAAATATTTTGGTAATTATAGTTCAGTGTAATTTGTTTTCTTTGAAATCCTTCAGATTTTAGTGTCTGTATTTAGAAAACACTCTGAGAAGAGGCCCCTAAGGTTTCACCAGACTGCCAGAGGGGACTGTGACGCAAGAAGGGCCCAAACCTCCTGCTTTATCAAGTGTTGTAGTAAAAACTTGCTTAAAGAAAGGTCCAGAGTGAAAGGCTCAGGGATGGAAACCAGAGGGAGAATAAAGAGATAAGGCAACAGTGTGAAGACCTGTGCAGCTGGGGCTGAGCCTGGGGAGGGCCAGGTAGTTGCCCTAGCTCTGCCCCTAGCTCTGCCACTCACTTTCCCCTTCTGGGTTCAGTTTCTTTAACCATCAAATTAAGAGACTGAAAAGCTGTTCTTCAAGGTACCTCCCATTTCTGATGCTCTGTGTTCTAAGATCCTTTCCAGTTCTGATATTCTATATTCTAAGGTCAGTCCTAGCAGCACCGACATTTTTTTATTCTAAGATCCCTTCTATCTGTGGTCTTCTGTGTTCTAAGGCCCCTCCCAGCTCTGACATCCTGTGTTCTGAGGGCCCTCCCAGCTCTGACATCCTGTGTTCTAAGGGCCCTCCCAGCTCTGACATCCTGTGTTCTAAGGGCCCTCCCAGCTCTGACATCCTGTGTTCTAAGGGACCTCCCA
>CM053582.1:100960737-101068160 GCA_028627135.1 Pseudochirops cupreus
TCTGACATTCTGTGTTCTGAGGGCCCTCCCAGCTCTGACATTCCCTGTTCTAAGGTCCCTCCAAGTTCTGACATCCTGTGTCCTAAGGGCCCTCCCAGCTCTGACATTCTGTGTTCTAAGGGCCCTCCCAGCTCTGATATTTTTTGTTCTAAAAGTCCCTCCTTGTTCTAAGGACCTTCCCAGTTCTGACGTTCCACATTCTATCTAAAGTCCCTTTCATTTCTAAAGCTAGCATGAGAGGGGTTGATTCCTCACAACTTCATCAAGTCAAGCAGCTTTGGATGAATGGCATAGAGACCTGTCCCATTCTGTACCACCTTGCCTCTGCCTACAAAGCCAGTTGGTGTGTGCTCCCCCAGCTCTCGGGTCCTAGATGTCAGCTCATTGGGGCTCCTGGAGTAGTCCTAGCCCAGCCTTGTTGGCTGACTCCCCCAAAAATCTACTGAATGATCTCAGTTGCAATTACTGGGTAAAGAGAACTGGGATCCTCTATTGCAACATCAGGTCCAATGCTCCTGGAAATGTAAACCAAACAAAAGAGAGGGCATTGCCCAAGAAAAAAGCTCATTTCCTACCTTTAAAGGTTCACACCTTTACCCTTTTGTCTGTCAGCATTAAAACCATTCTCTTCCTCTGGGATCCCAGGTTCCAAGAGGAAAGAGCCAGGGATTGCAGTCAGAAGGCTTGGGTCTGAAACCTCATTTTACCATACAGCTACATATTTTACATTGATAAAATTCCTTTCCCCCTCTGGGCCTCAGTTTACAGATCTGTAAAACAAAAGTCTGTTAGACAAAATGAACCATAAGGCCCCTTCTGGCTTTAAAGTAAGAGCATAGCTTCCTTTGGTTAAAAAATGTTCTTCTAAAGCCCTAATTTCTTAGAGGTCTAACAGAATTGTAGCATTGATTAAGCACCTACTGTGTGCCAGGAATTGGGGATACAAAATCAGAAAACAAAGCAGCACTTGCCCTCAAGGAGTTTACATTCTCCTGAGAGAACGTGATATGAACTCAAGTTGGCATGTGTGTCATATCTACCAAGAAAGTGTAAGGCAATTTCGGGGAATTGGCAGTAGCAGCTGGGGGGGATCAAGAAAAACCTTGTTTAGGGGGAGGCTCAGGAGCTGAGCCTTGGGTAGGGTTAAGAAAACAGCTTCTGCCTTCAGGAGTACATTACATTACATTCTCTGTGCACACTATAGAGCTAGGCTTCAAATCCAGATCTTAAAGCCACCAAGCCACATCACCTCTGTTTCCATTAGACCCGGCTTACAGCCCATGTGAAACAAGAGTTGAGACTGTAAACGGAGCTAAAAAGCTGACTTGTTTGTTCACCAACTCCCCAGTATGATCTGAACTTCCATCAAGAGAGGCACACAAGCCAGGGCATGGTGGACTGAGTCTTCTTGTCCGCAGTCCTTGTCTCATCCCATCTGCAGCACTGGGGTCAGTGCTAGAGGTAACAGTTTAAGAGGGACAGACTAGGTAACATCTGTAATTCAGTGACCAGGATGGAGAAGACTGGAGACCAAATCACATGAGGAAGACACTGAAGAAATTAGGGCCATTTAAGAAAACCTAGAAAAGAAAAGACTGATCGATGGGTTCAAGCATTCCCAGGCTTGTCGGGTTGAAGAAGGACCAGAAGTCTTTTGCTTGGTGCCAGAACTCAGCCACAGGTCAAAGTTTGGAAAAGACCAATGTAGGCTTGATGTTCGGAGGAAGCTCCAATGAGAGTTGTTGGCCAAAGGTCTTCAAACAAAAGCTGACTGACTGCTTGGCAGGTGGGTTCTTGATGCTTACTCAGGGACAAGTTGGACTCAAAAGCAACCAAAGTCTCATCTTGTTCTGAGATTCTGTGATCCTGTGATTCTGAATTGTGTTGTTAGGAATATTTTTGTACAAACAGTATCCTTTGGATACAAATACAGCAGTTAAGCACATTTTATAGATGAAGAAACTGAGGCTCAGAGAGGTCAAGGGACTTGGCCAAGGTCACACTGCTAGCCAAGAGAAAAGTCAGAAATTAGGTTTAAAGCTTTTGACTCTAAAAGTGAGGTAGTAGCTTAGAGTTGTTTCAATTTGCATTTCTCTCATCAATAGTGATTTAGATAACTATGAAAACTTTGATTACTTTTTCTGAAACCTGCCTGTTCATTTCCTTTGAACATTTAGCAATTGAGGAGTGGCTCTTATTTCTATAAATTTGACTCAATTTTCTTCTGATTAGAGAAACTCACTATAAACATTTTTCTTCACAGCTATGCATTTCCCTCCACCCTATTCTTTCCTTGATATCCTCCTCTCTCTCTCCTTTTATCCTGTCCATTCTCAAAAATGTTTTGTTTCTGACTTTTACCTCCCCCAAACTACCCTCCTTTCTATCAGCTCCTCTTCCCCCCCAGCCCCTACCTTCCTTCTCTTATTTCTTACCCTTCCTACTTTTTCATATGGTAAGATAGATTTTGCACCCAACTGAGTGTGTATATTATTCCCTTTTTGAGCCAATTCAGATGAGAGGTTCATGTGTTCCCCTTCCCTCTTCCCGATTTTCCCCTCCACTATAAAATCTCTTTCTGACCTCTTTTATGTCAGATAACTTATCTCATTTTACCTCTCCCTTTCCCCTTCTCCCACTGCATTCTTCTTTCTCATCCCTTAATTTTATTTTTTTAGATAATCATAGAATCCCATTGAACTCACCCCTCTGTTTTCTGTCTATATATACTCCTTCTAATTGCCCTAAAAATGAGAAAATTTTTAAGAGTTATAAATTTCATTTTCCAATGTAGGAATAGGAACAGTTTACCTTATCTGATCCCTTATGATTTCTCTTTTCTGTTTACCTGTTTATGGTTCTTTTGCATCTCCCATTTGAAAGTCAGATTTTCTATTCAACTCTGATCTTTTCATCAGGAATGCTTAAAAATCTTCTGTTTCATTGAATATCCATTTTTCTCTCTGAAGGATTATACTCAGTTTTGCTGGGAAGGTGATTCTTGGTTGTAATCCTGGCTCCTTTGCCCTACAATTACTGGGTAAAGAGAACTGAGACCCTCCGCAGCAACATCAGGTTCTGTGTTCCTGGAAACGTTCCAAGCCCTCTGATCCTTTAATGTAGCATCTGCTAAGTCTTCTTTTATCTTGACTATGGTTCCATGATAGTTGAATTATTTCCTTTTGACTGCTTGTAATATTTTCTTCCCGATCTGGGAGCTCTGTAATTTGGCTATAATATTCCTGTGAGTTTTCGTTTGGTGATCTCTTTCAGGAGGTCATCAATGGATTCTTTCAATTTCTATGTTATTCTCTGGTTCTAGAATATTAGGGTAGTTTTCCTTGATAATTTCTTGAAAGATGATGTCTAGATTCTTTTTTTGGTCATGATTTTCAGGTAGTCCAATAATTCTTAAATTATCTCTCCTGGATCTATTTCCAGGCCAGTCATTTTTCCAATGAGATGTTTCACATTTTCTTCTATTTTTTCATTCTTTTGATTTTGTTTGATTGCGTCTTGATGTCTTGAAAAGTCATTGGCCTCCACTTGCCCAATTCTAACTTTTAAGGAATTGTTTTCTTCAAAGAGCTTTTGTACCTCCTTTTACATTTGGACAATTTTACTTTTTAAAGAGTTTCTCTCTTCAGTGAATTTTTGCATATCTTTTTCTGTTTGGCCAATTCTGCATTGCAAGGCACTCTTCTCTTCATTGAATTTTTGTACCTCTTTTACCTTTTTGAGCTCTTCTATGTCCTGCAGTCAATTTGTATTTTTCTTTGAGGCTTTGGATAAAGGAATTTTGACTTTGTTTTCTTCTTCTGAGCGTGTTTTGATGTTCCTTGTCACCATAGTCACTTTCTGTGCTCAGAATTTTTTCTGTTGTTTCCTCATTTTCCAGTCTATTTCTTGACTTTTAACTCTATGCTAAAGTGGGGCTCTGCTTCCAAAGTGGAGGGGGCACTGTCCCAAGTTTCAGGGTGTTTTTGTGCCACTGTTTTCAAAAGGTAAATATGGGGACCTGTAAGCTTTTGGCTCTTTCAAAGTAGTATGATCTAAGAAGAAGTGTGTTTACTACTCTCCTGGCCTGTGCACTGGTTTGTGAGCTGCCACAAGCACTCTTTCCAACCCTGGAACTGTGACTAGTGTTCCTGTTCTCTTGTGGCCACAAGGGGAACTTATAAATATATATCTGCTTGTGCTAGTGCTCCTCCTTGCACTGGGACTAAGACCCAGGACTGTGACCCAGATCCAAGTATGGGCAAAGAAACTCAGTCCTGCCTCAGTGCCAGCAAAGAGACCCCAGTAATCTCCTTCTGAACGGTTTGACCCCCTTACTATCTGTGGGCTAAGTGTTCTGGAAATCACCACTACTGTCACTGATTCAGTCACCCTGAGGCCTGCTCCTGGTTTGCTGGGGCCTGGTCTGCACCAGCATGGTTTGTACTGCACAGCATTCTTCTCTCATCTTGGTGCAAAAGACCTTTCCTGCTGACCTTTTAAGTTGTCATGGGCTGGAAAATTGTTTCACCCCATCTTTCTGTGGGTTCTGCCCCTCTGGAATTTGTTTAGAGCCACTATTTAAAGGTATTTGGAGGGATTTGGGGGAGAGCTCAGGCCAGTCCCTGCCTTTACTCTGCCATCTTGACTCTGCTTCCACCAAGGTCTATTTTAAGATATATTCTATGAACCTATGGTTGTACATGCGTAGACAAGCCTGACTTTTATGAGTTTCTCATACCTGTGTGAGCTGCCCCTTGACAGTTTCTTGTCTGGCCCTGTCTTGCAAGAAACCTAGAAGGCACAGAAAGGCATAAAACATCCTGGTATGGCCAGCACAAAGTCAGAGTGCCCATCTGAAAATGAAGTCAGGGCTGGTGACGGACCAGCAAATAAGGAAAAATGATCAGGGAAGGGTTGAGTTGTCTGTAAGATTAAACATTATCTTCTCTGCTAGAAATAATTCTTCTGTCCTAAAATCTCTTACCTTTCTTTTTGGAATATCCCTTATGCATTCTTCTCTGCATTCAAGGCTGAATTATAGTTTGTTCATGGGATCATAGAATGTCAGAGTGAGACAAGACCTTAGGGCTCCACTGCCTTTGGTTTGCAAATGAAGAAACCAAGGCCCAGAGAGGTTAGTTTTCCAAGGTCACATAGATCATGGAAAGTCATGGAATTTAGAGGTTGCAGGGACCATTCTAGTCTGATCACTTCATTTTGCAGAAGAGGAAACTGAGAACCAGAAAAATGAACTTGCCTAAGTGTTGCCCAGAAGTGGCATTCAAACCTGGGACCTCTTACTGCAAATCTAGGGCTCACTATTGCCCAGTGGAACATAATGCCCTTGGAGGCAAGAATTGTCTTGTTATCTTTGTGATCCCCTTAACAATGGTCATTGAATGGAATTACAACACATTTTAATGGGTGTCTCTGGTTTATCCATAAATGTACACACACCCCTGCATGCACATATACATACATACATACACACACACACACACACACGCACACATATATACATACAAATGTGTGTATTATATCTATATCTATCTATATGTATATACGTGTGTATATATATATATATATATATATATATATGTATATTAAAAATCTGAACTCCTTAAAGGCTGACACTGTTGTTTTTCATCTATTGCTGAGCAGAGGGTCCTACCTTTACTGTTTATAGGAGGGGCCTGATCAGTGCTTATTAAATAGAACCAAACTGATTTTTTGATAGGCCCCGCACTCCCCAACCCAAAGTCTCACCCTGAGATCTGTGAAAACTGGAGGTGGGTGTGAGTATCCCTGATAACCAGGCTCTTGTCGCTGCTGCCAGGAAGCCCTGGAGCAAGACCCTTGAAGGGCCCTGGCAGTTTTGTTTTTTAGTCACTAGGGAAATCGACATGACTCTGGCCCTTTGAGTATGTCTTGTTCCCATCTCGGCTATGTAAACATATTTATTCAAGCAGAGATCTTTGTTACACTTTTGATCATACTACTTTAATGATCACTTTTTCCCCCTTTATTTTTTTTTCAGACCCTCAGCAGAGTTTCTCCTGAGCCTCTGGTTGATATTGATTAATCTGTGGTTGGTTTTACTTGGGGCCAATGTCCTGGGTGATAGAGTGTTACATCTCCAGCTCCAGATACTCCTTCCGGTTTCAGGAGAGGCTAATTTAAGAGTGTGTGTGTGTGTGTGTGTGTGTGTGTGTGTGATATACAACATGTATGTGTATATACATATACAAACATATGGAGAGAACACTTTAGTCTTACAATAGCCCAAAGAGGTAGGTCAGACAGTACATTATATTAACCCCATTTTAGACATGAAGTCATTGAGGCTTAGAGAAAGGCAGTGAATTATATCACATAGAAAAGAATTGGGTCTTTAGCCTTAGATCTCTTCTAACTCTAAGTCCAGCTCTCCTTTTGAGACTGAGGAAGCTTTATATGTCATTTAAATCCTTCCATTGCAACCATATTTGGCAGTTGGGGGTTGGAGGGGAGACATTCCAGAGCATCTCTGTTACTGGAGACATTCCAGAGCATCTCTCTGAAAGGAAACAGATACTCAGGAATATCATTAACCCATTGTTAGGGAGGTTGTCCCCTAGCAGAGCAAATGGGTCAGGAGGAGGTTGAGGTTGAGGTTGAGGTTGAGGAGGAGCTCATCTGGAAGACCCATTTGGAAAAAGAAGAAAACAAAGAGTTGTTGTAGCTTTCCAATTGTGACCCCATTTGGGGTTTTCCTGGCAGACATACTGGAGGAGTTTGCCATTTCCTTCTCCAGCTCATTTTACCAAGGAAGAAATTGAGGCAAAGAGGGTGAAGTGACTTGTCCAGGGTCACACAGCTAGTAAGCGTCTGAGGCCAGATTTGAACTCAGGAAGTTGAGTCTTGCAGACTCCACACCAAGGAATCCATTCACTACTTCACTTAACTGCTCCTAGGCCATATAGCATCAAGCTTCTATTCACAAAGCCAAACTTGGTTCAGTCCTTCATCCCCTTTCCCCTAAACTATTGAAAGAGTCTGCAAGGGGAATGAATCCCTGTCTTGGGCCTCTCCCCATCCAAAACCATCCTCTGCTCAACTGCCAAAGTGAATGCAAGTCTGACCATGCCATTCCCCTACTCACTTAACTGCCCTGGCTCCCTGTTATGCCCAGGATCAAACAGACAGCTGTCTTTTTGACATTTCTATCCTCCACAACATGGCCCCTTTCCAGCCTCACTGTACATCAGCCCATTCCCACACTCTACCATCCTGCCTAACTTGTCTTCCTGCTGCTGCTCACCCACAATTCTGTACCTGTCTCTGTGTCTTTGCTCTGGCCATGCCCCCTGCCTGGAGTACCCTCTGCTTGCCTCTGCCTCTTAAAATAGAGCTCACGTACCACCTTCTACATCTAGCCTCTCACAGTCTGCCCAGCTCCTAGTGCCTCTCTCCCCAAAACCTTTGCAGTTAATTTAGACATGCGATGTTTGTACTTAAATGGGAATGTAGATACAAGTAAATACAGGGATAAAGTATAAGCCTGTTCTGTGTCCCCTGGCAGACTGTAAGCTCCCTGATGACAGGCCTGTTCCACTTTGGGCTTTGCCCCTCCAGTCCCTAGCTCCAGTCCTAGCCTGGAGACAGTAGATACTTAAAAACTTGTTGACTAGTTGATATGGCTAGTAACGAAAAGAGGTTTCAAAGTTGGTTCTCCAGACACCAAAGAAGGGCTGCCTGGAATGATAATTCTACATACCAGGAGCACCTGAGATTCAGCTTCTTCCATTTAACAAACCCTGCACTTCTCTGGCTAATATCAAACTTTGTCCCCCTGGAGAGGCTGAATGACAACTCACTTGGCCACAGGCTGGGAGCCTGAGAGAGGCCCAGAGAAGCCCAAGGACCCATGGCTGGGAACAGGGAGGAGCAAACCACCAGTGACCTCCAAACCACATCTGCTGACTCATTTACCCAGCATAAAGGGAGCAGCCCACGGGCAGTGCTGAGGGCCACAGGCTGACACCACGCCCCAGAAAATGGCCCAGAAGAGGCTCGTCCGGGTGTCGCTGGATCAACCCACCTCTGCTGTGTGTGTGCTGGGCACCGAGACCGTGGTGGACCTGCAAGGGTAAGGAGGAGCGAGCTCTGCCTGGTGCCTCGGGTGGGTGGGTGCCTCTGACTCTATCTGATAAGTCTGGCAGAAGCTTTCTTCCAGTAAATGCTGTCAACTTAGCAGTTAATGAGGCTAATAATCTCCAAGCAGTCGTGGGAAAGGCATAATTACTCCATAGAGAAAAGGAGAATCACAGAACAAGGACCATGCCATGCTGGAGCTGGGAAAAAGGGTGACAAAGGGCCCTGGGAACCCAAAATATTAGAGCTGGGAGGACCTTAGAGCACAGAATGTCAGAGCTGGGAGGGCTCTTAGAACACAGGATGTCAGAGCTGAGAGGACCCTTAGAACCCAGAATGTCAGAGCTGGGAGGGCCCTTAGAACACAGAGCTGGGAGGGAGCATTAGTACAGTCCATTATAGATGAGGACATTGTGGACACTTTCGGCTGTGCTGTCTCCTGTATAGAGCTCTCCTGGCCCATGGCCCTGACCTCTCCTCTGCACTCACACCAGTAACCCTTATATCCCTGTTATCTGTGCACTTCTTCCCACTGTTAGATTATAAGCTTCTTTTTAACCTGAGAGCCGAGTACAAGACCCTGTGTACTGTACACGCTCTTGCTGATTTCCATTAAATAAAATCACAGACTCTTCAGTTAATCAGTCCAGTCCCCTGGCTGACCTGTAATACCCTCTCTTCTATCCCCAACAAATGGCATTTCTGCCTCTACTTGGATGCCACCAGTGATGATACACCAGTGCCCTGTGTATGTCAGCCTACTGCAGTTTAGAACAACCCCAATTATTAGGATTCCTTCCATCAAACTGCAATCTCTCTAGCTTCAACATACTGTAGCTGGAATCTGGACTGGACTGAGAACCAGGCTTCCCTGGGCCCCCCAACACACACAAACACTCCTCCAGCCCCCAGACAGTTGCTTGAGATCTTCTTGAGTCTTCCTAACTTTGAGAATGGTGTTTACCCCATAAGTAGAAAATGATTCCCTTGCGGTTGAAGTACCAAGAAGATGTAGAGGAAGAGTTAGGGGAGACAGGATAAATAAAGCTAGAGACCGAACCTGGGATTTCATAAATATAAATACCTCAAGGATAAAGAAACTCCTTCACTTCTTTGCAACTTAGGGTCTCAGAGAGCTGCCCAGATTGCTGAGAGGTGACATCATTTGTCTATAGTCACATAGACATTATGAGTCAAAGGCAGGATCTGAGGGACTCCAAGGCCAGTTGTCTATCCAACATGACACATTGACTCTTTGAAAAGAGAAGACAGTGAGGCAGCTGGATGGCCCACTGGAGAGAGCACTGGCCCTGAAGTTGGGAGACTCTCATCTCAAACCCCTCCTCAGACACTTACTAGCTGTGTGACCCTGGGCAAGTCCATTAACCCCAACTGCCTCCAAAAAGAGAAGAAAATCAATGGAAATGAGATCCTTTAAAATAAGCTAATGATTTTAAGTAGGACCCGACTAGCAACTCATTCATTCATCTCAACAAACATTTAAAAACTATCCCCTGTATAAAAATCTTGGACTTGTTGCCAGTGAACAAAAAAGAAAGCCATCCTGGTTCCTGCCCTCAAGGAGCTTACAGTCTCATGGTAGCAGCAGCAGCAGGAATTGCTTCTATTAAAATAGCTCTTTAAACATATACATAGATAAATATGATGTAAACTGGCCAATGACAAATGCATGAGAGAGAAGAGTGCGGTGGGGTCCAGTGACTTCCTGGAGGAGACGGAGGTGGAGCTGAGCTCCCACAAAGCAGAAGAAATTTGGAAGGGGGTCTAGGGCTCATCTGGGCTCCACATAGATTTCCTTTTGCTGTTGTTCTTGTTCATTCATTTCTTCATGATCCCATTTGGGGGTTTTCTTGGCAGAGATACTGGAGTGGTTTGCCAATTTACAGATGAGGAAACTGAGGCAGGCAGAGGTTAAGTGACTTGCAGAGGGTCACACAGCTAGTAAGCGTCAGAGGTCAAATTTGAATGCAGGTCTTCCTGACTCCAGGTCCAGGCTCTATCCACTGAGTAGAGTTCCAAGTAGTTTCCAAGTAGTGTTCCAATGAGCTCCTTAATCAATATGAATGATATTAATTCTATCTAATGGCTAGTGCTGGGAGTATTAACCCTAGTAAGGGACTGGGCTAAGGTTCCATAACCTTTCTTTTTGGCAGGGAAGGTCAAGGGTAATGATTGTCAACAGACCTTCTTACAACAGGCCAGCTGGTCACCTTAGATACCCATGTCACAGTTTGCTAGTACTCCCGTCACAGCATTTAAACCAGGATGTTTGCCAGTCCCAAGAGCACCGGATGGCTGGGTGCTTTGAGCACCAATCTGAACGCTGATTGGGTACTATGAAGTGCCGATGGCTGTTATTCTGATCTGCCGTCAAACCCCAGTCCTTACAATGTGACCTGGGACACACGAGGAAACAGACCCAGGGAGATGAAATGGTTTGCCCTTCATGCAAGGTACAGGCACCAGAGGCCGGATTGGAACCTAGGTGCTTTGATTCCCAGTCAGTATGCTTTTCATTATAAACAGGTAAGTCTTGTCAACCAGATGGGAACCGGCCTCTAACCTGTGGGTGGCGGGAACCAAACAAGCAGAGCAGGCCAGAGACAGGAGAGTCAGAACACAAACAGAAGTTTAATTAACTTCAGAGTGAGGAAAATGATGTTTGCAAAAGGAAGCCCCCCCCCACAAGAAGGCGGCCACTTATCTACATGAAAGGGCTCGGCCAACAACACAGTCATTCTTAGATCTTGAGATAGTTCTCATGGTTGACATTTCTTGGGACAATACAGGTGTTCTTGGGTCCTGTGGGAACACTCATTGTCTTAAGTCTTGATGGTTGTGACCACTCTTCGGGGCCCTGAACCAGAGTTCTGTGAATGCACCTGTCCTTGACAAAGAACAGGGATTGTGAGCATGGAATGGACAGCCCTGGGAAACTGTTCCCTAGTGAACACCTGGTACTGTCCAAGCAATATACTTTACCAGAGGGTGAGATCGTTCCAGGGCAGAAAGAATTATTGTTATGCCAAACTCAGGGCACAACCTGTTTGCTGGGCCTTAGTTAGCTCTTGAAAATAGGGTATCTCCAAAATATTTTGACAGTACATACAGAATCATTCAAGAGAAAGTATGATAGCCCTGACAATGAGTGGGATCAGGAAATACTTCCTTTATGCACCAGATTGAAAGAAGGCCTAAGATTCCTTAAGATGGCACTGAGGAAACAGCATGGGGATTGAGGACAGCATAGACAAAGGCACGGAGGTAGGAGATAGAATACCAAGTTTGGGAAGAAACAAGAAGAGCAGATTGGCTAGAATGTAGGATTGTAAAAGGGAATAACAGGCAAGGAGTCTGGAAAGGTAGTTTGGAACCAAATTATGAAGGGCTTTCAGTACCAAGCTAGGGAGTCTCTGTCTTTCCCTTGAAGCAATAGGGAGCCACTGAAGATTCCTGAGCAAGACAGCAACATGGTCAGATATATGGGGGGGGAGGTAAGGGAATAACCATTTATATGGTGCCTACTATGTGTCTGGCATTGGGCTAAGTGTCTTTTTTTAAACAAATATTCTCTCTTTTGATCCTCACAACAAACTTTGAGGTCAATTCCCATTTTAGAGATGAGGAAACTGAGGCAGCCAGCAATTAAGTGACTTGCCCAGGGTCTCACAGCTAGGAAGTATCTGAGGCTGGATTTGAACTCAGGTCTTCCTGACTCAAGGCCGAATGTTCTATCTACCTCACCACCAACTTGGAGATGATTTTGGCGGCTCCAGTTCTCACAATGTGACCCTAGACAAGATGCTTCCCCCCCCCCCCCCAAGCCAGGGATAAGAATACCCACACGACCTGTCTCAGGGAGTCATTGTGGGGCTGGCACTTAACACTCTGCAGAAATATGGCCTATATTTGCTGACAGGCCATAGAATGAGGGCTGGTAACTCATGAGCTCAGAGCTTGCTTCTGATGCTTAGCGGACAAAGCAGGTTTTTAGGGCTTGTTTCTATGGAAGGCTGGAGGATAAGAAATTGGTATCAGGGGACTTGGGTTCAAATCCCAGCTCTGCCACTTCCTACAAGGCAGTGCTTCCTGTGTGACCATGCACAAGCCTTTCCACCTCTCTGAGCCTCAGTTTCTCCATCTGTAAAGTGAGAAGTTTCGAGAGGATGGCCTCTAGGTCCCTTCCACATTTGGAAAAAGAATGGTTGATTCTGAGGAGATCCCAGGTCCAGGGCCTAGCTCATAGTAGGTGCTTAACAAATGATTGTTGGGGCAGCTAGTGAATAGAGCACTGACCCTGGAGTCAGGAGCATCTGAGTTCAAATCCAGCTTCAGACTCTTAACACCTACTAGCTGTGTGACCCTGGGCAAGTCACTTCACCCTGGTTGCCTCAGTTTCCTCATCTATAAAATGACCTGAAGAAGGAAATGGCAAATTGTCTTTGTCAAGAAAACCCCAAAGGAAGAGTTGGACAGGACTGAACAACAACAATCCTCTTGTGTTTATATGGCATGCTTATCTCCTTGTAGCTTATAATACTTGTGAGATTCCTTGAGGGTAGGGCCAGGTCTTAGCTAGACTTTAGGATCATACGATCATAAATTTAGAGCTAAAAGGGACCTTAGAAGTTGTTTAGTCAGAATGCTCTTTTTGCTTATTTTACAGATGGGGACAGTGAGGCCAGAGACATTAAATTACTTGTCCAAAGTCACACATTTAGGGCAGTAACAGAATTAGAGCCCATGCCCCCAAAATATATATATTTCCTCTGAGGTAAGAATAATACTCTCTATTCAGGGGCACTTAATAGATTCCTATTGCATGAAAATGAAATTAATGATGATCAATTAATACTTTGAAGACATCATCCATAGTGGCCCCTATCTCTTCCAGCTTCAGGACTCCCCTCCCCTGGCAGGAATGGGCCTGATAGGTAAACCAGCATCTATTAAGTACCTACTGTGTACTCCTTCATCACCTTGTTTGTGCTCCACACCAGACACGCAACAATGAAAAGGGGCTAATACGATCATAAAAGCTTAGTCTTAGTAGTAGAAAGGACCTTTGTGGCTATCAAGTCCAATCTCTTCATGCCTTCAAGGAGCTCATAGCCTCGCCCTTCAAGTCCCACTTAAAATCCCACCTTCCCCAATCCCCCTTACATCTAGTGCCTTCCCTTTGTTGATTATTTCCAATTTTTCTATGATTCGTATGTTATTATTTGAAGGTTGTCTCCCTGATTAAGATTCCTGGACAGCAGGGACCACCTTTTGCCTTTCTTTGTATGCCCAGTGCCTAGCACAGTGCCCAGCACATAATAGGAGCTTAATCAATGTTTACTGACTGACTTACAAATAAATAATAGTTAAAGTATAATCTTGGTGCAATGGAAAAGAGAATAGGATTTGGAGTCAGAGTACTTGGATTTAAATCCTGGCTCTGTTCTTTACAGTCTTTGCTACTTTGAGCAGTTAATTTTGCTCTCAGCCCTAGTTTTCTCATCTGTGAAATGGATCCAGTAAGCCCTGGTATCCTTTCCAACTCTAAATCCATGAGCCTGTAAGTATTAAAGGAAAGGGACAAAGTACTCCTAGACACTAGAGGAAGAGGAAGGTATCACCTTTAGCTCTTCCTCTTTCTGTCCAGTCCATTGCACTATTTATGGTTTTTATGGTTGTTATTTTCTTTAAAAAAAAAAGCCACTGTCATTTTTAATATAACTCCTCACATCCAAAAGGACCCTCCCTTGGAACAAATAGATGCATTCAAACAAAAACAATTCTATATATTGGCCATCTCTGGACACATATGCCTCAGCTTGAACCAAAGATCTACCAACTCTTTGATGATGGGGGGAGGAATGCTTCATCTTCATGGGCAGTGATGAGGGATGGACAGCATAGATGGGCTGCTAGCCATTGGAGAGAGGCAACGATATGGTAGATTGATTAACCAACCAGCAAGCATTTATTAAGCACCCACTGTATACCAGACACTGTGGTAGGCTCTGGAAAGTATAAAGACAAAGTGAAACAAAAACCAGTCCTCACCCTCAAGGAGCTTAATTCTATCTGAGGACCCAAGTCTACACATAGAACTATATACGAAATATGTGCAAAGTGGATACAGTAGAGCAATGAAGCAAGAATCAAATCAAAACCTGTGTTTTGGGGATGCCAAACCTTTCTTTTCAATCAGGCAATCATTAGTCAATCAACAAACATTCATTAAGCACTTAAAGATCCAGAGACAAAAGTGAAGTAATGCCTGCCTTTGAGGAGCTTACAATCTAATTGGGGAGATGCCACATACATAAATTTGTTGTTTGGTCATTTTTCACTCATCTCCAATTCTCTGTGATGCCATTTAGGGTTTTCTTGGCAGAGATACTGGAGGATTTTCCATTTCCTTCTTGAGCTAATTTAACAGATGAGGAAACTGAGGCAAACAGGGTGAAGTGACTTGTGTAGGGTCACACAGCTAGGAAGTGTCTGAAGCTGGATTTGAACTTAGAAAGATGAGTCTTCCTGACTCCAGGCCTGATGCTCTATCCACTATGGCGCCACCTAGCTGCCCCCATGTACATAACTAGAAACATATAAAATACATCAGGGGGAGATGGAAGACTCTGATCTTCATTAAAGGCTCCAAGGACTCTGTATATTTCTTTCTCAGGTTAATGTCCAAGGCAAGACCAATTAATGGTTTCCTCGCCAGATGTGCCCAGTAATGCTCTCACTGGTGGACTGTCTGCTGAGAAGGATGCAAAAGTCACCAACATCTGGGAAGGGTGCCTTGGGACAAGTTGAGTAGCCAGTACATTATAGAGGGAAGGACTCTGGATAGGGAATCAGAAGTTCAAGTCCCCACTCAGTTCCCTAGGACCTGTGACATTGGGCAGGTCACTCCTCCTTTCCAGGTCTCTGTTTCCTTATCTGTAAATCAAGAAGGAGCTGCTCTAAATGGCCTCTAGGGGCCCTTTCAGGTCTAAATCTATGACCGTATGAGACATGGCCCTTTCAGAAGAGAAGGAATGGGCAAGAGGAAGAGGAGTCTAGGAAAGAGAGGATTGCCAAAGAGGGAGGTGAAAAGTTGCTGTGAGCCTCACCACAGTGTCATCAGGCATCATGCTGGGCCCTGGGAGCAATACAGAGAATTATAAGAGATGATGCTTGCCTTCAGGGAGCTTACGGTCTCATTTGAAGATGAGGACCCTCAAGAGAAATATCAGCCAATGCATGATAAATTATTGACTTCTGGTCCAGCAGTCTATGCACTGTTCCAGAACACTGGCCTCTTTTCTGTCCTACAAACCAGATACTGGAGGCAACTAGGTGGTGCAATAGATAGAGCACTGGCCCTGGAGTCAGCAGGACCTGTTCAAAATCAGGTTTTTTGATTGTTCAAATCCAGCCTCAGATACTTACTAGCTGCGGGACCCTGAGCAAGTCACTTAACCCTAACTGCTTCCGAAACAGATACCCTATCTCTTGATTCCAGACATTTTCTCTGGCTGTCTGCTAAGCCTGGACTCTTCTCCCTCTTCATTTCTACCTGTGACGTATCCCTGGCTTCCTTTAAAGATGACTTTTCATCTAAAATCCCATCTTTTACAGGAAATCTTGCCCAACTCCTTTTTAATTCTAGTGCCTTTCCTCTCTTAATCACTTCCTATATATCCTATACGTAGCTTGCTTTGTGTCTATTTGCTTACCTCTCTGTCTTCCTAATCAGATTGTAAGCCCCTTGTGTTCAAGGACTGCCTTTTGTCTTTGTTTGTTTCTCTAGCGCGTAGCACAAAGCCTGATACATAGTAGGTGTTCCTTGATGGGCTATAGACTATTTAGACTGTTTGAATAGACCACAGACTATTTAAAGATTGTTTACTGATGAACTGTAGACGATTCCACGAAGCCTCCCTTGATAAGTTGAACTTACTTATTATGTATCTTATGTATGCTTACTCAGGCACATGTCATTTCCCTTATTAGAATGTAAACTCTAGGAAAGAAGGGAGTTTGGTTTTAATCCCCAGTGCTTAGCACACAGCTTGGCACACAGTAGGTACTTAAAAATAATTGATGATCAAGTGATGATCAATGGATGTAAGGTAATTTGTAAACCAGAAAGTGTGATATAAATATTAACTGTCATTATTATTAAGCTCCATGACTTAGAGATGGAGGGGAAGAGGGAGGGAAGGAGCATTTTTATAGGACTGGCTATGTTTGAGGCGTTGTGCTAAGAGTTTTACAAATAGGATCTCATTTGATTTAGAGCTAGAAGGGAAGTTAGAAGTCATCTTTATTTTACAGATAAGGAAACTGAGGTCCCACCAGGTTTAGTCATTTGTCCAAGATCACAGGTAGAAGAAAGTGGGAAAGCCAGGATTTGATCCCAGGTCATCTGACTCCATAGTCTTTCCTGTGGAATTATTGAATGAAGCCACTGGATTCTTGCCTCCATGGCCTGGGAGGCAAGCCTTTGTGAGATCTCATAGAGGCAGAACAGACTTAGCACCCCAGCTGATCTGTTAATGGAACTGACCCAACCAGTTCAGGACAACTGTCTCTCAAACCATAAAAGGGTTTGTTCACACATACATGCGTGTGCGCACACACACACACACACACACACACACACACACACATGCACACACACACCTTCCAGACATTGCTCAGCTTAAACCCATCCGGCAGGGCTTAGACAACTCAATGAACTCTCACCCCTTAGAAAGACTGATGGACTGTCAGTGATGTGATGGAAAGACTGTTGGCCTTGTAATTGGCAACAGTTAGGATTCCAATCTCTCCTCTGACACATATGATCTGGGTGACTAGGGGTAAATCTTCTAACCTCTCTGACTCATGGTTTCCTTCTCTGTAAAAGGGGGAGTAAGTACCTATTGCACCTGCCTCCCTGGGTCATTGTGAAAGAGCCTGGAAAACCTTTTAGCTCCCAGGACAGCATCATGCCTGACTGCCCCTCCTCCATCCTCACTTCTTCTGCTTGATTTTTTGACCCCAAATGGAAGATTTTATATTTATCCTGACTGAATTTCATCTTATTAGCCTTAGCCCAAAGTCTTATTGACCTTAGTAGAGGGCACCATAGTGTACAGACTGCTGGGCTTAGAGTCAGGAAGACTCAGCTTCTTGAGTCCAAATCTGACCTCAGACACTTACCAGCTGTGTGATCCTGTGCAAGTGACTTCACCCTGTTTGCCTCAGTTTCCCTATCTGTAAAATGAACTGGAGAAGGAAATGGCAAACCACTTCAGTGTCTTTGTCAAGAAAACCCTAAATGAAGTCACGAAGAGTTGGACATGACTGCAGACAACATAATGACAACTTAATCTCTCAGATATTAATATCACTAATTCACTGAGATCCTTCCATTTGATCTCTCCAGATCTTCTTTTCTGACTTCTCCAACTCAGTATTCTTTTTTTAAAATTTTCATCCTTGTTGGCTTCTGGGCTTGGGCCAGAGCTATGCTGAGCTGATCATTAAATTTTCCGTGTGAACATTTATACCTCAGAAATTGGCAAACACCACAAATCAGGACTTGTTCTATTGTTTTGTGGATTGTCTAAACTTAAGAAAGTGATGGAATAATTCAAATTCAAATTTAAAGTGTGTCAGGGTTACATCCCCTCTCTCAACCCCTCCTCCCAAAAAAGCTGGTTGTTAAACATGCACCACTGGCTTAATTTAATTCTACTGGCACCGCCTCCATCCCACCCCCCCCTTCACCCAACTTTCATAGATCTAGATCAGCATTCTTACTTGGACCCATTTTGAAGTCTGGTGAAGCCTAGGGACCTCTTCTCAGAAGAATATTTTTAAATATATAAAATAAAATACAGACTATGACAAAGGAAACCAATTTTATTGAAATACAGTGGTCAGGGATAGCTAGGTAGTGCATTGGATAGAGCACTAGCCCTAGAGTCCGGTTCAGGAGGACCCAAGTTCAAATCTAGCCTCAGACACTTACTAGCTGTATGACCCTAGGCAAGTCATTTAACCCCAATTGCAAGAAAGAGAGAAAGAAAGAAATAAAGAAGGAAGGAAGGAAAGAAAGAAGGAAAGAAAGAAAGGAAGAAAGAAAGAAAGAAGGGAGGGAGGAAGGAAGGAAGGAAGGAAGGAAGGGAGTGAGGAAGGAAGGAAGGAAGGAAGGAAGGAAGGAAGGAAGGAAGCAGTGGTCAAAATTTTGGGGAAAAAACACAAGTCTCTGATAGATCTTAATTAGATGGATTTAATGAGATTAATTAACTTTCTGATGGAGTTAAACTGGATGGGAGCTCAGAGGTTCCCCAAAACTGACTGAGCTGCGGTCCGGTAGAAAGTGAGCCGTCAGGGTGTTTGCTGACTAGCTAGAGAGAGCTCGAGGAGGAAACTGGGTGTGATTTCCCTCAGAGGCCCGTGGCTTCCTGGGCCATAGAAGGTTCAGTGAGGAGCTCCTAGAACATACCCATGGGCAGCAGCATTCAGCTTTGGAGCACGAGTTTGGTCCTTGGCTGTCTGGTATTGCACAATCAAAGCATTACACACTGTCCCACCTATCCAGCTGGACGGCTTTTCAGGAGCCCAGGGAGATGGGGCAGTGCCAAAGAAGAGATCAGATGTTTATAAGACCAACAAAAGCATCCACTTATTAGGAGGTGTCCTGGGACCAGCATGGGACGGGGAGTCAGGAGACCCATGCTCTCCATCCAGGTCTACTATTAACTGGCTATGTGACCCTGGTCAAATCATTCCACATCGCAGGGCTTCATCTGCCAAATAAGAGGATTGAATAAGAAATACTCAGGGGCTGGCTGGGAATAGAGAATTGTGCTCAGCCCTAGGGGCAATATGATGTTTACATAAGACACAGGCCTTGCTCTCATAGACTCACAGTCTAGAAAGTAAGGTAAGTTGCCAGCACACATAACAGTGATTTAAAAAAAAAAAAAAGAGAATTAGAGAATCTTAGCATCATAGACTTGGAGCTGGAAGGAACTGGAGACGCCACTGAATCCAGCCTCTTCCTCCTTTTTTAGATGAGTAAACTGAAGCAGGCAGAGACTAAGTGACTTGCCCAGGGTCACACAGCTAAAAAGCATCTGAGAGGATTTGAATTCAGGTCTTCCCAACTCTAGCCACAACACTTTGTTCACTGTGGTGCCTCCTAGAGGCTTCTCCTCTTACTTCCAGGAAGCTCCAACAACTTCTAACTTTGTTGATGTGGAAAGACTAGAATGCTAGCGTTTGAATCAAGCTAGGGTACGAGTCCTAGCTCTGACATTTCTCAGAGTCCTAGAATCTCAGACTTGGTTGAGTCTGAGTCTCAGATGCCATCTTGTCCAACACAGACCCGAACAAGAGTCCCTTCTAAAGAGGGTCCTCAGCAAGGGGTTCTCCTACTTTCCTCAAAGACTTCTATCATTCAGTAGAAGTTCTTTGAGAGCTGCTGTGAATGAAGAATTCATGCACTTGTTGCCAATCTGGTGGCAAAACGAACTGTGTTATGTTGGTCTTCTGGTGCTGGATATGTGAATTCAAATCCCACCTTGATTATTAAAGCAATCACTCTCCCCTCTGGGTCTTAGTTTCATCATTTGTGAAGTGTGTGGGTGAGAATCGATGGCTTCTCAGGTCCCTTCCAGTTTATGAACTCATCTATGCCTCAGTCTCCTTATCTGTGGGTTGGACTCCATGGCCTTTAAATATATGAGCCCAATATTTTTTCCTTGACACCTTTCCACATGGTAGGAGCTGACAGAGTTTGCCCTTTGCTGGTGTAGTCTTTGGGAGGCCATCATCACTGCCACTTCTAAACATGAAGGTGCTCCTCGTCATCACCTAACATCAGACCAGGGCCTTAGAGAATTAGCTCAAAAGGTGCTAGATGGGATGAGAGGGGAAAGGTGATTTCCAGCCAAGGAGATCAGGGAAGCCTTTTTGGAGGAAGTGGCGACTGAGGTGGACTTTAAAGCGTGGGAAGGAGTTCGTCCATGGAACACAGATGGGGAAAGATCTTTAGTATCTTTTCCATCTCAAAATATCAGCCTGAAAAATCCTAGTACTCTGCTGCTTTTCAAGGCTATCTTGTGAGTGGGTAATGGAGAAATGATCAGTCACAGACCTAGAGCTGGAAGGGGTCCCAGAGGCCATGGAGTCCAACCCAATCATCTTACAGATGTAGAAATGGAGGCCCCACATGGCAAAGTGAGTTGCCCCAAAACACACAAGGAACAATCACCCAAGGGAGGACCCTTACTCAAGACCAATGAATCTAGAATCACTGCTCTTTTCAGTGGACCAGTTCTGGCATCTAGGCTGTATGATGCTCCATGGAAAAATCCATGTTAGGACTACCAGGGTCCATGAAGAGTCTCAGGGAAAGATCAGAGGGAACTCCTCATTAGTCTAGAAGATAGAATTCTGCTCAATCCATCCCTGGGGGAATAAACTACCCATGTAAGGCTGCCAAGGAATCAGGTGCCTCCTGGGTGGGACATGTGTGCCATGTGTGACAGACTCGATCATTTCAGAGAAGTCACAAGACTCACCATCCTCGCTCCATGCTTCATAGTCACATACCTGGTTTCCCTCCTGGCTGAGGAGTTACTGAGCTCCTTGTCTCGAATCTTCCCCATTGTCTTTCTTGCTTCTTATCTTTGCTGATCTTCCCAACCCACTTATCTCTTATGGCTCCAAGACCTAGCTGAAAATCACCTCATCTTGTCTAATCCTGCCTCCCCTCCCATTTGACCAGTGAGGAAATTGCAAGTGGTTAAGTGACCCAGGTTTGCAGACTACAGAATCGCACTTCTTTTCACTCTCCTCCACTGCCCCCCTAACCATTCTCTCTTCTCTCTTCTTTGGTTGGTTGTCCTCCCATGTCTTCCTGTTCTTACCCTCCCACCTGAGAACTGGGGGCATCCTCCAAGGCTCTGTCCTTGGTCCTTGGTCCTTTTCCATCTGCTTCCTTCAGGCAGTACCTGCCTCACCTGGTTGCCACTATTACTTGTGTGGGGATGGCTCTCTAACTGACAGGTCCCTCCTTGACCTCTCATCTCTTCCCTATGGACAAGGAGGACAAATCTCATCTTCCTTCTGGAGTAATAACCCTTCAGATACTTGAATACAGCTACTGTGGCCCCCAAATCTCCCCTTCCCTCCAACTCAATTTGAATCAACTCAACAAGTGATGGATAGAGCTCTGGTCCTGGAGTCAGGAAAATGTGAATTCAAATTCTGCCTTAAACGTTGATTAGATGTGGGACTCTGGGCAAGTCATTTGATCATACCCAGATTAAGTTTCTTCATCTGTAAAATGGGGATAATAATAGCATCTTCTTCACAGAGTTGTTGTGAAGAAAAATGAGATAAGCTGTGTAAAGCCCTTTACAAACATTAAAGAGAAACATAAATCTTAGCTGTTGCTACCACGATCATTGCGGTTAAGCATTTATTTAAGCATCCCCTTGAGACTGGGATGCAAAAACAAAAATGGAAACAGTCCTTGCCCTCACTAGGTTTACATTCTACTCAAGTAAATATCCAGGGTAAACATCAACCATTTCTTCTTCTCATCAGTCTTCAAGAGAGGTGGGGCTCGTAGGTCAATATTCTCATCTACAAAATGGGTAGAATCACAAAACTGTCTCATGGGGTTGTTGTGAGATTTAAATGAAACAACAGATGGAAAGTGATGTGCTTGGGCATGAAATAAATGTCAGCTTTTATCTTTCTTTCTCTGAAGTGTTTCTAAGATTTGTGTCTTTTATTTGTGGATGTTCCGAGCACTCACCTAACCATACCCAAATTAGCACAACTTCTCCTCTGGTTTCTTGGCGGCTAATTTCTTCCCACTCCATCCATCTTGTAATTGTTTAATGCTCCTTTAATCCCGGCATACCCCTGCCCAAATGTCTGCCTGTGCCCTGAAGAAGAAATTTTAAAATGCACATCCTCCCTTCTTTGCAGAAGTGGGGGGGCTATGGTTGTAGAACAGGGGTGGGGAACCTGTGGCCTTTTGACTGAATCCAAACTTCACGGAACAAATACCCTTAACAAAAGGATTTGGTCTGTAAAACCTGGACTCAGGCTGCACTTGAGGACCTAAAAGGCCACATGTGGTCTTCAGGTTGCAGGTCCCCACCCCTGGTGTAGAATATTGCACATACTGTCAAACTCAATTGCTTTTGGTTCTTGAGTTTTGCTAAACAGTCCCTTTGCTAAAGAGTCTCTCTCTCTCTCTCTCTCTCTCTCTCTCTCTCTCTCTCTCTCTCTCTTTCTCTCTCCCTCCCTCTTTCTCTCTCCCTCTCTCTCTCTTTCTCTCTTTCCTTCTCTCTCCCTCTCTCTCTTTGTCTCTCCCCCCTCTCTCTCCTTTCCCCCTTCTCCTCCCTCCTTACTCTTTTCTCTCTCTCTCTCTTTCTCTTTCATCTCTCTTTTCCTCTTCTCTCGTTCTTTCTCTCTCTACCTTTCTTTTTCTCTCTTATTATTTGTTTCAAGGAATGGCTCCCTAGGTAGAGATGTGTTCTCCAAGTCAGTGTGGTGGTGTAATGCAAAGAGTATTGGCCTTAGAAATGGCAGACGAGGGTTTGTATCCCAGAGAGGAAGTTTACTCACTGATGAATATTCATGTGAGCAAATCATAGGGTCAGCAGACTCAGCATTAGAAGGGTCCTTAGAAACCATCTAGCCCAGGGGTTCTTAACCTGGAGGTCCGTGAACTTGCATTTTAAGATACTTACCTAACCATTCCATTCTCCTTGATCTCCTTTATGATCCTCTGCATTGTATTTTATGCACTTAAAAACATTCTTCTAAGGGTCCCTCTGCTTCACCAGGCCTCCAGGAATAGTGGGCATCCCCGGACACAAAGGGATCCAGGACACAAAAAGTTGGGGTCCAAGTCCTTCATTTTACCAAAGGGGAAACTGAGGCTCAGAGAGAAGTGACTTACCTAAGATCATACAGGTAATAAGTGACAGAGCTGGGATTATGAAGCCAGGCCTTCTGACTCTAAACTCCTCCTCAGACCCACTTGGGAAGTCTTTCAAGCTTGGCAGCATCTGTGCTTATACTCCATCAGGAACCTAGGGTCACGATGCTGTGATGAAACATGAAAAGGCCTCAATGGAAGAACAATAAATCATGCGCATAATAAGTGGCAGTCGTGTCTGCCATCTGCAGCATTTCCTATTTCTCAAAGCATTTCTGAGCATCTGCCTGATTTCATTAGTTGATGGAATTCACTTACCATCAGAAACTTTACCAGGTCCACGCCCTCCAAAATCCAGCTCATAAATTCACCTCCTTGGGGCAGCCTTTGAAAAGCTGCCCAGGATTAGAGAAAGAGCCCTGGATTTCTAGTTTGTGAACTGGGGCTCAAGCTCTGACACTAACATCTGCTCGTGGTAGGACTGGGGCAGATCACCTTAACCTCCGTGACTCTCAGTTTCCTGATCTGTAACATGCAGATAATAATACCTTCCTCACCTGTTTCACAGGATGGATTTAATGAGACAATGGATTAGAAACCCCTTTGAAAGCTGTGAGGTTTTGTACAAATGTGGAATGTTGGTAACCCAGGGGACTTTGCTTATTGTGGCTTTCTTCTTGATTGAATTCAATGAACATCTACTCACTTATTAAGCACAGTAGGTGCAGAGTGCTGTGTTGGTCAAAGAGAGTTTCAGAGTTTAGATAAGAAAGTGCCTGCTCTCATGGGGCTCGCTATCCAGTGCGGCTGAGGGTAGGGCAACAATTCCTAAGCATACAAATAACTGATATCCACAACATTACATCACCAGTGCATTAGGCTAGGGGTGAAGTGTGGGCTTGGGATTTCCTTAGTAGAGGGAATGCCCACATGAGGAAACACCCCCTACCAATGGGAGTCAGCATTCTCTCTACAATTTATAATCCTAGAGAACTGGGGCGGCTAGGTGGCACAGTGATTAGAGAATCATCAGCCCTGGAGTCAGGAAGACCTGAGTTCAAATTCTGCCTCAGACACTCAAAAGACTAGCTATGTGACCTTGGACAAGTCACTTAACCCCAATTGCCTTGCCTTCCCTCCCTCCCCCCAAAAAATCCTAGAGAATTTCTGGGGGATGGGGGGAGGGGAAGGGCTAATACTGAGGGTTAGGTGATATTCTTGCAGGGGGGGGGGTCATATCAACACTATATATCAGACATAGGAATTGAACTCAGATCTTTTCAGCTCTCTATTCATTATGACAACAACATAGAATCTCCAGTCCATAAGAGAGGATCAGCAACAAGAAGAAAAAAAATGATCCATGGAGGTCCATGGGAGAAGGTCATATTTGCTTGGGTTCTATGGCAGAGGCAGGTGCAGCTAGGTGGCGCAATGGATAGAGCCCTAGGCCTGGAGTCAGGAAGACCTGAGTTCAAATTTGACCTAAGAATCCTGTTTGCCTCAGTTTCCTCATCTATAAAATGAGCTGGAGAAGGAAATGGCAAGCCACTCCAGTATATCTGCCAAGAAGACCCCAAATGGGGTCGCAGAGAGTCAAATACAACTGAAAAAAGACTAAACAACAACAATACGGAGGAAGTGACACTTGACTCTTAAAATGTTAGAACAGGAAGAATCCTTAAAGACCAATGAGTACAACCCCCTTATTTTACAACGGAGGCTTAGGAAGGGACAATGACTTGCCGAAGAGCACACTCACATAAAGTGAAAGGCAAAGCTGGGCTGCAGGCTAATTTTTTTTCAAGATCTTTTTTTTTATCTTTGTCTTCCTAGTACTTAACACAATGGTTGTCACTAGTATGAAATTAATAAATGCTTACTGAATTGAACAATTTAGTTGCAGGTAGATAGGAAGGGATCAATTAATAGATTGATGACACATTAAACAGAGTCCAGATTCAGAACTTTACTCAACATCAATTCGTGCTACCAAGAGAAAGTGTACATACGAGCTAATTTCTTTTGACTGAGCTCACTGTTCCTCTTACCCCACTGCCTCTCGGCTGTAAGAGCTGGGAAGGAATGAGCAGACAAGGGGAGTCATTATCACTGGTCAGATTTTTGGTTTTGGTTTTGTTTTGTTTTTTTTTACCTGGCTTTTTAACTATATTAATCCATATGGATTATAGCTTTCTTTGTGTCATGGATTTCCTGGGCAGAAATGATGAGCTGGTCACATAGCTAGAATGAGGAAAACCCTCTAGACAGAACCTGTTTTCTCTGAATATCTATATAATGCCAAAGAAATGAGAGGAAGACCCCTTCTGGTGGATTCTGGGAGTACATGGACAAGCTCAGGATGGACATGTGTGCATGGGCTATTCTTTGCACCACTGGTGGGAGTACCCATGTCAATGAGGTAGATCATAGAGCCATCAGAATACTGGGGCACTGGAGTGGATGTGTTATTTTCTTTTTTTCTTTTTTTGGAGGGGGGAAGGCAAGACAATTGGGGTTAAGTGACTTGCCCTGGGGTCACACAGCTAGTAAGTGTCAAGTGTCTGAGAGTGGATTTGAACTCAGATCCTCCTAACTCCAGGGCTGGTGCTGTATTCATTACACCACCTAGCTTCCCGGTATTATTTTCTAAGAAGTATCTTTTTATTATTTTTCTACATGGATTGTAAGCTCCCTGGGGCCAGGGGATGGAGCTACCATTTGTACTGATCTTTACCCAAGATGCTCAGTCTTCGGTCTCTGTGCTTTTGTTCCTCATACCTAGAATGCTTTCTTTCCTCATTTCCACCTCTTGGAATATCTAGTTCCCTTCCAAGTAATTTCCAAACCATACCATCTGTACTCTAACTAGCCTCTTCCTCTTTCACCAGAACTTGGACTCTGCCTCTGGGTCATCTCATTGGTGATCTTATCTTGCCCAGAAGTAAGAGTTCTTGTCACATAATAATATTAATAGTAACTAATATTTATAAAGCACTTACTATTGTAGTGCCAATGCAATATTTACAGTACCCACAATCATGATAAAGACCATGATCATAAATATTGCATGACATTTAATTGCAAAACATAACAGATTCTCCAGGTAGAGGACAGAACTGAAACATTTATTTAGACACCAGAAAACCCAATCCCAAAACCAGTAAGCTGATTCCATCATAGTACCAAAGATATTAAGAAGCCATAATAACACTGAGAGCCACAGCATCCTTTAGTCTTCCCACAAACCAATATTAGATCAATAGCTACTCACAAACCTCTCTATCTCCTTGCTTGAGCACCTCTCTCTCCTACCATCTCCCTGGCTCTGGCTCCCAGCTTCCTGTGGGCTCTGCTTCCCTTCAGCAAACTCCCCCTGCCACAGGCTCCATGTGACTACATTCAGCCTATTAGGGGGCAGAATTTACTTTTAAAGCAGGGGAGGTCTCCTAATTCCCCCCTAGGTCTATTAAGGGGCAGGGAAGATCTTCAAATTCCCATTTCTATCACAACTATGTACTAGACACTGTGCTTTACAATCATTTTCTCATCTTATCCTCACAACAACCCTGGGAGGTAGGGGATATTATTATCTCACTTTTACAATTGAGGAAACTGAGGCAAGCAGTGGCCAAAGGATTTGCCCTGGGTCACACAACTCATAGTTAGTAAGTGTCTGAGGCTGGATTTGAACTCAAGTCTTCCTGGTCCAGTCCCAGAGCTCTATCTACTGCATCTTCTCCTTGCCTTCCCAGATACTTCAAACCATGCTGCTAGACTCTGGTTTCCCTCCTTCTTTCCAGTTCCCCTTTTTGTCTAGTCTTCCTCCATTAGAATGTAAACTCCTTGAGGACAGGTACTGTCTTGTTTACTTGTGATTGCATCACTAGTTCTTAGTACAATACCGGGCACATAATGAGTGCTTATCAAATACTCCTCCCTCCCCCCCTTTCTTCATAGCTAGCATGGTAGATAGTCAAATGTAAACCAGATGATTTACTTACATTTATGCCCAAATGATGTTGCTACCAGGTGGGGGTGGGGAAGCTCGGCACAGCGACATTCATTAGTCCTTTGATGTCATGTGTCTCTTCTCCCCCCTTCCCCACCCCCTGATCCAGATGTGCCCCTGCTGGATGCAAGTTCTTCGAAATCTGTGCCACACCAGGAGTGGTTGTTGACCTCAACTGCTATCCTATCAAGAGGTCACCTTCAGGAACATCCAAATGTCTCCTGGAGCCTGGGGTGGAGATGACAGTGAGGATGAAAGCCCCAAGCACCCTTCTCAATGATCAAAAGGTGAGTGTGATAGTGGAAGAGAGAAACGGAGAATTAGGGGTGGTCTGCCTTTTTTGGCTTGCATTTGTATTCCTAGAGTTTAGCACAGTGTCTGGCACATAATGAGCACTTAATAAAAGCTTGTGGACTTAAAAAGACCTGGGAGATTTACTCTAGCGCAAGTTCAATGTGATGTCAGTAAAAGAAAAGCACATATGACCTTGGGCTATGGTAAAAGGCACAGTGTCCAAGACTATTGGTCCTGCTTTATTTGGTTCTTGTCAGGTCACATCTGGCATTATGTTCAGTTCTGAGTGCTTCCATTTAGTAATCACAGAACAAGCTGGAGAGTGTCCAAAGAAGAGCAAACAGAATAGTGAAAGACCTTTAGATTCTTCCATATGGCAACTGATTCAAGGATATGGGGATATCTAGGTTAGAGGAGAGAAGACTTGGGACAGGAGATGAGGTAGCCATCTTCAGATATTGGGAGGAATATCATGTAGAAGAAAGATTACACTTGATTTCTTTGGTCCCAGAGTATAGAATAATAGCAATTAATGATATTAGTAATAGCTACAATTTACATGATACTTTAAAGTGCACAAAGAGCTTTACAAATATCTAATTTTATCATTTATTAATTATAGTAGCTAGGCTTCCCTCTGCTGATTATCTATCCTGCATATAGCTTGCTTTGGATTAGGCTTAGGGTTTTCCTCACTTCTCAGGTCCAGTGCTCTATTCACTACCACTCCCTCAGTAGCTAATGCTTTTGGGTTTTGTGAACATTAGACTACCATGTTGTTGGTTGGCCTCTCTCCTCCTTCTGAGGACAGATAATATGCCATTAGCTGAAATTACAAGTGCCTTTCTGCATCATTCTGCAGGTCAAGATCTCCTATTTTGGACCCAAATCAATTTCTGCCCAGGCCTTGCTCTACCTCACTGGTGTCCGTAAGTAATATTTCCAGATCTATTGGGGTGGTGCTCAGAAGGTCTCTCCCCTTCAAACTCATCACCTGGTTTGAGTTAATGCAGTTAGAGAGATGCATATATGGGGCAATGGAGGGAGGCACTGAACGATTATTAGAAAAATGGCCATTTTGTAGGGCCTAATGCTTGCTCCTCTGCTGACATCCTCTCTGAATACCTTTCTGGGATGTTGACACAACCCCATTTTCTAGAAGGCTGTATTTAGAGAGTCAGTGTTGACTGGAGAATTGGACTCAGTCTGAATAGGACATTTTGGGAAGTCCATTGATACACTGGGGAGTGTCCACAGGAGGGCAACCAGAATGGGGAAGGGCCTAGAATCTGTGTCAAGGGAAGATCAACTTAAGGATCTGAAGTTGTTATGCTTGGAGAAGACACGAGTTGGGCAGGGGAGACATGAGAGCCATCTTCAAGTATCTCTTAGGGCTCTCTCAGGGAAGAGGGACCAGATTGTGTTTTAGTTAATCTGAGAGGACAGAGATAGAAACATGAGTCAAAGTCACAAATACCAACCCTGGGCTTGAAAAAAAAATTCTAATAAATTAGAGCCACCCCAAAGTGGAATGGGCTGCCTCTGGAGAGGTTAGTTCCCCTCCACTGGGGGGGAAGTGTCTTCAAGCAGAAGCCAGAGGACCATTTCATTGGGATGTTGAGGTGGGGATGGGATTATCCATTCAGACAATGCACTGGACCAGGTGGTCTCTGAGACCATACGATGACAGATCTAGAGCTAGAAGGAACAAGGAACCTCCTCCAACCCCCCAACATCACATAATCATGTAGCACAGTGGGTACTTGGAAGTCAGGAAGATCTATGTTTGAATTCTGCCTCAGACACACATACCAGCTGTATGACCCTGAGACAAGTCACTTTATCTCTACCTGCCTCAGTTTCCTCATCTGTAAAATGTAATAATAGTGCCTACTCCACAGGGTTGTTATGAGGATCAAATGGTACAGGGCTTTGCAAATCTTAAATCACCATATAAATGCTACCTATTATTATTAAGTGTGGGAGGTAGGATTTGAACCCAGGGCTGTCTGGTGCTCTTTTCACTCCTCCACACTTCCTCTCCACCTCTGCCATTCTCTGATTGTATGAGGTCTTCCTAAACTGCAAGGAACTGTTTGCCATTTGGCTTGCCTAAATTTGGAGAGGCTGATTACCAGGTGGGCTGTAGCAATTTCAATTTTTCAGACGCAACAATTGTGCCATCTACTAAAACATAGAAAGACTGTTATTTTTCTTGGTGCAGAGAGTACCTGAACCCATGAAATTACAAATCCCTGAAGTAAGGAAGGATAAAGATTATCAGAGAGAATATAATTAGGCAGCATGGTGTAGTGGGAAGAATGATGAATTTGGAGTCACAGGACCTGTCAAATCCTAATTCTGCCACTTGCTTAAAGTCTAGAATACTCTCCTTTCCTTAATGAGTTTAGTGCCTGTCTGATTGCTTTCCTTCTCATCCCCTGCCCTCATACTACAGGACTTCAATATACATATTAATGACCTCACAAATACCCTAACTTCACAATTCCCCAAACTATTTACTATTCCCTCCAGCTCCGTCACATACCCATATCATTGATCTTGCCTAATTCTACACTTACAGTTCCCCACCTCTGCAAAAGGTGGGAGACAGGCTTACTGAAGTCAGAGTAGATCGCTAAATGGAGCAGGATGCTAAAGCATTTTCTTTTGCCTGACTGTAGACACTACATACATTGTTCTCCTGGTTCTGCTTACTTTATTCTGTATCAGTTTTTGCAAGTTTTCCCAAGTTTCTCTGAATTCTTCATATTCATCATCTCTTACAATGCAACAATATTCTATTACATTTATATCTTGCTATATAACAATTTTTGTAGATAAATAGATAAAACAATTTATATAGCAAAAAAAAAAGAAATTTATCTGGATGGACAAATGGTAAAAAATCTCAAGGGAAATTCTTCTTTTTAAAAGTGGGCAGGAAGGGGGCTTAGCAGTAGCAAGTCTCAAACTAATCTAAAAAGGAGTAATCATCAACAATGATTTAATATTGGTTAAAAAATAAAATGGAATAGGTTAGGTATACAATATACCTTTGTTTGCTACAAATAAATCAAGGAGCCTAGTGTTCCATAAAAACAAAACGCCATCTACTGGAGTAAAGACTCTTTATTTAATAAATACTACTGCTAAAAAGGGAAAATAGGTTGCAATTAAGTTTGCACCAAGATCTCATACCATATAACAAGATTATCTCAAATATAATAAATAGCTGATTTGGTTTTCTCAGCAGTTCTCGTCAAATGGAAAAACCCTAATCTAGTGGCTGATGTCTTCAGATTTTATGAATGCCATCACATTTGATTGCCCAGCTTGTATCTTGTCTATGTTATGGTTACTGCTTTTACTAGCAGCTTCTTAAAACTGGACTAAAACTAAATTTTATTTTAAATTTAAATAAACATTTAAAAATTTTGATGCACTTTATTTCTAAATTGCCTATATTACTTCCAACTTTCTTCTCCATCTCCCTCTTCCAAAAAGCCATCCTTTATAATAAAAAATTTTTAAATAGAAGAAGAGAAAAAAATCAGCCAACTCAGTCAACACATCAAAAAAAAATCTAACATTACGGGCAATGTCCCCTACCCGTGAACCTCTACCTCTGCAAAACAACTTAGGGAGGTGTTTCCCCCCCGTATCTTTTCTTGGAGACTAAGCTTGTTCTTTATAATTTCTAAACATTCAGTTTTTATCATTTTAGAGGGGATAATGTTTCCACTTACATTGCTGCAATCATACTGTTTTCCTGGCTCTGCTTACTTCTCTCTGCATCAGTTCATATAAGTCTTCCCATGCTTCTCTGTATTCCTTATTTTTGCCCCTTCTTACAGCACAGTGGTATTCCATTACATTCATACCTCAATTTGCTTAGCTATTCTTTAATCAATGGGCACTTACTTTGTTTCCAGTTCTTCGCTGTGACAGGAAGGGCTGCTATAAATATTTGAGGGTGTATATGGACCCCTTATTTTTTCTAGTGACCACTTTGGGCTATATACCTAGCCATAGAATCTCTGTCTGGGTCAAAGCATATGGGCCCTTTAGTCTCTATTTCATTAGCAACTTCTTCTGTTGGTTCCCGTTTCAGAAATCTCCCTGGATGTCGACACTTATCGAAATGGCAGAGTAAAGCCTACTGACCACAAGATTGACAAGGTAAACATGAGGGGGTTTTCCTCATCCAGGGAACTGGAAGAGGATGAGGCTGTTGACTTACTGTTCCCAGTCTGTTCTAGATGTCCCAGGGTGATGGGTGTCACCTGGTGGTGGGAAAGTGTGGGGAGCAGCAGCTCAGATTTGTAGCAGTCTTGAACAAGGCAGGTTTGCCATAGACCACCAGCTCTACAGAGTAGGTCCCATGGAGTGTCACATGTTAAAAGCCTTAGATTGGTCTTCTAGGTGAGGCCAGAAAGAAGTCTTAGAAACAGGAAATAAGGTTTGATTAGGGACAAGATTGGATGGTCCAGGGCTCTGTCACTCCTCCCAAACCCTCAAACACACACACACACACACACACACACACACACACACACACACACACACACACACACACACACACAGATCACATTACTCAAACCAAAGTCAAAAGAGCTCTAGACCAAGAGTCAAATTCAGTTGCCATTTGGATTGTTCAACTCACTGTGTGACTTTTAGCACATGTCCCTTAACGTTCTTGAGTTGATTTCTTTCTGGGCGAAGTGGGAATTCAACATTTATCAAGCAAACAGCTACATAACAAGAATGAGAGGCAGCAGGATATAGTAAGGAAGAGCTGCCCTTGGAGTCAGGAGGACATGATGCCCACTAGCTCTGAGGCACACTGGCTGTGGGACTCTAGCCAAGTCACTTACTTCTCAGTGCCCCAAGGAATGTTCTAAACTTAAGTTGGAGAAAAGGTGCTGATCTGTATTGGTGGATGGAGTCTTCTCATGAGGGATCTCTTTATACCAATGAAATCACAAACCTGGACCAGTCCTGCTCCCCCCTCCAATCTTGTGAGGTAGGTGGGAGCCTATGTCAAATATGTCTATTATATAGGTAGAATATCTATTACAGATATAGAATACACATTACATGTAGAATATATGTATTGAATGTGTAGAATATATTATATGTCTAGAATATATTGTAAGTGCAGAATGTTATGCAAAGAGTGTTCATTATATTGAGTCAGTGTTATATATCATATTATATTAGTTAATATTATATGGAGTCAATATAATTCTACAATAATTCTATAATATATTCTACATACATAATATGGTTGATATTATCGACCATATTATGTATGTAGAATATATATGATATATGATATATGTTTACACTGGCTCATAGTGTATGTGTGTGTGTGTCTATATATACATATATATACATATATATATATATATACATATATATATATAAAACACAAGTATATCTATACACTACAAATCAACCAACCAACATTTATTAAAAGTTTATTATGTACCTAATGCTGGGGATAAGGGGGAAAAAGCAAAAACCTTCCCTGCCCTCAAGGTGCTTACATTCTAAACGAGAATCTGTTACTTCACGCAAACCCATTTGGTCAGAATGAGGAGGTGGGCAGGGGATACAAAAGCTAAATGAGGCACTGCCCCTGCTCTCAGGAAGGTTTTTATAAGTTGCTCCTAGCTCCCTTGGGAGGGCTGTGGCCAGGAGCAGACAAGCTAATGGAGGAGGGTGCTTTATCATTAGGATCATGTGAATGATGAGGAAGATCTCACATTGGAGGCCTGTGACTGAGAGCCCACTGTAGAAGGGGGATGCCTCTGACTTTTTATGACCCTGACCAAGGAGCATGAGACAGTTTCACAGGTCCTATTGCTGGAAAGCTTTTGATTGGTCCAGTGACAGAATGATCTAATGACCAGCGTCCTTCAGTGCATAGAGGATCACTGTGTAGGGGTAGGTGGGCCACTGGGCAGCAGACTGCTTTTTGGGACACAGGAATTTGTGAAACTATTTTCTAAGGTGCGGAGAAGCTGGGCACAGCATGGGCAAAGGAAGAATTCACATAGACCAACAGAGAACAATACAGCCTTTATGAACAGATGAAGCCACTTTTTTAGCCAAAGGGAAGTATTCTCATTTTAAGCCATCAAATCATATTGCAGACTAGATGCTGACTAGGACATTCTGAGGAAGTGACACCCAAATTGCTATAATAAATGCCATACTGATGTGGTTCATAGGCTATGGGGCCTACCCTTTCAACGACCATTTGAACTGGCAGGCTGGGCTCCCAAATTCCAGTGTTCTAGGGATAATGCAGGGAGGCTGGAGGGAAGGAGGGGTGGTCTCCAGTATAGTAATTCATTAATCCCCATCCAATGTGCACACCTGGATATCAATTTCTAGTTAATACCTTCCTAATATCACTTGATCAGTTCACCCTTTCTTAATATCACTTACCGATTACCATCAGTTAGCTTTTCCAAAGGGATATTTAAGTACAAATACCTCCGAAAAAGGGATCTTGCTTCCCTCTGCCACCTTGCTCCCCAGGAACAGTGGGCTTGGTCTTAAAGCGGCTGCTACAAACTCATCTTCCACCAAACTCACTTCTGGCAACGGCTTGGCCTTCAAGTTAGCCATTGCCTTGCTTTCCAGATGTGGTGTCTGGGCTTTGGAGTCTGTTCCTTCTTGGGCTGGATCAAGCAGGTTACTCCTCAAGGCTGGCTCCATCCTGGGCTTGGCTGGCATAGCTACTGTCAGGCTCTGTGGTTTGCTGGCCCTCTCGGTGTTGGCTTTTCTGAGCTTACAAAGCTCACAAGGTCCATTCCATCTCTGATATTCATTCACCCAAGATCAAGAATTAGACTCAAAGAGAAGGTGTGGCCACGCAGCAACTCTGGTAGGAAGATGTCTGTCATAGCAGTACCTGCCATTGTGTCTTCTTCTGCCCTTCCCCAGAGGCTCGTGGTATTTCTTCTCTCTCCACAAAGGAGAGATGGGAAGATTTCATTTGTCTGAGTCCTTTGCATGACATTTAGTACTGGTTCATTAGCCATTTGAGAGCTATTTGTCCTCATGAAGTAAATTGACAAGGAACTGTTAAAGAATACCAGGGTGTCCTCTCAAGAGGGTGTCCTCCATTATCCCCCCCCCAACTTGAACTGAGAGCAGTCAGAGCACTCTGTGGATGCTCCATGGCATTCACTGGACAATTCTCCATTGCATGAGGAAAGAAGGTCCCAAACAAGCACCAGGAAGGGAGTGAGTTAGATGTGTCATATAAAAAATTTATCAATAAGTATCTAGCTGTGCCACATTGGAAGCTCAAGATGTAACTTGTTAAAGATTCAGAACATTTGGGAGTGGTAGCCACTGCACCAGGCTGACCTGGTCAGGCCTGTGGCCCTTTCACTGTGGTTCTTGCTCAGTTGTTTTGCTTGTGTCCAACTCTTTGTTACCCCATTTGGGGTTTTCTTGGCAGAGATACCGCAATGGTTTGCCATTTCCTTCTCTAGACAATTTTACAGATGAGAAAACTGAGGCAAACAGGGTGAAGTGACTTGCCCAGGGTCACACAGCTAGTAAGTGTCTGAGGCTAGATTTGAACTCAGGAAGATGAGTCTTCTTGACCTCAGGTCTGATGCTCTCTCCACTGTGGCACCACCTGGCTGGCCCTTTCATGATTATTAAAGGTTTCTAAATTTCAAAAATACTGTTTTGTGGTGCCTGGTGCTAACGTAGCTCTGTGTTCCCTGTGTTCTCTGTGTCTGCAGAGAAATTGGACGTGGGGCCCCAACGGACAAGGTGCCATCCTGCTTGTGAACTGTGACAAGGATAATCCCAAGTCTTCCACCGTGGACGCTGAGCTGGAGAAGGTGACTAACTACAAAGGTAAAAGACTGATTCAGGCCCCTGATCTTGGGACAGACCTGAAAGGGAGACTGTGCCTAGACAGGTGCCCCCACAGTCAATTGATCTTCAAAGAATCATAGGATGTCGGAGCTGGGAAAGATCTTAGAACACAGAATATCAGAGCTGGGAGGGCCCTTAGAACAGGGAATGTCAGAGCTAGGAGGGCCCTTAGAACACAGAATGGCAGAACTGGGAGGGCCCTTAGAACACAGGATGTCAGAATTGAGAGAGCCCTTAAAACACAGGATGTCAGAGGTGGGAGGGTCCTTAGAACACAGAATTCAGAGGTGGGAGGGCCTTTAGAACACAGGACGTCAGGGTTGGGAGGGGCCTTAGACCAAAGACTATCTGTACCTCCTAACATCCTGAGAGGTCAGTAGTGTGGGCATCATAGCTCCCATTTCAAAAATGAGAGAACTAATGGTCAGAAAGATGAAGAGTCTCTCCAAGTCAGAGCCGGGATGAGAACCCAGGTCCTGGCTCCCAGTCCAGTGCTTCTGATACTACACTAATACTCACACTGGAAACCCTGCACTGATACACCTTTTCCTCGGTGGCACAGAGGACACAGCACAGGGCCTGGAATTAGGAGGATCTGAGTTTGAATCCAGTCTCAGACACTATCTAGTTGTGTGACCCTGGGCAAGTCACTTACCTACCTGCCTCTGCTTCCTCAACTGTAAAATGGAGATAATAATAGCACCTACCTTGCAAGGTTAAGAGGATCAAATGAAATAATATATGTTTAAGTACCTAGCATGGAGTCTGGCACAGCAGACATTTAAGAAACCTTCGGGGGTTTTCCTCCTTTGTTTCTTCCTTGCAGACCTGGAGGACATGTCCCTCATGATTCTGAGCACACAAACCCCAAAGAATTTCTTTGCCCGGCACGAGCTGATTCTACATGTTTCCAAGTCTGAGATGGATAAAGTGAGAGTTTTTCAAGCTGACCGTGAGTACCCCAGCAATGACTGGTTATCATCTTGAGCATCTCTGTTGGTTAACATCCAGTTATTTAAAGTAATTCGTCCTGAAGCCAAGTTCTGGGAATCAGCTCGGCCCAACCTCCTCAGAAACAAGCCATGGCCCATTTGTGGGTCGGAATGTCTGCTTGGGGTGATTGAGGAAGAAGCTTCAGTAAGGGCTGGCTGAGGGGAACGGAGCCCACCAAAGGTCTAGCGAGAGCTAAAAGAGTAACACAACCTCGAAAAGTCAGACAGACAGATGAGGTGGCCAGGTGGTTCAATGGATAAAGCAAGGGACTGGGAGGCCACAAGACCTGAGTTCGAATAATGCTTCAGTCATTTACTAACTGTGTGGCCCTGGGCAAATCACTTGACATCTCTGTGTCTCAGTTTCCCTATCTATAAAAATGAGGAAAATATTAGCACCTATCTCAGAGGGTTGTCTCGAGGGTCAAATGAGTTAATATCATGTAAAGTCCTTTATAGACATTAAAGTGCTTTATAAAATACTAGCTAGTATTATTATTATTAGAAAGATGGATGGATGGATGGATTGATAGTTAGAGGGATAAATAGATGAATTGTGGATAAAAGGATAGATGGAGATGGACGGACGGATGGACAGACAGACAGACAGACGGATGGATGGATGGACGGATGGATGGATGGATGAATGGAAGGATAGATAGATAGATAGATAGATAGATAGATAGATAGAATGAACTTTTTTTTTCTTCTACTGTCGTTATGATTGAATCAGAGTCCTCAAAACTTGGAGCATTAGACCTGCCAGTAGGGAAAAAGGTCAGTGCTTGTACCTTTGCACATAATTTAAGTGGCTTCTTCTGCTTTGTAAATAAACTCCCCTACGGTAATAGCTGGCCCACTTCCTTATTGTTTCTTGGGAAGGAATATTATGTATGCAGGAAGCAAGAATTACTTAAAATGAAAAGTAGGAAAGGGATCATGGAATCATAGATTAAGAGGTAGAAGTGACCTTGAAGGCCATCCAGCCTAATTCTCTCATTTTTCAGATGAAGAAACTGAGGCCCAGAGAGGTAAAGGAACTTGCCCAAGGTCACACACTAAGTATCTAAGACAGAATTTGAACTCAGGTCTTCCTGCCTTTGATGCCAGCGCTCTATCTACTGCAACACCTACCTGAGGGCCTGCTTAGAAAGTCTTATTATTAACTCGACTGTCACTACCTTTGTGACATTGAATCATTGTTTCCCGACCTCACTGGCTCAGACACACTCATCCAGAGAGTGCTGCCACCCTCTGACCCCATGTCTACCTGCGCTGGCATGAGAACACTTTTCCCCTTGCATTAGCACAATATAAGACACATAGAAGGCACTTAAAATCCCTGTTGAATTGAATCAAATTTAGTTGAATTAAGATTAATTTAAATGAATTGCTGAGATCCCTGTATGGGGCTGGTAGGAGAGGAACTCGGAGCTGTGCACATCTTACTGACATTTGCCACGGCCAGGAGTACTGCTCCCCGAAATGCCAATTTACCAAGGGAACCAGAAGTAAGACTCAGTGTGCCCCCAATCTCTTTGTCTGGATGCAAGCCGAGGGTGTCTTTATCCATACACTACATTACTTCTCAACCAGCCCAAGTTTCCTAAGTGAAGGTTTGCCCAAAGGGCTAACTCATACCATCCTGGGATCAGAAAACATACCCTCAAATTTCCCCAGGGATCTGCAGTTAAAATATAACCTCACTCATACATACACACATACACACACACATACACACACACACACACACACACACACTCATGTCCCACTGATTCATTTCCTACCACTTGTAAACACTGAAGGTCATTAATTGATCCCTCTCTCTGCTTTTTCACAAACAATTAGGTGACAGCTTATGACCATGCCTACTCTACCCATTACCAGCATCAATAGAATATCCTGATACACTCTTCTAGTTTAAGAGATAGTAATTGATCACTGAGTGGCTATGAGGCCCCTTCACTTAGATAAGCAGCTGCTGGCCTGTTAAATTGGATGTCCATAGAGCATAGCCTTTGGTATGTTCTCTGCCTAAGACCTCAGGCAGCTTACAGAGCAGCCCAACACATAAGACTTTCCCCGAGGACACATAGAACCTATAGGGTCAGAGAAGCAATAAGGAAATCCACCAGGTTCACTTATCTATTTATAAAGGGTGTTACCTCGCTCTCATGTGCCCCCTAAAGATTATACACTCAACTCTGTGGTAGAATGAGGGCAGCGGTGTCCTAGAGGCCAACTCAAAATGACACCGATGAACCAATTATTAAAATTTCAGTGTGAGCATTTATACCATGGAAATTAACAAATCAGGGCTTGATTTATGATTTTGTTCATTATCTAGGCATGAGGAAGTGATGGGAAATATGTTAATAATGCATATATCAAATAATAATATTTTAATAACTTAAAGGTATGTTATGAGTACATTGTTTTCCCCCCGAGACTCAGTTGTTAAATATTTACCAGCACACTCCTGAATAAGAGTCAATGTAAGAGTCCCCAGCCCAGAAACCTACCCTATCTCTGCCTCTATAAGCTACTTACAGACAAACTCAGAGTAGAAGAGCAGCTAGCACCCCCATTAGGGCTACTGACATCAGCCACTGTCTACCTGCCCTCACAGCTCTGATGCCCTGCCTTCTTGCTGTTTTAAGAGCACATAGAACACAGACCTTTCATTTGCCCCTTTCTTCTCTCCTAGGGAAGAAACTGTCATCCAAATACAAGATGGTACTGGGGCCAAAGATGCCATCTCACGTCCTAACGATGCTCGACGGTCCCCAAGAGAACACGTTTTATGTAGAAGGACTCGCCTTCCCTGATGTCAACTTCTCAGGGCTTGTTTCCTTCACTGCCTCTTTGATGGATATCTCCAATCTGGTACGACCTAGAAAGCGGCTCTGGGGTAGGGCCCAGCTCCACAGGCTGGGAACACTGACTCTGGGGCAGCCAGGCAAAGCTGGGGAGAGGCGCAGCTCACGTACCTTGGCTTCATTTTCTCCATGCTTTCTACAGCTGCTGGGATAATTTTTCTTACAAACAAATCTGCTGATAATATTCCTCTGCTAAAAGAAACCAAACCAAAACATTTCAATGGACCCCAATTTCCCATTGAATAGATTTAGGTCCCTTTGTCTTGCATTCAGCTTTGATGCCACCTGACCTTTGTAGTCTTATATGTATATATTTACTTATATATACTTCTTGCTGCTGTTCAGTTATTTCAGTCACGTCCAACTCTTCACGATGCGTTTGGGGTTTTCTTGGCAGATCCACTGGAGTGGTTTGCCATTTCCTTCTCCAACTCATTTTACAGATGAGGAAACTGAGGCAAACAGGGTTAAGTAACTTGCCCAGGGTCACACTTAGGAGGTATCTGAGCTCAAATTTGAACTCCAGGCCTGGGCAATCCACTGAACCACCTAGCTGCCCTACTTATATATGCAACACTTATATATTCTACACATCTATCCCTTCAACATGTCCTATACTCTCTCACCTCTGTGCCTTGCTTCGCTCTGATCCTGTGACAAAAGGCCCCTACTCACCTTCTTCACCTGTTGGATTTCTACCCATCCTTTAAAGCCCAGCTCAGCTGCAGCCTTCCCAAGAAGCCCTCTGTGATGTCCCTGTCTGTAACAACCTTCTCCCTCGGACTTTGTTTTCTACATCCCTAACTCAGCTTTCAGGCAAGATTGTGCTTTATGGTTCTCTGTGTTTATGCCTTGCCTCCCTAAGACTATGAGCTCCCAGAAAGCTGGGATCATGCCACATCTCACCTTTGTATCTCCCTTAGCACCCGGTGTAGTGATCTGAACAAGTAGGGATTAAATAAATGTATGTCAAATGAATGAATGAAACTGTAGATTACAGATAGGACTGATCTGCCTGGGCCTTCATCAATTGAAGGAAGGCTCTGAGCGACCCTCTGCTAAGCTGGTGTGGTGGCAGCAAAGAGCCATCTGTCTCTCTTCCTTTTCCTTCTCCCAGCCTGTCCCAGAGGCTCTGCTTTTCCAGGACACTGTGGTGTTCCGTGTGGCTCCCTGGATCATGACCCCAAACACCCAGGCCCCCCAAGAGGTGTATGTGTGCAGGTGAGAGAGATGCTGCCCCAAACTGGGGGAAGGGAGGGAGCTTGTCCCAGACTCTGGAGGGTTATTGTGATCACTGTCCCTACTGCTTTTCAAGGTATCTCTTTCTCCAAATACAAGACTGTCACAATGATAATTAACCTGCCCCTTCAATAACCTGCAACCCAAAGAGAAACCGATCAGTCAATGCCTCTGCTTCAATCTTGTGTCACTGAGGACAGGAAAAGGAGGGAAGGAGAATGGGAAGGAGAAAAGGAAACGGGATGGAGGATGAAGAAGATACTATTGTATTTCAAGTTTAAACATTAGAATGGACCTTTGAACATAGACTATAAAACTATAGAAAATTAGAGCTGGGAGAGACCGTAGCATGCAGAACGTAAGAGGTGAGAGGGACCTTAGAACACAGAACATAAGGGGGGATCCTAGAACTCAGGACAAAAGGGGTAAGGGGACCCGAGAACATGGAACATAAGGGGGAATCTTAGAACACAGAATGTAAGAGGTGAGAGAGACCTTAGAACATAGAATGTCAGGGTTAGGAAGGACTTTAGAGGAGAAAATGTCAGTATTGGGAAAAGCCTTAGAATAAAGACTGTCAGAACTGGAAGAGATGCTAGAACATAGAATGTTAGAGTAGGGAAAGACTGTAGGACCTAGAATGTCAGAGCTGGAAGGGACCAAAGAATCATAGATTTAGAACCATGAGGAACCTTAAAGGTCATTGCTCTAATCCCTGTGTCATTTTATAGACTATGAGATCCAGAGTAGAAATGACTTGACCAACATCCCAGAGGGAAGTGGTAGACCTGGAATTCAAACTTAGGTCCTTTGATTCCAAACCCAGTGCTCCTTTCCTACCACTCTCTGATGGAACCTCAGAACATCCAATGTCAGAGACAAAGGGGTTATTGGAGACTGTGCAATCCAATTCATTCATTTTGCAGAGAAGGAAATTGAAGTCATGGTAGTAAAGTGAGCATTGTAACCCCCAGCTGCTGTGACCTGAAATTTGAAGGTCCTCCTCAGCCTCAGATACTGTTCCTCAGGGTCAGCTGGAAGCTATGTGCCCTACTGAGCGTTTCTCATATAGAGAGAGGGAGCAAATCTAGTCTTGTATTCTTTGACCTTGTCTCTTTGCCCCCTTTCTGACATATACTGAGATAAGTAACGGGATCTGCTCATGGTACGGTCAATAGCTATGTCTCCTCTTGGAAGTACAATACAGGAGGCAGAGATATGTGGTGGAAATAATTGAAAAAACAATAATAACATTTAAGTAACAATTTAAGGTTTGAAAAGCAATTTGCAAATATGACCTCACCTGACCCTCACAATGGCCCTGTGAGATAGGTGTTATTATTATTTCCATTTTACAGATGAGGAAACTGAGTCACAGAAGGGTTTGCTCAGACTCACATGGTAAGAGTCAGATGTAGGATTTGACCCCAAGTCCAACCTTCTATCCATTGAACCACCTAGAACGAAGGACTCACAGTCAGATAATCTGGGTTTTAGACCTAGGTTCGCCATTTTTCTCGGTGTGACTTTGAGCAGGTCCTTTCCTCTCAGATGCCGTTTCTTTATCTATAACATAAGGGAATTGGAATAAATGGACTCTACCGTCCTTCTCATTCCTGACACTTTGTTCTAAGGATTCTTTCATCTCTGGTATTATAACTCTAACACCTTATGTTCAAAGGTCCCCCACCTCCAGCTCTGAGATTCTATGTCGTGAGGCTCCGGCCAGTTCTAACAGTTTATACTCTAAGGCCATTTCTCCTTCTGATGTTCTATGTCCCAAAGCCCCTTTTAGTCCTGACAATCAATACTTTAAGATTAATTGTCACTCTAGCATATAAGCCCTGCCACCTCTGACATTCTATGTTCTAAGGCCATTTCTTATTCTGACTTTCTATGTTCTAAGGTTCTGGCAATCTATATTTTAAAATACCTCCCAGTTCTGATGTTCTATATTTTAAAATCTCCTTGTTCTAAGGTCCCTTCCAGCTGTGATAGTATATGTTCTGAGACCCCTCTCAGATTTGATTTTCTGTTCCAAAGTTCCATATGCCAAGGTTAGACTAGACCCCTGCCTTCTTCCTCCTCAGTTTTGATGAGGACACACCAGAATTGGTTGATTTGAGTTATTCTAGACCATGTCCTGAGATGAGAGTCTATGTTTCCAAACAAAGAGTGAGGAAGAACAGGAATGTCACCTGTCTTCTTTTCCTATTCTGCCCTGGAGTATATTTGCCTTTAAGATAACATTCATCACCAAAGGCCCCTGGACTCCTGGAGGCATTGAAGGAATAATCCAACTCGAGATGCTGATATGCCCAGTTCCCAAAACTCCTTGGGATGAGCAGTTCTTTCTTGGTCTTTCCAGAAATTATGATAATGAGAACTTTGTGGAGTCCGTGACCACTCTGGCCAAGAAAGCCAAATGCAGGCTGACCATCTGTCCTGAAGAAGAAAACCTGGATGATATATGGATGCAGGTGATGGGAGTTAGTCTACAGTCAGGTAGAGACTGTACCTGTACCCTAGGTCTGATTCCTCTGGGGTGTAAGCCCAAATGGGGATCATCAAGAAAGTGGGGGGGCGGTCCTTATACTCCCACACCCAATGAAATCTGAAAACGATTGTCCTCTCTGCAGTATGGTGGGGTTGGGTACATGATGTTATCGTTACTACCAAATGGCCGCTCTTGAATTTATGTCAATTATCATTCTGCTCCTAACAGGATGAAATGGAGTTTGGTTACATTCAAGCCCCTCACAAGACATTTCCTGTTGTCTTTGACTCACCCCGAAACAGAGGACTGAAAGATTTCCCTATCAAAACTGTTCGGGTACATTTTCTTGTTGTTCGGATGTTTTCCAGTCATGTCTGACTCTTTGTGACTCAATTTGAGTCTTTCTTGACAAAACTACTGGAGCAGCTTGCCATTTCCTTCTCTGGATGAGGAAACTGAGGCAAACAGGGTGATAAGACTTGCCTAGGAGCACCCCACTAATAAGTGTCTGAAGCTAGATTTGAACTCAAGAAGATGAGTCTTCCTGACCATCTACTGATTAATTAATTAGATTCTGAGCAGAGATCTTCTTTTGTTGGGGTCTATTCCTATTTGAGTGTCTAGAGGTAGAGTGATACAGGGGAAAGAGATCACTATCTTTGTTGAATGGACAGATAGATAAGTGAATAATGGATGGATGGATGGATGGGTGGGTGGATGGGTGGGTGGGTGGATGGATGGGTGGATGGATGGGTAGATGGATGGATGATGGATGGATGGATGGATGGATGGATGGGTGGGTGGATGGGTGGGTGGATGGATGGGTGGATGGATGCATGGATAGATGGATGGGTGAATAGGTGGGTAGATGGGTGGGTAGATGGGTGGGTGGGTGGATGGATGAATTTGGAGTCAAAAGACCTAGGCTTGTATCCTGCCTCTGAAACTTATTAACTAAGTGTGATCCTAGGTAGAATTCTTAGCTTCTCTAAGACTCAGTGTCTTCATTCACAAGATGGGCATAATTTTCAGGCATGACTTTCCTCTCTTTTAATAGAAAAAAAACATAAATCTTAAAGGGCTACCAAAAATGGGGCATTATTATATTCTTAGTAGAGACTGACCATCAGGAGACAGAGATCTCAAATCCCTGTAGGTGAAGGTCTGGGCCAATTACTGACAATTTTACTTTGATCATTAGCTTGTGCCCTCCATTCACTGATGAAGACAACAATCACTTTATGTTTCACACACAGCAGTTCAATGGAGTGGAGTCAGGAGTCTTAGAATCAAGGGACCTGTTTTCAAATTCCGCCATTTACTAGCTGTGGTATGCTGGGCAAGCCACTTAATAATACCTCTGTGCCTCACTTTCTGCATCTGTGAAATGGTTATACCAATAACCTTGCTATTTAGATAGGCAATGTGGCAAAATGACCAGAGTTCTGGCAAGACCTAGGTTCAAATCCCATCTCCACCACTTGCTATCTGTATCGGAAAATCATTCCATCTAAGTCTCAGGATTCTCTTTTGTAAAATGAAAATATCAACACTTGTAATTGACCTAAAAGGTCAGCCTTATATAGTTGGCCTTGGAATCTGAAAGACCTGAGTTCGAAACTTGCCTCTGGCACTTGCTGATTTTTGGGCAAGTCAGTTAACCTCTCTGACACTCATTTCCTTCATCCGTAAAAAGGGAAACCAACCTCCTGAGGTTGTGGTGAGTTTTCCAGAAAGGTAATGTATGCACACAGTAACACACCACAAAAAAAAGGTGACAAGCTGCTCTTGCGGACCTGGGAGAGATGCCGGGACAAGAGCCATTTCTGTTGCCATGGTGGAGAAATGTACACTCTGGTGGCCAATGTCCTGGCCATGAGCCCCTCTGCACTGGAGGAGGGTGGTCCTGGGGTGGCACACACAGGTAGCCAATCATCCAATATTATACATCATATAATATTATGTATGATATATCATGTAAATTATATATTATTATAACATATATCAGATATAGTGTGTCATTTATTATATCACATACTTATATGTATCTATCATATCACATATATTATAGGTATTTTATTTACATACATACAGGACAAATTCAATACATATGTATATGGGCCACATAGTGTACCATATATAGGCTATGTATTACACATCCTACATGTTCTGTATTACATATCTCATGTGTACGGATGCATATCTGTACATATGAGAAGCACACGGGGTAAATTCAGGGCAACGTTTGAGGGGGACGCGTCATGAGCTCCAAAGGTTTGGCTGCTAGTTAGGCTTTGCTGGGGTGTGAACTCCTTGGCATCACCTCCCAGGCTCAGCGCATGCCGGGATGAGATGTTGTTGTTTATTATTTTCATCATCATTATTACCGGTGGCCTTACCATTATTGCCATAACAATCCCTGGCATGTCCCTAGCTCTCTATTTTTCCCAGCACCTTCCTAATCCTAGCTCATTATGTACTTATCCCAGTGCCCCCGGGGGGATGGAAGGCAGGTTTGTCTTGTCTGTTTGCCTGCAGGACCAGTCAGGGGGCTACCACAAGGAGGTCCAGGCCCCTTTCCACCAGGGTGGGCCATTCCTGCCCAGGGGTGAGGTCCCCCAACCTCTAATGGATCATATTTTGGTAGTGACAACAGAATTGTGCCATTAATCTCTTTCCATTTGCTGGAGCCTGGAGGGAGAGGAGGAAAGGTGCCCAGATGTGATTCATTCTGACGGCACCCTGCCAGGATCATTCTAGCACAGGAGAGTCTCCAACCTCTCCAGAGGCCTGGCAAGGGGAACCTTTCCGAAAAGAGACCAATCCTATAGCCTAACCCTTGGCAGCTGGCTTGTTGGAGGAATGTCTCGATCTACCACAACCATTTAAGAGGGGAACGCTGGAGGGTTGAGGGGTTTCCATAAAAGAAACCAACCAGTTAAAAAAAATGCTGAAGACATTTGGAAGCCTTTCCAAAAAAGTCACTGGTGCATTTTACCACACACAAAGGAAAAATATAACTTCATACACACACACACACACACACACACACACACACACATACACACACAGAGGAAGGGGGGGGGGGACAAGAAGGGACAAGGATACACCAACCACCAGCCAATCAAGAAGCATTCATCAACCACCTTCAGTGGAATGTACCAGGACCTGTGCTAGACACTGGAGTACTGCCACCAGAATAGCAAAGCTAGAACCAAATCTCCAGAGGGCCCATGATATAGAGTTCCCAGCCTTGGAGGCAATGACCTACAGACTCCACAGGAGGGAGAAGGGCTCATTTCAGGCTCTCCATCACTCTTCCAGGTCTAGGTTGGACATCTGGGTTGTTCCACACAACAGATACTCTCCTTGACACAGAGGGGGCCAAAAGTTTTATAGGGAGAAGGGAGCAACTCACTCAGGTATATCACCCCATGTCATAGGCGAGGAGGTACCCATCAACAAAGTGGTATAGAAAATGGAATTTTTGACCATGAAAAATTCCAGACAGGGGGATCTTTGGAAAAAGGGCAGGGTACGGGGTGTCAGGAAAAGAAGGCATCTCTAGAACACAGAGCTACCAGTCCTTAAAAAAAAAAAAGAACAAGGAAGACTCATATTCAAGTCCTACCTTTGACACATACTGGCTGCAAGATGCTGGGGAGGTCAACCTTTCACTGCTTCAGGCTACTCTATAAATAGTCTAGTCAAAGACCATGAGTCTCGGGAGGAGGTGCTGACCTGCACTGGCAGAGGGGACTTCCTCTTCCAGAAGGTCTCTATATCAGTGAAATCTCTGGGCCTTTTCCAGACCACCATATACAACCACTGAGAATATGAGAGGAAGAGTGTAGAATGTAGGCAACCAATAGGAGGAACAGCTTCTGAATAAGAGGGAAGGATGCGATGCAGCTGAAACAATGGTTTATATGAAAATGATTGGGGGTTCTTAGTGGACTGCTTGCTTAATGTGAGTCAACAATGTGACCCTGTGGTGAAATAAATGAGTTCAGTGTTACTTTACTCCCTCTCACCCCTTACCTTCCAGGGCCCAGATTTCGGTTATGTGACGAGAGAGCCAAATGAAGATTTGATCACTGGTCTGGACTCTTTTGGGAACCTGGAGGTTAGCCCACCGGTCACAGTAGGAGACAAAAAGTACCCTCTGGGCAGGATACTCATTGGCAATAGCAGCTACCCCAGGTGAGTTCAAAGAGATGAGCAAAGGGCTGTGGCTAGAGTGGGAATTGTAGGGTAAGACTCCGGTTTAACCCCATTCCCCCTGCCCTTTTCTTTCCATACAAACAGAGACAGAAACACACTCCTTTCCAGCTTTAACATCTGGTATCTCAGATCCTTTCAGCTCTCAGATTCTCTGTTTCAATACTCCTCCAAACTGTCATTCTGCAATGGAAGGTTCATTCAAGGTCTAAAATTCTACGTTCTAAAGTTTCTCCCACATTTTGTGCTCTAATGTTCTCTCCCAGCTCTAACGTTCTCTCCCAGCTCTAACATTCTAAGGACCCTCCCAGCTCTGATACTCTGTGTTCTGATGTTCCCCCCAACCCTGAAACCCTGTGCTTAAGGGCCCTCCCACATCTGATATTCTGTGTTCTAAAGGCCCCTGATATTCTAGATTCTAAGATCCTTCCAAATTCTGATATTCTCTGTTCTAAAGTCACTCCCAGCTCTGGCATTCTATGTTCTAAGACCCTTTTCAGGTCCAATTCACTCTGAAATTCTATGGAGTGAGTCCCATGTCACTGTAGGTAGTTAAGAAGAAACTGGCTGTTTGTTCTTTTTCCCAGATCAGCAGAGGGTTGGACTAGATGACCTCTGAGGTCCTCTGTTTCCATTTTTCTGAGTAACTGATACCAGGCACCTCCCTGGTCCTTAGCTTTTCCTTTTTCCAAAATAGTGGTCACCCCACTGACTTAACTATATCTTCTCTTAGATACTCATTGACTTCTGTGGTTTCCAGGGAACAAAGCAGAGAGATGCTTCAGGTACTCCAGGACTTCCTTTTTGCCCAGCAGGTACAGGCACCTGTGAAACTCTTCTCTGATTGGTTGTCTGTTGGGCACGTGGATGAATTCCTCAGCTTTGTCCCTGCTCCAGATGGGAAGGTACAGCCCTGGGAGAGGGTTGGAGGAGGGAGGTGTTAAGAGGGGGGACCTGCCAGGAGCCACAGAATGTTCTGGCATGGGAGTTAGGAGATGCGGGTCCAAACTCTCTGAGCCTGGTTGACTGTGTGACTTTGGACAAATCACTTCAACGCTCTGAGCCCAAATTACCTGATCTATAAATTAGGGATAATGATACTCAAACTCTCTCTCTCTCCACTCCACCTCACCCCCAGTGGTTCAAGGAATGTAGTTTGTCAACCTAGAAACTCTAGAGAAAAGTGAGTTATTATCTCATTTTCAGCATCTCCCCCACCCTCCACTCAATTCCTGGCCTCCTTCTTCTGAACTATTACGCCAAGGCTCTGCCTCAGTTTCCTTGAGCACAATTTTATTCCTGAATGAGAAGCAACATGGTTCAGGAGAATGAGGATTGGACTGAACTCTGCCACTTACTGTAAGACCTTGATTAAGTCATCAAACTTCTCAGGGACTCAGTCTTCTCATCTATAAAACAGATTAGAGGTTAGTCACTAGAGGGTCACCAGAAGAGCTCTAAGATCCTTTTGAGTTGGAGTTAAGAGGGAGCATCTTTTGTGAAGAACTATCTCCTGACCTGAATGTCTTCTTCTTCCAGGGATTTAGGCTCCTCCTGGCCAGCCCCAGTGCCTGCTACAAGCTATTTGAGGAGAAGCAGAAGGAGGGACATGGAGAAGCTAAGATGCTTGAGGGGGTTAAGAGTGAGTTTCTGGTCCGAAGTTCCTGAGGGCCATTCCTCATCTCAACCTTGAACTTGGCTCCTGGAGCCACTTTCCCATGAGACCTTGGCAGTCACTGCACACTCTGTGACTCAGTGACTGGTTCCAAGTGTGACACATGGGCCTTGGGTCTTTTCTTGAAAGTGGAATTGCTTTGGAGATTTAGTCTAGGAAAAAAATGGCAGACCTCGGAGTAGAAATGGGACCCATTACTGGAATCACAGACTTTCAAAGCCTGAACCTAGAACATCAAAGTTCAGACATGCCTTAGAACACAGAAGGTTAGAACTAACACCTAAAACTCCCTAGAACACAGAATGTCAGAGCTGGTAAGAACCTTAAAGATCATCTAGCCCAACCCCCTTATTTTACCATTGAAGAAATTGATGTACAGATAGGGGAAATACCTAGCCCAAGATCCCACAGCCAGGAAGTAGAAGAGGTACGGAGAGAATTCAGGTCTCATCACAAATGCATTTGTTGGTGTTGCTGTTGTTGTTGACTCTTCGTGACCCCACTTGAGGTGTTCTTGGCAAAGATCCTGGAGTGGTTTGCCATTTACTTCTCCAGCTCATTTTACAGATGAGGAAACTGAGGAAAATAGGGTGAAGTGACTTGCTCAGGATCACACAGTTACTAAGTGTCTGAAGCTGGATTTGAACTCAGGAAGATGAGCCTTCTTGATTCCAGGCCCAGTGCTCTATCTATTCCATCACTTAGCTGCCAAAATTATAATAATAGTTAATATTTATATATAGAATATACTATGGGGAGGGGCGGCTAAGTGGAGCAGTGAATAGAGCACCAGCCCTGGAGTCAGGAGGACCTGACCTGAGAATATACTATGGGCCAGGCACTGTGCTAAGTGCTTTACAAATATTATCTCATTTAAAAATCACAACCACCCTAGGAGCGAAGTTCTATTATCATTCTTCCTTTACAGATGAGGAAACTGAGGCAAACTGGATTAAGTGACTTGCCCATAAGTGTCTGAAACCAGATTTGAAATCAGGTCTTCCTGACTCAGAGCGCAGGACCCTATCCACTGAGCCACCTACCTGCCCCTTTTCCCCCAAAATGTATTAAGCCCCTAATATATATTCACTGAACTAGGTGATAAGAAGACACAAAATTCAGACACAATCAGTATGTTGTGGTTTAGGGAGCTGGGACCCTGGGAGAGATGGTGTGAGATCTCAGAAAAAAAAGAAAGAAAAGAAAACAAGCCACAGGATTTGAAACCAGGAATGAAATCTAGTTTCTGTAACCACTCTTTATGAGACCTCAGTGGATCATGACATTTCTGGCCTCAACTTCTTCACCTGAATGTGGTGGTTGGATTGGTATTCCAATTGCTATTCCAACATTCTGAGTCTATGGAGAGGAAGCCCTGGCAGACTTGGAACTCCTTCCACCAATGCAGAATACGAGTGGTGCCTGCACTTATGGAGCTCAGATGATTAAGACACAAGCAGAACGGCAGCTATGTGGTACATAGAGCACCGGCCCTGGAGTCAGGAGGACCCAAGTTCAAATCTGGCCTCAGACACTTGACTCACTTACTAGCTGTGTGACCCTAGGCAAATCACTTAACCCCAATTGCCTTGCTTTCCCCTCTCAAAAAAAAAAGATATAACCAACAGACAATGATAACCAGAGTTATAAATAGCATGGGGGAATTGTAATGGCCACTGGAAGGGTACTTCAGGGATATGCTGGAACTAACTCATATTGATTCTAGTCAGCCTGTTGTTAAATTTTCAGCATGAGCATTATACTCCAGAAATTGGCAAACTCTATAAATCAGAATTTGATTTATCGTTTTGTTGACAGTTTAGACTTTTAAAAAAAAGTTATGGAGAATATGTTCCTAAAGCAAATTAAACTTATAAGTATGTCCTGGACATTATTATTATTACTATGGAGAGCTGGTTGTTAAACATTTACCAGCACACTCCTGGACAATAGTCCTCTGTGGGCCCATAGAGACACATGGCGTAACTACACATGGCTACTACCCCACCAACAGGGTCTCAAAGCTATGTTATACACCCCTGTCCCAAGCCCTCCCTGTTCCTCAACCTTCAGAATAAGGGTCCAGATTCTCTTCTGATGGATTTTCCTCAGTATCACTGCTACACATCATTTTCCTGCCTTTCCACTCTTTCTACACATTACTCCCCTTCCCACATTCTATGTCCCAGCCACACTTTCTTTCTTAGTCCATTTCCCGCCTCCATGACTTTGTGACTCATGAGTTAGCCCCCCACTTATGCCTTGAATGCTCTGACTCCTCCCCCTCTCTACCTCTTAGAATCCTTCACCTGCTTCAGAAGTAATTCAGTTCAAGCACTGCCTTCTACATAAAGCCTGCCGTGATCCCCCGCAGCTGCCAGTGACCTCTCTAAAACTACCACATGTTCATTGTGTCTATATTTCATAAGGAATCACATACGTATAAAATGCCTTGCCCTTAAGAATATAAGCTCCTTGTTTTTTTTTCAGTCATATTCAACTCTTCATGGCCCCATTTGGTGTTTTCTCGGCAGAGATCCTAGAGTGGTTTGCCATTTCCTTCCTTAGTTCATATTACAGATGAAGAAACTGAGGCAAATGGAGTTAAGCTCCTTGAGGGGGGGAACTGTTTCATTTCTGACTTTATATCCCCAACTTCTACAAGTCTGGCATATATATTTAATAAATACCAGCATATGGTACTTAATAAATGCTTTTTGATTGATTGGTGGATTTGCCCCAGGGAAATAACTCCTAAATATAACTCTAACAATGATATAAAGGAATCCAGAATAAGTCTGAAGAGGTACCCCCAAAATTGCTTTGATCTCTGAGGATGAGGACAGGGGGTGAGTTCATTACCAACTGGGAGAATCATGGAAGACTTCTTGAAGGAGGTGGTATTATTTCATCATTGGACCATCTCTTCCAACCCTCCAGGTAGCCAATTGTAAATATTTACAAGAGAGCTCCAGGAATGTCCTTTGAGATCTTCTGAGAGAGACCCTCGATTGGATTTAATATTCAAAGGATGTTTTCCGTTACTGGCCATTCTAAGTAAGCCTGCCACTTAGCAGGCACAGGCACCATGGGCTCTATTTCTTTCCTTTACAAATAGTTGTCTAGGTTATGTGTGAATACAGGGCTGAATTATCACCCCGCTCTCTTGGTCAGCCTGAACAAAGAGCTGATTGCTTACCTGATGCAAGACTTTCTCATTTTTCCCTCTTATCTTCTCTCTAGAAAAAGGAAATAAGATGATTAAAGACATTCTGTCAGATGAAACCTTGAGAAAGCACAACCAGTATGCGGAGGTATGGGAAGCTGGGACCCTGGGGGAGGTGGTGTGAGATCTCACAAAAAAAAGTAAAAGTAAAAAAAAACCCACAAGATTTGAAAACAGGATTCAAATCGAGTTTCTGTAACCACTCTTTATGGGACTTCAGTCGGTCATGACCTGGCCTCAGTTTCTTCAGCTGAGCAGTGTGGTTGGATTGGGTGATTTCTAAGGCCCATTGCTATTCTAACGTTCTATGAGTCCATGGAGAGGAAAGCCTGGTAGACTTGGAACTCTTTCCACCAATGCAGATTACAATTGATAACTTTCCATTTTAGAGAGTTGTTCAAGGCTCAGGCTTGTTCAAGATCACACAGCTAGTAATCGTCAGAATTGGGATTGGAACTTAGGGCTTCCTGACTCCCCGTCCTGCTTTCTAACCAAGACCCCACATACCTTCTCTTGCAGTAAGATCAGCCATGGTTTCATCCCACCTTTGCTACTTGACATGGGTTTGGGGTAAATTGCATCCCCTGGGGGAGGAGGTCTTCAATTTCCTCATATGTAAATGAGGGACTGGCCCTAATGAGCTATCAAATTTCTTCATACAGAAGTTCAAGAACTCAGTGGTGTGAACCCCTTAGTTAGAACTACTCTTTAGAGTATCATAGATCATTAGATCGTAGAGTTGGAGCTGGACGTCTGGGACCGTTGAGTCAAAACCTTTCATGCTTCTGATGAGGAAACAGAAGAGTCAAAACCTCAGGGATATCCAATAAGCTTCTCTGTTGTGAGTCAGAGAATCAGCTCCACCAAAGCCCTTTGTCACTGTCTCCTGTTGGTGCAGGGCTGGCCCTATACTCTAGAGTCTGTGAATAGTGGGGACCCATCTCTAACAGGCCCTTCTACGGTAGAAAGCCTTAATCCAGGGCTTCTCCACCTCTTTATGTCCTGGGTCCCTTGGCAGTGACCAGTGAAGTTTCCAGACCTCTCACAGAGTCACATTTTTAAATGTGTAAAATAAAATCCATGGGATCCCAAAGGGAACCAGTTATATGGAAACACAGTCCAACGCGTGGGACAGGACTGAAAATGGCTGAGTGACAATACAACAGCTGTCAAAGTACTAAGTTATGATAGCTGACATTTCTGTAGTGCAGTAAGTTTGGAAAGTACTTTTCTCGAGTTCCAAGTTCATGGACCACCACCCATCACAAGAACTTCTGCCCTAAAAGATGGGCCTAGCACTGGACTGGGGGGGGGGGGGTCTCTTCTCCATTATTTTGGCCACAGCCATTCACAGGGGACATCGAAGACCTGGAGAAGGTAGCCTGTTTGTTGGTTAGAAAGTGAACATGTACACACACACACACACACACACACACACACACACACTTACACACACACACACACACACACACACACACACACACACACACACACACACGCATGCTCATGCACATTTCAAAGAAGCCACAGCAGAGTATTTAGAAGCATTGGAACGTGAGCCATGGGGAGGTTGGTGGTGATGGCCTGGGCAGAGGAGGAAAAGCTCCACCTGGAGCTCCAGGGGCTGTGAGGGAAAGGCTGGGGCAGGGGCAGTTAACATCAGATTCCCTGAGAGGGTAAGTAACCTGTCAACAGTCACCCAGAGGGAGAGTGGAGAGAGCAAGGCTAGAATTCAGGTCTCCTGCTATAGAAAGGGCACTGACCAGGAAGTCAGAGAACCAGCCTCAAGTACTCACTCTGCTCATTTATTATCTATATGATGGGCTTCAGCTACCTCATTGCTAAAATGATAATGTGGAACCAGAGTATCTTTGAGGCCCCTCCCAGCTCTGACACCCTGTGTTCTAAGGGCCCTCCCAGCTCTGACATCCTGTGTTCTAAGGGCCCTCCCGGCTCTGACATCCTATATTCTAAGGGCCCTCACAGCTCTGGCATCCCATGTTTTAAGGGCCCTCCCAGCTCTGACATCCTGTGTTCTAAGGGCCCCCCCAACTCTGACATCCTGTGTTCTAAGGGCCCTCCCAGCTCTGACATCCTGTGTTCTAAGGGCCCTCCCAGCTCTGATATTCCATGCCCTCTGCTCTTCCTAATGGGCTGTCCTGCCTCCCTAGGATGGGACTTTCTCAGCCTGGAGTAACCACCATCTGAGTGTGCTTAGTGTTTGGGAGCCCTTTCCACAGCCTAGTCACTTATGGGATGGGTGGGTAGGTTTACATGGAAGAGTCCCCTCCCTGCATCTCCCCCTTCCCTAGAGCTGCATTGACTGGAACCGGGGGATCCTGAAGCAGGAGCTAGGCCTGACGGAGCAGGACATCATCGACATCCCCCAACTCTTCCGCCTCAAGATGTCAGTCTTCGCAAATGAACTGAAAGCGGAGGCTTTGTTCCCAGACATGGTAAGAAGTCAGCAGCTGAGGGCTGTGTGGCCCCGCGTCCTGGGGGTAGCCTAGGGGCCAAGATGATGGGGTGTCAGGGGCTCCTTCTCTGATGGGGGAAGCCTCAGGGTGGGGAAGACCAGGGGAGAGTGCTGGAGACTTAGCACTCGCCTCTGAGATTCACCCTGACTTAATGGGATGGTCTTTAGAGGATTTGCGAGAGTCCTGGGTTCAAATCCTGCCTCCCATACTTAACAGTTTACGTGGGCCTTGATTGCCATATTGGTAAAATGAGACAGTGAATTAGTTGCTAATATGTACCCACCTTTCAGGCTTCTTCTAGCTCTGGCATTCAGGGTTAGTGGGGAGTAAAACAGTCTAAATGTCAGGAAAACAGCTGGTGGGATCTCACTTTTTATAGGATTTTGAGTGGGGAGTGAGGGAGCCCAACTCACCCATTTTGCAGAGCATAAAACCAGAGTCTGGAGAAGGGAAATTTCTACCTAAAACAGCCTCAGAACTGAAGGGCGGGAGACATAGCTCTGGGTTTGACCTCAGAAGACCTGGGTTTGAATTCTGCCTCTTCCACTTAGTACCTGAATGAGGATGGGAAGTTACTTCTCCTCTCTGCCTTCGTTTCCTCCTTTGTAAAATGGGGGGGGGGGGTTGCCCTTAGAAGGCCTCTAGGTTTCTCTCCAGCTCTAACTCTCTGACTGTCCATGATCCCAGGAATCCAGGTCCTTGCCCTCCAAATCTAGCCCTCCCTTTAGGGGTTTGAAAGACTGTTTCATTGTGAATTTTTCTCCTGCCCCAGGTGAACATGCTCGTGTTGGGGAAGTACCTGGGAATCCCCAAGCCCTTTGGGCCTATCATCAATGGACAATGCTGCCTGGAGGAGAAGATTCGGGCCCTGCTGGAACCTCTGGGTCTGACGTGCACTTTCATTGATGACTATTTTACCTATCACATCCGCTCAGGAGAGGTGCACTGTGGGACCAATGTGCGAAGGAAGCCCTTCCCCTTTAAGTGGTGGAACATGACCCCCTAAGCAGGCTCCCTTGCCATCACCTCCCTTTCCTTGTCCAGTATTAGGGAGACAGCACCAGAGGGCTGCTCACCGCACCCATCTCGGTTCCCGGTCCTATGACCCTGCCTGTCTGCCCCTGCTCCTGCCCCTGCCCCCCACACCCCCCACAGGCTTGTTCTGGCTGCCCTGCAATGCACAATCTAGCTGGAGAGATGGAGACGGTCACCCACCAAGCACCACAGAGACAAAAATGGACTGAGGTCTAAAAACCCGTGGCCAAACTAGCACAAGGTGGGAAAACTGTAATAAAGCTGTGAAGACTTTGGGACTGTGGCCATGCTATCTAAAGGCCTTTGTTTTCTGTGGTGCGCCGGGGGGAAGGGAGGGAGCAGGAGCATAGCTCTGGGGTCTCAGAGTTCGGGTTCTGGCTCTGACACCCACTGATCATGGGATCTTGGGGAAATATTTGCTTTCTCTGACTGAGCTTTCTCTTCTGGAAGGCCTGGGAAGACTTAATTTGTAAGCTCAGACTATCTGGGTTTGAAGGTCCTTCCCAGCTCTGACATACTGTGTTCTAAGGCCCTTCCAGCTCTGACATACTGTGTTCTAAGGGCGCTCCCAGCTCTGATGTCCTGTGTCTTAAGGGCCCTCCCAGCTCTGACATCCTGTGTTCTAAGACCCCTCCCAGCTCTGACATCTTGTGTTCTCAGGGTCCTCCCAGCTCTGACATCTTGCGTTCTCAGGGTCCTCCCAGCTCTGACATCCTGTTCTTTGGCCCTTTTCAGCTCTAAATCCTACCTACTTTCGAGCTCCCTCTCCCACACTGATAGCGAGGGTATCTCTCTGAGCCTCCAATATGGAAGACAGGGAGGAACAAAGGTGGGGCTCTATGGAACGCCAGAGCAGTGCTGAGGGCTAATTCGCGTCCCGTTTTGCTGACTCAGTGAGTGGCCCCATCCAAATCCTGTCTTCTCTTGGACCTCAGTTTCCACGTCTATAGAAAGGATAGTGCCAGACTCTCTCTCAAAACCAATGAATCTTTACCAGAGCAGAAGAAATACTTGACGTCACCAGGGAAAGAGGTTCTTAAAAGTATTTAACTTTGCTTGTTGCTTATGGGACTAAGGGACTGTATAGCTGTATGTCCCTGAGAGAGTAGGGACAGAGCCTGTGTGTTGCATTAGAAAATGCAATGTTAGAGGGGGGAGAAACCACACAATATGACGGGAAGAAAAATATTATCATTCTGCTAAGAGATTTCTATAGGCAGCTAAGTGGCTCCATAGTGCATAGCATGCACTATGAGTCAGGAAGATTCATCTTCCTGAGTTCAAATCTGGCCTCAGACACTTACTAGCTGTGTGACCCTGGGCAAGTCACTTCACCCTGTTTGCCTCAGTTTCCTCATCTGTCAAATGTACTAGAGAAGGAAATGGCAAAACATTCCAGTATCTATGCCAAGAAAACCCCAGATGGGGTCATGGAGAGTTGAACACAACTTAAATGAATACACAGGAGCTTTACAAATATTACCTCATTTGATACTCACAGGAACCCCAGGAGAGAGTTGCTATTATAGCACCCCCATTTCACAGATGAGGAAACTGAGATGAACAGGGATAAGTGATTGCCGAGAGTCACACTGCTAGTAAAGTGTTCAGGTGGGCTTTGAACTCAGGTCTTCCAGACTCCAGACCCAGAGCTCTATCCATGTTTACCACTTAGCTGTCCTTGGTCCTTGTCTGTCTAGGCAGCAGCTCCTTAGTTGTATGAGGTAAGGTTAGTCCTTAGTTTTCTCTTGTAACATGAAAGACTCATTCTAGTTCAGGGGTTCTTAACCTGTCCCTGGACCTCTGAGGGGGCCAAAAATTTGGATGGAAAAAAATTACATCTTTATTTGCTTTAACCTCCAACTGAGTATTTCAGTTATGAAGGGAGGCACCAGACACTCTTCTGAGAAGAGGTACATAGCTTCACCAGGCCCCATGGCACAAAAAGATTTAGGAGGTCCTGATCCAGAAGGTCTCAAGGGTCCCTTCCACAAGGGAAAGTCCATCTTCCAAGATCTGCTGTGCTCTCTCTCCTCATCTGGCCCTGCTAAGAACATTGAGAAAAGCCTAAAGGCCGTGCAGCCAAAGGAAACCTGAGGCCCGTGGGGTGCTGGGCTGGAGGGCTTTGGAAGCTGGACTGAAGACCTGGGACTTCATCCCCTGGGTGAAGAAAAGCCACCAGAGGCCTGGAGAGGGATCCCAGGGGGATGAGAGGCCCAGCTGTCCCCAGCCTTGGTTCTAGTCCTCACTCTGGCTCCAGAGAGCCTTTTCCTGTCTCTGGGCCTGAGCTTTCTTATGTTAGTGGCCAACATTCATAACTGAAGGAAATGCTAAATAGGAATATTAGAGTTGGGGAAAGGAGAGGAGGGAAGAGGGGAGGAGAGGGGAGAAAAGGGGAAAGAGAGAAGGGAAGGGAAGGGGAGAGGAGGGGAGGGGAGAAGAGGGAGGGGAGGAGGAAATAGGAGAACATTGTTGAGGGATGCTCTTAGAAGAGACTGTAGAGGAAAGGTTCAAGGTAGTTTCAATGGACAAAAATAGAGGGATATGTCTTGCCTAGAAGGGCCACCTCAGAAGAGGCTGGAGGAAAGGATGGTGATGAGGGGGAAATTTTCTCTCTAGGTTCTCTGGCATCTATTCTTTCATGGTTCTCCTACCAATCAGACTGCTCCTTAGCTTCCTTTGCTGGATCATCATGCAAATTGCACCTTATGACCTTAGATGTCTGCTGTCCCCACCTGTTACTCCCTCTTCTCTCTCCCCCTCCCTCTCTGTCTCTGTCTCTGTGTCTCTGTCCCTCTCTATCTCAGTCTTTCTGTCTCTCTCTCTCTGTCTCTCCTTCCCTACAAACATGTCAATATTTCACCTTTAAAAAAAACAAACCACTCCCCAGTCATCCAGCTTCTACCTGAAGACCTCCCCTAACTAATAGGCGACTCTCTTCCTTCCAAGGTGGGAAATTCTCTTTAACACCCCCCCCACACACACACACACTTGGACTCTTTTGACACTGTGTAGAACTTCTTTCTCTCCTTCATCTGTAAAATGAACTGGAGAAGGAAATAGCAAACCACCCAAGTATCTTTGCCAAAGATACCTCAAAAGAGGACCACAAAGAGTCAGACATGACTGAACAACAAGAGCCCCTAGAACACAGAATGTCAGCTCTGGCAGAGAACTTGGAAGACAGAATGTCAGAACCAGAAGGAGCTTAGGACATAATTATGTCAGAGCTGGTATGGACCTGTGAATGTAGCATGTTAAAAGAGAATTTTAGAGTTGAAAGAGAAATTAGAACATAGAACTAGGAAAGAATCTAGAACATGGAATGTCAGGGCTAGAAAACACTTTGGAATATGGAATCTAAATCTGGAAGGGAACTTCGAATACAGAATGTCAGACTTAGAAGTGGCCTCAGAACAAAAAGAGTTTGACTTGGAAGGGCCTTAGGAGTCATCTTGTTTAAACTCCTAGGGTTGGCAGCCAAATAACAATAATCATTATGGAATCATTATATGGTGCTCTGAGGTTTGCAAAGTGCTTCCTACATATTATCTCATCTGATGCCCATAGCAAGCCTGTGAGGTCGGTACAGATGGGGAAGGTCACACAGAGTTGTGTCTCAGGGCTTTACTCATTCCATGTCAGAGCTCTTCAGCCTGACCCAAGCTCTGGAAATTTGCTCCTTAAGATCTAAGACACCTGTAGGTGTGAGTAGGTTACTTCATCCCTGGTCCTTACTTCCTAGAGCCCTGATTGCTTTCATCTGGGAATATGAAGGTAGGGGTCCCATCTAATACCCAATGTTCTCACTTAATCTCATAAAGCACCTAAGAATCTTAGTTCCCAAGAGCCCTAGAGGAAACACAGCTGCTATCACAGCATTTTTGTAATAAATTGTTCAACCCTGCCAGGATCAGAGAAAAGAGGAAGGTGCCATGTATATATTCTCCTCTGTCTTCCTCTTCTCATTCCTTGACCATGCTCTACCTTCAATCACTTAAGTCTTAAGGAAGATGGAGAACACCTGGGTAGATGATTGACAATTCCCTTAATTAGGGCTGCCTGCTGGTCTACTGACTGGGACCTATAACAGGAAGCCTAGGGCTTTGTTTCTTGGCTCTCTCTGCTAACAACTTCAAATGGTCTGAAGGAGCTGACTTGAAGGCAAGGAAATCTGGTCTCCTGGGGAGCAAACATGGACTCCTCCCAGACCCCAAGTAAAGAACCTGAAGGACCCAAGGAATTCCCAAAGAAGACTTTGGCTATATCTTTGGAGCAGCCTATGAAGGCAGTGTGCCCAATGGGCATCACAGTATTAGTTGACGTTGTGAGGTAAGAGCAAGGAAGCTTCCCTGGCTTGATAGCCCAGTGTTGGCTATTGATGTGTGGCCCTATGGTGCTTAGAATGTCTGAGGCTGTTTAGGTGGCAAGGTAGGGGAGGAGGGGTCATGGCAAGAGCCCTCGGCTAGCTGTAGAGACAGTGAATACGTTGTGTCCCTTAATAGTGAGTCTCAATTTCCTTTTCTGTGAAATGAAAGAGCTACATTCAGCTCTGACATTGTGAAACTCTCCAGAGCCCTAGGCACAGTGGGCTGCTGCCCACATAGGTGTGTGGGGCCCCCAAGTTCCTGATGACTTTTTGTTGGCACTGTTGAGGGCAGCATGACATGGTAGAACAGGTAATGAATTTGGAATGAGAGTCAAATCTACCCACAAACTTTTGAGAGAGGACCAAGGCAAGCCCAGGAAAAACCCTCATAGGAAACTGTCAAAAATTCTTACTACACCCCAATTCCACTTGGGATGCAGTTCTTATTCTGGGCTTGGCTAGGATGGCCGTGGAGATCTTGGTGCTGGGAGATGTCTTGAAGACCAAGCTAAGCCCTCTCTATTAACCAGTGAGGGAACAAAGAACCATAAATGGGACGTGATTTACTTGGTCATCTCTCGTACTAGTGGAAGAGGCTAACACTAGAATTCAAGTTTCTTGGTTCCAAGTTCAGGGTTCCTCCCCCACCCACCATATTGTACTCATGTTTCCTTTGGCTGGCTCTCTTGGGACCAAAGCCTTGTGGGAAGGGTAGAGAATGCAGCTCTGGCCTTGCCTACTTAACTGGGTATCATTCTCCTCATTTCTGATATCAGCCTTGCCCCTGAGGGTTACAAGACCTTCGAAGCATTAACTTCTGAAAGGCTCCTTTATAATGTGGAAGGTACGAAATTCAACTTTGCCTTCTCTGGACATCCCAGCAGATGGTACCTGCAACCTTCATGCTGTCTCATCCTAAAGGCACTAGCCCCCAGTTCTATGATGTTTTCAGACTGGGTGAGTTTACGATGGGTCATGGGAAACATGGGGGAAATGACTGCTTTGGAAATAACATACTTCATCTGTCTAGTAACTGGATGCTAGGTCCTACAATCCCACCTTCCAAGAGATACCATGTCCAGGACAGGGGAAAACAATAGGCCTACTGGGTTCTGCCCTGCTCAGCCCAGAGCTGGAGCTCCGTGGGCTCTGGGCACCACACTTACAGAGGACGTTGAAAAGCTGCCCAATATGCAGGTTGGTAATTATAAGAGAATTCTCAAGAGTAATGGGCTGGATGTATAAACTGAATACTTTTCACAGAACTAATTGAACCTAGTTGAGCTGATGAGACCTTTCATGATAGAGAATAATGAGAGAAGTCCCAGGTCAGAGCCCTGACACTGACCCAAAGTCAAAGGTATGACGGGCTTTAGACTTCAGAGCTTACAGGACCTTTTGTGACCATCTATTCTAATCTCTGAATTTTGCAGAGAGGGAAACTGAGGCCTATGGAGGAAAGGAGATGCATTCAAGATCACACAACTAGTTGGTAACAGAGCTTGGAACTAGAATCCAGGTCACCCAACTACAGTTCCTGGTTCTTTCCATATTGAACATGCTGCAGCAGTGAAGTGGCACAGTGGATAGAGCATTGGATTTGGAACTGGGAAGAACTGAGTTCAAATATGGCTTCAGACTCATGCTAGCTGTGTGACCCTGGGCAAATCATTTCACCTCCATTTCCTCAACTGTAAAATGAAGATAATAGCACCAACTCCAGGGTTGTAGTGAGAATCAAATCCGACAAATATTTGAAGTGCAGCCCTAGCACGTAATAGGAGCTATATAAATGTTAGTGATGTCAGTGTTTGTCCCCAGAAACCCATTAAACCCAAGCATTTATTGAAACATACCAGGTACTGTGCTAGTCACTAGAGGGGAAATCAATACAAAACACTAAATTAACATCACTTCCCTGGGAGCTTACAATCCACCTGGGTGGGGAAAGCGACAACAGGTGCCCACGATTTGGGGGAAGGGTTTGGGGCTGAGAACAGACGCATGATTTCATTGGCATGGGAAATTCTCCCTGAAGAAGAGTGCCTATCCTAACATGCCTATTTCTTGGACATGGTCAAAGGGAGTCTGTTTTGCTCCCCTATGAAGATTTGTTAATGAGTTGTGTTTTCTCTTTCCTCAGTGAAGAAGAAAAGATTTATTATTGAAAAATAAAATTTTAAGAATCCCTCTACCATCGAAGACTAAAATACTGGCTTTCTAACTTCTTCTTTTTCTTTTTTTGGAGGAGGGAAGATAGGGCAATTGGGGTTAAGTGACTTGCCCAAGGTCACGCAGCTAGTTTTGTGTTAAGTGTCTGAGGCTCAATTTGAAGTCAGGTCCTCCTGACTCTAGGGCCAGTGCTCTATTCACTGCACTACCTAGCCGCCCCTGCTCTCTAACTTCTAAAGTTGCTTGGGGCATTGAGAGGTCAAATGACCTTTCGACACTTGTCTCAGTGCTAAAACGCCCCAATAGACTTAAATCTACCTGACCTTCCTAACTCTGAGGCTGTTTCTTTTCCCAATGTTCCAAGCTATGTCATCTACAGGGAATCAATCAATAGACCAGCTTCTCTGGAATATGGAGTGGGTACAGGGGAATGATGGGGAAAGATCACATGGAGCCAGGCTGCTCTAATAGTCACTAGCTGCTTCAAGCTCCATTGTGATGTATCTGGAAAATACAGACATAGCCCATCTCTGAAATATTGGTCTCTTTGCAGATTAAAATTACCTACTTTAAAAGTGGGGAGGAACATTCCAGCTGTGTGGCTATGATGAACATCACCTGTATCGGTAAGTAACCAGCTTAAAGGAGTAAAGAGAAAGGGAAATAAGAGATGGATTCCAAGCACAGGCTTTGCTTGGGCAGCTGGAAGGAGGGGAGGGCAGAGTGTAGAGTAAAGGCTTGTGATCACATGGGGAACGTCACAATTGGTCAGTGCCCTTTTGAAGGTTGTCGGTGTAAATGAAGGTATGGCAACAAGTTATTAAGTGCTTACTGGACTCCAGGGCCTTGCTAAGCACTGGTCATACAAGCACAAGCAGAAGGAAATAGTCCTTGCGCTCAGGGAGCTTACATTCCAATGGAGGAAGACAATACGTGAAAGGAAGCTGAAAAGTAGGGACTGGGGATGAAGGTATTCACATAAGGACAGAATGTTGTGGTCCAGAAAGTGAAAGGTGGAGCTGGGAGGAGAAGGTAGGTAGGCTGCACAAAATGGAGGCAGCACCACCAATGGAAGATGGGGACTAGTGGGGTGAGTGAAACTGCAGCTAAGGCATGATATCAAGGCCCAGCTGGAGGAGAATAGAGATTGGTCAACCTGAGTGAGCTTGTTTTAAAATGGAGACACGGGGAGGAATTCCCCAATCTGAGAAGGAGGCTGGTAGGGTGGGTGGTGGTTCCTAATGGCTCCTATTTAGCCAAGAAAACTAATGTAGTCTTAAAAACTCTGTCAGATTTTTATAAAGCTCTTTATAGACATTCTCATTTGAACTTTACAACATGTCTGTGAGGTAGCTACCATAGTTATCCCCACTTCACAGATTAGAACAGCAGTTCTCAACCTGTGGGTCATGACCCCTTTGGGGGTCGAACAACCCTTTCACAGGAGTCGCCTAAGACCATCAGAAAACACATATTTCCGATGGTCTTAGGAACTGAGACACCACTCCTCTTTCTGTCTCTAGCGAGTCCGCCCACACGCAGATACATGTAGCATTAGGAAGGCTGAGAACCACTGGATTAGAAGATCGAGGCTCCAAAAGAAGTGGCTTATCCTTGATAGCATAGCTAGTCTAAGGTAGGGTTAGATCTCAAGACTAAGAAAGCCTCAATATACTCTGCCCAGCTTGAACTGCATCTGGGTATCATACTTCAGGAAGAACAATGATAAGCTAGAGAGTGTCCAGAGACAGGTACAGGAATCCAAAGCAGAACTTCTGAGGACTTTTTTGTTTTTAACTTTTTGGAGGGGGGAAGGCAGGGCAATTGGCATTAAATGTCTGAGGCTGGATTTGAACTCGGGTCTTCCTGACTCCAGGGCTGGTGCTCTATTCACTGTGCCACCTAGCTGCCCCCCAGCTTCTGAGGATTGGTTAAAACCAAAGATGTGGATGAAGAAAAGAGACATAACCGTTTCCAGGCGTTTGAAGGGCTATCAAGAAGAAGAATTAGTCTTGGTCAGCTTGGTAGTATCACTAGGCAGAACTAGAGACAGCAAATAGAAAATAAAAAGGGGCAAAATTAAGTTTGATGTAAAGAAAACTGGAACAAACTAATTGGAGCAAACCCAATGTAGAATGAGCTGCCTCAGGGAATCATGGATTTCCTCCACTGGAAGGCTTTGAATAGAGATTGGACAGCTTCTTGGGTCGATGGTCCAAAAGATCCATGTCAAGGTACAGGCTTCTGTAGATATCTTCCAACCTTCAGGCTGTTTATGTCTGAAAGTAGATGGTGAAGGCAGAAATAAGAACATGAGGAATTTCTAATTTCTCCAGAGTATATCTTTTCTCTAGTGGTCTAGATTCTGTCTCATGGTGGAATAGAGGACCCTTAAAACCCAGAGTGATAAACCCAGGTCTGTTGATACCATTTTTCCTATGGTCTTCCTCTCCAAAACAGACCGTATCTTTTTTTTTTAACCTGTTTTTTTTTTTAATTGAAATGGACACTTTAGTCACTTTTTAAGCTTAATTTCAAATTTTCTTCTGGAAGGATTATCCCATAGTTCCACCAACAGGGTACCTGAATTTTCATGCTTCCAGTGCTGACTATTCCCATGTCTTGTTCTCTTTGCCAATTTGTTCAGTGTGGGGTGAAACCTCAAGGTTGTTTTAATTCACTCTCAATATTGATTTGGAACAATCCTTCATAAAGTTAATATATTGTTTTCAGTTCTTTCGATAATCCTTTGCTCATATCCTTTGAGCACTTGGCCACTGAGGAATGATTTTTAGTCTTGTATAAATAATTAGTTCCCTTATCAGATACTTGATGTAAAGCTTTCTATAACTGACCCTTCCTATCCTAATTGTATTAAAATGGATAATGAAAAATTCAATTTTTTTGTCATTAGTATGACTGATTTTATTTTTTTGAGATTAACTCTCTATCTTCTTTGCTCAAGAATTTTGCCCCTAGGGCAGGTAGTTAGAACAGTGAATAAAGAACTGGTCCTGGGTTCAGGAGGACCTGAGTTCAAATATGACCTCAGACACTTGACGTACTAGCCGTGTGACCTTGGGCAAGTCACTTAACCCCAATTGCTTTGTTCATAGCTGTGATCAGGTACCTCATCTTTTCTCTGCTAATCTTTTATGGCGTGGCTTAAATATTGAGTTATAGCGACTGAATTGATTGGACTGTGTCTTTTCTCTCCCCCCACTAAGGCCTCATTAGAATTGTTTGCAGGCAGCACAAGCCAAACTAGTTGGGAGAGAATGGAGATCAGAGAAAGGAGAAGGTCATGGTGGAAATGCGTTAGAAGGGATGGGAATCTGAAGCACCAGCAGAAAGACTGTGATCTTAGGCAGAAAAAGGAACAGATTTTCATCAGAGACTGGAGTAAAGAAGCAGAAAATGGTGGGTGACACATTGTACTGAGATGTTAAGGGAGAAGAAGAAATTGGTGGCCAATAGCCTGTTTTCCCAGTATAGTATGAGACCAAGTCATCTGCTGAGAGATAGGGAGTACTCGTGGGAGGCATGAAAGTAGAGAAGTTTTGGAACAATCACCGTGTAGATTATGAACCAATTAAGGAGAAGAAAAAAGACTGCCTTACCATAAGGAAGACTTAGTTGAGCTTGTTGGGTCATTTTCAGTTGTGTCCAACTCTCCTTGACCCCGTTTGGGGTTTTCTTGGCAAAGACTAGAGTAATTTGCCATTTCCTTCTCCAGTTCATTTTACAGATGAGGAAACAGTGGCAAAGAGAGATAAGTGACTTGCCTAGGGTCACAGAGCTAATAAATGAAGTTGGACTTGAACTCAGGGAGACGAGTCTTCCCTGACTCCAGGCCCAGCACTCTATCCATTGAGTCACCTAGCTGTCCCTTAGTTGAGACTAGATAATGCAAATCGGGAGTGTGTTGTGCCTTTCTCCAACTCAGGAATAGGGATGGAGGAGATGGAAGGTAGAAGGAGCATAGAGTTGGGCTTGGTTAAACGAGGGGCAAGGTATTTAAGAGTAGTGGACAATAAAAAGTCAAGAGGTGAAGAATATGAAGCCAGAGCAAAGATAGTGGAAGGTGGAGAGTGATGAGGTTGAGGATGAAGAGTAAGCGTAAGAGAAAATGGGTTTAGGGAGAGATGGAATGATAAGAAATGCTCTGAAAGAAGTTAAAAATTGATTGTGGAAATAGAGTACTTGTAGATAATGATGAGATCAAGGGTGTGACCATCCATTGAGGTGGAGTGGTACAGGCCACTGGAATTAAGGTTGGACCATAAAGGGTGGAGGCCACCAACATGTATGTTGAAGTGTCCTAGTGTAAGGCTAGTGATCAGGGTTAGAAGATTGAACCAGGTCCTGCATTCTTAGCAAAAGGATTGAGAATGGCTTGGGGTGGAGGGGCCAGTAGATAACTTGGAGGTTTTTAGATAGTATGAGCACCAAGGGTAAAAGATTGCTAAATGACAGCATTAGATGCAAGGCCAGGGAAATAGGGGATTGTAAGAGTTAGAATTTGAAGGAATCTTGGGATATAACATTATATAGTAGATTGAATGACACGTGGCCTACAAAAACACTTTGCAAATCTTAAAGGTCTAGATAGGTTGAGGTATTTTTTTTAAAATGACATTATTATAACAGCATTGAATTTTGAGCTAGAGGCCCCAGGTTTGTTTACTAGCTCTTCCTCTTATTGTGGGAACTTGGAACTTTATTTGCCTCATCCCCAGTTTTTATGTGTATAAAATGAAGGGGCTAGTCCAGAAGGGCCTGCGGAGTTCCTCTATTGTTTACCATTCTAAGGAGAAGCAAATTTTCCTAATGATGAACACTAACCAAGAGTAGAAAGGACTGTCTCGAGAGTTCCTTGTCATTCTAGGTCTTCAGGTGGAGATGTTGGGAGGATTTCTGTTCAGGTACAGATTGAAGCCTAATATTCATAAGGTCACTTTCCATTCCCTGACTTAGGAGCCAAAGAGACTCCCAAACTATAGGGCCTTTGGGAAGAGCTGACCTTGGACCACTTTGTAGCCTTGTTAGAAGAAGGGTGGGTTGGGAGGTCTCCTTATTTGGCTCTGAGGGGTCAGTGGAGAATGTTCTTGGCCTCAGAGCAGCCCTGGGCTGCCAGTCACTCCTCCATATTCTTTGCTTCCTTTTCCAGATCTCTCTCTAGTAGTACAAAACTATGAAGACAAAATACAGAAGCAAGTGGGAGTGGAGATGCATGAGGTACAGGGGCTGGGGCTTTTACTTCAAGGGAAGTAAGGATACTCTGGAGGGGAAAATTCATAGACTAGGGATTCTGAATCTTTGACACGTCCCGGATCCCCTCAGGAGTTTGGCGAAGTCTATGGACCCTTTCTCAAAATAACATTTTTAAATACATAGAATATATAATATTACAGAGGAAACAAGTTATATTAAAATCTGGTTCTTAAAATCCCTCTTTGAAAAAGATACAAACTCATAGGGCCCCAGGTTTAAAAGCCACATTGATAGAATCCGCTGCAGGGGAGAAGGGGAAGGTCAACATGAAAAAGCAGCCAGAGTCCTGGGCTCTGGAGTCAGGAAGGTTCCGTGGTCCAAATTCTGCGACTGAGAGCCACTAGGTGTGGAACCCTGAACATTTTCATTTAATTCTGTCAGGTTCCATTTCCCCAACTATGAGGGGAAAAAAATGGATCTTCTAATGCCTCTAGTCACCTACCTTGTAGAGGTGGTTAGAGGCTTGAATGAAAGAATGGATGAAAATAAGTACATGGTATCTCAAAAGCATCAGTGCTTTTTGGGATGCTCTATATTTGTTAGAAGGGAGTTTTCTTTGGAGAAGGGAAAGCAGTCAGTGGGAAGGGTAGGGAAGAAACTAATTATAATAATAACTAACATTATATATCACTTACTATGTACCAGGCATTCTGCTAAGTACTTTACAATGATCCCATTTGACCCTCACAACAACCCTGGGATACAGGTACTATTATTATCCCCATTTGACAGATGAGGAAACTGAGGCAAACAGAGGTGAAATAACTTAACCAGGGTCACACAGCTAATAAGTGTCTGAGGTTGGATGTGAAATCCAGACCAAGGGCTTTATGTTCCTGTATGTTTACAATCAAACAAGTATATAAAAGGCTTTGCTAATATGGAAAAACCAAACCACCATATATATCAGTTATTCTATTGCTTTGAAGAGAAAGGGGTGTTTAGAATCTCTGGATAAAAGGAAGGCAAGGAGAAATATTTGAGTGATAGGGTTAATTTCTTTGGTTTTTATGTTGAAAATTCTACCTTTGAGTTACTAGTTAGATTTTCTAAATTCTGAATTACACATAAGGCAAATTATAGGCAGCTGTGTGGTACACTAGAGAGGTCATGGAGACTTGACTTCAAATCCAGCCTCAGACACTTACTAACTCTGTGACCCTGAGCAAGTCACTTCCACCTCTGCCTCGGGGTCCTTGACTATAAAATGTGGATAATAATAGCACCTGTCTCCAGGGTTGTTGTGAGGCTCAAAGGAAATATTTATAAAGTGCTTAGCACTGTGTCTGGCACATAAGAGATGTTTAAGTGCCTATTTCCCTTCCCTTCTCCCAATATTTAGTCTTTCTGTCTGCCCTGGCAGAGTCCAGCCAGAGTTGCAAGAAGGACTCATTTCATAAGTCTAGGGTGGGGGCATAGGGAATGGTTCTCTGGAGCCTGTGTCTGTATTTTCAGGCAAGAGCCTATTCCCCCTGGCAGGGGCCCATCATGCTTGTGAACTGTGGATGCAGAAATGAATACCCACCTGACACAGCAGAAGAAATTCTTGACAAAAGAGGTAACTTAGTGCATCTCCCATTCTGGGGAGCAGCCTTAATCTTGGACTAGGCCTATACTAAAGACAGAAAAGTGAAAGTGGAAATACATTCCCAAATAAGAATAAAAACCACAATGGATTTTGATGCACATTTGAGAGAGGAGAACAATGAAGCAAAGAGCTGTAACCACTAAAGTGAACCCCAAGTCCAACCATGCAGCCAAATTACTAATATAGAGGCACTTGGGTACACAGTGGATGGGACGCAAATCCTGGAGTTGGGAAGAATTAAGGTCACATCTGCTTGGACACTTACTAGCTGTGTTGCCCCCTAGGCGAATAAACCTTTCTGCCTTAGTTTCCTCATCTATATAAAAAGGATAATAATAGCACCTACCTCCCAGGGTTGTTACAAGGATCAAAGGAGAAAATATTTATAAATTGCTTGGCAAATCCTAAAGTTCTATATAAATACCATCTGTTAAAAAAAGACCAGTAGATTAGTTGTTGTTTTCAAGCCTAGACATAGTCAGATCATGTATTCTTTATCCCACTTTGTGAAGCTATATGTCAATAGATTGTCTTTCATATAGCTCAGGAGCCCTCAGTATCCAAACAACCTATACTCTTTCCATCCTTTTCATATCTGTGTACCTTACTCACCCACTGCCCCTCTCTCTGATTTCCTCTTCACAGTAATGAGGCACATAGATCAGAAGCAGCTATGACTGACCACACTTTATCTAAGGTGGTATTAGTGCTAATTAAATAGAAGTATAAGCAAACTTTGAATAACATAAGTTTAGATTTAACATAAGCCCTCTAGGACCAGGTGAGAGATGGAAAGAACACCCATAACCTCTCTAGCATCTTTATAGTTGAAATTCTCCACCCAGCATCCCTTCTTCATCTCTACCCAGATTACCTTGTAACCACAGTAGGTACCTGAAGGAGCAGACCTGTGCTAGTATAGGGGCTGGTAAGAAAAAGCTGTTCCTCTTTTTTTATTTTCAATGGGTCAAAGTAAGTCACAAAGGTTGAGAAGGTATGGATGGGTTGTACTCTACATGATAAATTTCTTTACAGTATCTTTTCTCCCAAAGCCACCCTTCTTCCCAACCTTCTATACTATTTCAAGGACACTTCCAGGCACCGAGATTCACAGCTTCAAGGACACCCTAAACTCTTCATTCCGTTCCCTCCATGTATCCAATTGGCTGCCGGATCTTCTTCTTTCTACACCTTCAGCATCTTGTATCTGACCAGTCTAGGCCCTTATCATCACTTGCCTAAATTATAACAAGTCTCTTTATTAATTTCCATGTCTCAAGTTCTTCTCCAATCCATCTTCCACATAGCCCACCAAAGTCACTTTCCTAAAACATGGGTCTGATCACATCAGCCCCTACTTAATAAACTCCAATGGTCCCTTAATGATTCAAATATTATTTCACCCTGCCATTTTAAAATGTCAACTTTTGTGTAAGTTTTTTAATATACTTGTTAGTACAGTAGCATATATATATATATACATATATATATAAATATATATATACATCTATATATATAAATATATATATAAATTTTAAAGTGTGCATGCATTGGATATGTGAGCAAATTTTTTCAATAGGAGTAGGTGACCAAAAAGCCTTGGAGATGGGCTCTAGAACACAGTGAGTAAAAGAGAGGGTACTAAACCTGGAGCTAGGCTGTGAAAGGTTGGAAGAGACAAACAGAAGTTTGCATCCTATCCTAAAGGCAAAAGAGAGTTGCTTGAGCAGAGTGGGGATAAGGGCTCACTATAGATTTTATCATAGGTCTAGAGCCAGAGGTTCCCTTAGAATTCCACCCATCTTACAGATGAGGAAACTGAGACCCAGAGAGATGGAAATAATTTGTCCAAGGGAGCATAGGTAGCAAAGTGGCAGAGACAGGGTTCAAACCCAGGTCTTCTGACTCTAAATTCAGAACCCTTTCCCCTGTCCCATATGACATCCCCATGTGCAAGACTGTATGCTCAGTGTGAGTAGCATGAGGGTGAGTACCATGCTCTCAAAAAAAGCTGACAATCCTGATGGGTCTAAATGTTGGCTTATGCATTCCAGATTGAGGCCCTGGAAGCAGAGGTACCAAATCTTGGAGGGGAGGGGAGGAGTCTTTTCCCAAGGTTAAGATTGAACCCTCCTAATAATTAAGACTGTCTAAAAATGAACTGCAGCTACTTTGAAAGAATGAGGCCCCTATCTCACAAAGTATTCAAGCAGATGCTTGAGTCAGGGGAGAGACATCCTCAGACTTTCAGTTGCTAGCTACTTCTTTTCCCTTTCCCAGCTATTCCTCAAATGTCAAAAATGATCTTGAAGATCCATTCCCCACTTGGATTTTTCAGCACTCATCAACTAGTTATTAATTGCTCTCACCCAGACAGAGTGAGACTCTTTGGAGTTGAACGTGAGTATTCTTTTGGTTTTGGGGACCCAACATGGGGCAGGAGGAAAAGAGAGAGAGGAGAGAGAAGACTGGGTAGGAGCCAGAAGACCTGGCTCCAGGAGACTTGGCCACTCACTATCTGGGAGTGACTTCCTGTGGTTCAGTTTCCTTGTCTACAAAACAGGGGTGGGGTAGATGACCTCCAAGGTCTTTCCAACTTGAAATTTAGGACCCTAGGAAATAGGGAGGTGGGGGTGAGAGGCCTACGACACAGAAGAGCTTGTGCAACCCTTGCATTGACAAAAAGGGTTCTGGTTCTGGCAAACGTTTTTTCCAAGGAACCCTAAGCTTTGCCCATATACCACTTTTTGGACCAAAAGGTCTGTGACAAGAAAGAAGACCATTATAAATGGGAATCCTTGACCTGCAGGTTTGTTTTTGGTGTTGGAGAGAGGGACAATATCACAAAAGAGAGGCTAATAGTGGGCCTCCTTGTGCTGTCAGAGGGGTAGAAGGTGGGTCCCCAGGAGAATCTACCATTGGGTGAAAATGGGGGAGGATTTAAGTCAGGTGAAAGACCAGCTTTGTAAGGCACGAACCAGTAGAAAACAAAAAAGAGAGTGGAAAAGAAGGCTAATTTGTGATCAAAGGTCCTCGATTCAAATCCAGTCTCTGCTGCCAGCTGTCTCCGAGTTCAGGCAGGGTTCTTGACATCAATTCCCTCATTTGTAAAATGAAGCCATGGGTCTAAAATGTGACATCTGGCTCAAACCTTATATCCAAAGATGTCTGTCTTCGGATCCCTCTGCTCTACTCCCTAGCCACAGTATTAAACCGAGCTCAGATTCAATGTCACGGAAAGACCTTAACCATCTAGTCCAGGGATTCTCTATCTTATTGTGTTACGAATCTCTTCTCAATACAATGTTTTAGAGTAATGATAGACGACTAGGTGGCAGAGTAGACGAAGGCCATCTTTGGATGCCTCCTGGCTTTGTGACCCTGGGCAGGGTACCTAAGCTCTGTCTGTTTGGGCACAATAATAGCACCTTCCCCTCCAGGATGATTTGTGAAGATAAAATGAGAGATTCTGAAGTGCTTTGAAAACATCAAAGCACATAGACATGCTCTTGTTGTTGAGTTGTTTCAGTAGTGTCCAAGTCTTCATGATGCCATTTGAGGTTTTCTTGGCAGAGATACTGGAGTGGTCTATTTTCTTCTCCAGCTCATTTTACAGGTGAGGAAGCTGAGGCAAACAGGGTGAAGTGACTTGCCCAGGGTCACACAGCCAGTAAGTGTTTAAGGCTGGATTTGAACTCGGGGAAGATGAATCTTTCTGACACCTAGCTGCCCCCCATCTACTTGCTAGCTGTTTTGTATACATATATATGTATGTGTGTGTGTGTATATATATGTATATATATATATATATATATATATGTGTGTGTGTATATGTGTGTGTGTATATATGTATACACACATATACATACACAATTACAATTATATATGCATCATTCCTATATCATACTTACATATTATAATTATGTTTCTATAATTTTATATATATTTGAAGGAAATGCTAAATTTCAGCAGTTTCATGGGAAACAAGGATGACCTTTTTTCCCTCTTCAAGTTCAAGGACTCCTTAAAATCTATCTCCAGATACTGTGGGGATCTATGGACCCCAGGTTAAGAAGTCCTGATGGCGGGGGCAGCTAGGTAGCCCAGTGAATAGAGCACCAGCCCTGGAGTCAGGAGAACCCGAGTTCAAATCTGGCCTCAGACACTTAACACTTACTAGTTGTGTGACCTTGGGCAAGTCACTTAACCCCAACTGCCCCTATAAAAAACAAAAAAAAGAATTTCTGATGGAATTTAACTTCCCTACTTGACAGACAGGAGTATAATACATTGCCCAGATCTCAAAAGTGGCAGAATAGACTGGAGCCAGCTGTCCTGACTCCTGGTCTTCCAATTACACATTACTTACTGGCCATTTTTAAAGTTTCCTTTAAAAAAAAACCAAAACAACCCAACATCCAAGAGCACTCACACCCCCTTCCCTTGCTTTCTACCTCTACCCCCCCCCCCCCACTGTGCAATCATCCCTGCCCGAGAAACTACCCTGCATTCAGCTCTAAGAGCTGAAAGGGTGGGAAAGGAAGGGGTGGAGAAAGGTCGAGTTTATCCTTCCCTTTCTTCTACTGAACTCAGAGGATTTCTTTTTGCTGATTCAGTTATTCGTAAAGCTGAGGTTTTTCCAGCTTGGTCTTCCGAGGACCAGGAAAAAAGAAAGTGTTGGGTTTTTTTTTGTTTTGTTTTTTGTGAGGGGGATTTTGTTGTTGCTTTGTTTTTGGTTTTTTAAACCCAGTGCTACCAACTACTATTTTAAACAGAATATCAGGAGTTTAAAAAAAAAAGAGAAACCAAAGCAAATGAACCTTCATCACTATTATAATCTGTCCTAACCTGACCTTCCTCTTTACCTGTCTTCTGGGTCTTCCCGTATAAGCACCAGACCTAATTGCCAAGTTCATTTAAACCCAGAAAATGTTGGGGGAGGGGAATAGGACACTAAGAAATGTCCAACATAAGGAAGCAAGCTGTAAGCCTAGGAGGGTCCTCAGACAACATAAGCAGACAGTCTTTGGATGTGGCTCCTGAGGGGAAACTCACAGGCCTAGGAACATCGTTGCTAACTATACCTTCTCTCTAACTTGCAAAGACCCTTGATCACCAGGTCACCATAGCAATTCAGTGGCATGTACCTTAGATTTGAAGTTGGCCAAATTGACCCTCAGTGCCAAGTATCCTATTTTGTGAACTGGGGCAAATCATCTCTGGGGGCATGGGGCTGCAATAGGGACTATGGTTTAAACTAGCTAGTCCTGTAAGGTCTAACGCCTTTTCATAGGGGCATTCGATGTCATTCCCGATATTCTTGCTTAGTTTCGAGGAGACGCTATACATATACTCACGTTCCTCTTTGTTGACCCATTGGTCGGCAGCAGTCATATAACAACTGTGAGGGGTATTGGTAGCCAAGGAATAACTTTAGTTTTGTCCTGATGGGCCCAAAGGTTTGCAAGACTGAATCTATTACCTTCGGGTAGCAATGAGCCACTGAACTTGGATGTCCCACTCTGCCCCCCATCCCCAGCTTAGAACCAGGGACCTGCCCTTGTAACCAGCCTCATCCTTTTTCTTGTCCTAGGACCCTCCATAAATCCTCCTTACAGAATGGTACTGGGGCCAAACAGACCTTTCCATGCCGTCACACATCTGAAAAACCAAGAAAGGCGGATATTTTATGTGGAAGCACTTTCCTTCCCAGACGCTGACTTCTCTGGCTTGGTTTCTTTCACTGTCTCCCTTCTGGAGAATTCTGATAAGGTATGTGTGGGAATGGGCTCTGGACTAGGTAGGGGAGGAGGTTGGTGAAGTCTGGAGGGCAAGTTAGAGAGAAAACCCAAGGAAAGGAGTAGGATGGATAGGATTGAAAAAGTCATCCCATGAGAAGAAAAGACCTTATTCTAAGAGGCTGGGGAGAAATATGGAAAGGACGAGTTGATTAGTCTCCAGTGAATAAGGATGCTTGAGAGCTGACCACTTGGCGTCATAGATTTCAAGTTGGAAAGGACCTTGCAGGTTTTCTCCTCTTATGGATGAGGGAGCAGAGACCCAGAAAGGGTAAAATGACTTGCTCAGGGTCATCCAGCTAGGAAGCAGCTGAACCTAGGCTTTTCAGAACTCTAAAGGTTAACAACTTTCTACTACATCTCAGTCTTGTCCTGCCTCCCATAGGATGACTCTGAACCTCCGATTCATCATGTGCAAGTGATTTTCCGTGTGGCACCATGGATCATGATAGCTAACACCCAACCACCCGTGGAGATCTTTGTGACCAAGTAAGGGTGAGAAGGGACTTTAAGAGACCCCGCTAAACTCTGGGGATTCCTCTTCCTCTTGCCCTGACATCAGCCTCACAGCTCTTTGTGCCAAAATGTGGGACAAGGAGCTTGCTAATAACACCTCCCTGCCAGTTGGGACCTCATTAGAATGGAACAAAACCCCCAAGTGAACTGTGCTCTTCCTAGGAGTCTGGGTCAATCGCTGTTCTTGTCCAACCCATGCTCTCCTTCAAACTACTCAGTATTTACTCTGTGTAAGTATCTGTGTGTATCTATTTTTCTATCTAGATATATGTATGTGCATATATACACACACATACATATATGTATATAGACATGCACATGTACACATACACATTGTGTTCATATATGTATGCATGTATGCATGTGCTTATGTGTAAGTATATGGAATGCATATTGTTCCCCTGCCTCCAGTAAAATACAAGCTTCTTGAGGGTAGGTGCTGTTGTTTCTTGTCTCTGAAGCCCCAGTGACACACACCCCCCACCCCCCTCCTGCCTGGCACATGGGAGACTACACCTGGAGCTATTCTGCTACTTTCTCTTTTAGCAAACTGAAGATACAGCCCCTGCGTCCATGGAGATTTTGGAAGGACACCATAGGTGCACCACCTATCAGGTGGTTGACAGGATCCTCTGAGCCAAGGACAGAAAGATGCAGGTTTGTTCTAGGGTTTGGAGTCTTGTGTAGGTGACTCAGTGGCTAGAGCGCTGGACCTGGAGTCAGGAAGACTCATCTTTGTGAGTTCAAATCTGACCTCGGACATTTATTAGTTGTGTGACTCTGGGCAAGTCCCTTCACCCTCTTTGCCTCAGTTTTCTTGTCTATAAAATGAGCTGGAGAAGGAAATGGTGAACCATTCCAGAACCTTTGCTGAGAAAATCCCAAATGGGGTCACAAAGAGTCAGACATGACTGAAAAACAATTGAACTATCTCCCCTGCCCTCGCCTAATCAAGAGTATATCCATAGACATTTAGGTAGGTTTGCTATATTATATCTGGCAAGTTACAGCCATTTCCAACCTGGAGAAAACGGTTGAAGGAGAGGCAGGTTGAAAACTTCTCCTCAATCAACTCAGGTCCCACTTCCTAAGATTCTAGAGTGGCCTTTTCCAGTGCCAAGGATCAGGGCGTCTAACTTCGCTCAGAGCAGATCAAAATAGGGAGAGGGAAAGCGTGGGGGTTGGAGCAAAGGCCCTAGAGATTGCTCCCCTACTCCACCCTTTTTTTTTTCTTAAAAGTCGAATGGGAGAGAAGAGATGGAAAACACCATGAAAGTAGAGTTTTAAAGACCAAGAGCCCCCAGCAGAATAACTTAATCTAAGCAGGGAAAGCCTAGGGAGTGCTCTGGGGCAAGTTCCTAGTGGCACCATGTTAGTTAAAGTTCTGATCAAGGTTTTGTTTCCCAAGGTCTTTGTAAAGAATCCTTTTTTTTTTAGGTCAAAGACCATGGATACAAAAGTAATAGGAGCTTCCTCCCCCCCCACCAAGATATATATATAGATATAGATATAGATATAGATATAGATATATAGATATATAGATATATATATATAGATAGATAGATAGATATAGATATAGATATAATTTTTTTTTAATGGAAGGGGATTTGATTTGAGAGGGATAATACCCTGCTGGTTCTTTGCTTCCTTCCAGATGTATACCTGAATCCAGCTTCTTGGAAACTATCCTTCTCTATTCCTATGTAGCTCAGTGCCAGCTGACTTTCTGCCCTCCGGATGAAACTCGCCTGGACACATGGATTGGGGTAACACCAATGGGTTGAAGAGCCTACCTCTCTGAGCTCCCTTCCTTGGCCCAATGGTCCTGTTCTCTTGGTTGGGAGGGACAGGGTACAGAGGTGGGGAGGGGGCATGCTGGCAGGTTTACTCCCTGCAACGGACAAATTGGTTATATGGAATAAAATAGGCTTGGTTCCTGGCTAAGGACCCTGGGAGAAGTGAGGGGGGAATAGGGAGCCTCAATTGGGATTGCTCAGGACAACCATTTAGAGGACTAACTTTGGCAGGGCTTCTATTGGTAAGCCTGAGCAACTGAAGCTAATAAGTCATATTCAGGTTGTCCGAGTATAAAGTAAGCCCCCAGTTGATGTAAACTTTGAATCAATGGCTAGATACCAGTCAGTATTATGATAAGTTGATTCTATATACTTTAAAGGCTTGCAAAATCCCTAGGCAAGGCTCATAGCTGCTCTGGGCCTCCATTTCCCAGCCTGCAAAAGCAGAAATAATCACATACCTCTAAAACTTGAACAAGAGTATATGTAAGGAGCCATAAGAATACTGGAGACCATCACAAATTTCTTCTAATAGTCCTACAAGATAACTGATGCATGTCCAGAAATAGGACACGCATCTAAAAGTTTGAAAAAAATGAGACTTAGGGAGGTCAAATCGTTTTTCTCCCTTACAAGGCACCTAAAACAATACTGGACCCAGAATCATGAAGACCTAAGTTCAAAGCCAGCCTCTGATACTTACTAATTGTGTGATCCTGGGCAAGATACTTCAACTCTGTTTGCCTCAGTGTTCCCATCTATGAAATGGAGAGAATAATAGCACTCAACTGCCAGGGTGGTTGTGAGGATTAAATGAGATAATATTTGTAGTTTTAAAAAAAGCACTTAGCAGAGTGTCTGGTACTTAGCAGGTACCATATAAATGCTTTTTTTTTCCCCCTCCTCCCTCCAACTTACATGAAAGAATCAAATAGTACCCCCCCCCCGAGATTTTAATCCAGATCTCCTGACTCCTGCTCCAGCTTCTTCAATTGCCTGTTGTTTGTTGCTGTTCAGTCCTGTCAGCTCCTCGTGACCCTATTTGGGATTTTCTTGGCAAAGATACTAGGGTAGTTTTGCCCTTTCCTTCTCCAGCTCATTTTTACAGATGGGGAAACTGAGACCAACAGGGTTAAATGACTTACCCAGGGTAACACGGCTAGTAAGTGTCTGAGGCTGAATTTGAACTCAAGAAGAGGAGTCTTCCTGACCCCAAACCCGGGGCTCTATGTACCGCATCTACCTCACCTCATACACCTGTTTGTTTTTCAAATTTAAATGTTTCCCTTGGTTTCTTGGTGATGGAGTGGACAGATTATTGGGCTTGGAGCCAGGAAGACCTGAGTAGTTCAAACTTGGACTCAGACTCTTACTAGACGAGTGACCCTGGGCAAGTCACTTAATCCAGTTTTCCTCAGTTCTTCATCTATAAAATGGGTTTACATTGGAGAAGGCAATGGCAAACCACCCCAGTATCTTTTTGCCAAGAAAACCACGTGGACGTAGTCCAGGGGATCACAGAGAGTCAGGTACGACTGCACAAGGGCCTTGGATGGGGGTAGGGGTGGCGTGCCTGACACAAAGGGAAAGATACAGAACTTTATAAATATTTGTACAGGGAGGGAACAATTTCAGCTGGGGGTGGGGGAGGTGTCCAGCAAGCCCTCATAGAAGCAGGTGACACCTGACCTAAGTCAAGAGCTTCTGAGAGGCAGAAAGGAAGAGACCGTCCTACCCCGAGTTCACAGACCGTCCTGTTTGCAAGGCAGAATAGCCGGAGGAGACAGGAGATCCCAGTGGCTAGAGCCAGGCGGCAACATGAGATCCAGACTAAAAAGCATGAATTTTCTCCTAGGGGGAGTAGGGAGCCAAATGGACCTGGTCACACCTGTGTCTCGGTGAGGAGGAGGTGGCCTCTGCAATGGCCGCTGCCAAACCAGAACAGCATTAGGGAGAAGGGGCCTGGGACAAGGCACGATCAGTCTAGGAGGGAAATCCAGAAAGATAAACTTGGGCTTGACGTGAAGTGTTCTATATAAATGCTGGCTGTTAACATTATTGTGGTTACTACTACTGACCATTAGAGAGGCCCAGATACAGGATGGGGGTCCTTGGGGTTATTGGCTCCCCTCCTTGGGGAGCTCCAAGCAGAGGCTGAATGTCTATTTGTACTATATTCTAATAAGAATCTTTGTTAAAAAGTGTTGAGGTTGGACTAGATGGCCGCTGGGGTCCCTTCTCCAGTTCTGGGATTCTGTAAGGTGTCCAGGGCATGAGCTACTTGTCGGTTTTTTGCCTTTGTATCCTCAACATATTGTATCCCCTTGCTCATATAAAAGGAGATATGTATGTATGTATGTATGTATGTATATATATATATATATATATATATATATAGAGAGAGAGAGAGAGAGAGAGAGAGAGAGAGAGAGAGAGAGAGAGAGATAAAGAGAACTCCGAAATTCTAAGTTAGCTGTCTGGAAAAACATGGTGCCCCCAGTACAAATAGGGCAGATAGGAGGAAGAGCTGGGTTCCGGAGAGGACAATTACTTGAGTTTGAGGTGCTGAAATTTTGGCAGAGAGAGCCCAAGAGGCAATTGGGAGGCTAAAGACTATTTGTGAGGCAGGAGAAGTTACTTCCACCTCTAAATTCTACATGAAATGAGACACTGGTTCCTTTTTTGTTCCTTCCCAGAATGAGGTGGCGATTGGGTACACCCACACTCCTCGACGATGTTTTCATGTTTTCCTTGACGTTCCCTGGAACAAGGGACTCCAGCACTTCATGCTCAAAAACAACCTGGTATGTGGCTCAGTTGGGTGTGGTAAGCTCTGACATGATCCCCCAAGCCTATCACAATGAGGTCAATCACTACTCGTCCATCACTTTCCTGTTAAAAAAAAAAAACAACTTTCCTTAGTCTAGTACCATGAGGTCAATGATGCAAGGTGTTCATTTTTTCCGTTTTATAAATGAGGAAATGTTACTGGTCCCCAGAGTGGTGAAGGGGAGGCTGGTCTTTGGGTTGGCTTGCCTAGAAGGGTAGGTCTCAAATGACCTCACAAATTCTCTTCCAACCAAATGATGGGCTAGAAATTGAATTTTAGGACAGACACTGGGAAAAGTTGGAAAATGTCCAGCCAAGGTGACCAGAATGGGGAAGGGGCTAAGGAATGTTTAGCCTGGAGAATGGAAAAGATGGGTCAGGCAAGAAGATGGCAAATTTGCAAGTATTTGAAGGGCTGTTACCTAGCAGAAGGTCAAATTGCTCTGTCTGGCCCTAGAGGCCAAAACTGACAGTCTCAGTTAAAAAGAAGAAAATTTAGACTTGAGACAAGAAAATTTTGATTAGCTATGAGTTGTTGAAAAGTGAAATGGTATTGCCTTGGAAAATAGTGAGGCCTTCAATTAGAGGCCAAATGATCACCTGTCAGGCATGTTTGTAGAAGGGATTTCTGGCCATTGAGGTTTCTTCCAGTTCTAAGACTATTCTTCTAATTTTGAAAAGTTAACATTAAAGAAAGAATCCCTCCCCTTCCCTCCCCCTCTTTCCCTTTCTGTCTCTCCCTCTCCCTCCCTTTCCTTCCCCCCTCTCCTCTTTTCTCTTTCTCTCTATCTCCCTATCTCTCCCTCTCCCTCTCGGTGCTGTTACTCAAAAGATCTGTGTTTGAATCCCAGTTTTGCCACGGACTAGTTATTTTACTTGGGACAAGTCAACTAACTTCCTTGGGTCTCACTTTTTTTCTCTTCTGTATAATGAAGGGATTTCGGAAACTCCTAGGTTTCTGGGGTCTTTTATAATTCCAACTCATGAGCCAAAATTCCTAACCACATTCTGGCCCACACTGACCGTTAGGACCGTGATTTTTGTTCAACTATCTAATGCTGACTTCTTTTTCTCTAACTGGGGGGCTGGGACTTCTCCAGGTACCAGCCTTTGGTTATGTGATCTGTCAACGGGAAGACGATGACCATCTGGATGCCACTGGGTTCCTGGAAGTCAGCCCACCAGTCACCGCCAATGGCATCTTTTACCCGCTGGGCAGGATTCTCATCGGTGACGGCAGCTTGCCCAGGTGAGGAGGAAGTTCAAGACTTCAGCTGGCAAAAGGACTGTGAAAACTCATTCTCCCCACCCCATACACGTTATTAGTCTTGAGAGCAGCTGGCCATTTGTATTCAAAAAGTGGTCTTAAAGTGTCGACAATTGTACGCAAGACATTTTGCTGAGGAAGAGCCAGAATCGATAAACATTTATTAAGTACCTACTATGTGCCAGGCTCTGTGCTAAGCACTAGGGATACACAAAGAGGCAAAAGATAGTCCCTGCCTTCAGGAAGCTCACAATCTAATGGGAGAGAAAAGCAAACAATGGTTGATATGGTGAGACCTGCACCATGAGACAGACTGAAAAAACCATCTAACTTACACATTCATATACAAGTGTACAGTGCATAAGAACTTCCCAAAAAGGTTTATGTAAGATCCAATGAGCTAGTCCACCGAGCATCTGTTAAGCTCCTAATGATGTACGAGGTACTGTTTAGACATGGGCAGACAAAGGCGGGGAAAGGAAACAGTTCCTGTCCTCAAGAAGCTTACAGTTATTCCTTCCACATCAAGGGGGTTAGGGGTATGGTCCCCCTCATCCCCTTACTGGCCCCTCCACTGCCACAATCTGGAAAATCTGTGTAAAATTTTTTTGGCTCTCCCAGAGATCTGAATTTTTCTTTTTCTTTTACGGGGTGTTTATAGTACTTTATTATAAAACATAGGTTGGTATTATGCAGGAAGTCCCTAAAGTCTGGACACATAGGAAATCTCATTAACTATGTCCATTTTCAAGAAATGAAATGAATGAAATTTTCAACAACATTTTATTTAATTAACATAAATGAGATTTCATAGGAAGACATAGGAGACACATAGGAAATCTCATTAACTAATTAAATTAATTTCATTAATATGGAAAATAGTCCCCAATAGCTAAAGAAAGCATTTATTCCATATGAAACTGTCATGGCTAAAGTTTATGCTGATTAAATAAAATGTTGTTGAAAATTTTTCATTTCATCTCTTGAAAATAGGCATAGTTAATGAAATTTCCTATGTGTCCAGACTTTAAGGACATCCTGTACAATACTACACATCTTATGCATTTCTGAGTTTCTAAACATTTTCTGTGTCACCTGCTGGTCTTTGCATGTCATCTGTGGCTTCCGCAAAACTCCCCCCAAATTGCCATTTAATTTCTTACACCAACCCTCAATATGTCAAAACTGTGATGGGGAAAGTTGCAACGTGGAAGGGAATAATGGTACATTTCTGCTGATCTCAAGTGGATGAGGAAAGGCTTAGTGGAAGAAGCAATTTGAAATCGGGCTTTTGGTGCCATAGTAAAAAGACCATTAAACTTGAAGTCAGAAGTCATATCCTTCTTCCGTCACTTTCTGTGTGACTTTAGGTGAATCAGTAATTATTCCTGTGGGGTTTGTTCCCTCCCGGTTTTTTTTTTTTATAAGGTGGGGGTGAGTTGTGTGGGACTGCCATTGAGGTCACTTCCAGTTCTGAGTGCTACTGCCTGAGAGTCTTGGAATATAGATTCCAAGAAGGAGAAAAAATCCTTTTGGATCATAGATTTAGAGTCCAAAGGGGTCTTAGAAGTCATCCTAAGCACAACCCACTCCCTCACTCTTACAATTGAGAGACTCCAAAAAGGAGCAGAGTCAGGGTTCAAACTTAGGTCCCCTGACTTCAGATGTATCATGATATTGTGGACATATGTGTCCAGGATTTGCTCTCCAAGTTAGGAAAGACACTAATGGACTTAAAAACTAAAATTCCTTCAATCTACCCTCTCTGAAATGGGCAGAGGGAGACCCCTCCTATCTTTGCAGAAGTGGGGACCTATGGGTGTGAAATACTGCGTGCGTTGTTTTGGTTTTTTTTTTTTAATTATTTATTTACTTTTAGTTTACTGCAGGCATTGTTGCTGAGGTTTAGAGTTGGGAGAGCTGGATCAAGTGTGAAAGAATTCACTTTGACGATTTTTCTTCCTAACCAAGGTGGGGTTTTATTGACACAAAAAACAGTGGGCTAGCCCTGGAAGGACTAGCAATTTACAGAGGAATAGGGACTTGGTTTTATAAGGACAGGATAAGGAAGACAAGGGAAATTTCATGACCTAGGATGAGGAAGACAAGGAATTTTTCAGTCCAGGATAAGGGGAAGTTTATAGTATTTCAAGATTAGGGGAAGAAGCTGTGAGACGCCCTCAGGCTCAGGAGAGCCTCACCAGGTACAGGAAAACCCTTAATATTAACCCTTAAGGAACTGTTTACGTCCACATCATTTCTCACTTGTTCTACACATTGGTTATTTCTGTAGAATTGTTTTCTAGTCTTCCTTTCCCCCTCCCCCATAGAAATCCAGTCTTAAAAAGATGTGGGTTCAAGAATGACTTCCAACACTTAGGAGTTCTGTGAACCCTGGGCAAGTCACTTAAACCTTCAGCATCCCAGAGGATCCTCTAGGATTATAAATAGCAGAGAAGGCGTCAACCTGCATTAGCAGCCATTTTCTCTCCTGGAAGCTACTGGTGCCCATGAAGGCAAAAGTCCAGTTCCTATTTGGTCCTTGCAGTCTTCATTAGATGGAATGGCCCTCTGGGAAGGGAAGGGAAGCAGGATATTTAGACTGAGGGGGAATGATAAGAACAAAATATAGATTTATTTTTAATGGAAAAGGAAATGGGCACAATGCTGAATTGTGACCTGAATCTCTCACGTGGACAGAGAAGAATCTGCTGTGGGCCTTGGGACCAGGATTCCCTTCTGTTAGCCCTGCTGGCCTTCAGCCTGCCTCCCTCCTCCTAGATACCTCCTAGCTTTACTTACTTAACTCTTATATTTCTTAGGGAAAACATCCCAGAAGTGAACTTAAGGTTGCGGAGCTTCCTCTATGCCCAGAATGTGCAAGACCCCCTAGAACTCTTCTCTGCATGGCTTCTGGAGGGCAACGTGAAAGAATTCCTGACCTTCGTCCCTGCCAACGATAGAAAGGTAGAGGGCAGGAAATGTCCGGTTTGTCTGGCCTGGCCAAGGCTAGGAGTGTGTGGGAAGGGGTGGGGCCTAATGTAGGTTTGGACTGTGTTAGTGAGTAGCTAAGCAGACCTGAAGTAAACCCCCACACACATCTGAGAAGGAGAAACTAGTGACCACATGGTCCAGTGGAAAGAACTATGGAGTTGGAAAAACCAGGTTCAAATGTTGACCTTATTACTCTTGGCTGTATGGCCTTGGGGAAATTAATTTAAACTTCTCTGGATTTCATTTCCCCTCTTCTTTATAATGAATGTTGAGGGGCGGCTAGGTGGCGCAGTGTGTACAGTACTGGCCCTGGAGTCAGGAGGACCTGAGTTCAAATTTGGCCTCAGACACTTAACACAAAAACTAGCCGTGTGACTGGGCAAGTCACTTAATCCCAATTGCCCTCCAAAAAACTAAATAAAAATTTAAAAAAATACAATGAATGTTGGACTCAAATGGCCTCAAGGGACCCTTTGGGCCATAGTTGTATGACCCTAAGTAGGTTGGGATCCCTTCATTTGTGCTGGTCACCTCAATCCCCCTAAAGAGGAAACTCAAAAAACAGATGAAGGCTCTGGATATTATGAGTCTAGGTCCACTCCCCCAGCCTTCTCTTCACAATCTGCCTCTTAATTTCTAATCTGCCAGGATCCATGGTGAGAGGATTTACGGGGATCTCTTCTTCAGAATGTCAAATCCACAAATTTGAGCACCTATTGTGGACTATTCTAAGTAGCAGCCACCAGAAGCTAGTGTCCTGCCTCTCTCCCCAATAAGAGTGGCTAGTGCCTACATCTGGACTCTGCCCTCAGCAAGGTCCTCATCCCACTGAAAACCCTGAAAAGCCACAAATGGCATCCACGGTCAAGCAGCCCTTCCTCACTCTGTCCTTTGTCTCTCTAGGGCTTCCGGCTACTCCTGGCTAGTCCCAGTGCCTGCTATAAGCTATTCAAGCTGGAGCAAAGACATGGGCATGGGAACGCTTCTGTGTTAGATGCAGTGGATGAAAGAGTGCTCTGTTATACTGGTATCTCCCTCCCTCTGATCCCCCTCCTTTTGGCCAGCTCCGTCTGAACCACAGCATGAGCCCCAAGGGGGAGAAGTGTCCAGTGGGCCTCCTAAGGCATACCTGTGTTTACTGCTGGCCCCATGCTCTGAGCTCAGGTTAGGCAACGTGCAATTATTAAGCACCCACTGTGTGCCGGGCATTATGGAGGCAGACGGGTGTGAAATAACCCCTGCCCTCGAGGAGCTTATGTTCTCCTAGGGGGAGGCATGTACACACAGAGAGATATAGAGATACATGTGTATACACACACATACATATATGTGTGTGTACAACACACATATATCTCTGTATCTCCACCTATATTCATATCTACCTGTATTCATATGTGTCTGTCTCTCTCGTCTGTCCATCTCTCGGTCTCTCGTCTGTCCTTCTGTCCATCTCCCCCCCTCCATCTCTCCCCTCCCCTTCTCTCCCTCTCTGTCTCTCTGGAAAAGCAGCAATTTTGACCAGGAAAGTACCAGCTGCTACAGGAACAAGTCGTGGAGGTTGTTCTTTTGTTATTGTTTTTTGAAGGAGAGAATACTCATGAGTGGGAGTAGATGGCAGTGGAGAAGTCAGGCAGGGCAGGATGACTCTGAGATGGCCACTGGGATATCAGAGTAGATGTGACTAGCAGGCAGTTTCAGGAGATGGGGCTGGGGAAGGTGTGCATGGTACTGTAGCTGGGGGAGCTACCTGCATGGATGGATGCAATTGAAACTATGAAGATGAATGAGATCCCAGAGGCAGAACCGGAAGAGGAGCTGAGGGCCTTGGTAGACAGGAGGAGGTGGCCACACTCCTATGGGTAGGAAGGGTAACAAGTGTACAAACAGCTGAGAAAGAGCTCTGTCTGTCTTCTTGCCCCACGACTCACCTGCTGGAGGCCCCCCTCCAGCCTTGTCCATGCCCCTCCCCACCACTTCCCTGTCATGATTCTGGGGGCTGCTGGAAATGTTTATTCTCATCACTTTGTCTTGTCTTTCCTACAGATAGAGTAAGGATGAGTATCGACGAGATCTTGGCTGATAAATCCTTGAGAAGGCAGAATGACTACGTAGAGGTATGGGGGAGGGTGGAAGGAGGAAGGTTGGCATGCCTTGGTGGCTCCAAGCCTGGCTTGCTGCCCCTTCCTGGCTAGGCAGAGCCCACAGACTAACCTTTTGGCCCTCAGTCACTCCTTGTAGATATAGACTAGAATTTAATCCCCTCTTCCACACTGTACATTCTGGACTATGTTACAAGAATGAGCCAGGGCAAAAACCTGAAGACAGAGGCTAAAAATAGGAATTGTCTGCTATAGGCCTGAAATGGGAAGTCTTGTCTTTCCTTCTTCAGATAAAATCATTGGTCCTCTATTGAAAGGCGGTGTGTTGTAGCAAAGTTAAGGGCTAGAAGTTGGGAGACCTGGGTTTATTTCAAGTCCTTGGCTTACCACTGACTTACCATATGATAAGGGCATGTCCCATTTCCTTTCTGGACTTCAGCATCCTCATGCATTAAAATGAATGAGTTGGATGGGTTTTATTAACAAAGATCTTCTCTGAACTCTGACGTGCTGAGAGTCTGTAGCATTAAAAAAAATCCCTACTTGTATCTCAAGAAGATTGTTGGAAGAATCTAGGATTTGAAGCTAGATGACCTGAATTCAAATCCTGACTTCCCCGGCCTCATCTATGGAATGGTTAGATTAGGTGACAAAGTTCCCTTTCCAGCTGTATGATGCTTTTCTTCTTCTTCTGTCTTTATGTCAAGACTTGCATCGCTTATAACCAAAGGGTGCTAGAGGCGGAATTGGGAATCTCAGAGAGAGACATCATCTATATTCCCCAGCTGTTCCGCCTGGGCTGGATCCAGGATCCCATCACCCAAAAAGAAGTGCTCCGAGCAGGACACCTCTTCCCAAACATGGTAAGGAATATGGCCGGGGTCTGTGGGGAGTAGGCCATATTTGACATCTGGGCTTCCTGACTCTGCATGACACCACCTATCTGTAGGGGCAGCCGGTGGTCTCCTTTCAAAAGGTGAGTTTGGAGCTAGGTGTCCAAGGAAGTTGGGTAAGCTGAGAGAGCATTCTGGGCATTGTGGATGACCCTGACTAAGGCATGGCGGGTCATGCATGAAGAACATCAAGGCTACCAACATAACTGGGTCATATGCATAAATGGGAGTAAAGGATAAGGAACTGTTAAGTGACAATTGGAGAAATCTATATTTGATCCTGGGGTAAGAGGCACCCACTGAAGTTTGAAAGTGGGGGAGAAAGGTAACGTAGTGAGACCTGCAATTAAGGAGTATCTTCTTGGCAGGTGTGCTGAGGATGGAGTGGGACAGGAAAGATTTGAGTCGGGGATACTAATTAGAAGCCATTTGAATAATCTAGGGGAAGGGGTGATGCTGATGCAGGCCTGAACTAGGGTGGGAGATATGTGAGTGGAGAGAAGGGTAATCCATGAGAGATGTCATGTCTGTCTATATGACAAGATTCCAGCAACAGATTGGAACAGCTGCCTGAGGTCAGATTTGAGCTCATCTTCCTGACTCTGGGGCAACTAGTGTAGTCGACAGAGTGCTAGCTCTGGAGTCTGGAGGGCACAGGTTCAAATCTGCCTCAAGACATACTAGTTGTGTGACCCTGGGCAAGTCACTACACCCTGTCTGCCTCAGTTTCCTCATCTGTCCCATGAACTAGAGAAGGAAACAGCAAACCACTCCAGTTTCTCTGCCAACAAAACCCCAAATAAAGTCATTTAGAGTCTGACATGACTGAAAAATGACAACTTCCTGATACCAGGCCTAGCACTGTATCCACTGCATCCACTGTACCACTAGCTGCCTCTAAAATGGACACTAAGGTCTCTTCCACCTCTGATTCTGTGTCTATCTATAATAGGTCTTCCTTCCTCTTTTAGAACTTTTTTGCTTGAAAGTGACCCTCAGTGCTGCCGATTTTTCCTTCTTCAATGTTCTGCTGCATACATTTTCTCCTAGGTGCAGGGATTAGGGCTTCTTGCCCCAAGATGTTGCTTGAAGGATCTCTACCCTTCTCTTTTTCTTTTTGCCGTAGTTGAATATGATCGTCCTAGGATCTTACCTGGGGATCCCCAAACCCTATGGGCCCTTAGTCGACGGAGTCTGCTGCGTGGAGAAAATGGTCAAGAGCCTGCTGGAGCCATTGGGCCTGAACTGTTTTTTCATTGAGGAATTCTTCGGTCATCAAGAAGATCAGGGGGATGCCTACTACTGGGTCAACATCTGCCGGAAACCATTGTCCTACAAATGGTGGAATGTTGTAATATGATGGATCCCTTCCTGCTCTTTTCTCTGCCTTACCTGATGCCCATCTATGGGACAGTGGCAGGAACTCTCTCACTCCCGCCTTATCCATCTAGTCTTTTGGACAATCTCTAGACAGCAGTGATGGTCAAGGGCCATGTCTCTTCTGATCAGGGGTCTGAACCTTAATCTACAGTCTCTGCTGTGAGAGACATCTTAGATTGTGGCACACTTGGCCTTCACCCTTCTGGTCCCCTTGTCCAGTCCATTTTATGGTAGTGAATGGCTAAATAACCCATCCCAAAGATGTCACTTATGGCTCAGATCTTGGCTGGGAATTTCAGCAAATATTTAATAAAGCTCCTATTTCATTCAAGTGGTGGTTTCTTCATTATGGGGCTGGGGAAGGGGACAAAAAAATATTCTATTTAAATGTTTCCTTCATAGCCTTCTGAAGAAAGTGTGGTATAAGTGAAACAACATGGAATAAGGGAAAATATGGTAGACTTAGGAGTCAAGAAATCTGCTTTTAAATGTACTGAGACAAGGGGCAGGTCGGATCCTCACATACATATGGTCCTGGTATCCATCCATGTCCTTTGTGCCACCACAGCCAGCGCTGGGATGTGTTTGTGGTTGGTTGGGGTTTTTCTTTCCTCCCCCATTAGGCCAACCAGAGGACTAGGTGGTTCAGAGGAAGACATTTAAGGAAAAAGCATAATATATGTATGTCTTTTCCCCTCCACGCAGGGATGCTCTTCCTTAACAGTAACTATACCATTGGTGGGAGAATAGAGCACCCACAAGGAATGTGAGACTAGGAAATATGGGTGGGCAAGGCACCGATGCTGTGGAGACTCTAATGTCTTTTAATGTCACTGAGTCACTCCCTGTTGAGACTCTGTGGTCATCTACTAAGGGACAATATTTCTTTTCCTCATATTGGGCAGAATTGTCTAAAATTCTTTAGTTTATAGCCTTGGGATTATTACAGCTCTTTTGTGATGTGTACTATGTGTACTCCAGATAGCAGCAACCAGCCAAATAGCTGGATAAACTATTGGGCCTTTAAATCTTTCAAATGCCTTTTTTTTTCCTACCTCTCAGATCTGTCTCAACTCTTACTGGACTACAGTTTGACTTTCCCATAAGTATGCCAGTTATGGTCCATACAAGTTACAGGCTAGATGGAACTAGTGCCTTTTACCACCTTGTCTACCTATAACTTTTGTTAAGTAAATCATACTTGTACTACTTGCCTCGCAGGCTTGTCATAAAAACAAGAGATAAAGGACAAAGGTAAATAGGATCCCAATTTTCACAAAACAGGAAGAGAACAATTATTTTGCTGGGAAAATTCTACAATGGATCCTTAAAAAGATGGATACTTAAAGTCTAGAAAGGGAAGTGGTGATTACAAAACAGACTAATCATTGGTTTTTTTTCCTTTTTCTTTTTTTGGAGGGCAATTGGGATCAAGCAACTTGCCCAAGGTTCCACAGCTAGTTTTTGTGTTAGGTGTCTGAGGCCAGATTTGAACTCGGGTCCTCCTGACTCCAGGGCCGGTGCTCTGTTCACTGCACCACCTAGCCACCCCATGCTTTTTTTTCTTGGTAGAGAAGATTACTAAGCTATTAAGTACTTACTAGTTAAGTGCTTACTACTTAAGCTACTTAATATAAGGTAAGTGCTATGGATATAGTTTAATTTTAGCAAAGTTATTGGTAACTGATAATCATACTATTCTTGGGGAGAAGATGAAGATATATGAACTAGACAAACACGGATGATAGCTAGTCTCAAAGTACAGTTGATAACAGCATTGCAGGAGTTCCCCAGAGATCTGTACTTAGCCCTAGTTCTCAAACATTTAAATTAATCATTTGGAAAATGGCATATATAACATGCTCATAAAATTTTTAGATGACACAAAGAAAGACAGTTAACACACTGGACGACAAAGTCAGGATCCAAAAAGATTTTGATGGGCTAGAATATTGGGGTGAATCAAGCAAGATGAAATCTGTTATGATAAATAATATGACTTTACAAGTGGACCATATTGGATAAATTATTCTGAAAAAGATCTGGGGTTCTTAAGAGACTATAGTGGGATATGGCAGCTAAGTAAGCTAGTGAAATCTATAGAGAAATGATCATCCCACTGTGCTCAGACCTGGGCAGATGACAGTTGGAGTGGAGAGGTCAAGAATGGGTACTGCAGTTTACAAAGGTCGTTCATTAGCTACTGTGTCCAGAAGGTCACTAGGATGGGAAAGAGCCTTGAGGATGTCCTATGAGGAACAGGGGATGTTTATCCCAGAGAAAAGAAGGCTTGGGGGTGGGGGGAAGGACATGACAGAGATCATCGAGTACTTAAAGGTCTGTCCTCTGGAGAAGAGATGAGATTAGAGCTGTTTGGCCCCAGAGGGCACAGCAGAGCAGACAATACTAAGAGAATGTAGACTTGAGGACCTGACAAACTTCCCAATGCTTACAGCTGTCCCAGAGTGGAGAAGACTCACTATGAGAGAGGTGATGGGTCTTCCTTATAGGAGGCCCTCAAGCAGAAACCACCTGTTAAATATTTGGGGATGGGGAATTCCTTTGGGGCACTGAGGTCCCTTCCAGCTCTCAAATTCTGGGAATCTCTGACTCTTTAAGGTGCCTTAATGTGCTATAAAAATGAGTTATTGTTCTCATTTTTACAGAGGAGGAAACTAAAGCCCAAGCAAAAGTGACTTGCTAAGGATTCGTAACGCACTAGGTTTTACAGACAAGAATCTAACCCCTTTTTCCTGGCTCCAATTCCAGCACTTTGGCTACCTTTACACGTTGATATGCCCTGTTCTCTCTGGGGCTGGCAAGCCCTTAGATTCCAACTCCTCCCCTCGTGACAGAGAATCACATTGGCTACCGAGTAAAAGTAGTAGTAAAAGGAAGAAAATAAGAATTTAAGTGCCTACTATGTGCCAAGCACTGTGCTGAGCTTCACAAATATTATCTCATTTGATCCTTACAATGACCCTTAGAGACAGGTGCTGTTATTATCCCCATTTTACAGCTGAGAAAACTGAGGCAGAGAAGTTGTGATGAGCCCCAGTTTCATATGGCTAGTAAGTCCCTGGGGCAGGATTCGAACTTCGGTGTTTCTGACTTTAAGTCAGAATGTTGCAGTGTTCTATCTCCTATGCCCCTGGCTGCCTTTATTCTGTGTCGTCTGTCCATGCACGTATTATCTCCCCTATTAGAATGTAATATCCTATAGCCCAGGGTGTTTTACTCCCATCTTCATAGTCCTCCAAGCTTAGCCCATAGGAGCTATTTAATAAATGCTTGATTGACTGATGCCAAGGACAGGAGACACTGGAGAGCATGTAGCCTGACAACCCAATTTTATTTTATTTGTTATCACAAATACCTAAATCCTTACCACCACTCTGGGCAGTAGGAGTTATTATGATGATGATTATTATACCCATTTTACAGAGGATGAAACTGATGTACAGAGAGCTTAAATGACATGCCTGCACCTAATTTAATGAGGAAATTTAAGGCACAGAGAGGGTACCAGCTCAAGATCACACCTCAAGATAACAGGAATAGGACTAAATCAGACCTTTAGTGATGCCTGCAAAGTGTGCCATGAAGATCTGAGACCTGTATGAGACAAATGAGGAGATCCAGTACTGCACATCTGGAAAGGTGCTTTATCACAGCAGGAAGGGAAATATACCAGCGAGCATCCTCGGGAGGCCAGCCCCACCTCCATCTCTCTGGGCAGCCCCGCAGGACGGTTCCATCCATCCATCCACCAGAAAAGATAAGGGAAGACGAGGCACACTGAATGTGGTTCATTCTTCCTTACATAATGTAATTTGATACCCAGGGCTCAACAAGTGTGTGTGTGTGTGTGTGTGTGTGTGTGTGTGTCGGGGGAGTGTAAGTGGGGGCAGGATGTCAGATGACAAGCACATGTCTCCTAGCCTACTCTCCTTTTCCCATCAGGGAGTTCACCCTTCATGTGAGGTCATGTCTTGTGTAAGCCAGGTCCCTAATTGGGGGCTCTGTGGGCATACGAGTTAACAGACAGGCCCTTAATCAGAATTGTCTTCAGCTCCTCAGGACTCTCCTTCCCTACAAAGCTGTAGTTCTAGGGTTGGTCTAGGTTATTGGGGAGTGGTGTCCCCCATTGTCATGGGGGAAGAGTTCAAAATTGTGCACCAACATCTGATGCTGCAAGCCAGGCTCCTGTGATAATCTTTTTAAAACTAGCCCCAGCAATACCCTCTTGGAGGGAGAGCTTTTCTGGCTTTCCAGAAGGGTCTGTGAAGTAGGCCCCAGAAAGTTCTAACAGCATCCGACTCTCTTCATCATCCTAATGGTTTTCTCCTAATGGATTGCCTTTCCCCATCCCCCAGCCCATTTCTCCTTGTGCTTCATTTCTGGTATCCCCTCTCCTTCTTGTCTCTGGGCCTCTAGTCTTGGGGGCCATACCTACCACTTCTCTGGTCCTCCCAAGATGTTTTTCCTAAGGTCTTAAGGTTCTTCTATACCTTGTGGATCACCCTATCAAGTCTAGTCCCATTCTCCCAGGGTTCCTGACATCATTAATTTGGAGTCAGGAAGAACAATTTATCAAGTCCAGCCTCCTCGATAGAGGCCCAGAAAAGGCAAGTGCTATCTCAGAGTTTCACAGTAGTGAGGAATTCGAACACAGGTCCTGTCTTCACAGCCAGCAGGAGCATTCTTTTCACCAGATAGCAGGTTATTGACTAGTTTGTCTCAATCAGGATTAAGGTCAGGCGGTCTACTGAATATGGTCGAGACATTTCAAAGGAGAGATTGTACAGTTTATAGAAACAACTCTAGAATGAGAATATCATCCAAGAGGCATGCCAGGGCCTACAACCACAAAGAAATCCTTAGGATCGCAATCAAGGGGAATACCAGGCAGGGGCTCATGCTGGTAAACTGTAGCCATGACAATACCAAGGATGCTGCCTCGGCAAGCTGAGCCCTGACTGCCCGGGCGATGGTGGAATATTTGGTCTCCATCAGACCTTGCTGGGACTCTGATTTGTGAAATACGAATAACAATAATCATAATACATAATGTTGTACGGTTTACGTGTTTCCCAGTGTTCCCTATGAATAAGGAACATAACTATTTCTTACCTCCATGTTACAGAAGAAACTGAACCTCAGAGAGGTGGAGACTAGTTCAAAGCCACATGACGAATGAGTCAGAGAAGTATTGTCTACTAGAAAAGAACATTGACTTTGGAGTCAAAGGAGTGAGGATCAAACCCTGCGTCTGTTACCAGCTATTCAGCCTGGGGTGAGTCACCCCCTTTTCTAGGAAATTGGAATTATTTCAGTTCCAGAAACAGCAAGGTATTCAACCTCCCCAAGAACACGTTTAGCAGTTTGTCAAGGCAGGTCACCGCACTGTCATACCTATGATTAAATCTCACACTTTTTAAAGTGTCCAAGTGGGCCCGCCTCCCCAACACATCCCTTCACCGTGCCTAGTTCTGACCTTTGGAGGTAGAGATCTTCTGTTATATGGGTAATGGAGACCATTGGTGATGAGGTGTCTTCCACCTGCATGTCTATGATTTTACTACTTAAGGGGCTAGAAATCCCATGTCCTCATCCAGCACAAGCTATCCAGACTATGAATGTCTAGCAGGTCCACGAAATGGAGCTTTAAAACCAAGTATTTCATTTTGAGGAATTAGAAATGTTGGAACAGAGACATGTCAAAGGAGGGCCCTTAGAACACAGGATGTCAGAGCTGTGAGGGCCCTTAGAACATCAGAGCTGGGAGGGGCCTTAGAACATGGATGATGAGAGCTGAACGGAACTTTGGAACACAGAACATGAATGTCAAGTCTTTATAATCACCACGTGAGAAGGGCTAGTATGTACATGTTGACTATTTCCAGTTAAGACAACTGAGGCTGGCAATCACAGAATCACAAAATGAAAGCACCAGCCAGGTTAAGCACATTAATAGTAAATTTCAAATTGTTGCTGAGTTTGAGCATTTCCTTCCATCAGGTCAGTTTCAGCTCAAACCCTGGCTGATGATCCAGAAATAAGGGCTGCCCATGCTGGCTTATGTGGCTGCTGAGCCCCGTAGAGAGTCATGGGAGGCCGTGACAATAAACTTCCCATTGGCTAGAGGCCTAGTGCCCCCTTGTGGCCAATTTTCCACATAGCAAATTAAACTCAGGGCACTGGCTTCCTAGCACCTAGCTGACAGTTCTCTGCACATTAATTCCCATTCGTTAAACAGCTGTCAAATTAAAATGGGTAAAATTAACTAATATGGACACACAGGGAACTCACCAACCAACTTCAATATTTTTTTAAATGTGTAAATTAGAAAGAAGCAAAGGCAAGTATTTAGTACCTGCTATATGCAGACATCATGCTCAGCACTGAGACAGATGAAAATGTGAATTAGCTCCCACAGCCATGGGCTTACTTTCTTTCTAACTAGAAAAAAATGAGAGTGTGGCCTAGTCCCTTAAACAGTGGCAGGAGTGCAAAAGTTCAGAATAAGTTGGGCCTAAATGGTAGTAAAGAATAAGGATTTTTAAATATTATATTGCATGAAATGGCTGTTTGTCCTTTGCTCTTGAGGGGGGTCAATGACATCAGGAGGGTGATATTTTGATATGCAAGTGAATTAGATTTAAGTGAGGCAGGGCTGTGCAAAGTCACCAGCCTCACTTTATCCTCCAGAGCTATCTAGGTCCAGTGGCCAGATATAGATCTGGATTGGAGATGGCCCAGAAGCAGGGGGAGACCTGGATCTTCTTAAGCTCTTTCCCAGGTCTGTTTGTCTGAAGCAATGCTCATTCAGTGATAAAAGGGCTAGGTAAAATCTGAGACAAAAGATGGCCTAGTTTGCCTTCACAAAAGAATCAGTCTGGGAGAGAAGACCCTCAGAGTTTCTTGAGAGAACAGAAACAATAACTATTTACACTCCCTCTGAGCCATCAAAACCCAAACGGTGAGCAGGTGAGGCTTGGACTGGGACCTATTATTGGACAATCAGTGAAAATCATATTGATTTGGGTTTAAGGCTCACTCAAGCAGCTCTATTTGAATCCTTATCAAAGCCTGGTTTTTTCAGAACTCTTTCACATACAAGAAAAGCAAAGACTCAGGGGATGGGATAAGGACAACGAATAAGAGAGGGAAGGTAAAGTTGTTTTAATTCTTATTTTGTTTTCATTTCCTCTGCCAAGAAGGACCTTTGCACTAAAATTTAGGACAGTAAGTCCTAAATGTGCCTTTGGTAAGTCATGGGGCCCAGACATGCTACACCCTCTGGTCTTAAAAGTGGGACATGACAGTTGAGTCCCTAAGAGTGACATGTGAAAGATCACAGCCAGCAAGTGTTATTACAAGAACATAAGGGCAAATATCCCCAAATTTTTTAAGTTATATTGATTTTTTTGCTTTTATATACTTTCATTTTTTTCCAATATATCTGTTCTCTCATGTCTCCCTGAGGCCTAATCCATCAATCTACAAGCACTGGGGTTCCCAAAAAAGGCCTGAAACAAACCCTGCCTTCAAGGAACTCAGTCTAATGGTGATAATGAGAACGTTATGTTATGTGCAAACAAGATAGAGACGGGCTAACTTAGAGATAATCAACTGAGAGCAAGCAGGAAAGGCCTCCTGTGTAAAAAAAATCTTAAGTTGGAGATAAGTAAAGAGGAGAGCAACCATGGGGCAGTCGGGTGGTCACATTGCTGGAGGAACCACAAGGAAGCCAGTGTCTCTGGATGAAGGAGTGCCAAGGGGTTGGGGGAAGGAGGGAATGAGGTGTAAGATGACATGGGAAAAGGGTACTAGTTATGCATGCCAAATGATTTCATATTTGATCCGACAGGGAGCCGTAGGTAGGTATTACTAAATGGAAGTGGGGTAGCCTTGGCCTCAGAGGCGGTGGCATGCTCAGAGGTGTACTACTTAAGATTCTCCTGGCATCTGAATGGAGGAAGGACTGGAGTGGTGGGCAACTTGCTATAAAATAGAGGAAAAAGAAGCTGGCATCTTCTTCCTACGTATGTCATTGTGCTGACGCTTGTTCTTCACATAATAAAATGTTTAACGGTTATCAAACTGGTAATAAAGAAGAAAAAAACAAAGTACAGAACAGATGTTTAGACATCAGTTTTTCTGTTAAAGACCTGGGGGTATCAAAGGCCAGCAGGCCAAACGGCCTCGGAGTCGATGAAATCCTGGGCCATGCAGAAAAGGCAGCATTTCTAGGACTGTCATATCTTGCACACTAATGAGATCACAGCTGTGTTCAGTCCTAGGGACCACAGTGAAAGTAGAGAAGGGAACAACCTAAAAAGCCTTGGGTCCGAGTCACATAACGATCAGCGGAAATAGCTGGGAATGTGCAGTCAGAAGACTGGGGGGCATGGGAGGGGGTGAAGCTGTCCTCAGCTCTTTATTAAGGGAATGCCAAGGGCCAACAAGGAGTGAGCAGACCTGCTCTCTTTGGTCCCAGAGAGCACAGCCAGGTAGTAGAGGCAGATGATAGTCTGACATCAAGAAACACTTCCAAAGAGCAAAAGCTGAGGCAGGAGTGGGATCTGCTCCCACTTAAGCAAATTTGATAACCAGGCGACTTTGTGTTCTTGTCCCTTTGAATCTAAAAATTCTGGAATCTGCTGCCACTGGAGGGGCTCAGTGTCTGTTTCACTCATTTCTCCGCTTTTTAGGATAGAAAAATCCCAAAGGCAACGAGCTGGATGGCATACTTCAACACTGGGGCTGAGATGGCAAAACACAGGGGTCAAGTCCTGACTGTGTTGCCAACTTTGGGCCAAGATATACAACTGCTCCCAGTGGTGACTTTCTGCAGTCCTTCCCCACTGACATACTACACACTACATCCTAATTGTCTTCCCTTCCCAACTCTGACATCCTGGGTTCTAAGGACCCTCCCAGGCCTGACATTCAGTGTTCTAAGGGCCCTCCCCAGCTTTGACATCCTGTGTTCTATGGGCCCTCCCAGCTCTGACATCCTGTGTTCTAAGGTCCCTTCCAGCTCTGACATTGTTTTTTAAGATCTTAAGAGTCAAATATCCTATGCTTCACAGCTCTAATAGTCTCCTGGGGTGGAGGGCCTGCAGCATTGAGGCCGCATGTGGCCTTCTTGGTCCTTGGATGCAGCCTTTTAACTGAGTACAAGTTTTACAGATCAGACCCTTTTATTAAGAGAATTTGTTTTGGGTTCAGTCAAAGGGTTGCACTTGAGGACCTAGAGGGCCCTATGTGGCCTTGAAGTTGTGTTCCCCACCCGTTCTAAAAAGTACAGAAAGAATGGAATTTTCTTAAGGGTTACTTTACCCTTTCTGGAATTTGCAAACGACATTTTGCACATTCCAAGAGGCTTAAGTGGTCCTCTGGATGACCTCCAGGTGACTTGGACACCCCAACCCTCCACATAGCCCCGGTTCCAACGCACCTCTCCCCACCCCCGCCAGTGCCAAGCATTTCCAGGAAATCTCTCTTTAAGCCCAAGGAGACAACCTGTCTCCTCAGGAGCCTAGAAGGGATAGGCCCCTTTGCCCCCAGGGTCACCTCCACCTTCCAGGCTGGCACAGGGGCAAAGGCAGGGAACCTGGATGGGATGAAGGTCCCTCCCAGCTGTGACCAGGGTCATTTTTGTGTGTGTCCTGGATGCCCCCCCACTTTGGGAGAGCACTGAAGCTTAAAGACTGCCCAGAATGTTTGTAAATGCATGTATCACCTAGAATCAGAAGGAAATCAGTGATATCAGAACAGCACCCAGACTCCAGGTTAAGAGCTCCTGGCCTCTCTGGACTTCTGATGAACGACAAAGCAAAGAGCCAGAAAGGAGTAAACAGTGATGGCATTTATTTAAAACATTTACTCCAAGAAATATATATATAAAAAAAGACAAATTCCAGCACTAAACAAGGGAGCTTCTCCTGCCCACCCTGACCTTTGCCCAGGCCACCCCTCTGCATTCCCAGCCTCTGGCAACAGGCTCTTAGGTGACAGGTGAGGGAGGGAAAGGGGAGGGGAGGACATGCACTCGAAAACATGACTTCTGATGGTCTCTGGTCACTTTCCATGTCTCTTCAGAAAGTCCTGAGACCCAGGAAAACAAAAGGTGTACAGGACATTTTGGTTTATTTTTTTCCCAAACCCCTTGTTCTGAAAGGATTTTTTGCTAATTAGGAAATTCTCATTCCACGATATAGAAATGGAAAGGGGCAGAGAAACAGACACTCAAGAAGGTCTCGTTATATCCCTCCCCCCACTTATTTTCTGGCTTCAGTCCCTTTGGCATCATGGGTATCATGACCAGAAATTGGTAGATTTACTTTGTTTTGACTCTTGGCAGATTCAAACATTGACACCCCTCATCCCCACCCCCCAATTATCTATCTGCCGAGGATCTTTTAATCAGTAACCATTATGGGTTTCTGCTGAATGAATGTCCCTTCCTCCCCACCCCCCCATGCCCCTAAGCCCAATGGAGCTCCCCAAAAATCCAACCTTGGTTTCTCAAAATCAGAACCCCTTGGTGAACATTTGACAAAGAAGCAAGGTTCATGCCACCCAGATAAGACTTGTACTGGGGTCCCATATGTATGCCCAACTGCCGAAGTCAGTAGCACATCCAAGGAATGAGGTTCTCAAGATGGCAGAATTTATCAGACATGCTCCAGCCCCAGAAAATCTCCCCTAACAGAAGAAGCTCATGGGGATGCATTTATAAAGCTGGCTCTTATTCAGAGGAGAAAAGATCTTTCCATGGCATGTTTCTATGCTATCATGGGATTCCCCCCTGGCCATTTATCTCTCTTAGGAAGGCCAAACTTTCACCCAACAAAGGGCGAGATCACTTTACAGGATGCCCAGACAAGGTGGTGAAGGGAAGACGACACCTGGGTGAGGACACATTTTTGGCATTTTTAACATTTTAAGAGAATCTACAACTGGTTACAACAGCATAGAAAAGACCCCCGGACAATTTGCTTTCCCAATGTTATGGACTCCGCTCAACCTCTGCCCACTTCAGCATGCTGGACAGAATCTCACTTAAACACCCGCACCCAACCCCTCAGCTCAGCTGCCTCTGACATCTGAGCAGGGGGAAATACTTTCTATTTCAATTGGGTGGGACTGGAACAGGGGTCTGTAGAAAGGCACCACTTTTTTTTTTCCCCTCCCAACATGGGACAGCAGGGGATGGCAAGAAAAGAAAACCTGAGGCCAGTAGGCAGGCGACAAGCAAACACTCCTGCTCTGACTTGCTGGAAGGGTTTTCAGCCATTGGCACCATTTGGAACTAAGCAAAATCTACCACAGAGGGCACAGAAAATTCATGCCCAGATTCACTGACAAAGGCACAAAGGCTCGATCCATCACTAATCGATTCCCTCTGCACCAACGACAGAACAATCTCTGAGGATAAGTATCTCCAACCAGGTCTAAATCACCAAGAGATCCCATAAAGCTGAAACTTGAAAGGGGAAAGAAAAGCCCTCTGCCTCTCAGACAGACAGACCATCCTTACTTCAAAAGGAAATTGATGCTCTATGGGAAATCTTTTGGGGAGGGGGGAGAGGAGATTTTAAGTCTGACATATGTCTGTCCTTATTCATTGGTTTTGATCAGAAGTAAAGACAAGGGACAAACGGATATACACAGATCTTAAAAGGTCCCCATTATACAACTAAAGCAAAAAAAAAAAAATCAAAGAAGGCCAAAGGAGAACAGAGAGCTGGCTAAGGGGATGCATGGTCTGACCAGTTCCCCTTGACCCCTTTAAGAGAGTCAGGAACAGAAGGTGGAAAAGGGCAACATTGGAAACCTTTTTAACACAAAGACACTAGTTCCCAAGGACAAAGCATGACCTCGGATGAAATGTTTTCATCAAGTCACCATGACCTCCACGGATGAGGAAATAATCCTCACCAACCAGAGATTCTATTACCCCATCTTAATCACACAACGGGACAGCGACTCTTGGAAAAATAAAAATAAAAAAACAAAACAAAAAATATGTATATAAAATGGACAAAAAGCAACACTTCCCCTTCCCCTTCCCACCCAAGGCAAACCAACAAATTAAACCCAAACCAAGGCTCAAAAGTTCCTGCCATTTTCATAGGAATGCTAACTCGTGAACTACGAGCAAATATTTTAATTAAACATTTGGGGGAGGGGAAGGGAGAAAGAGAGAAAGGGAGCGAGAAACGCTTTGGAAATCGTACAGTAAAAAGGTAGTAAACGTTGAATTTGCTTATAAAACGGAACCTCGGGAAGACTAACAAATAGGAGCTTCAGGCCACCTTTTCACTGTGTAATCTCTTCTCATCCACCTTCCTTTGTGTCCCAGTGCACATTGGAAATGACAGCTGCCTGGAGCGGCCTAGAGAGCTCGCTGGCAGCCTCCCGGCCCCGGCATCAGGAGAGGGTGCGGGGATTATACTCAGGGAGTTTTTTTAGCTTTTCTTTTTCAGTCTCGCTCTCGTCCCTCGCGATCACCAAGGAGTGCGAGTAGCCCATAGCAACCTGGAGAAGAAATTGAATCCACATGAGCACAGAATGCTGACAACACCAAGGTAGGCAGCTCTTTAGTCTCCGCTGGGAGGGGTTTAAGAACTTGAGCTGTATCCCAGGTTTGCTCAGATTATGGTTGAGTATAGACAGATATTACATAAGGGAAAAATACTTCTTGTTTCTTTAGGTGCTCTGTAAATTACTAAACCCATGAGTCAGGAGCTGCAAGATAGGTTTTAAGAAGTCTAATTAGACATGGAGAGTTGAATTTGGAGTTCCAAAGACCCGGGTTCAAACCCCCTGCTCTGCCTCTGACCCTGAGTCAAGCCTTGTGGCCCTGAATCTCTTTATTCTTAAAACGCAGAGGGTTGGAACAGATGTTAGATGTAGAGCTGAAAGGGGCTTCAGAGGGCATCTAATGAAAGATGAGGAAACTCAAGCCCAGGGAGGTCACCAAGTGGCTGAGCTGGGATGTGTTCTAATTCCATCTCAGCACTGTTTTCCTATACAGCACTGCTTCCCATGGTCACCTAAAGGTCCCCTTTCCTATTTCCAGATCTGTGATCCAAAGGCCAACCCTAGATAAAACCCAGGGAAAAAGGCTGCTCCCGTGGATACAGTCACATTAGATAGGGCTTCCTGCTTTACAAAGAATGTTTGTCAAACCTGTAAAGCAGGCAGCTCACTAGGGTCACTGCAGGTCATAGGTTAGTGGCCTTGGAGATGGAAGAGCCATCAGAGGTCAACTAGTTTGACCTCTTCCTTACCCCAAAAGTGAGGACCAAGGCGAGTCATTTGCTCCAGAGTACACTCGAGGTTAATGTCACAGGTGAAAGTAGAGACTCAATCTTTGAGTCCAAATGCAGCAACCTTCCCACTGTCCGGTTGTCCATTTTTATGGATATATCAACTGAGACTTGGGGAGCTTAAGCGATTTGCTGAACTAGAATCCCAGCCACCTGGCCACTTACTGCCCACTGCCTGGGTGACCAGGCTGGAAGGGCCTGACCTATCTGATCATCTCCTCACTGATAAAACGGAAGGAGATAGATCAGAGGACCTCTAAGGGCCCTTCCAGCTCGAATTGATCACTCCAACCAGTTCAGGTATCTGGGTCTGGACTTAATGTACAGTTTTTCTGCCTTTCCAAGTCCAATTCCTGACAATGCTTGAAGGCAGTAGGGATGTGGGATGAAATCCTGGCACTTCTTACTTTCTGTCATTTCAATCTATGGGCCTCAGTTTCCTTATCTGTAAAATGTAGAAGTGAGAGCAATGTGCTGGACTTTGTCTAAGGCCCCTCTGCCTTCTCCGCTTTAAATCTATGATCCTGTGAAAACAGCAGGAACCCCAGAGACCCTGCGCACTTGGTGTACTTTTGACAATAATGATACAATCAAATGGAAAATTCAGTCCTGTTAATGAGACCAGTTGCAGAGCAAATCTAATTCCCCTTAAACCTCCTGAGTCTGTTATTTCTATCTGTAAACTGAGGGGATTCAGTGCCTGGCCAGCTCTCAAAACAGCTGCTTCTGACAGGAGCAAGAACACTGAACTCAGGGTAGCAAGACCCAGGTTTGAATCCAGGCTGTGCCACATGCCACCTCTGAGACTGGGGCAAGTAAGTGTTTTAACCTCCCTGGGCCTCGGCTTCTTCACCTGAAAAATAAAAGGGTTGGACTGGATCTGAGGCCCTTCCAGATCTCCAGGTATGATCCATGTGAGATGTGTGGGAATAATATGGGCTCTCATGGAATCTGGAGTATACCCCACCCCCAAAACCCAGAAACTTTCTTATAAGAATCGACTTCCAGCATCCACCCCCTGCTAATGTCAAACCTCACCAGGTGGCCAAAGAAGGAAACCACAGATGGAGGGAGAGAAAGAATGCTTCCAGGCACCTTCCCCTATCTGCACGGATGGAGCGGGGACACAATGATCCGCCCCTCCCCTTGTGTGCGTGCCCAACAATTCTCAGATCAAGTTCGCCCTGTTCCAGGGGGGGCTCATTTGCATCCAGCTCTGCCAGGCTGCTTAATGTCACAGCCCGAGGATGGGCCTCCCCATCTGCCCCATGCTTCCTTTGTTCCACTGAGTGCCTGCACTAATGGTGTACACATTAAAGCTGGGCCCTGTGTGACGGAGAGAAGGGAGGCACTCAGCCCCTGGGAGGAGGGAAGGCAGAGGGACAAATGCTCTCCCCAAGTTGGAGCAGAAACAAATGCTATTTGGGGGAGGCCCCTAACCTCCTGTTCATGTGAGCCAACATTTTCTCTTCCCACGGGGGCTCAGGCTAAACCAGTTCCTGTGACGCTTTAGGAACAATGGTCATGGAGATATTATAGGAGAGTGAGAGGTGACTTAGGTCACCTGAGTCCAACCTGTTTTCCCTACACAAATGAGAACCAAGTGACCCAGATTTAAACTCTGGTCTTCTGACATAAAATGCAGGCTCCCCCCGTTACGAGTCAAGTAAATTTATAGCATCATAAATAATTTAGAGCTGGAAAGGAGCAGCCCAGTGAGAAAAGCAAGGTCAAGACTGGCAAAGTGACTAAGGCCCATAGTGGGAGAGCTAGAAGGAAACTCAAAGGGCATTTTCACACAACCATTGAATTTTAAGAAGGAAGTAACTCAAGTGAAATGACTTATCCAGGGTCACACAGCAGGTATCTTGAGATGGGATCTGAACTCAGTTCTCCCTGATTTCTAGTCCAATGCCCAATCCATGCTATAAAATGAACAATGAGGTGATGGGAACATGTCTATCTCTAAAAAATCTCCAGTGCACCCACATCCACCATGAGCCATTCTTCCCATTCTGGTGGATCCATGTATAGTGCATCCTCTGAGGAGGAACAACTCAAAAGGCACAGGGAAAGGGGTGTACCAGATGACAAGCCCTGACTCTGCTGGAAGAAGCAGACAAAGGCAGCAAGGACACAGGGGCCTGCCTGCATTCGGGGACCCCTCCCTCGCTCCCTCAACTCACCTGCTCTGTGTAAATGCCATCCAGGGTTTTCACTTCTTGGGCCGCAGTAGAAGACTTGGGCTTGTGATCGCCGTAGCCCTAGAGAAGCAAAACGGACAAGGGAGAGGATGTGTGAGGATGTGAGGACCTCTGGGCCAAGTTCCACGAAGGCTGCCCTTGCCACAGCTCCATGGGAGGGCCCTGTCTGCTGCTACAGAGGCAGCCTCCGGTGCACGGACCAGCCTGCCCGTAAGCCGCAGAGCTTTCCTCACGACACCCACCCCAGTCTCGAGGATTTTTACCCCACGCTTTGTGGAAAGGTATGGAGGTACTGGATAGTTGTCTGGGTTCTGGTTCTGCTCTGACATTTGAGAGTCCTATGCCCCCTCGACCCCCTTAAGGCTCCCTTACCCATCTGCCACGGGAAGATCCGACCCTGGACTAATTCGTTTCCAGATGCTAGTGCGGGGCGAGGCTTCTTAAGCCCTGGGGTGCGAGCTCTTTGCCCCCTCTTCTGGTAACTGTATTTTCAATACAAATGGGATTCAGACAGGGGTCCCCAGGCCTGACCAGACTGAGGTCAGAGGAGGCCGTGCCCAGGCCTGACCAGACTGAGGTCAGAGGAGGCCGTGACGCAGAAGAGGGAAGAACTCTGCCTCTGGAGAGGAGTCAGAGTTACTGAGACGTGGGCAACCTGCCTCTGATACGCCCACAACAGAACAGCCAGTAACGTGGGAGCACAGCACCCAGAACCCGCACCCCCCAGCCCTCAGCACCACTCGCTGGCCACACGGCAAGTCCTCATCCCGCCACAATCAGACAACTGGCGGTGAATTTTTAAACCAGAAAATTCTAGGATGTCAAAATGATTGAGTTAACGGGGGTCCTGTGGACAGAGGCTCCATAATTAGAACTGACAGCCTCTTGTCCCATAATACTTAAAGAAGTCTAACTTACGGCCCTGAGCCAAAGAATCTAGGTTTAAAGGGACCAGGTTCAAGCTTGGGGGTCTCTCACAAATTATTACTCTGACTCATCACACGCCCCATCCCAGAGGCAACTCCGCAGACATCAGAAATTACCATGTATTCAAGTTTATATAGAAAAGGTCAAAGGACCATCAGCTACCAGGGAAGCACACAGGTGTAAGGACACAACGGAGGCAGGATTTATGTGACCAGACCCAAAACACTGAGAGTCACGGACAGTCCCCTTCCTTCAGAGTTCTTCCAAACATCAGCCCCAGGGCTGAATGCTTTTGTCTCTCCATCTCTCGCCCCCTTTATCATATTAAGTCCCACCTTCCCTGGGTTCTATACTCACCACCCTCAGACTTTTGAACCTATCCTGCCTGGTTTGGTAACTGCCCCATCCCACCCCCAACACACGGCTCAATTCTAACACTTAGAAATATGCCCAAAGGTAATTCAGAAAGAGTAACACCAAGAGTCTTCATGGACATACTACCATTCTTCAAAGAATTCATAAGAACTTGTAGATGTTATGTCAAATTTTGCACTGACTGGTTTGAGCAGATAATTCTCAACTCTGATCTTTTCCTTCTGGTCCCCACATTATCATCTAATAGCTAATTCACTTTGTGTTATGCTAATCCCATGCCCACTCCATCTGGGTTTTCCACCTCCCTGACCAGCCCCAGATCCTGAATTCCATACAGGCAGGAGCTTTGTCATTCAATCTCTCTATCTCTCCCCAGGGCCTAGAGCACTGTTTCACATAGAAAAGAGCCACATATAAGGCTACATTCACTCTTCTGAACCAGGAGGCTCATTTAACCCACAGAAGTCAAGAAGTGATCAGCGTGGAAAAGGCGCCTACAACTCAAATGAAACCAAGAAGAAGCTCTGACTATGTGTATGCAGGAACCTGTGTCTGGCATTGGAGACAGAGAAATGTACAGGGAGGGGAGGAGGTCTCTGCCCCGAGAAATAGATGCTACCATCTAATGGAACACAGATATACAAGTAGGGGCAGCGGAGAGATTCTGACAGAGCACTTCAGGAGAAACCCTGAAGGGGTTTTGTGTGAGGTCAAGATCACGGGGAACCAAGATCAAAACCAGAAAGGTTATCAAGACAAAGTCAACAGGCTAGAGCTGGACAGAAGGAAAGAAATCCAGCTCTTATGAAGGACCTGCTCTGTGCCACGCACCGGGTTAAGCACTTCACAGATCTCTTCTCATCTGAACTTAACAGCCAACCTGGGAGGTAGGTGTGATTATTATACCCATTTTACTGAGGAAACTGAGGCTGACTTGCCCAGGTCACACATCTAGGAAGTGTCTGAGGCTGGATTTGAACTCAGGCCTAATCTTCTATCCACTGAGCCAAGAGATCTTTATAGAAACCAGAGTCCAACCCCTAAATTTAGCAGACGAACACTGAGGATCAAGCAGGTTAAGTGATTTGCCGACACAGACAGTGAGTATCAGAAGTGAGATCTAAACCCAGGCCCTGACGTGATGTAGTCACAGAATATCTGGAGGAGGATGTGCAGGCAGGAGCAGGCAAAACAGCATCAGGGAAGAGTTAATTATCCAAAAGGACTGCAACACAGAGCATGTGAAGAGCCAGAGAGGGCAGCACAGGCTAGCAAGGCCAGAAGAAGAGCTTGCAATTTCCATGGGCAGGAAACAGGGAGCCCCTGTGTAGGGGAGGTGCAGGGGGATGTCTGGCCCTGACCCAGGAAGGCACAAGAGGTCACAGGGTGACAGATCACAGATGTAGAGGGGCGAGCCCAGCCCCTTCCTGTTATAGATGAGGTAACCAAGGCACAGAGAGATGAGGTGGCATGCCCCCCCAATCACACAGGACGCCCAGGTGCTAGCACCAGAATCACTACGCCAGCTGGCTGATAGCGTCTGAGGCCGGGGGAGGAGGCCTGCCCTGTTCCTGCCCCTGACCCAAGTCACCCTGGAAACATCAAAAGGTGGGACATAAGACAATGTTGAATTAAGGTGCTAATGTCAAAATGGCAAAGATGACCAAATAGGAAAATGGCAAATGATAGAGGGGTTATGTGAAAAATGCTTAAACGGGACTGGTCCGGCCAATAGGGAAAGCAACTGGAAATTATGCAGGAAGTTCTCACACTAAGGACACTAGGACCAGCAATACCACTACCAGGCTGTCCCTCATTCCGCCTCTACGGAGGTCAAAGACAAAGGGAAAAGATCCCTATGTACAAAAAAGTATTTATAGCCCCTCTTTTAGTACGGTCAAAAAGAACTGGAAGCTAAAGGAGTGTCCATTAATCGGGGGAAAAGAAGAACAAATTACCGTATATGACTGGAATGGAATAATCTCTGTACTAGTGTTTCCTATGAATTGATGCTGAGTAAAATGGGAGGGAGGGAGGGAG
>CM053582.1:101068660-101136571 GCA_028627135.1 Pseudochirops cupreus
CTAAAGGAGTGTCCATTAATCGGGGGAAAAGAAGAACAAATTACCGTATATGACTGGAATGGAATAATCTCTGTACTAGTGTTTCCTATGAATTGATGCTGAGTAAAATGGGAGGGAGGGAGGGAGGGAGAGAGAGAGAGAGAGAGAGAGAGAGATAGGGATAGAGGGAGAGAGAGACAGAAAGAGAGAGAGAGAGAGAGAGAGAGAGAGGGGGGGGGGGGGGACAGAGACAGAGAGAGAGAGAGAGAGACAGAGAGAGGGAGAGAGGGAGAGAGGGAGAGAGGGGGAGAGAGAGAGGAAGGGGGACAGAGGGGGGGGGGAGAGAGGGAGAGAAGGAGGGCCGAGAGAGAGAGAACACAGAAGGAGTCACAGACAAACAGGACATCGAGAGTTATTCTATTAAGGGAACTTTATACTAAAGATTTGCAGTTTCATGTACAAGTTCTTCTTTTATTCCACCATATATATGTAAATGTTCCATTTTGTCTGTTATTTCTTAAGCTTAGATTTTATTCTTTTAAAGTAAGGGTGACCATTCAGAAAGAGAGGGGTAGGATTGTGAGCCATATTTTGAGGAAGAACAGACAGAGATTTGGTGGGCTTGGGGCTGTAAAGAAGTAAAGAAGGACATGGCCTTGGGCAGAAATGTGCCTGGACAACAAACTGATTAGCACGGATTAGAAGCAAGGGTCTGGTTAGAAAAGTAACAAAAAGTGAGGCTGGAAGAGCTGGGGAGGGCCATGGACAGACAGTAGGATCTCCAGGCCAGCATCATGGAATCACTCTATGTTCCTGAGCAGAACAAAGGGAGGAAGGAGAGGGGGGGGTGTCTAGAAAATCCCTGTCAAGGGAGGGAGAACATCTAGAAGGTGACTGAGAATAACTCAAGTGCTAAGGCCCTCTTGATGAGGTTCGCCATTATCTGAAAGAGATCAGCCCACTTTGTAGGCACACAAAAAATCCAAGTGAAAAAAGGAATACACATGGACTCCACCCTGCCGTGGAGCTGGTGGCCAGCATCAGTGTGGCTCTGTTACAGAAAGGCACATATACACAGCAAGATCCCTACAGATAGATGCGCACGTGTGTGTGGTGAGTTACTCTCTATCTTGGGACAGATGTAGATACAACCAGGTGTGCAGTGCATATAACATGCATGGCTATACATGGCTATGTCCATTAGACAGTCACAGCAAAAAGAGTGAGCTAAGCCATCAAGTAGAACAGGATGAATGTAGGAGATGAAACAGTGATTCCAATGACACCCATCAGCTTCTTACCCCCAAACCCAGCTTTTTAAGGGCAGAGTTTTCTGTTGGCGCTCTGTCTGTGGATCAGGAAACCCCATGATGGAGGGAGGTGGGGTATCACAAGAGCAGATCAGTCCAAGGCAATGAAAGGAGGGCAGGAGTTCTCAGGACATGGGTTTTCTCTCATATGTTCTGACTAGCACGGAAGAGGCATCAACCACAGACCTCCCCAATTAAGGGCCGCTATGACCGGAACAGGAGGTGGTGAGAGGGAGGGCTAAGAGACTGCTCAAATTCCACATGGGATTAAAGGAAGCAAAGAGAGGGCTTTGGAGGGCAGAGGGCAGTACCCTGGACAGACAGAGGATAACATTAAGAGAGGGACCAGAAAGGGATTGACTCTACTCTGGCCGCCCCACCAATGGGGAAACTGAGGCCCAGGCCAGAGCAGTATTGATTTCTCCAGTCACACAGAGCTGGGACATTTGGATCAAAAGCCTAGAAGAGAAGGCATGGATGGGATTTCCAGCTGTACTGAGAGGAAAAGCCCACAGCAAGTGCAGATCCAAGTACATAAAGGTAGACAGTGAAAGGCTAATACATCTGTGACAAGCCTGGGAATTATTCCTCAATAAACAGACCCAGGAATCAGAACCTTGTGGCCAGATGAGCTGTGGAGGGCGGTGCCCAAGGACATGCAGTGAGTCCAAGGCTGCATGCAGGAGCTGGCAGGTTAGGCCTGCAGGACAGGTGAGGAAGCTATCCTGGTCCTCTGTTCTGGTGTGAGTGCATGTGTGTGTGTGTAGGGGGGGAAGGGCACATTCTAGGCACCAAGCCTTAGGAAGGACATTTGTAAGCTGGAGAATAGCTCCCAGAGGTCAGCCAGAAAGGTGAAGTGCCCTCGGTCATGCCACAGCAGCTGGGGGATCTGGGGATTTTCACCTGCCAAAGACCTGTTTAGAGGATGGAAGACATGACAGCTTCAATCCTGGGAAAGGCCAGTCTTTCAACGTGCTCTCTTTAGCAGGAGGGGGGAGAAATGAAGTTAGAGAAAAGAGAATTCAAAGGCCTGATGTCAGCCTCCCCCACCCCATCTCCTTCCACTCTGGCCTTTTCCATCTCTCCTCTATCCCAGGACCCTGCTCACTCTGGAGCCCCCTCCTCTGACTGGGGACATGGGACCACCACTGAAGGCCGTGCTGCGGGCAGGCACACCCTGCCCTCCTCACAGGGGTACCTGCCTGCCCACCCCACCTCCTGGCACTTCCAGCTCCACCCTCTAAGAATGGCAGCTCCTGTTTCAGATTTTCTTCCCAACACAGCAGAGTTGGGCACTTGTTAAGTGCTAATACATGTTTGCTCTCTGTCTCTCTTCTTCCCTTTCTCTCCTTCTCTCGTTCCCTCCCTCCCCTCCCACCTTTCTGTGTGTACCTCTCCCTCCTTCCCTCCCTGTCTCTTTCTCCCTGAATCAGAACAAACCAGATCGGGATGGGCTGCGCTGAGGCTGGTGTGTGCCCCTCCTTGCTGGCAGCCCCATGACTCCTTTTCTGTTGCTTATGCCATAGCAGACATTTCATAGAAGGGAGGCTTGTTTTTTAAGCTACAAGCTGGACTAAACAGCTAAATCTTCTGAGAGTCTGAAGAAGAAAAGGCGCAGAAGCAGGGGCAGAAGGGAGAAGCGGCCAAGGTACCTCTGCCCAACGTCTAGTTTTGGGTAAAGCTGGGCAGGAGACTGACAACACAGTCCAGCCCAACGCTGTCTCCTGCTCTCCCATAACAGAAAGAGAAAACCGTGGCCCAGAGAAACAGACAGAGCTTCACAACAGAGTCCAGGCCTCAAGGCTCCCGAGGCGGGCCTCAGTTCACAGACTGGGGGACCTTCGGGGACACTGCACAGAATAGGATGGGAGCCCTGGCAGATGGCTGAATCATCACAAACAATTCCAAGTGGTCATATATATAAATGGGGCTAGTTTGAAAAACGGAAGGGAGCACAGAAAAAAATGTACAGATGTCAACAGTGAAACCAGTGAGACCAAGAGGTAAGACACAGGAAAGAATAATTAGGGACAAATAGGGAATGGGCCTGGATTGGTGATCTTTCTGCCACAGGGAGCTCCCAGATAAGGAAACTCACCCCACTGGTGCTGGTCAGGGCCCTCTGATACAGTGGTCTTAGGAGTCTACAGCCTCTTCTGCATCACGTGCCTGTCCTAGTCATCGGGTGAGGCCTACGCATACCATCTCCAAATAATATTTTTAAATGCATAAAATACATAGGATTAAAAAGGAAACCAATTTTGTTAGAATACTGCTATCAAAATATTTTTTAGGGGTGGCTAGGTGGTGCAGTAAATAGAGCATGGGCCCTGAAGTCAGGAGGACCTGAGTTCAAATCTGGCCTCAGACACTTGACACACTTACTAGCCGACTAACTTTGGGCAAGTCACTTAACTCCAATTACCCTCCAAAAAAAAAAGAAGAAATAAAGGACATCAATAGAAAGTTTTAAAAAAAAATCTTTTTTTAAAAAGTTCACAGCGACCAGGTTAAGAAATCCTGTCTTAAAATCCAAAAGACTATCCACATTTAGAGAAACAGCTATGGGGATGAATGAAGCCTGAAGCCTAGGATTTTCACCTTTTTGTTGTTGCCGTTTTTTCTTCACTTGGTTTTTCCCTTCTGTAATGTGGAGACACACTGAATGATTGTAAATGTATAGCTTACGTCAGATTGTATGCTGTCTTGGGGAGGAGGAGAGCAGGAAGGGGGAAAAAGTCTGGAATTCAAAATCTTATAAAAAGGAATGCTGAAAACTTTTACATGCAACTGGAAAAACACAAAATACTATTTTAAAAACAGGCAAAAAGAAATCTTGTCTAAGAGTTGCCTAGAAAGAGTCAGCAAACAATGGCTGAGGTACCTATCCAGCCTGCCACCAGTTTTTGTACAGCCTGAAAGCTAAGAATGGTTTTTATATAAAAATTTACTTAAGAAATGCTTTCTGGGACAGCTGGGTGGCACAGTGAATAGAGCACTGGCCCTGAAGTCAGGAGGACCTGAGTTCAAATCTAGCCTCAGACACTTAACACTTACTAGCCATGTGACCTTGGGCAAGTCACTTAACCCCAATTGCCCTACCTTTCCCCCCTCCAAAAAAAGAAATTCTTTCTGGCCACCCCTGGCTTAGAGAACTAAGAGAGTTAAGTGACTGGGTGGTGGCTGCATTGGTTCACTTGGGGATGACAGAACCACACTGTTTCAGAGACAGGACTTTAACCCAGGTCTTTCTGGCTCCAAGGCTAAATCCCTATCCATACCATGCTGCTGGCTGAGAAATAAGGAGGCAATTCCCTGAGCCTTTGTTTCCAGCTCCCTCACATCCCTTCTACATTGCTTCATGTCACCCCCACCAAGAGGCCCATGTTGCTTTATAAGCCCCTAAGTGTTTCCCTACCAATGGACTTGGCTGCTCCAGACCAGGGGGTTTGCCACCTGTCATCTGGGTTCACAGCTGTACACCAATTCACCACCACCTTTCTAAATGCCTCCATAAGATCCCTTAGAATTGCAAATTCATACTTGGAAGCACCTAATGATTCTGAACAAGACCAAGAGAAATATCTGTGCCTCAGTGAGAGAAGAAACCACAAAGTGGGTCAGGATTCTCTTCACTTCCTCTCCTCTGACCTTCAAATGAGGTCAGGAGCTTCCTTTGGCCTCCTTTAAGGCTCCACTCAAATACCACCTTCTGCAGGAATGGCCTTGCCTGCTCTTCCTCCCCCAAACCTCAGTTATTGCCCCATCCCTCTGAGATTATGTTCCATTTACCTAGTTTATATCTAGTATCCACCTACATGTATGCATGCAATCTCTTTTCCCACTAAGCAGGAGGGCAAAGACTTTGTGTTTGTCTTCCTTTGTATACCCAGCAGAGTATACAGCAAATGCTTAATGAACAATGTGATATTAGGGAATTGACCCGCATATATTCCTTTCATGAACAAATTCCTGGGTAAGTAAGAATTTGATGAAGACCTAGAGCTCGGAGACAGACAAAGAACAATGCCTATAGTTCACCGATGGGGGCTCGGCAAGAGAGAAGAGGCTCTCACTCCAGTCCCTCAAATTCCCTTTCCTACCATCCCCCACTGGTTCCAGTGCTTCTAGCTCTGTGGAAGGAAGATAAGGGATGAAAACAAAGATGGCCACACTTGTAACGACTTCCAGGAGGCAGCAGCCAGGGCCCAACTCAGGGGAGCAAGAAATTAAAGCAGGATAAAAACCAGAAGCCAGATCTACAAAGCACATTCTACCCTAGAGCCTCATCAGGTTGCAGGGGCAGGATGTATTATCATCACCTGCAATTTAAAAGATGAAGAAACTGGGACTCAGAAAAGCCAGACGCCTCACCCTGGGTCAAAAAGCAGCAGTCTAGGATGAGAAGCTGTGCTCCTTCCACAAATAGGCCACACACTAAAGCCCATTCTCAAAATGTGCTGGGCAGTCAGGCGGTGCAGTGGACAGAGACACAGGCCTACAGACACATAACTTACATGCAACCCTGGGGCAAGGAATTTAAGCCCTGTTTGCCTCAGTCTCCTCATCTACAAATGGGGGCAAAATAAATGTATGAATAAAACAGGGATAACAATAGCACCTGCCTCCCAGGGTTTTTGTGAGGATCCAATGTGTTAACCTTTGCAAAGCGCTTAGCACGGCACATAGTAGGAACAATCCTGTCCTAGTTATTATTATCAAAATAAGCCAGGAAGGCAGAAAGAACAATCCCTCCCTCCACCTCCCCTTCTAAATCAGACCTCCAACTCACTGAAACAGGGAACCCCAAGTATGCACACTTTTGGGGACACTTAGGCCGGACCGTATCTTTTACCCCTGCGGCTTCCCCTGAGAATTCTAGTAAAGCCTACAGACTCCTCCTGAGAATATTTCTAAATGCATAAAAGATTAACAAAGGAAACCGACTGTTTAAAGACACAGTCATCAAAACGTTTAAAAGTTCACAGATGCCAGATCAAGAACCTACATCAGATCCATCAGAGACAGGACTTAATGCAGGTCTTTCTGAACTCCCAAATAAGCTCTCTGGATACTACATCCCACGGTCTTGTTATCCCCATGTTACAGACAAGAAAACTTAGGCTCAGAAAGGTAATGGTATGGGGTGGCTAGGTGGGCACAGTGAATAGAGCACCTGCCTGGGAGTGAGAATCTGAGTTCAAATCCAATCTCAGACACTTAACATTTACTAGCCGTGTGACATTGGGCAAGTCACTTAACCCCTACTGCCCTGACCTCTCCCATCAAAAAAAAAAAAAAAGCAGAAAGGTAATGGTATAATGAAAAAAGTAGTGAACCTGTCAGGAGTCAGGAGGAACCTGGGTTTGAATCCCAGCTCAGCCACTTATTACTAACCATGGATAGGTCACATCACATCTCTAGGCCTCAGTTTCCACATCTGTAAAATGAAGGGACTAGACTCCATGACCTTCCAACCCTAGCTCTAAGACCCTGTGAAGGACTGTGCCCAACGCACTAGAACCCAGGTCTTTTCCATGAAGTCCAAGATTCTTTACATCATACCACCCAGAAGATGGCATGCAGCCACTCTCAACTCCCTAGGAGGCAATCTACCATGTGTGCAGCCAAGGAAACAAGGCCTCATACAGACGGAGTAAGGGAGTCAATGTGGTGGCGGGCACCTCTGGGACAAGATCAGGAAAATGATGATCCATTAGCACTGCCCTAATCGCTCAAGTAATTGAGACTAAAAACTGAGAAGACAGAATGAAAGCCAATTTAGTAAAGTAGGAGACCTCCCAAGAGACAGAGTCTAAAAGGCCACCACTCAGTGACATCTGCTAATAACTGCTTCCCAGTTAGTACTTCTGGAGCTTCAGCATCTGAAAAGGCTTTGACGGGCCTGGAAAAATATGAATTTAACGATTATTTATTTGCTCTCTAAGTTTCAAAAGGAAGACAACACTAACCCACTACTTTGTCAAGGGGGAATAGATTGTGAGATTATCTCTCACCATAGAGAAGATATTTCAGAGGTTTTAGGGGGAATTGTTTTTTTAAAAAATCCAAGCTTGATCTGCATTTACATGGCCAAAATGGCTTTGGTCTCAGCAACCACTTTCTCAGAATGCAAATGCTGACTAGAAGAAGCTCTTGGCCATAGCTGAATCTATACTCCGTAGATTTGGAGACTAATGGGGCCCCAAGGCTAAAATATCCAGAAATATGCAAAGAAGAATTCTTTGTACTTCAATCCTGCGCCTGGTCTAGAACAAATATTTGTTGATTCTAAGCATGGGAAGGTCTTGGTGTGGTTATCTTCTATACCAAGCCAAGTCCTAAGGAGTAGCCTGAATCACACAAACATTAACTAATCTACCCAGGGCCACAAAGAGGGTATCAGGGGAGGAGGTGTTAACTTGGTATTCCTGAATCCAAATCCAACATTCTTTGCATAACCTAACTTCATTTTACCACATTAATGCTACAGAATGACCATCAGGTCTTTCATAAAGAACCCTCACTAAAGCATTCAGGCTCAAGCCTGGGCACATACAAGTACCTTCTTCAGTAAATGTCTGTTTATTAAATGAATTAATGCTTCAAGAAAAAGGAGGAAAATATTTAAGATAGAACAGATGTGAGGACAAAGAGTATTAGAACATGAGAACGAGAACGAAAGAAAGGCCCTTAGACTCTCATCCATCCCCCTGGATTTCCAAGTGAGGATGACTCTGGATTTGCCCCCAGACTCCAGATGGAAGCAAGCTGGGTTTCTCTCTCAATTGACAGGTGCTGCGAGTCTTGGAGCCTCCCTTTACCCTCCCCTCACTGAGCCGGCTCCCCTCACTGAAGATGCTGTCTTCTTACCAATTCACCGAAGGTTGGAGATGGGCCCCAGCTTATGGTGCTCTCGTCAGCAGCCACAATAATACTGCTTTTCCTAAAAAGAGAAAGAACTGGTGACTGCTGGCCTTGCAGCCTGTATTTTTATAGAACTGGTTTCCTTTATAAACTTCTTTTTATTTTATGCATTTAAAAAAGTATTCCCAAGAGGAGGTCCATAGCTTTACTAGAGTTCCCAGGGGAGCCACAGGGAAAAAAAGTATGGTTCAGAAACCAGTGCCCCAAGCCCCTGACCTGGGGTCCCCTTCTTGCAAGCTGCTGTCTCAGGGATGCTGATGAGGGCACTGCCTGCCTTGAGACCCCAGTGAAGGCCACAGCACTAAAACTCTATTTTCATCTCAGCATTTCAGATACTCATCAACAGCAGGGATTAATGTTCCAAGAAAAAGGGGAAACCATTTAAAATACAAAAATACTTCATACCATCATGGCCTGCTTTTCTTTCTCTCTCTTATTGTTTTTCCTGAGATCAGGCTATAGGGGCAGCAGCCCACAGGGACGCCACCCCATGCTGATCAGTCCAGAAGCTTTGACGACTTCCATCCTAACCAGGGTCGGGTCACCCCTCAGTAGGGAGCCTGGTGACTCCCTGACTCTTAGGGGCTCACCATATTAGGGGCTTGGCCCGCAGAAGCTCAGCACTCACCAGCTCCACTACATGCAACTGCAGTAAATTCCATACAATCACCTTCTAAGGTAAATTGTTAGGTAGTAAAGTATTCTGGAAAAGGTCAAGTATCTTGTAATTGTGACCTATTATATCCAAGTTACAGATGCAGAAGGAAATTGAGGTACCAAAGGGCAGAGTGCCTTGGCCAGCTAAAAAGTGTTAGAGTAGGATTTGAACCCAAGGCTCCTGAATTCTCAGCTCTTCCCACCTGAAGGGGTCTTCTAGAAGCATTCTTGATTTTAAGTCCCGAACGCAGAATTCCTCTATGCACTTTAATTTTGTTTTTAAAGCCCTCCCCCCAAAACAAAAAACAGCATGCCTTTCAGAATATGGCAGATGCTGTCAGACATGGTCTGACAATTTGCTAAATTGCCTCTTTTCATCTTTTTTTTTAAACAAGGGATGGTTCTCTGAGCAGAAAAGTGGGAAAAGGACTGTTACAAAATGAATGATGTTTTAAAAAGCATCGACAAAATCTAAAATAAACAAAAAATCCCAGAACATCACAGCCAGCAATAAGTTGGCCTTTGCATTTTACAGGCTATCTGACTTAATCATCACAAGAACACTTCTGAGGTAAATGCTATTATCCCCATCTTACAGTAAAGGAAACTGAAGAGAGTTAAGGTAGCTTGCCCAGGATCACTCAGCTAAGTATCCGAGTTTGGACTTGAACCCCCATCTCCCTGACCCTAGGTCCAGTGGCCCATACACCCTTGCTGCTTCCAGTAGACAGGCCAGGGCCGCCTTCCACCACTGGCCATTCAGATGCTCTGGCCCGCCCTGCAGGCCCCGCCCTGCCAAGCCCCAGGAACTCTTCCTTGGCGCCATCTTGGCGAGACATGGAGTCACACTCATGATCTCCCATGAACCTTCCCCAGCAATGATGCTCAATGCTGTCCAATGCTGCCTCTGATCTTTCCTCAACAGCTTCCTTTATCCAGCCTAAGCCTCCTCTAATTTCACCTCATCTCTCTTCTTGGTTCAAGTCTTTCTAAAATTGTAGCTCATGCAATAAACATTTATTAAACACCAACTAGATGCAAGGCTTTGTACTAAGTGCTGAGGATATACACACAGTCCCTGTCCTCAAAGAGCTTACTTTGTTCTAACACCAGAACACAGCACACACAAAAAAGCTTCAAAACTGCAGCAGGACATCTGTTCCCTGGAATAAATAGAAAGTTCCCAGACAGGTGGGAGCCCCCGGTAGAGGCCAACTTTGGGATGGTCCTACTGCTCCGCTGTCCCAGTCCCATCACAGAGGAGAAGGGGCCGCCTACAAAAATGGAGTCAGTCAGCACGGGGAGAGCTCAGGTGAGCAGCTCCTCCTGAGGGTGGTGGCCAAGGCTGCTGGAGCAGAGCCACTCAAGGAGACCGATCAAGACAGGGCCTCTCCCGGGGCCAGCCATCGCTGTCCTTGGGGCTCTACGTTCCTCCCTTCTCAACCCCAACCCAAGAGTTGGACAGGACAGTGTTCCCTCATTCTCTATTCTCCAATACCCTGCCCCTTCCCTATCCTCCAGCAAGCCAAGCCAACAGTCAACGCTAGGTCAATTCCCACCCTCTGCCTCTTTTGCTGCTGCCCTTGGCAAAAAGAATAGGGGTGGAGGGAGCCACTTAGCTGTGCTTAGCCCATGACTAACACAGGTCACGTGTCTGCTACTGGGCCTCAGGATAGCAAGTGCATCCTCTTGGTCCTCACTCAGCTGCTCCAAACCTTCAAGCCTCCCCCCTCCCCAACTGACTCAGAAGAGTGTCTTTTCCTTTACTAGAAAAACTCACCCTGGGCATCAAACCTTTGCCCTCCAACCTTTGACACAAGGGAAGCATCTCTTGCTAAGCCAACCTGTATGTGTGTGTGTGTACATACTTACACACATAGATACATACACAAATACACGTCTCTCTATATGAGCCCGTCCTTTGCTTTCCACTCCTTCAAAAAAGCTGCCCCCCCTTCTCTCACTCATCTACAACCTTTCCCTACGCCCTGGCTTGTTCAGCACTACCTACAAAATCACAAAGATCACTGCTCTGTCGATAAAATACCCACTAGACCCTGGCATCCCATCCAACGATCTGCCTCTATCCCTCCTTCTCTGGTCAAACTCATGGCATCTACATCCTCAGCTCTCACTCACTCCCTAACCTCTTGCAACCTGGCTACTAATCCTATCAATCACTCAATTGAAACTGCCCTCTCCAGAGTGACCAATGATATTCTAATTGCTGAATCTAATGGCCTTTTCCCCTGACTCTCATCCATCTCTTTTCATGTCTCCACAGCATTTAACACAGCTTATCTCCTGGATATACTCTTCTTTTTCAGGTGTTCCTCCTCTCCCCCTGGAGGTCCGCTAGGTTCAGAGTATCTGTCTGGGCTCTCCAGCTACCTGTGTGGGCACCCCTTCTGAGGATAGGTTGCTAGCTCATTTTTGATACTATCTCTCTTAAATGTAGAAGCGCCCCAGAAATGTGAGGCCCCCCTCTCTACAAGGGTTCCAGTTCTGTCCAGCACTGACATTCTGTGTTCTAAGTTTCTCCCCCTCCCCCACTTCTGATATTCTCTGTCGTAAGGTGTCCCCCAGCTCTGACATTCTGTGTTCTGAAGTGTCTTCATCAGCCCCCAGACAAAATTATCATCTTGACGCAAAGGAGTTTGAGACCTATATATTCAGTCCTCTACATGCCCCTGAACTACCATCCTGTCCCAAAATCAGTGGCCATTCTGAATTGGACATCCCGTAACCATCGCAAACTCAACAATCCCAAACAGAACGCAGACTTCCCGCCAATATCCCCTCTAAAAAGCATCTCCATTTCTGTCCAGCACACTGACCCACTGCAACCTCGTGGTCACCTAGAGCTCTCCACACTCTGGCTCATTCCCATCTAGGTCACTGCTATTTCTGCCCCACCTGCACAACATTTCTCACATCCATCCCCTTCTCTCTGTTCCAACAGCCATAATCTTAGCTCAAGCCTCATACCCCCTAATTCTCCTATATGCCCCAGCTCCTCCCCACTCCACTCCATCCTCCACACACCCATCAAAGAGGTATTTCTATCTAAATCAGATTTCATGTGCTCACCTACTTCCTTAACAGGTTCCGAGACCTCCCCTACTTACTTTCAGAAATAAACAGAAAATCTTGTTTGAATATTTGGAGTACATCACAACCTACCTTTCTAGCTATCTTAAAATAACTAATAGCTTTACTGGGCAGCTCAGTGACACAGTGGATAGGGCGTAGGGCCTTGGGTCAGGAAGAGGTGAGTTCAAATCTAGCCTCAGATGCTTGCTAAATGACCCTGGGCAAGTCACTTTGACCTGTTTGCCTCAGTTTCCTCATCTGTAAAATGGAAACAATACTACTACTTACCTGTCTCCTGGCGTTCTTGTGAGGATGAAATGAGATGCACTGGTTAAGTGCATACCCACAGTGCCTGGCATGAAGTAGGCACTTCATTATGTTAATAATTCCTGTTTCATAGCCCTTTCGGTCCAGGTAAGCTGAATAGACAGACTTCTTGGTGCTGCTCACACGTTCCTTCTGGGCACACAGGTTCCAGCCTCCAAAATGCATCCTCTCCTCACTGCTTTTTTAGATTACCTATGTTCCTTAAGAAGCTCAGTTCAAATGCCACCTTACATGAGGCCTTCCCGGATTTCCAGGGCTGCTGGGGTGCCTTGCCTCCTCTCCCAGGCCTATTGTGTATCCCGTGTACATAATGACTCTCCTATTGAAGGCAAATGCTTGCAAGGCAGGAGCTGTACCATCCCTTCACTCCAAGCTAGCACATAGTAGGCACTTATGGAATCAATATGGAAGGGATCCTAGAAGCGCAGTATGGAAAAAGAATCCAAGAAAGAGAAAGGGGTGGGGAGGAGCTTGGCTTGCCCAAGAGCACACAGCTAGGGGCTCTTAATCCAGACTTAGAGAAATGGTTTTTTAATTTTGAAAATTGTTTTTCAATAATTGGTTTCTTTTGTACTATTCTCAAGTCTACTGGATACATTTAGATTTCTATCCCAAGAAGGGACCCATAGCCTCACCTACGACTGCCAAAAAGATACATGATCCAAAAATAAAAAGGTAAGAACTGCCTGGCACATAGTAGGTGCTTCCTAAATGTTTACTAATTAACAGATTGATCCCGTTAAGTAAGCATGAGTAAGCTCTGAACTCAGAACAACAATGCTGGGGTCCAGTCTCCAGCACAGAACTTGGCAACCATATCTGGTATACTGCTGGAGGGCACGGCAGGAAAGCATTTCTTCTCCACTCCACCAGGCACTTACCCACAAGCTAAGCTTCTAATTTTCCAGCCACAGAGGTCCTGAACAGCTTTGGGATACATGGTGGACTCCCGAGAAGTGTTGGTAGCACCCCAGAAAAACAGGCCACCTGCAAAAAAACATAGAGGCCTAAGGAATATCTGCAGGAGAAATTCTACCCACCTGTCCCACCCGCATCTTGTTATTTACATGCCAGCCATCCCAGAAGCAGATGACAAGCTCCTAAGGGTCAGGACCAGTTTGGCCTTTCTTTGTATAGCCAATGCTCAGAGTAGAGTGCTCAGTAGGAAATGAATCAAAAGTTCTGGAGAACTTTTACAAGAGGAAAGCTTCTATACCAATACTGACTTTCTGTGTTCTATGGTCCTCCCAGCTCTTACGTCCTGTGTTCTAAGGGCCCTCCCAGCTCTGACGTCCTGTGTTCTAAAGGCCCTCCCAGCTCTGATGTCCTGTGTTCTAAGGGCCCTCCCAGCTCTGATGTCCTGTGTTCTAAGGGCCCTCCCAGCTTTGACATTCTTGGTTCTAAGGCCCCTGTCAAAAGAAAGACCTAAATTCGTGGCCTTCTGGCTTTCTATCTGAGCCAGCTCTGTATTGAATACACTAGCAAGTGTTAGCAAGTGCTAACCTGCTTTAAGTAAACATAACTTCCTTTCATAATACTTAAAATGCAAAATATCTCTGTCTATACATCTATCTCTCCCTCTGCCAGAGCACTGGATTGATTACGAAAGGCAAAATTATCTTGTTCTTAATACCTTCAGACCCAGGGCCAAAACCAGGAAGAATAAACACTAACCAACTTCACTGACAGCAAAGGAGCAGGTATAGCCAGCGTAGATTTGTGCAGCCCCACGGCCTGGGAAATCGAAGAGCTTCACCAGGCGAGGGACCATCTCATCCTTCTGCTCTGCATGGCCCAGCCGGCCATACCCTCCAAACCCCCAAGAGAAAACACGTTTCTGAGAGTCTAGAACCAGCTGTGCAAACAGAAAAGAAAACCAAAAGCTAAAATTAGAAACTCAGTCGCCAACTGATGGGACAAGCTCCCAAACCCATGACTGTTTCCCGTTTCCAGATCCAGGTAAGGCAGTGGAGGGAGAGAACCCCTACTACCTTGGGGATGGCGACGGAGACAGGATCGCATGCACTGGAATGACACACGGAACCCAGGGACATTAAACTATCTCTCTTTGCCAAGTTCCCCATTTTCCCTCTTATCTTAATTGTTTAAAGTCACACGTTGTTCCTCCCCCTATTTGAAAGCAAGAGGGTCATATCTCCAGACAGCAAAGTAGCTTATTCAATTTCATATTACAATATTGATTAAGCTGCAGAAGGAACAAAGAAACAGGGAAAAAGGCCAAACCCTTTCTGGATCCTTCATCTCACACCCACACACATACCCCTCCCTTCATAGTTAACCTCTTCTTAGAAAGACTGTTACATCATAAATCATCAATAATAAGAAATCAATCTACTCATCAGTTCTGCTGATTGATTTTTCTCTTTGGGAAAGAAATGGGGGAAATTTAGGAGATGCAAAGCAAAAGCTATCCATAAAAACCTATTTTAAAAAAATTCAATCCGCCTTGGGCCCAGTGAAGGCCAAGGCAGGGAGCAAAGCAGTTACGTAATTTCCAGAGCTAAAGGAGACCCTGAAAACCACAACCTCTCCCCAATTAGGTTGGACCATTGCCTAGGTCAGTGAAAGGGTAAGTGACCGGCCCAAAGTCACTCAGAAATTGTGTCAAAGGTTTAAGACTTGAACACTCAAGTGCTCCATGCTCCAAGACCATGGTACTGGAGCCTGAACATTCTTACATATGCAGTCATGGCTTTTGTCATTAAAAAGTGCATTCCTTGAGAGTAAGAACTGTTTCATTCCTGTTCTGTATGTGGCACACAGTAGGTGCTTAAGACATACCTAATAAAAGCACAGCTCCCTTACAAAAACCATTCATTACAAAAGCCATGTTCTACGTCATATGAAAAAGGGTTGGTTAAGGGGGAAAAATGTATATAACAGCAGGTATTCTCCCCCTAAAATTGTAAATATAGAAATATACAAGCATCACGCATAATTATGCAAAAACATCCCACCATATGTAACAATTTCAGTGGATAATAGGATTAATTTCCTCTCATTTATGCCAAGATTGTCCTAAATACCCTTTAACATGGAGGGTCACAAAGATAATAAGATACAGAGCTACAACTACCTTGGAAAAACACACAGCTCAACCCCCTCATTTTTCAGATGAGGATATTACAGGGTTATAGAAAAGTCAACTGACTTGTCTCAGGTCAAGAAGATACTAAAAAACAGGTAAGATTCAAACCCAGGTCATCCGACCCCAAATCCAATGTTCCTTCCACTCACTGCCCCAGGATTCCACGCTGACTTTTCTCCATCCCAGGCATGACAAGTCCCAAGGAGTTCCATGGCCAAATTAATTTAGGAATCCCTTAACACTGACCCCACCCAGTCTGACACAGTGAAAAGAAGACTGCATTTGGAGTCCAAAATGGGTCTGGGTAAAAATCCTAACTTTGCCACATCATCCCCTCTGTGTGCATTTCCTCATCCTCAAGTGAGGGGAGGTAGTCTTAATAACTCCAAAGCTGTCTTCCTCTTCTAGCTACAGATATGATCCTACAGAGATGAGGAGACTGAGGTGCACAGATAGTGGTGTGTGATCATACAATGAATTAGTGGCCCCCCTAATGGCATATGGTCTTCAATTAGTCCAATGTCAAGGGCACCTTGTGGGACTGCTCCCTAAGAACCAATATGAACAATGATACAGACCACCATTCACTTGTTTCGATTTAACTCTCCCACAGTGATGATGCCCCAAAAAAAAAAAGCCAACCTTACCGTGTGATTGGTGCCACAGGCAACATCTCGGACCACCACATTGGGGACTGGCAAAATCTGTCCATCTTTTGTCTTTTCAATGAAGATGGCTACTCGGCGGGGCACCAACTCACAGTCATATTCTATCCTCTGAGCCCGGGCAATGAATTTCCCATCAGAATTATGTCCTGCCATCATAGAGAGAGCCAAGATTTAAAAGCAGTGGCATCTGGCAAAAGAGACCAACAATGGCCCATTTTTCTTTATTAACTGGGGCAGAGCAGACTCACTGGACCAGGCAGTGCAAGGTGACTGGGTGCAGGCAGGAGTCCTCTAGTGACACTGATTCTGACTTGGAGGGAGGTGTACATGCCCTCTGACTGACTATAAACTCCTTGAGGACAGGAGCCCTTTCACTTCTGTCTGTATCCCCAGTACACAACACAGCAGACATTTAAAAACACCTGCTCATCAGCTGACATGAACTCTCACTAAACCTGGACTGCAAGGGAATCCCAGACCCACCCAGGCCCCGGACTACTGAAAGGGCATGCTCAGTTAGGTAATACAAGGCTGCTTAATCCCCCAGTCTTTGACTTAACCAAGCTATCTTGCCTGACCCAGGAACCATCCAAAACACAGAAGCACAGGCCAAACACAAGCAGACCCTTCCTGGATTTGGGTAATCAAGCCAAAGTAAACATGCTTGGAACCCACAGTGTTTCACAGCGAGCTTGCTTGATCACCAAAGGATATAATTTGTAAAGCAGGCAACCACACAGATTAATTTTTCCTGGAGGAAAATTCACTGAGTTTCATGTAATTTTCTGGATTTCTTCTGACTGCTCTGTCTCTCTTATCTCTATGCCCAATCTTATCATATAGAAACTCCGTAGCTCTCCTATCTCTGGCACCAGTCTCTGCCCAGTGCCACCATCTTAGTCCCGACCTTGATTACCACCGTGCCCGGAGGGCAGCAATAGTTTCCTAGGACGTCCTGCTGCTACCACTGTCTCTATCCTGCCTTTCCACTCTTGTCAATCTGACTCCCTTTGCTATGGACTCTAGTTCAAACCAGACTTTGTCTTTGTACCTTTCAATGCGCCCTGGCTGTTTGGTACCTTCCCCTTCCCCTAGAATTATTTTCTCATTCTGTTTCTCTTTTCTCTTCCTCATCTGTCTCCTACTCTCCTTGAATTTCAAGATTCTCTGAAAACCAGATCAAATGCCACCCCTTTCACTGAGTCTCCTTTAATCACCATCAAAAAGAGCCCCTCCCTCCGACCTAAGCTGTCTATTTGCTTTCCAACACACTTATCACTATCTGCCCATTACTGTCTTGTAAGCAAGATGAAGATGACGATGACGGCACGGACCAGGTCTCATTTAAATTTTATATTCCCTCCTTCCTCCCCACCCCTGGCCCCAGCACCTACCCCAATTCTCCATACTCTTTGTGTATTGAATATTGAATGAAGGGTTTTTGTTTGGGATGAATGTTCGGAGTGTTTACAGAGGACAGGGAAAACATACTTATTTTGGTCAAGCACTAAACACATTATTAGGTAAAAGACTGAGGAGTCTCCTGGGTGATCCAGTTTCCCAAGAATCTCCTTCCAATATAACACATTTTGGTTCACTTTTGTTTACTCATTTCTGGCTGGCATGGGGATAAATGTAGTTTAAAGTTCTTCCATGGTCTGGAGAAAGCTGACTTGAGTCTTAAGGGTCTAGATCACAGGTGAGGAACCTGAGGCCTCGGGGGCCATGTGTGGCCCTCTAGGTACTTGGGCTTGGCCCTTTGACTAAGCCTCAACTTTTGCAGAAGAAATCCCCTTAATAAAAGGATTTGTTCTGTAAAACTTTGACTCAGTCAAAATGCTGCACCCGACGACCTAGAAGGCCACATGTGGCCTCAAGGCTGCAGGTTCCCCACCCCTGGACTAGATCAAGGGTCTGAAAATGACAACCCCAATCTGCCAGCCCCTAGCCTAGGTGGTCATGAAAAGACGTCCTGCTTAACAAGACAGATGATTGGATAACTGAGGAGAAAAAAGAAATGAAAATGCTTCAGTGTAACTTCCCTCACTCTGAGCTCTCAGTTTCCCTTTTTCCCTTTCCTGGCTCAGGATAGGAAATGCAATGGGACGTGATTGATCATGAACTTCAGACCCCTAGGAATGAAAAACAAAGTTGGGGACCCTGGGAAGTCCTGACTCCCGGTGACTGCACAGAGAGCTCCACCCTCCACATCTCATGTTACAACACATTGTTCTTTGAAAGTTTACAAGCACTTAGTCATGAACAGCTATTATCCAAGACCAATGGACCACATTTTAAAACACGTATGTTTAGCCTCCACTGATTTCTGGTGCAAAATATGCAGCTGGGAGAACAGAAGCTTTTAAAAAGAAGAGGTTGCCATACCCAGCTGACCATATTCAGGGCACCCAAAGGAGTAGAGGTTTCCTTTGCAGTCCATTATCATGCTGAATTCAGCCCCACAGGCCATTTTGGTAATTGGCTGGCCATTGTACATTATCTGAAAAGAAAAAAAAACCAACAATAAGCAAGGTTTTAAAAAAGAAAAAGAACAGTAGGGAAGGAGAGAAAGAGGAAAAGAGAATGAAAGAGAGGAAAGGAGAAGAAATAAAGGGATAAAGAAAGAAGAAGGAAAGCGGAAGGGAGGGAGAAAAAAGGAGAGAGGGATGGAGGAAGAGAAGAGGGGAGAAGGAAGAGAAATGAGGGGAGGAGGGAGGAGGGGAAAGGAGAGAACAGAGGCTGGAGCGGGGAAGGGAAGAGATGACTGACAAAATAAACCAACCTCTGCTCACCCTTCTGCAATAAACCATGAAAAATTTACAAGGACATCTAGGTAACCTAATGGGCCCAACAACTCTTAGGGAAAGAGGTCAGGAGAGTACAAAGAAACGCACTAAGGAAGAGAGAAGAGGAACTGAACCACAGGGTCCCAAAAGAACAGAGAGATAAATACACAAAGGATGAAAAAAACAAAACCACCCCATCGCTGTAGCCCCGGCGTTTAAATGTGTCACCCAAAGAGCTTTTCCAAGACTCTCCCAGTGTGACCTCAAGTAGCACTAATGAGGTGGGCAGCTAAGGGGAGGAAGAAAAGGCCATGACCAAGCCATCCATGAACCTTCTTGCATCAACTATGGGCTATAAAAGAAGTCAATGGCAACCGAGGTCCCTACTGCCTCCTGTCCCTACTTTAGACCGGGAAAATCCCTCTAAACAAGAGGCCAAGGGATGGTAACTGTGCTTCTAAAAATGCTACTGACAACAAGAGAGGGGAAGGGGATGGGATTGCTCAGGAAGGCAAATTAAAAGGATTTCAATGACCCAGGCACTTTTGTGGGGCTGACAAGACCATTGGTTCCCACCTACCCATGATCATAACTTTAGACCCAGATGAAACCTCAAGAGACTACCCAGCTCAATCAAATTTTACTGAAGAAGAGAGCACAGAGAAAGGGAATGACCTGCCCCAGGTCATACCCATGGGCAACAAGTGACAATGGATTGGAAGCCAATATTTGCCAAGCCCAACACCCTTAACAGTGCTCCAGGTGTTCCCAGCTAAAGCAGAGGTACTAAAATTTATCCACCCTACCCCCCCTCCATTCCCTACTAGATTCCAGATTGGAGCAAATGATTTAAAATGCCATGGAACTCAACCAAAATTTACTGTCTTTTAGATCACAACGCTGCTCTCAAGCAGTTTACAATCCAAACTAGCAAATACCAGACCCATCCAAAAATGAGCTTTCCAATTCCCCTCAAATTCAAAGATGCACTTGGCTAAAGATTTTTTAAACTTCTCAAGATTCAAGCAATGTCATCTATAGCTCCTCTATCCCTTTCTATGTATGTGCTGTTCACTGGGCAAGGACATGCCGACATGGGATGGTAGCATTATCTAATGGAAAGAGTCAGAAATCCTAATTCTGATCATTCCTACCGGTCACCACCCTGAGCCCTAGATCACCATCTGCAAAACATGGATAATATTTATGCTACCTATTATAAAAGGGTGTTTTTAGGAAGGCAAAGTGCTACATATTTGTGAGCTATAATAGCTTGTTTTTATCTCTATGTTGCCTTCCTTTCCAACTCAACTGTAAGCTACTTGTGGACAGGACCATGTCACAAATGTCTCCGTAGCCCTAACACTGTACTGGGCACTCTGTGGGTACTTAGTGAACGGTTTCTTCTCCAAGATCTATTTAATATGCTTATTTTAATATTATAAACAGATTTGCAAGGGCATTAGAGGGGCTCCCAAGCACATTTTTTCCCATTTAAAAATGATATTCTTCCTCTCCTCTGCACCCTGTGACCAATGATGACCTACATGCCAACACTGAAAGACATTACAGAACAGAAGGTGAACAGTTATAAAGAATAAACAACAGCCCACGTGAAGATGAGACAGAAGGAAGCTGCCAATACTAAAAGCACTAAGTGATAAGGGGGTTATCTTGATGATATCCATTGCCATGCCAAAGAGACCATCTTAGCCATTCACATGGTGAAAACAAAGTGGATGAAGAATGGGCATTGCCTGCATTATGGCACTGAAGTCAGATGAGTAGCAGTTCATGACGTACATCATTTCTCTCAAGCAAGGCCTCGGGATGAACAATGAACTGAGGTCAAAAATGCCTAAAAGGAAGCTGGGATGCATGGGGAAAACTGGGCAATGCTTTCCCTGAATCCAGACCAGTCTCTACTAACAAAACTAAGACAGGCCAAGATTCCTGGGACTTTATAGTGACAAATCATGAACCACCATAATCTCAGATGAAAATAAGCCAGAAGCAAAGGAAAGGAGCAGGTGGCAGCATATTACATGTGCTAGACGGAAACAGAGAAGCGGTACCAAAGCCCTCTAGGACACAGAATCAGAGACTGAGGGCTGCAAGGGATCTCAAAGGTCATCAAGTGCAGCCCAGACAGTCCCGATGAGGAAACAAGAGTCCCAAGGCAGTGACTATCTCAAGATTTCTATCTCTCTACATTAAAGAGAAAGGCTTCTGGGAGTCTGGGTAGAGCCTTTATGGTGGAATTCTGGAAACATACAGCCCAGAGTCATACGACATGAGGCCTCTGAGGAGTGCCAGTGGAGAGAATGCTCATACTACCGAAATTTCAGGGTCTGCTAAGAGGAAGACCCAGGATTAGACTGGCGATTTGCACTGGAACAGGGAACTCTACCAATGCAGGTCAATACCTTTTCAGGGACTTAGAGAGGCTGCCTCAAGCACTGGGACACATTTGCCCAGAGTGACCAGGTCACTATGTTATCAGAGGCAGGTCTTGAGACCTAAGCCACCCTAGTTTGGGGGATGGCCTTTCATCCCCTCTGCCACTTAGCTGCCTACGGAATTGAAGGCTGAAATGAAAAGAAGAAAAATCCTAACAGGATCTCTCTAAAGAGAGAAGTCTTCAGCTTTGTTCACAAAATAAAGGAAGAAGCACAGAACGTGAATTCTGTAGCCCAGCCAACACTGGCTTGCCTTTTTCCAGTAGGTCAGCCAACATATCAGACAAAGAAAAGCAAGGTCCCATTTCTGAAACCAAACCAAACCTTAAGCTCCAAACCCATCAGCCACGAGGAAGGAGACAGTTAATCACCTGTGCAGGGCTGGGGATAGCGTCAGTCTGGTTGCCAAGGCCAAGCTGCCCCATTTTGTTCTCTCCAAATGCAAACACAGAGCCAGTTTCTAGGAGGGAATAAAATAAAATGGGAAGAGAGTGAACATTCCTAATGTGATAGTGACTTAAATTTGCCTCAAGTACAGAAATATTAAACATGCTGCTCGTTTGCCAAGGACGATGGAAATAAGACAGTGTTCCAAAGGTGGAATAAGCTGAGACTCTCCAGAACCACCAGCTCCTATCAGAAAACCAGAGCACAAAGAAATGACTTGTTCCCATTTGTAAATGGAAATAGTAGAGAAATCATCTCTTCGTCCTCCTAGAGGTGCTTCCCATCTCTAAGGTCTATCTTCCAAAGGTCTTTAAGATACTGCCTGCTCCCCAGGCCAGGCCATCTGGAGATATCACAGTACCCCCAATCCTGCCTCACCAAGCATGTCCAAACTGAACCACAGGCCTCACTTCAGCCACAAAGGACCATCTCCCATACCTGTCAAAGCCAGGGTGTGGTTTCTCCCACACGCAGCGGACACGATCACTTCCTTGCTGAGGACTTCGATGAGTTTGGGGGCTTCCACTCTCTTGGTATCTCCATGTCCGAGCTGCCCCTTCTCATTTCGACCTGAGAAGACCAAGAGTCAATGATTTGACACAGGGATCCTCAAACTCTCCAGTGTCATGTACACCCTTTGGCAGTCAGGAGAGGCCTATGATCCCTTTCTCAGAATGCTATTAAATACATTTTTTAAAATGTACATACAGCATGACAAAGGAAACAAATTATATTGAGGATGGCTCTCTGGGAGGGGGAAGGATACTGGGAGGCTATGGAGATGTAAGACAGAATCTATCTAAATAAACATATAAAAATTTAAAAATAACAGAAAACAAAATTATATTGAAAAGCAGTTATCAAGAAAAAAAATTTTTGTAAGTGTATGGATTAAAGGCTAAGAGCCTCTGATCTAAAAGAAATTACTAAGGACTCTCTTAAAAGACCCAGAAATTAAGTTCAATGTCAAAAACGGCTATGGTTTTCATTAAAGGAAATGTCACAAAAGGTGATCTATTATTATCTGCTTTGCCACTCACCCTAAGGGACTTTCCATCTGCCTGAACCTCTTCTAGCCTCCGTCTCTCCCCATAGGGATGGGCTCCCCAAAGTTTGTAGCTAACTGGAATCCGTAGCACTCTGTACACAGTAAACACTAAATGCTCCCTGCCCCCAATCCTTTATTAATTCATTCATCCAGGGAAACATGAATACAGAAATACATACAACCTAACACCCAGCCAGCTTCTCCAGAGCAGATCTCATCAGAACTGTGTCTGGGAACGGGGGTTTGAGCATCTCACCCCAGCCCCGCCCGTCTAAGACATCTATTTTCAGAGTAGTTTTTGAACCTGCTTCTACAGCACTCAATCTTCTCGGTGCTTGAAGCTGCCTCACAGCCCGCCTCACAGCCCGCTGGCATCACACCAGTCATTTCTCTCATTTTTACCTACCTCATAAATGGAAGTTCACATCTCCTGCCAACCCTCATGACCATAAACCTTTAACTACTCCAGTAACCTGGTGAATAAGCAGTCACCAGAAGGCCAGAGTGCCATCCATAGGCACCTGTCCCCATCCTTGGGAGCCAAACTAAAGCCCATTCCCCAGTATGAGATCAAGGGGTCAAACATGCCTGCCCCACTGCCCTCCCACACACCCACACCACATTAAATGGTCACTGGGAAATATTTAAGAAAATTAAAACACAACAAAATAGAAGTAATATTACACTTTTATTTTAGGTATAGTTTAGTAGGCCCTGGATTTTCCTGAGTTTGACACCACTTGCCTAGGGGGCCAGTAGAATTAAAATCCAGTAGAGTCTAGACAGCGGGGTTCTAGGCCTCAGCTTCCTTTTCTATGAAATGGCAAATGGGGAAAAGTTGGATTAGACTGGCTCAAAGGTCCCTCCCAGACCTGACATCCTGTGTCCCAAGGGCCTTCCTAGTCCTAACCTTGTGATCTAAGGGCCTATCAGCTCTGACATCCTGTGTTCTATCTAATGGCCCTCTCAGCTATAACATTCTGAGTTCTAAGGGCCCTCCCAGCTCTGACATTTTCTATTCTAAGAGCCCTTCCAGGACTAAGATTCTATGGTACATTCCAATTCTAACTTTAAAGGATTTTAATCTTGAGCACAAGTTCTTAATCTGGGGGAGGTCCATGAACTTTTACCATAGATATCCATACATTTCAATATATTGATACATATCTGTATCTAATCTACACATTATTTTCCCAATCTAACTGATTTCCTTTGGACTTTTATTATATGAATTTCGAAACATTCTTCCTACAAGGGGTCCATCTACATACAGACTTCACCAGACTCTGCCATCGGGCTCCATGATACAGAAAAGAGGAAAGACCCCTTGGGACCAGGGGACCTCAGACAATTCCAATTTCTCTGCTGGCATGACAAGAGACAAACAGTTACAGTACAAGGATGAGCAGCTAATTTACTAGGTGCTCCAAGATCATTCCAGAGTATGTATAAACTCTTGGAATTCAAATTACCTCCCAAGAAGGCTCTGGGTCCAAGGCTTGTCTCCTCCATTAACCTCTTGGTTTAGGTTTATTAAGAGTAAAAATAAAATCAAAGTAGGGATTTTTATCCCTGGGGATACTAACTTCATTCTTAACTCAGAATTAGCTAAATCTGTGAAGAGGAGCAGCGTGGGTACAGTGGAAAGAGCTTTGAGTCTCAAGTCACAAGACCTGGGTTCAAATCCATCTCGACCTAAGAGACTTGGCCAAATGGTTCACTGGGCCATATTCTCACTATTTCCTCATTGACCACACCAGGGGGTCAAAGTCAGTGCCTTGCAGCTTGAGAGTCATGATGCTCTGAGCCAATGAATGGAGATGTACCAAGAGAACCAAGTACAGATCATTAGGAATTGAATGATGGTCTTTAGATATGTGGATGATTACCACTGTCAGCAACGTGCTTGAATTAAAGGTGCTTTAGACATCCTCACCCTTTAGAAATGGATGTGGCATACACTAAAGGCCTGGTCCAAGTCATGGAATTTATCTTTGGAAAACTTTAAGCCAAGTACGACAGACCATCTGTCCCCCTGGCATGGTGTCCAGTCTACCTGGGAGAAGGAAGAGAGCCTAGAAAAGCCCCAGGATTCTGAGTTACCACATGGGGCCCAAAGTGTGCTCAATGGCCCAGTCTCACCCAACAGTCGTGTTGAGCATACTACAAGGTATCAAGCGTGGGGAGCTTGAAATAATAATAAATGCCTTGTAAGACAAATCCCAGGTTTCATCAAAAGTATTCATCCTACAGTTCCTAAAAATCCTAGCACCTTACAAAGTAGCAAGTTCTCCATCCTGGAGGGAGGGAGTATTCAAATGGAGAAGGGATGTGGGGAAGGGGCTCCTGCTCCAAATACAACTGGATCAGCTGTTCTCTAGTTGTGGAAGCAAGTTTGCCCTCAGCCTGTAGTGCTGAAAGATGGACCAAGAGTCCTTAAAAATGGATTCAAATCCCAGTTACCTGCAGCCAGCCCCTTCAACCCTCTGGGCCTCAGTTTCCCCATTTGTACAATTAGGGAGATAGACTGGATAACCTATAAAGAAGTCCCTTCTAGCTCTCAGATAGTTAAAGGAATTAATAAAAACTCACCAGATTACTTAAGGTGCCTTTATAAAGGCATTAGGCATAAGACAAGGAGGTGTCCAAAGTCTGACATAAAATCTTTTTACACAGGCCTGGACATGGTAAGGTGCTAGTGACTGTTGTGGGAAGGGACCTGTCTTTTTAAAAGCAAGGAGGAGACACACCGGACCGAAAGTGGTCTAAGTATGTCATCATGAGGTCATCAAGTATAAATGTGGGCCAAACAAACTTGCTGGCTTTTTTTTCTTCCACGGAACTACAAAATTAGCAGCCAAAGGAACACAACAGATGTTCTTGTATTTGGACCTTGGTGAAGCATCTCATGAAACTGCAAAAAAATGGTTCAAACAGACTGAAATAAAAATAGCGTCATATGGATGAAAAGCTGGCCAGAGGATGAAAAACAAAGGGTGCTGAGCAATGCCAGTGGCCCCAGAGACAGACGGGGGCTGGGAGACTCTCGGGAACAGTCCTAGGACCTGTTTAACACCTTCATTAATGACATGTTTAATTAAAAAAAAAAGAGCAATGCCCCCAAAGTCACCAACCCTGGGCACTGGCAGAGGGGGTACTTTGTGGTCATCCGGTTTAGGGGTTCTTCACCGGAAGCCTCGAATACCTTTCAAGAGTCCATGAACTTGGCTGGGGGAAAAAATTTACACCTTAATTCCAAAAGAACTGGTTTGCTTTGTAATCCTATGGATTTCATTTTATGTAATTACAGACATTATTCTGAGAAAGGTTTCACAGGCTTCACCAAGACTTGCAAAGCTTCCATGACCCAATAAATCACCACCACCACAGCCGCGGCCACCACTGCAGTTACCATGGATGGAGCTCTGATGTGCGCCAAGCACTGGGCTAAGCAAGTTACAAATAGCATCTCACTGGATTCTCACAACAATCCTGGAAGGGAGGTGGTGCTATGAGCCCCATTTTACAGATGAAGAAACTGAGGCTCACAGAGGTGAAGACAGTGGTGGCCTGGAGGCCACATGGAAATCATATTCGGTGGAAGGGCTGCATTTGAGGACCTAGAGGGCCACAGTGGCCTCTGAGGTAGCAGGTTCCCTCCCCAGCCCTGGGTTTAAGAGATTTTCCCAGCATTACACAGCTGTGCCTGAAGCAAGATCTGAATTTAGCAAGGCCAGCCCCCCACCCCCACTATAATAGCAGTCTTTCCTACCCAGGGACACAAACAAAAAGAAAAAAAGGGAAGAAACAACTGAGAAAACAGATTGGGGAAGCGAGGGCAAACCCAACACGGGAATGGATCAGGTGGGCTGGTCACTAGCCTCATGCTAAAGAAAGCTGCTACCTGCAGACGGGGATGTCCAGAGGCTGGACTGTGAGGAGGCCCAGCAAGCCTTCTGTGAGCCACAGAACACCACACACAGGCCCTGGGATTGTTACCAATGCCAAGGTACTGCCTGGGAGTGAAATGAGGCGCGCAGCTGGTGGCACAAGAAGGGTGCTTTGTAGATTGTATTAGAACAGCATGTGGCGGAAGGGGGGGGGGCACAAAATGGCAACATGGGGAGTTCTTATGTCACACTGTGCTATGAAGCAAGAAGGTGATAGTCTGGCTGAGGATAACGCACCTCCAACGGGAATTCAATTGTACGGCACCTCCCAATGCATGTGATGAAGGTGAAATGAAGCAGAGTCACACTAAGGGAAAGGGAGGGAAGGGGAGGGAGAGCCCTGCCCTCCAGACAACATCTGATCATCTACAAAAGCCCAAAGGTAGAAAAACAGAGGGTTTATTTATTCCAGGTATAGAAAGGGAAAACCCATAGGATGGCTAGCCCTCCTCCAAAATAAGGCCATCACCTTCTAGGGAGCTCTGGGCACCAGAAAGAAGTCTCGACTACGTGACACAGGGAAAAGCAAAATGCCAAGGCCAGAGTGTGGGAGGGAGGGCTCCCTCAGACCCCACCTCACTTACCCCAGCTCCACAGCTTCCCTTCTGTGGTGATGAGGAGACTGTGAGCAGCACAGGGGCCAGAGACCACCGTCCGCACCTGAACCCCGGAGAGACAGCCGTACCTGTGAGGGCCCCACAAGTTCTGCCCCAGGTTACGGTAAGCAGCTGGAACAACAAACAGGTGACAGGTTAGGTTATTTCATGCACCACCACCCCCCCAGGTTCCCAAATGAAGGGAGCGAATCACCAAGACACAACTGTGGCCTGCAAACACATGTTCTTTGGGACTCCCTAAGTTTTAACCCTTGGGCAACACGGGGGCTTTACTCTACCTAGATCACAAGGTTGTTAGGAGAGTACAGTCCTTCTATGAACACTTAGCCGGGACCTTCGACGTCCTCTAAAGTGCTCTACAAGCACTTAGCCAGCTCCTCCCAGGTGCTCAGTACTGTACTAGATACATTTAAGAAACACTCGGAACAGCACCTACTATGTGCATGACCTTGAGTACTTGATATTTCTTTAACAAGCACTTAAGCAGCACCTACTATGTGCAGTGTTAAGCTAGGTATTGTGGATACCTGCAGCTGCCCTCCAGGAGCTTCTGGTCTCCCAGATCCACTGTCTTCTTTGAATGAGAATGCAAGGAAGCAGGAGTTTCACAAACTACAACCCTGTGACCCAGACAAAGACAGTCCTTCCAAGGCACCTAACTACTCACAGTTCTAAGCTCAGTAAGAGGTTTGAGTTTCTTCATTTTCTGACACCTGGGCTTCTGAAGGTACAGGAGTACTGAAGAAAGTGTCTCAGGCAGGGTCTGTCGCTGTCTCACTGATCTGGGTGCAAGCAGGGATTAAAAGCCAGGCACCAGCGGACAATTTTCTGGCTCCATCAGGAAGGACTTGTGTGTATCAGGGAAGGCTATGCTCACAGAAGTCTTTCCCTACAACCTTACCTTCATCCCCCATCAGCAGATGCCACACAAATCTGCCTCACTCAGGTACAGACACAGGACCAGTCACTGAAAGCAAGGGAGTTCACCTTCCTGGCACTTACCTTAATAGCTCAAAATCAGAAATGACAAGTCCCCCATTCTCTAACCATCTGTACCAGCCCTGATCCTAGCAGAGATGGGAAACAGAAGACATGGTCCCAACACCAAGAAGCCTTCCCTCATAGGGACATTCTTCCCATTTTCAGAATCGTCTCTTCGTCCAAAAATCACAGATCTGGAGCTGACCTCAGAGCTCCTCCCAGCTAACCCCCCCTCACATTAACAGAGGAAGAAACCAAGACCCACAGACAAGTCACTCGGCTGAAAGTTCAAAATCAACAAAGTCCAGGCCGAGGCTGAATGGCAAGTCTCGTAATAAAAAGAAAACCAGTGTCTTTTTCTTTCACACCAAACCATGGGGGCAAAGGGTGCTCTATTTAAATGGGATCTGCCAAGTCAAACAATTTCACAGGTGGCAAGTTGGCTGTTCATTGACTTGCTGAAGCATCCTTCTCCCTAGCAGCGCTATGAATGTAAACTAGTGGGATTCACTCAGCTTGTGTGAGTGAGAGGGAGGATTTCTCCCCACCCGGCATCTTGAGGAACCCTCATAAAAAGGGATCAGAAGCACCTGAGCTGCCCAGCAGCAGACCCAGGCACTTGGAAGCCGGCACGGACCTGTACGGTGAATTCTCCTGGCCTCCCCACTCACAGGGCCAGATCCTGATCATGGAGATACAGGCTGAATCACTGTGTTATCTTGTAAATTAACAAGGCATACACAGTAGCTGATTTGACAAGATACATGGTGATACACATCCAAGGTCAGACAAGCTGGGAGTGCCTTGTATGATAACGGGTAGGCCTCCAGGATGAAACAACTTTCTTTATATGAGACAACATTTTGTAGAGGAAGAGTGTCAGACTTGGGAGTCAGGTGACCTAGGCTTGGGGGGCCGGATTCCCATTAGGAGGTCACTCACAGATCGGTAATTAGAGCAAAAATCTAGCTAGCAGAGACCTGATCCAACTCCTTCAGTCTACAGATAAGTGAGGCCCACTGGGGTTCATTAACCTGACTTGCTTAGAGTCACACAGGTAACAAGTGGGGCTTAACTCACGTCATCTGACTGCAAATCCAGCTTTCTTTCCACTGCTCCAGGCTGTCCCCGACTGAGCCTCAGTTTCCTCCTCCAGAAACTGGGAATAATGTCCCCACTACCTATCTTACCTCAAGGTAGAAGATGAGGAAGGTTATTCCTTTCTTCCTCATCTCATTTCCCAATGGAATGGGGATCCCCTCAGAACCTAATTCCAGACCATCCAGAGAAATGTTTAGGGAAGAACACAACCTCATAACCTCATGTCAACAAAATGGTGAGAAGCAAGGATGTCACACCTTGGTTGTAAAAAAAAACACGGCTAGAATCAGTGTGAGCCAATGGCTTGGTAAAGGGACACGGTGGAGGGTATTTGCTACCAATGCCCCCAGCTTTGGGTTGGGATTAAAGCCTCAACGGCTTGGTTGTAAAGCTTCCATCTTTCACCAGGGAGAGGGTGGATGCCCACCCTGCTGCCCTGACCCATTCCTTCTGCTAATGACCCCTGGTCTCCTTCCTTACACTTTTCTGGCCCTTTTCAGGTCAAAGTTGACTATTCTCCACTCCCTATCTTGTCCTGCTGGGGAGTGTTGGTGTGCAAATATTTGCTCACTGGGAGAAAGCAATGTCGGAGAGTACTTTGGGATCTTTCCAAATGAAAGCAAGTTATCATAAACCATGGAAGCAAGCCAAGCGGGCTTTCTTCTTGAAGGGCTGGTAACCCAGCTGCTGGTGTCCTCATGAGGAATGATACCCATTTTCTAGAAGTGACTGGGGGGTGAGAGGGGAGAGGCAGGAAGCAGGGTACCCTCTGAGGCTCTCCCGTTATTGTTTATACATCCAAACAAGTTCCGCCAGAAAGTTAGCACCCTCCAAAATGTGCCTATTTTAAAGCAGCTACTTTACAAGTCTAACTCTGGAATGTCTGGGGCACAATCTCACAAGACCACTCATGATCACCCTTCCCACAGGTAGAAGTCCGTCTTGTTTCTGTTCATGAAAGAATGGGAACAAAGGGAGAGATTTGTTGGAGGTTTTTTTTTTGTTTTTTAAAGACAAGCTTTGTTTCTCCTACCTTGCTGTTTAGGCACTTCCTTCCGACCAATGAGGTCCCAGTTGGTCGCCCCAAAAATCAAAAGCTGCCCTCTGCACTTAGAGCCTTCAAGTTTCTACAAAGGAGGGGGAGGAGAAAGGAGAAAAGCATCAGCCTTGAATGCCATCTTTGTGGGCAGACCTCCCAGGCGCTGCAAGACTCTCCAACAGACAGCAGGAAGCAAAAGGAATAATGCCTCGTTAGTCGCTGGCACCCAGCTGGCCTGCTTCTCGGGCCTTGCTCAAGTGGCCCTCAGCAATCACACAACCTAATCTCCATGCTTTAATACATGTAATCCCATTCCTACACACAGCACCTCACTTGTTATGCCCACAGCTCATTTTTTTATCCTTTTGATTTCTGATTTAAATATATTTTGCAAAACACTTAAAAAAAATACAAAACCCCCCACCAAATTACATCCCCTCCCTCCCACCTTGCAAAATGACTTAACACAGGTATTTATTTGCAAGATCCCTGTAGAGAGAGTATTAAAACTGGCTTGTCCTCAGGGCCAAATCTACATTTTCCTATCAGCAAGCACAGAGCTCCACACAGATTTCCAATGTTGGGACTGGGCTTCACTTCTGCATAGTAATTAAACCTGACTAGCCTCTCCTACTGTTCCCTCTCCTCACTACCTAGTGGGCCAAGAAACTCTCACTAGGGAAAAGGAGTGGGAGGGAAGAGAGGAACCCCATACAGTTTCTAAAATCCCTGATGCCTTTTCTCAACTCCTAAATCTTCAAGGAAAAGAGTGTGGACTCAAGAGAGGCACTAGAGGTCTGGGATGGGGTTCCCTTCAAAGGCCACTGCCATTCATTTTATTCTTCCATTAGCCAAAAGGAATCAATGATGAGTGAAATGAGGGTGTTCCCCAGGGCGCAGCTGTGTAAGTGAGAAGCCAGAATTTTCTTCTGGCTGGTTTATTCCAGTGTTTATTCTGACCCAGTCTGCCACTGCTGTCATCCACACAATTTGTGGCCACAGATTCTGATGTTCTGTATTAGTATCTCTAGAGGAAAATGTCAATCAGCCTCTCTGGGACTCAGTTTCCTCACCTGTAAAATAAGCTGGTTGAACTAGATGACCTTTAACACCCCTCCCAGCTCAAGATCCAGGATCACAAAATCTCTTACTGAACAATCTACTCATGCTGTGAAATTACAAGGACCAACAACACTGAGACCAGAGCAGATACAGGCTATGAACATCAGGCACCATGTCAGACTTGGCTTATGTGACGTTAGCCTAATACTGTTGTCTGTTCTTTTCAATTTCATCCTCTTCCTTCCACAGGACAGTTCTCTGGAAGGAGAGAAGGGAAATGTGGGGGAGACAGAAGTGATATATATGTGAGTAAAAAAAAAACCTGTCCATTCCAGCTGTGGAATGGAAAGGAATGGAAACTGGTTTCATCTTTAATAATGCAGGCATCTCTCTTGCCTTGCGAGGCCCTGGGGAGGAAAACATTGTGTAAACACTAGAGTACAAGAGGACTAAGTTATAATAGTTACTATTACTCACCAACAGATAGAAAAAGCAACATCCATGGGAAATTAAGTGGCACTGTTTCATTTAAAGAAACTATTTTCTGGAAGTTCAAAGAGGGAAAAACTTTTTTTTGGCTCAGACTTCTGATTTCATTGGTGTAAGAAACTTGCAAAGCAGAAACTCAGTGTCAGTGGTGTCAGATGCAGCACCTTCAGGATGCTTCCAGGGACACTGGGAGTAGAAGCAACTCATCCAGTGTGTTCTGAATCCAGGTCTCCTTGACTCTAAGGCTGGCTTTCTTTCTCTATCCACTATGCCTTCTTGCCTTTTTAAAAGACCAAACCCCTTCCAGCCTCAGACACAACACTAGCTATGTGACCTTGGGCAAGTCACTTGACCCCAATTGCCCTGCCTTCCCCCCTCCAAAAAGCAAAAAAAAAACCAAAAAAAAAAAACCCAAACCAAACCCTTATAACCTCTGCATGGCAAATGCCAACTCCAAATGGTTTGACAGTCCAGTTAATTATTAACTGGCATTTCTATAAGGTTTGTTTACAAAGTGCTTTCAGTACAATTAGCAGCATCAGAGGATAGATGTCCATAACAGGGAAAAGACCAACTTCCCCTATTTTGTGCGGGAGGGAATCAAGGTTCATCCAGGCATTCACAACTCCATTTTACAGATGAAGAAACTAAGGCTGAGAGGTTCCTGACCTGCCATGGTCTACACAGCTCGGAAGTGTCAGAGCCCACACTGGAATCCTAATTCTGTATTTAAGCTTCCTTCCCACTATACTTAACTGCTCCCTGTCCAGATCTGTGTAAGGGCACATTTTCAAAGTAAATAGATCCCATTTCCTTGATAACTTGACAATCCAAACCTAACATGGGCAGGTTCTCCCAATGTATGGCCTCTGAACCACGCTCCAGCTGGAGTCTAAACATAGGCATGAGACACAGGCCTGGCTTCATAAATGACGGGAAGTTTGAGAAATGGAAGGGGTGAGAACAGGAGAAGCGTCAATCAGAAGGGGACCTCACTACACTTAAATTATTTAGAGCTAGACCTTACTCAGAGATACTAGAACCCTGGCTACACCCAAGGCTCAGATTACTTGACTCTGAGCCCAGTTTCCCCTGGTTATCTGCCCTCCTTTGGCTAAAATGGCGGGCCTTGGCTTAGGAACAAGTAAAGATGTGAGTTGGAGTGCAAGGAGGATGCTGAGATCAACTTTGCTATCTTGAGAAACAGGAAGGAAAAAACCCTAGTGAAGTTGGGACCATGCTTACTCTCCAGGCTGCAGAGTTGGACAAAGTACGATCAAGCAAGCAAGCATTTCTTTAAGTACTCACTACATGCTAAAGATATGAGCACAGATGTGAAAGTCATCCCTGCCTTCAAAGGACTTCCAACCTAGGGACAAATAATAGATCAGGGCAGGGAGGTGTCTGGATGGAGATGAATAGAGAAAGGTCTTGTGCAGAACAAGGGTCCTTAACCTGAGACGCCAAACCCCTAGAGATTTCAAGGGATCCATGTATTTAGATGCAAAAAAAAAAAAGAGGACATTTTCAATTCAAAATAATTGGTTTCCTTTCAAATCCTGTGTATTTTATTTTATGGATTTAAAAACATTTGGAGAAGGCATCCATAGGTTTCATCAGGTTGCCCAAAAGTTAAGAATCCCACACAGGCGCGCCTTAAAGGAAATTAGGGCCTCCAGGGTGCCAAGGTGAGGAGAGAGTGCATTCCAGGCTTGGGGGGCAGCCCCTGCAAAGGCCAAGAGACTGGAGGCGCTAGACTTGAGGGGGAACATTAACTCCTGGGAGAGGGGAGTGAAGAGTGGTAGATCATGGCCAAGTCCATTCAGATGCGACAACCACAGGCTAGACATCATCAATTGCATCTGGCAGCAGCACAGGGGGCAGGCAGGCACTTCAAAGATGTACCTCCCATAAGTCACCCCTCATCACACATGCTGCTTCCCCAAGAATGAAATAAATCCTTTCCTGTAACAAATGCTCAGTAAGCAGCCATTTGTGGCCAGAACACTCACTGCACCAAATGTGTCTTTGGGAGAGAAAGGCCAGCTGGGAAAATCTTGCCAAAGCTTCCAGTCACCGAAGAGCCTGCCACTGCCTTAAAAGACTTGAAGGCCTCCTCTAGAGTAATGGCTAACAGGTATACAGAGCCCAGTACGTGCAAGGCACTGTGCCAAGCACTTTACAAGCATTATTTCTCACAATAAACACAGTCAATCGTAGCTGAGGAAACTGAGGCAAAGAAATTAAAGGGATTAGCCCAGGGTCAGACAGCTAGTATCTGAGGCAGGTTTGAACTGGGGCCATCCTGGCTCCAGGTCAGCAGGCTGAGGCTTCAGAGCCTGCCACAACACACGCTGGTGCCTCTGCCAGAATGGCAGGGCATTTCCTGTCTGCCCCTTGTGATTTCTCAGGGCTAGCTGGATGAATATTAGTGGTAGTCTGAGCATCTCTTGATGGATCAACCCATTACCTGAGGCCTATGGCATCGCTATGAAAATGTGAATTATGTGAAAAGAAGTAAATTTCACATCATTCCTCATTAGTTTAAGTGGCTGAATGACTCTAAGGAGTTAATTATCAACCTGCTGTCAGTCACAGAGTCCAAGACTTTCATGCTTAAGAAAGACTGATAAGCTTCCAGAATGCAGGGACTCACTCTGTTTAGCCTCTGAACCCATTCCCAGCACCTGGCACACAGTAGGTGCTTTAAAAATAATTGTTGATTGGCTTGAGTCTTTACCATTTGAATTCTCTGTATACATAATTGCTATAAAAGAGTTTGCTTTCTTAAACTATTTCTTCCAATATAGCCTTCACTTCCTTATTTCACATTTTTACCCTTCTCCAAGTAAGAAACCGGCCACCTTAACTGCGCATCACGTCCATCAGCTTATTCATTAGAGCCTTGAAAGTCATCTCATATGGAATAGCTATCACAGATGAGTGTATGCCTCCCACAAGATGAATGTGGAAAGAGAATGTCAGAGTAACAAAAGCAGGGCAGGGAGGGGGACCCCTAGACATTTAATTCAAATTTGACTAATGGGGCTACATACAGACTGTTTACTGGACAATACTGGGTTCTACAATGCTGCTCATATTCAAAGGCCACAGAAGGATAGCTTTAAAAAAAAAAGGCCCCAAAAAGCTAACTGGATTTCATTTCATCTTGCTGTCTCCCAACACCCTGGTCACAGAACCTGGGCTGAGATGGACAGCAACAGCAAAAAGATACACTGAATTTCTTCAATCAACAAAATGGGATTTCTGGTATAAAGCGACTTTTGAATTATTACCCCAGTCGAAGAAGCATGTTTGAGAGTCAACCTTTTAACATACATTCATTTAGAAGCCTGCCTTTCTCCTAGGAGGCAAGGCTGTTCAGAAAAATGCCTTCCACAATAAATTCCCTAATGGGCTATCAACTGAAACAGGCTTCAAGCCCAGTTCTCTGAGATATTTATTTGCTCCTTTCTGATTGGACAGATTTGTCTCCAGGTCCACTAAACCTTCAGCAACCCTATCCTAGAAAAATGACACTGCATTCACCTTTGAGCTGGTGTACAGTCAAGGATACTTGGTTTGGTCTACTTAGAGGGATACCTTAGGAAGTCCCTACTAATTCAGACTGAATTAAAATACCACAATTAACCACAATAAGGTAGTCTGTTTGCCTGGCAGAGATGCTCGGTACTTAGGGCAAGAAGGATTTTTCTCCGTCTAAAATTATATATAGCTAGCGCAGATCAGACCAACAAAAATCGACATCTCGTGCTTTCAAGGCAGCATGGTACAGCAGAGAAAGAGCTGGACTAGGGGTCAGGAGTGCCACACTGCCATTTACCAGCTGGACTTCAGGTTTGCTCAGCTACTAAGTGAAAAGCCCCTCCCACCTCTGACTATCTGGGTTTTAAGGGCCTTGGGGTCCTGAACCAATATTTATGAACCTAAAACAAAACCTTTTTGCAATGGCTAAAAGCTATTGGTCTCTCTTTCAAAAGACAAATAGTTATGGCTAAACGTGCATAGATAGCTATTTGAGCAAACCATTCACAAGTGATTTTACCACCCCAAACTCTACAGCAGGTATTGTAGTGTTCTGAAAGCAGAGGAGAGGAAGGAAAGGGGGGAGAAGGAAAGAAGGAAACAAAGAGAAAAGGAGAGAAAGGAAGAAACAAAGAACAAAAAAAGAAAAACAAAAAAGAGGAGAGATGCAAATAGGAAGAAAGGAAAGAAGGAAAGAATGGAAGAGAGGAAGAGAGAAGGGGAAGGGAGGAGGAAGGGAAGGAAGAAGAAAGGAAGGAAGGGAGGAAGGGAGGAAGATAGGAAGAAAGGAAGGGAAGACACTCCTGTTGTGCAAATAAAGTTACCTATTTGTCTAAACCTCTGACCTGAGATTCTCCTACTGGAGCTAAAGACAGCAGTGTGTGGCCCAGTGGGAAGAGTACTATCTCTTGTCCTCAGAGGACCTGGGTTCAAATCCCACCTCTTGAGCTAACTCTTTGATTAAGCATGTCACATCACCTCCACGGGCCCCAGTTTCCTCATGTGTGAAATAAAGGATTAGCTTCCATGGGCTCTGAGGTCCCTTCCAGCTGCCCATCCAGGATTCTATAGTAAAATCCCGACAGTAACATTCGCCTAGCGTATCAGGGCTCACAGCAGCATTCTTTGTGATTGGGAGGGGAAAAAAAAGAATGCTGAACATAAAATGTATCCCATGAATAGGGAACAAGTTGATCAAACTAAGATAAGTATGTATAACAGAGTGTTACTGCATATTAAGGAAGGTCAAAGCATGAAGAATTCAGAGAATGGAGCTGAAGGCGTGCATAAAGCCACAGAGAAGGCTCGGCTAAAGAAGAGACTTTAGGTGTTGGACACAGCAAGGGAAAGGTGAGACTCAGGTCACAGGCAAGGGTCAAGGCCAAGTCAAGGGCCCACTGGCCCATTCTTCCTTTCTGTTAAAGACTGATAATCAGTATTTTGGGGAAAGTGCTTCCATGGGGGACAGAGGAGAGGGTTGGTTCACATGCTCTTCAGCATCAAAAAACCCAATCAACACCAACAGAAGTATCAACAATTTTCATAAATACATTCCCTTCCAAGTGACTTCACTTCCATAGTGCAGCTGGTACCTACTGCGCTGGCCCTGCAGCCAGGATGACTCGAGTTCGAATCTAGCCACAGACACTGTGTGACCCTGGCCAAGTCACTTCTGCAGCCTGCTTCAGTTTCCTCCACCGTAAACTGGGGATCACAACAGCACCTACTAAGCAGACGATATCTGGAAAGCGCTTAGCACCGCACCTGGCACAGTTTATTGTTGATAATAACAATGTCTGGGAAAAAGCAGCCTTGAGAAGGCTCCGGGTCTGCCAGAGAGACTCAGCATGTTTCTTCTACTCTGCCAGAACTGCATTTAAATGATCTTACTGTAGACTTATGTGCCCAGTTACTGCTTAAATCTTCTTGATAAAGGACGCTTCGACACATCAGAGGCACCCCCAGTGTACTCTCCACAGTACACAACAGCGAAGATCCCAGATTTACAGCTGGGAGACAATGTAAAGGTCCCCCACACCACGCAAGGCCCCTCCGCCACCGACTGCCGCTGTCAGAACTGCCCACGATCCCAACGGCTGAGAGTCGGGACATTAGAACCTGAACCCCTCTCAGCTAACTTATCTGGACCATGGCCATGAGGAGCAAGCACAGGGCAAATATTGTGTATCCTTAGAGGATGGGCCCCAGCACAAGGAGAAATACCCACAATTGTGGGGGCGTGGGGGAAGATGAGGTTTGAATGAAAGCAAAATTGATACTCAGTGGCCTGGCACATATTTCTGAAGGGCCAGGGGAGACAGACAGAGGCAGTATGGGTTAGTGGACGGAGACCTGGCCTTGAAGATAAGATCCGAGTTCTCAGTCTACCTTTGACACGTAGTAGTCGTGAGGCCGTGGGGATGACAAGTCAAGTGCTAGGCACTAATAACTAAGACTAGATATTGAAAAAAACGGGGGGGGGGGAAGGTGGAGGGGATAGGGGCATGCCAAACTCCTACCCTAGTAAAGGGAGCTATTACCAGGCTAGTCCCTATCCCAGGCCAAAGCAAACGGAGGCAGTACCACCAGCCTGTGTGACCCCTCGAGGGCAGCGGCCCGAGGACCATACCTTCTTTGGACTGAAGACGTTTTCAATCGCGGCACAGGCTATATACATATATATATATATATATATATATATACACACACACACACACACACACATATATATATATATATATATATATATATATATATATATATATATATATATATACACCTTCACAGATAGATATGACAGGACAAGTATTATTACTCCCATTTTACAGAGGCAGAAACTGAGGTTCAGAGAAGGGAAGATGAAGTCATAAAGTTCTAGACACTCCCTCTTACCTTTAGAATAAACCATAAAGTCCCCAAAAGTCAAAGACGGCACAATCTGGCCCTGGCCACCCCCTCCCTTTACTGCATGGGGGGCTAGTGGACAGGCCCTGCAGTGTCCCCCCCCACACACACACACAGCTGGAAGGGCCTTCCTAGCTCATCTAGTCCAATCCCAACACTCACTTTACAGTTGTGGAAACTGAGGCTGGGAGAGAAGGGACTTGTCCAAAGTCACACAGGTACTAAGAGGTCTACTGAAGATCTGACACTATGTCACTGGACTCCAGGCCTCCCATTCCACCAAAGCACGCCCCATGCCCCCTCCTCACAAGTGAGTCTTAGAATTCTCCCTTCCAAAGTTCACCTTACCAGCTGCCTTCCCTTATCAAGTTTATCTATCCTAAGCCCCAGCTTAGTCAGAAGAAGACTATGAATGTGTTTCTTATTTACTAGTCTTCTTTGTCCCCCACTAATCTCATCTAGATTCCATGTTAATCTTTCTAATACAAGAGAGTGCCCAAAGGGCTGTCATTTCTGTCTCTATGCCCCCAGAGTTTAAGCGGGAAACATTTCTATATCCCCAGAACCTAACTCTGTGCTTGACATATATATATATAACACCTGCTTAATAAAATGAAGGGAATTTCTTTGCCCTTAATCACACACATTCATTTTCCCTCAGGTCCAGAGACATAACAAGACAAGCAAACATTTTTGTAGTTCTTTCAAGTTTGTAAAACACTTTACCTATGACTGATTTTGAGTAGACAGCAAGGTGTATTTCAGAAGGGCCACCAGGGAAAGAGACAGTGTAGCTGCCCACCTACCCACCCTGTTCCCCAGAACCAAGCCCGGTTAAATATTAATGTTTTCTGGGACTGACCCCCCCCCTCCCCTTTTCTGGACTTCTGAGCTCAAAAAAAACTTTCTGAACCGCTCCTCCAAGGGAATCCTAATGACAGTAGGATTTGGACTTTTAATCTGGCTTGATGGGAAGGCTTGGGTCTTTGCAAACTGTCAAAAGATTGATGGGGCAGTTTTCAAAGGAAGATAGCCAGGCTACCGCCAATCACTGGAATAGCTGCTCCAAATCACTAATAATGAGAGAAATGCAAATTACAGACTCACACCCACACGGCCAAAGACGACTTAATTAATTAGGCTTTTTTGCATTCATAAGTCTGGGCTGTCAAGTTAGCACTTTTTCTAGAAGATAGCCATGGCCAAAGGAATAATGGAGATAGCACCCACTGACATAATGGGACATAGTAGTGATAGCTCTAACCCGTGACAGTTCATTATTGATTCAATAAGAAGTTTTCCGCTTTGAATGACACATCGAGAGTGAAAGAATTCATAAGACACCATAGTCTGTTTTAACCCAAACTTTTAAGACCCTCTGGGAAAAGAGAATTCTACATGGTCTAAGAATAATGTATTTTTTTTTCAACCTCATTTCCCAGCAGGCTGTACTTCTTTGAGACTTCTTCTGATTTTTTCACATGCCCAGGAACCTCATCCTTGTGAAATCTCCAAATCCTGCACGATCCCATCAACCCTGGTTCTCACACTACCCTCTCTGCCCCTCTGACTGAAGGGTGGGAGACTCAAGAACCCCAAAGCCACCATTTAAGGAGGAGGCTCAGGATAGACATTTCCCACCTTCCCTGATCTTTCTATCATGTACCTTCTCCCCCCACCCATTTCTCCCGGTCAGTTTCCTTCCTGAATTGTCTTCCCCATTAGATTGTAAGCTCCCTGAGGGGCAGGGCCTGGCTTTTTTTACATCTCTATCCTCAGAGAAAAAGTCTTTGCCTTAATGGCAAAGACCATCAAAAAACTTTTCTAAAGGTCACCTAATTTGTAAGATGCTATTGAATTGTCTAATTCCCTTCCCTTAGCCCCAGCAAAATTTTGTTAATATAGGTACATATGCTAGGTATCTGATACTCTGAAACCTAAAACCTGGGTTCAATGCACACTTATGCATGGCAGAAGGGAAATGCATTTATTAAGTGCCTACTGTGTGAACATGGAAGCATGACTCCAACACCTTATAGCTGCTATCTCATTTGATACTCCCAGCAATGCTGGGAAGCAGGTGCTATGACTCATTTTACAGATGAGGAAACTGAGGTCAGGAGGCAAGTGAATTTCTAAACAGAGCTAAATAAGTATCAGAGATTTTCCCAGCAAACCACCTATTTTGCTTAAAAACAAACTAACAAAACACACCTGATTTTATTATGCCATACAGCTTCTTCACCAAAAGAGTCTTCACAAGGAGTTACTTCCCAGAGATGTATAAAGGTTAGTCAAATAAGGCCAAGTATAAGATAACTCAGGTAATGGACTCCCCATTGCTCTAACAGGTTCCCTGGAAGGGGCCAGCAGAGAGCTGCTTAATTTCATTTTGCCCTTCAGAAATTATTCCTGCAAAGGTGAACAAAGGAATGGGTTGGAGGTCCAGACCACTACTCTGGCTGAGTTCTCCATGCAGCTGAAAATGAGAGCAAACAATGCCAAAAGAGTGATGATGGAAAATGCCATCCACGTCCAGAGAAAGAACTTTGGAGCAGACTATTCTCTTCTTCATGGTGTCTCCCATTCATTATAATTCTTCTACACAACAGAATGGGAATGTATATGTGTAGAGTCTGTATGAGATTGCCTGCTGCCTTGGGGAGGGAGTGGGGAAAGAGGGAGAGAAAAATTTTTAATTTTATGGAAGTGAATGTTGAAAACTAAAAATAAATAAACTAAAAAACTGGAAAAAAACAGGGAACACGAAAAGAAAACTAAACCAAAAATTAAGAAGTTAGTGTTTGCTGGGCAAGTATGTGAATTACCTAATTTCCCTAAATAACCTGGGGGGGGAGGGAGGAAGCCCAGAAAGTTTAAGAAGACCAGCCAACTTAATCCCCAAAACAAGCACCAAGCTAAGAGTGGATGGCCTGACTCTCCCAAATACTGTCAAACCTCAACACTACCCTATGACAGCCTATTCCAGCCGTTAGGTTAGAGAATGGTCCTTAGATGAGAGAAGAGCAGGAAGCCAAGCCCAAGGAAGGGGAAGTCACTTGCCCAAGGTCACCGTGCCAGGCGATGGGGGACTTCAGGACTCCCTCCCTCTGCCACTGCTACAAGTGACCTTCTGCCTCCTTTCAGAAGTCATTTCATGACTCCTTCCACACATCAAACTTAGGATGATCGCTGATGCCTTAGTGGAAATCCCTACGATCGTATTTAAGCCCCTCAAAATACTTGGGAGGGTGCAGGGAATGAGGAAAGATTTACTGTCATCGCGGTCCCCTTTCTCTGGGCAGAACTTTTATAAAAGGCTTGGCATGGGCCACTCTGGGCCTCGGTTTTCTCCTCTACAAAATGGGTAACAAAGTACTTTCACCACCTACCCCTAAAGAGGTGCTTCCAAAGAGAATCCCCCAAATTCGGAATGGGAAAGGAGATCTAGTCCAACGCAAACCTGTACACACATTCTTCTACTCCAGACCCGGCCCTGCATACTTGGAGCCTCCCAGGGAGCTACCTGAAGGGTAGCCCACCATTCCATCTTTGGGCTTTAAGAAGCCCCAAAGGAAAAACTAACGAAATTAACGAGCCCCATACAAAGTAAACAAAATCGAGATACTTAGTACAGGTCCGTTCGGCAGAAGAAAAGGATGGGGGTGGGGGATGGGCTGGTGAAGGCTTTGCAAACTACAAAATCTGCATAAAGGGGAACTGTCCTTATTATTCAATTACAGCATTGACCATCTATTAGTAACTAATAAAGAGGCATTTATCATTCATCCTTCACGAGGCAGGGGCCTCCGAGTCCCCAGAGACAAGTTCTGCAAACTGGCCCCGGAGCAGTTCCCCCAGGGGCGGAGTCCCCCAGGATCCCCGCCGTCCGCCCCCACCTCCCACGACCGTCCAAGGACAAACCAGGAAACAAAGCTCAGAACACCTCTCGGCCCGGCCTCCCCCAACTTTCAAGGCAGCGCGCCGTACTGGGCATGCGTCCTCTGGGCTCAGCCCCTCCCCTCCCAAAGCAGGGCTTCCCCCAGCTTCCAGGACGACGGAAACGGGGCGGAGAGCAAGGCGGAAAGAGCATGCGCAGTACCTATCGTCGCCAGCCCCTCTCCTTCGTCGAGCGCCGGAGCCGAGGCGGCGGGAACCTCAAAGCCCCGGCAAAATCGCCGCTCCCTGCAGAGCCTTCGCGGGCGGGCGGCCGGCCCCGCCTCTCCCTCCCCTTCCTTTCCCCCTCCCCCACCCCGCCATGACTAACCCGCGGCGCGCATGGGGGAGGGATTCAGGGAGGCTTCTTCCCCCCCACAACCCCCCAGCTTCCCGCCCGGAGGCGCCGCCTGTTCCTCCCTCCCCTCCTCATAACCGAACTTAAAAACTCTCGATTCCCCCAAGGGGAGGGGGAAGGGAGGAGGCAGCTCCCAGCGGCCGGCGGGGGCGCGGCCATGACCCCCCTCGCTCCCCGCTCCGTTCCCCCTCCCCCCGGACCCCAACGCACGCGGGCTTCGGCCCCCCTCCCTCCGCCGCCGGCCTACCGGGGAGGGGGGTGATGGGGAGGGGAAAGGAGCCCGGGTTGCGCGCGGCGGCCCCCCGCGGAGACGGCCCCACACTCACTATCCGCTCCTTGGTGTGCTCCGGCTCCGTGATGACGACGGCCTGTCCCGCCCCCGCCTTGCCCGGCGGCGCCGGCTTGGCCGCCCGCTTGGCCCCGGGGCCGAGGCTGCCGCCGTCCAGCTCGGCCAGGCCGTCTTCATCGCCGCTGCTGCCGCCGCCGCTGGAGCTGCCGCGCTCGGGCCGCTCCCGCTTCCTGCCCGCAGCCGCGCCGCCCCGCGCCTTCCTCGGGGGGCCGCCCCGGGCCCCCGCCGCGCCCGCCGCCGTCGTCCCGTTGCCCGAGCTCTGCTGCTCCCAGGCCGCCGCCGCCTTCGCCCCGGCTCCGAGCCCAGCGCCGAGCTTCTTCCTGGGCATCCTGGTCCCCGATGGGCGTCCTGCTCCTGCTCCGGCCGCGCTGGGTCTCTCGGCTGGGGACACACACACACACGCACACACGCACACACACGCAGCCAGGAGGGCACATCCAAGACACAATAGGAGCGGGGGTTAATTTAGGAAAAGGAGAAAGCGAAACCAGCCCGACCTGAACCCACCCAAATCTCCGAGCCGGCCCCGCAAGGGCAAGTTTGGGGAAAGCTATGCAACGCTTGGAGATCGCCCCAAAGTGCCCGATGCACCCCCTGGCCCCAGCAACGTCCCCCAAAAAAGTAAAAACGGAGAGGACATGAAAGATTGCACTCTCCCCCCCCCAAAATAACCCCGAATTCCTGAGAGCAAACGATTTGGAAACACTTCTGGGAGCTCCAGGAGTCTCCCTTGGGGCGCTCCGTTTTAAGGGGGGGTCGTCATGCCGTCTCCCCCACCTGCTGCTTTTTGTCTGAGCCGCCAGCTAGCACCCTCCTACCCGGTTTAAAAGCCCACAGTGAAATTAATGGCAATTATCTCTTCCCCCTCCCCCTCTGCCTCTCCGCCAGCTTCCCTCCCTCCCCCGCCGCAAACGGCTGGAGGGTCTATCCGAAGCCAAGTCTCCGGCCTTATCCATCCCTAAAGGAAGTCAGGCCTGGGGGTTCTGGGGTGAGTCGGACCCTATAAAGGAGGGGTACTGGTGGAGAGTAGACTTTTCTCCCGGGGAGAGAAGGAAAAAATTCTAGTCTTCCCCATTAAAAAAAAAAACCACCTGGTTTTTTTGCTTTGTTTTTCTTCCAACCAGAAAAAAGCCCGCAACTTTACTAGGTGCCCCCAACTCTGCCTCGCTCCCCTCGGCGGGAGCCCCTCGGGGCGGCTTCCTCCCTTTCTCCCTCTCGGATCCCAGACTGCAGATCTCGCTGGGCTACCCTCGCCTTCCTCCGGCGCTTCTCTTTTCTTTTGCTCTGTCTGCCTTTTTTTTTTTTTTATTGATTTTGAACAATGGGATCTCTGTCTGTCTCCGATTAAACCACGTGGATCCGCCTTCCTTCCCTTTTTTATTCATTCAAACCTCCCCCTAGCCCCCCCACCTCCCTTTCCCCAGGTTGGGTGGTGTTTTTTTTTTTAACCTTTTCTCTTTAAAGAGAAGGAAACATCAAACTTTCCCCTAGCCCGCAAAACTGATCGCTCTTCAATTTCAGCCCCCCCTTATTCCTCCCCACCTGGACTGAAAGTGATGAAAAAACTAAACCCCCCCCTCCCATTTAAAAAAATAATTGGACTGCTCTAGTTTCTAAACCGCTCCCCCCTCCCCACATCCCCCCCACCCCATCCCAGCGAAAAAACGGATTTCAGCCCACTCACCAGATACACTTAAAATGTAAATACGAGCTTCCAGGACAAATGCTCCACTACAAAACAGAAACACATGGACGAGCAGCAGAAAATGCGAGAGCTAGAGGAGAGCCGGGGGAGTGAACTTCCTCACCGCGCCCTCTCCAGGTCTGGAGGACCCCGGGGCCGGAGGCCGGCCCCCTCCCTTCCCCTCCCCCTCCCCCGGGACGGGCCGCGTCGGCTGCCCCCGCCCCCTCCCATCCCTCCACCGGCGCAGCCGGCTCCGTTCCGCGCCCCCGCCTAGGAGGGCGGTGATGCTTCCCCAGGACCAGCCCCCTCCTCCCCTCTTCTGCATTTCTGAGCTCTTCCGAAAACTTTGCAAACCTTGCCTCTGCGGGGGATGCCAGTCTCCATTGGGAACCCCACGCTCGGTCCGTCTCTTTGGGAAAGCCGGGGTTTGGAGGGAACGCCACCTTGGAAAAGGTGCTTCCTGTCCCCACTGAGCAGAGGAAGTTCTGATCTCCCGCACCCAGCAGATGGGCGAGACGACCAAAAAAGATGCTCCTGCATTCACCGCGCTGGGCTGGCGCGTTGGGACTTTTGCTAGAAAATGGCTTCTGTTTGGCCAGGGGAAGAATAATGACAGCTCTTATTCATTGCAAGAGTATTGGGGGAGTACGTATGGGGAGGGCAGGAGCGTCCCGAATGAGGAGAGGGGCAAAACTGAGAGGAGACCCTCGCCAAGGTTACGGTGGGCCAACAGATGGAGAGCCGAAAGGGGACTAGCAGGTCAGCCGGTCCACCCCCTTAGTTTTACAGATGAAAGTCTAAGGGAGGCCCTGAGAGACTAAATAATTGGCCCAAGGTTAAACCAACTCTAAGTAGCAAAACCTTAGAATGCAGCGCTGGCCTTTGACCTCAGAGGCAGGATCTTTTCTCATGACACCACTCATCGCCTCTCAATCTGCATTCGGAGATAACTAGCCTGTACAATAGTAGGTGATAAGCACAGAGGAGATAATGTGTCAGCTTTTATTGTTATATATACTGCCGTAGCTACCATTTCCTGGGCACTTTCAAGATTTACAAATATCTCATTTTAGCCTCACAATAACGTTGGGAGGTAGATGCTAGTATTATGCCCAATTTACAGAAGAGGAAGTGACTTGGTCCAGCTAATAAGTGAGAAGCTGGATTTGAATTCAGGACTCCTGCCTCCAGGTTCAGCACTCTATTTACTGCAGCACCTAAGACTTGGACCCAAGTATTCTGGATCCTAGACCGGTGCTCTTTCCACAATACCAAGACACCATTAAGGCAGTTTTAGTAACTAAGTGATTGTAATGAATTGGCTTTGCATAGAGTGTTTATGCATCGATATTCAACTCAGTTAGCCAATAAACATTTAAGTGCCTACTGTGAGCCTGTCTCTGTGTTACAGTTTGGAGATACAAGTCAAAAAAATAAATCAGTTCCAGTCTAATGAGAGACAACATGCAAACAGTTATGTATAAACAAGATACAGAGAGGGGCAATTTTAAAGAATCAAAGAATCAACTGAGACAGGCCACCAGAATTATGAAATAAGTTCTCTGATGCATTTTACCTCGTGTTGTAGCATTCTTGTTTTCATTGCCCTTAGATCTGTTGGGTTGAAAGCCCGTTCAGGGCAGGAACTGTTTTATTAGTCATGTTTATGCCCCTGTAGCTGGCCCATGTATGCACCAAATAATCAATGTTTATTGCATTGAATTAACTCCCTTAGTAATCGATTGCAACTTCCAAGTCCTACTCAGATTCCTCATTGGGATGCCCCGTTGGTTGTTGTCCTCTCTTCTTGAAGAGGACCCAAACGATATCACTGTGCTAAAGTTAAGTTTCAATGTGTGCGACTGGCTGATCAGCCCAATAAGAGCTCGGAGTGCTCTAAGCTCCTAAAGACCACACCTCCAAGATCTGGCAGCTAGGTCCTACCAAGCAGTATAGGTTTGGAAGTGCAAGAGAAAGTAGGTCAGTTCTCCGAGGAACAGCCGCCATAAGTTTGTACCTCACGGTGACTTCCAAGTGATAAATTGTTTCAGAGATGGTCATGAAGGCATTGGGAGCACAGTGCTGGGCTTAGAGCCAGGAAGAGACATCTTTCTGAGTTCAAGTCTGTCCTCAGACACTTACTAGCTGAGTGACCTGGGCAAGTCACTTCATCCCGTTTGCCTCAATTTCCTCATCTGTAAAATGGCAAACCCCTCCAGTATCTCTGCCACTTAAACCCCAAATGAGGTCATGGAGAGTCAAACCCAAGCAAAACGGCTGAGTGACAAATGGAGGCATTGACTCCTCTCAGATTATTTCCTGAATGAATGAATGAATCCTAGAAGCCAAAAGGAGTTGGAAAGGAAGTTGCTTCTCATATGGAAAAACTGAAAGACCCGGAATCTCTGACCAGCATAAGACTTTGACCTCTAATCTATTACTGACCTTCCCCATTACTTTTCCCGGTCTTGTGTTTGCTTTGTGTGTGCCTGGCATATAGCGAGTGCTTAATAATCCTTTTTAGACCGACTACCAAGGCATACTCTCAGTATTCCCGGAACTCCCCTGGATCTCAGCTTCGCACCCTTGCCTCCTGCTTTCTAGTTTCCAGACAAATTAGACTGCTCTCTGTCCCATCAGACCAGAACTACACTCCCTTCCACAACAAATACCACTTCCTCCCAGAGCTTACTAAGCTGTTTTATTTTGTAACAGAAGTACTTATCTTGTCCTAAGTTTTTTAAATTGGAAGGTGAATTAGGAAAACCTTTTCTGATCCCTTTCTCAAAGACACAGTATAAACACAACTACAGAGAGAGAAGAGGAATCTGGGCTCCCAGGGCTCCAGCAGGTTCTGCCTTCCTGCCAAAGGTTTCAGTACAAAGTTGGACTGTATCTAACTTCCAAGGACCAGCCTAATTAAGGGAAACCACCCTCCATTTTCCCAAGCAGCTTGGCCACTTGGTGATGAAACTTTGGCCATGGCAAAAAACACCAACCAAAATATCTTGTACAAAATAAAAGCAGTGTAAACTAGAATTCACCTAACCCTCCAAGTTGAAGGGCCTTGAGGAAGTGGTAGGTAGATTCTTGTCCCTGTGATGTGTTTATCCCCAAACAACCTTCAGAGGGTACCTTCAGATTACCACCAGTGAGAGGTCTTTTTCTCCCAAGGGTAATGCTGCCCCGCCCCCACTGGTGTAAAGGACACATGTATCCTAAACCCTGATACAATTGGACACTAACAGACGGTTGCATCATATGATCCTCTAGGCTTGGTATTCTCCAAACTGGTTTTTCTGGAAAGGGAGATGCACCAGTCCAGCCCCTCTGCAGGAATAGCAAAGGACTGGCCCTACTGGTCCTGCCACCCAAACCATTTTTGCTAGGGCATGCCTCCCTCCGGTGCAACCACCCATCAAGAAAAGGCCAGAGGACCTTTCCTCCCCAAAAGGAGTGGCCACCATACATGTACAGGGAGGTGTGTCATTCAGGATGTTATGTAACGCTTTTAAAAGCAAATCTAGGTGTACCGACATGGATGAGGTGGAAATGCCAGTTCCTACTCGAAAATATGCTATGAATGCTAAATCTAATTTTAGCCAAGCGACTTCTCTTAGGATGGTGAGAGGACTGGGTTAAATGCTGGCCAAGGATCAGTTGAAGGAACTGTAGGATGTAAGCTCAAAAAGGGAAAGAACCTTTTGTTTCCTCTTTGTTTTGTTTTGTCTTTATGTACCTGGTGCCTAGCATAGTGCCCCACACCTAATGTGCATGGGACAAATATTTGTTGGTCTAGAGAAGCCTTAGAGAGGACATGAGAGCTCTCTCTAGCAATCATGTGGGAAAAGGAGGAGGCTTGCTCTGCTCGGTCCCAGAGGTTAGAAAGTGGAAGCGACTGCTGAATTCCAGCGCAGGGATTTTGACTTTAAAAAACTTCCTAATGGAGCTGTACCAAAGTATCATGGAAGACCTTGGGAGGTCATGAGCTCCCAGTTACTGGAAGCCCTCAAGCCGAAGCTGGATATGGTCCCCTTTGGGAAGAATGTAGCTGAAGTCATTCTTCACCAGGTGTGAGTTACCCTGGATATGCTCTGAGATCTCTTCCAGCTTTGAGAATCTGATGCCGCTGGTGAGCCAGCTGAGCTCTCTGGATGGAAGAGTTCAGGGTTGGAATGGAAAAAGGGTAGATTCTTATCCTGCCAACCTATCTGCCATGTGGGACTTTTGGGAAGTTCTTTCACTTTTCTTGGCCTCAATTCGTTTAGCTGAAAACTGAAGAGATTTGAGTCCATTACCAAAGTGCTATCCAGTACCCAGCATAGTCCATGCACATAGGAAAGAAATATGTAGTGTTTGCAGAGAAAAAAAGAAAGGCAGGAAGAGAGGGAGGAAAGGAAGGAAGGAAGGAGGGAGACATTATCTGCAATGAAGATAAGCTAGAAGCCTTCTCTGTAAGATCAAGTGTGAAACAAGGTTTCCCACTATCACCAATATTATTCAATCTTGCTTTGGAAATCCTAGCAATAGCAGTAAGAGAAGAAAAAGAAATTGAAGGAATCAGAAGAGGAAATCACATAATAAAACTATCTCTTTTTACAGATGATACAGTTGAAAAATCCCAAAGACTCCTCTAAAAAGTTAGTTAAAACGATAAATAAAAACAAAGTAGCAGGATATAAAATAAATCCACGTAGATCATAAAGTAAATCCACATACATCACCATTCCTGTGTATCACAAACACAAGCCTGCAAGAAGAAATAATAAGAGATAACTCATTTAAAATAACTCAAGACAGTTATAATATACCTGGGAGTACAAAACACACCCAGGAACTATATGAACAAAATTATAAAAAAGCTTTTTTATGTAAATAAAATCAAATTTAAATAATTGGAGAACTATTAATTGTTCATTGGTAGGAAGGGCCAATATAATAAAATTGACAATTTTATCTAAACCAATGTATATATTCAATACCACCTCCAATTAAATTACCAAAAAATTATTTTAATGTTATTAGGGGAAAAAAATAGCAAAATTCATTTGGAAGAATGAAAAGTCCAGGATATCAAAGGAACTAATGAAAAAAGATGTAAAGGGAGAAGGTTTAGCAGTACCAGATCTTAAACTATATTATAAGGCTATAATTATCAAAATTATCTGGTACTGGCCAATAAATAGAAAGGTAGATGGGTGGAACAGAGTAGACATACAATTTACAGCAGCAAATAAATATAGTAACCTTGTATTTGACAAGCATAAAGACTTAAGTTTTGGGGATAAGAATTCATTATTTGGTAAAAATTGTTGGAAAAACTGGAAAGAAATTTGGCAGAAATTGGGAGTAGACCAATATCTTACACCATTTACCAAGATAGGATCAAAATGGATGCATGACTTAGATTGGTTGTTGTCCTTCTTTCTCAAAGAAGATCAAAATGACATCATTATGCTAGAGTCAAGTTTCAGTGTGTGTGACTGTGGTTAATATAGAGATATTACAAGAAAATTTAAAGAACATGGAACATATTACCTATCAGACTTATGAATAGGTGAACAATGTGTGAATACACAAGAGATAGAGAGTAAAATGGCTGATTTCAATTATATTAGAAAGATTTTGTACAAATAAATGTAGCCAATATCAGAAGGAAAACAGAAAACTGGGGGAGAAATTTTGTAGACAGATTCTCAGATAAAGGTCTTATATTTCAAATATTGCCAAATCTATAAGAATTAATCATTCCCTAACTGATAAATGATGAAAAGATATGAACAGGCAGTTTTTTGAAAAAGAATCAAAACAATTTATGGTCATATAAAAAATGATCTAAATCATTAATTATTAGAGAAATGCAAATTTAAATGACCTTGAGATGTCATTTTACACCTATGAGATTGGTTAAAATAATTAAAGGGAAAAGTGACAAATGTTGGAGAGGATATGGAAAAATTGTGGCACCAATTCACTGTTGGAATTGTAAACTAATCCAACCATTTTGGAGAATAATCTAGAATTATGTCCAAAGAGTTTTATGCCTATACCCTTAAACCCAGCAATACCACTACTAGGCCTGTTTCCCAAGATGATTAGGGAAGAAGGAAAAGAACCTATACATTCTAAAATATTTATAGCAGTTCTCTTTGTGGTCACAAAGAACTAGAAATTGCAGGGACGCCCATCGGTTGGGGAATGGCTAAACAAGTTGTTATGTGATTGTGATGGAATACTACTGTGCTATAAGAAATGATGAGCTCAATGATCTTAGGAAAACATGGATAGACTTGCACAAAATAATGAAGAGTGAAATGAGCAGATCTCAAGAGAATGTTGTATACAGTAAAAACAATATTGTTTTAAGAACAACTCGAATGACTGAGTCACTTTGACTGTTATAAATACCCAAATTAACTACAAAGGACATATGAAGAAAGGCGCTATCTGCACCCAGAGAAAAAATTGATAAATAGAAGTATGTATACAAAGATTTTACATATGTGTACATGTGTACATATATACACATAGATAGATAGATAGATGATAGATAGATGGATGGATAGATAGATGGATGGATAGATAGATGGATGGATGGATGGATAGATGGATGGATGGATAGATAGATGGATAGATAGATGGCTGGATAGATAGATGGATAGATGGATGGATGGATAGATGGATGGATAGATAGAAGGATAGATGGATGGATAGATGGATGGATGGATGGATGGATGGATGGATGAATAGATAGATTGATAGATAGATAGATAGATGTATATATTTGTGCCTAATAGTAACCATGGTGGGGAGGAGAAGAAAAGGAAAAAAATAAAGTTACATAATAACTTTATTTTATATTTAAAAGGAATAACAAGCTGTACATAATAGATGTATAGTTTCATGATGTACAATTACCTTTTTTTCTATTCTACTATATTATGGAAATGCCTGCTTTATTTCTTGAGTTCAGAATAAAATAAATAAAATTTTTTTAAAAATTGCCAGTATCATAGAAACATGTTGGGACAATTAGGTAACACAGAAGATGAGCACTGGGTTGATCTTCCTGAGTTCAAATCCAGCCTCAGACACTTCCTAGCTGCATGACCCTGAGCAAGTCACTTCACCCAGTTTGCCTTAGTTTCCTCATCCATAAAATGAGTTGGATAAGGAAAAGGCAAACCCCTCCAGTATCTTTGCCACAAAAACCCCCAAAGAGATCAGACAGGATTGAAAAACTACTGGACATCACTACATCACAGAAATATGACCTGTTGTCATTATCCAGATAGCTTTACCTTCAGCTTGAGTCATTTGGTCCATTTTTTGGTACTGTATTTGTGAGTTCGTTGAAAGGTCATTATTTCTGCAACTTAGGGTTTTAGAGAGTTTCCTGGGGCATTGAGAAATTGTGATTTGCTCCTGGTCACACCAAGAGTATGTGTATTAGTCAGGACTTGAATATACTTGACTCCAGGACTGATCACTCTATTCATTACAGTGAACTGACTCTTATCTGCAACACATGGTTACTAAAATGTTTGGTATTCAGCTTATAAAGATCATGCTACTAAAAAAAAAATTAGGAAATGGTTCTGACGATAAAAATGGATTGGCCTAAATGAGTTTGGTGAGTTGAGGACTTTCTGACCACTTTCCTGCTATCACTTATATCCTCTTAAAGCTATTGGAGATTGTCTAAGTCTTATGCCTTCATTTGTATAAATAATTGAAGCCTAGGGAGGGAAGTGACCTACCCAAGGTCATACAGTTAGTGCTAGAACTAAAACCACACCATGCTGGTGACTAGACAGCTGAGTCAGCTCTGACCAAGAATTTGGAAGATAAATTGGACAAGAGGTTCTCTCCAAGGTTCTCAGTAGTTGTAATATGCCACTCTGTTCTGAGGTCACTTTCAGCATTAACATTCCCTATTTTAATAAAGCTTGGACATTCTATGTTCTGAGGTCCCTCCCTGCTCAGACATTCTGTGGTCTAAAGTCCCTTTCAGCTCTAACATTCCATTGACTATGCTTCTGAATGCTTCCAAATAAACTCTTCATAGAGAATCTATTCCTATCTATTCCTTCTCTGTGCAGAGCCCTCTAAGAAGCAAAAAAAATAAACAAAGATTTCTTAGTCTTCTTTAGGCCTTAAAACATTTAATGTTTGTTTGCCTTTAAAACCAAACCACCTGATTCTCCTATCCTCTGGAAAGGGGGAAGGAAAAGGGAGGGGCTCCCCCTATTCATCAACCCACCATGCATCAATGAAGGGGTTAGCCAAAATAACTGCCCAGGCACCTTTCAAATGAAAAAAATTCTAAGTTTCTAAAATCCTGTGAGTCCAATTTTAATAACATCCCGTATTTCCACCAGAGCTTTGAGGTTTAGTAAATTGATTTTCTTTCTACCACTCTGTAAATTAGGGAGTCTGGGCATCCCTATCCCCATTCTGCAGTTGAATGAAGACATTGAAGCCCTGAAATGTTGAACAACACGCCCATGGTCCCCAGCTAGTAAGTTCTCAGCCAGAACTGTATCTAGTTTTTTTTTTAATCCTAATATTTGATATATCTAAAATTCCATGAGTCTATGATTCTAAGAATCCTTAATTCTAAGATTTTATGAGTGGCTGTGGCTAAACTAGAAAGGTCAGACTTGAAGAGTTGCTACTGTGTCTGCATAACTTGGTCTGTAGCCTCTGAGTAAGCCCTAACTAGTTTAACTGGTTACTATCATAACTTAGTGCGAATTGCTTTATCATGAATGGGCACTGAGGTAATTGGAGTTTTAAGGGAGGAGCTAAAATAGAGCCTGAGGTCCTACCCAAGGAGGGCAAATCCAAGTAGGAAGCCAGATGGGCAAGAGCACCTCTTCCAGGAAGCCTTGCCAGATCCCTACCAAACTCTCCTCTCAGACTTCAACCAATCATCAGCCAACATTTATTAAGCTCCAGCTATGTGCCAAGTACTGGGCTAAGTACAGAGGATACAAAAGGAGACCAAAGTCAGGCCTTGCCTTCAAGGAGCTTACAATCTAACTTCATACACAGCTTTGCTCAGCACCTCTAGAATACTTTTTTGGGCAGTTTTTTCTTCTTTTTTCTCTTTTATTTAGTATTTTATTTTTAAAACCTTGAGTTCCAAATTCTCTCCCTTCTTCCCCTCCCACCCCACCACCCTCCCATTGAGAAGGTAAGCAGTTGGATATAAGACTATACATGAATACACTTATTTTTGTTAAATTTTTGCCTAATCTGGATAACTATCAATAAAAGCCAGCATTCTGCTCCACAAAATGTTATCTTTTAACAATCATACATGAAATCATAATGGGCTCCAGTTTGTTTTGAAAAGGTGCTTATTCATTTTAGCAACATTATGAAATTACCACATTTCTTTCTACATTCCCTTCTGAATCATTTTTTTCTGTGCATTTTTCAGACAGTTGCTTTTTTTCTTTTACATAATTATAGCCAGTATGTACCATGTTCTTTTCTACTTTCTTCATTCTGCATTATTTCATGCAAGTCTTCCAATTTTTCTTTGTATTTCTCATTTCTTATAGTTTCATGGAGAAGAAAGGCAGCATCATTGATGGAGAGCAGTCCCAGGAGTCAGGAAGAGCTGTATTCCAGTACAAACAACTACTCTCAATGCCTGATATACCACTGAAATTATGTATCCAATTTTTTCAAAATGGTGCAATTATATGGGGTGTCCAGCTAGGCGGTACAGTGGATAGAATTCTAGACCTGAAGTCAGGAAGACCTGAGTTCAAATGAGATTTCAGACACTTACTACCTATATGACCCTGGGCAAGTCACTTAACCCTGTTTGCCTCAGTTTCCTCATCTGTAAAATGAGCTGGAGAAAGAAATAGCAAAACACTCCAGGATCTTTGCCAAGAAAACCCACATAGTTTTACAAAGAATAGGATGTGACTGGAAAGGATACAACTACAGGGTGTCTCTAAATCACAATTTGTTCAGCCATTCCCCAGTTGTTGAATAACATATTTTGTTGTGCACTGTATCATTATTTTATGTAACTTGTTATCTTCTTTGTTAAGTAATGTTGCTAAAATTCTTTCCTTTTCTACTAGAAAAAGTCCTAGAGACAGCAATGCAAGGTAAGGAAAAGATCCCCAGATAGAGAGCCAGGAAGACCTGAGTTCAAATCCAGCCTCAGACATTTAATACTAGCTATGTGAACCCTGGCAAGTCACATTGCTTCTGTCTGCCTCAATTTCCTCATCTGTAAGAATAGCACCTACCTCCCAGAGTTGTGAGGATAAAATGACATCATATTTGTGAAGCACTTTACAAATTCTAAAGTACTACATGAAGAAATGCTAATTATTCTTTTCAATAATATTATTGAGATTTAGGGTTGGTAATAGGATTCCTGTATAAAATGGTATGAGCAACTTTGCAACTTTTATTATATGTTGTCATTAGTTTCCAAAAAGCAGCAATAGCCATATGAGAAAATGCTCCAGAGTCTAAATAGTTAATAATTAGAAAAAATTCAAATTAAAATGAGTCAGAAGTTTCTTCTTATACCTCTCAGATTGGCAAAAATGGCAAAAAAAAAAAAAAAGGGAAAATGACTTGTTGGAGGGGCTGTGGGAAAACAGGTGCCTTAACTTTAATGAATTATAAGTGAAACTTTTAACTGGTCCAGTCATTTTGGAAAGCAATTTGGAATTATGCCCCCCCAAAAGTACAAAGTTATGTATAAACTTTGACCCAGCAATAGTCACAATAGGTCTATACCCCAAACAGATCAAAGAAAAAGGAAAAGAACCCATGTATACAAAAAATATTTATAGCAGTTCTTTTTGTGGTGACAAAGTATTGGAAACTGAGGGGATGCCTGTCAATTGGGGAATGGCTGAACAAAAAATGATGTATGAATGTGGTGGAAAATTGTTATGCTACAAGAAATGATGAAGGGAGAAAAACCTGGGAAGACATGTATGAGATGATGCAAAGTGAAATGAGCAGAACCAGGAATACAGCACACAGTTACAGCAAGATTGTCAAGATAATCAACTGAGAAAGACATTAACTCTGATCAGCACAATGACTTCTCTATTCATGTGGAAACACACAATCTACCCCCAGTAGAGAATTGATGGACTCAGAGTATAGACTGAAGCATATTTTCTTTTTCTTTTCCTTCTGAACATGACTAATGTGGAAATTTGTTTTTGTAAGACTTCGTATTTGTAATGAGTTCTATTTCTTACCTTCCCAACAAGTAAAAGAGGGGTTCAGGTGGGGACAGGGAAAGAAATCAGAACTGAAAATAAAATTGAATGAAAAAAGTTATATATGAACGTGATAGATTACCGTTGTGCTGTAAGAATGATGAAACTGGATCTGCTTTTCATAGAAATCTGGGAAGACTTGTATGAACTGATACAGAGAGAAGTAAACAGAACCAAGAATACAAAGTATACAATGACGACAATAAGGTAAACTCAACACTGTGACCAATTACAGTTCCAGAGCAGGAGCAATGCTACCCATTTCCTAATAGAGAGATGATGGACTCCGAAGGCAGATTGAGACATATTTTTCTTTCTTGTACTCCGCCAATGAAGGTATTTGTTTTGTTCTCCCATACATGTGTGTAACAAAGGTTTTGTCTTTCTTGCTTTCTTAATTGGTAGAGGGAAAAGGGGAGTCAGAGAGAAAGGGGACTGGAAAATAAAATAAAATTGATTTAACAAAGAGACTATATTTGTTTAATTTAAAAAGAAATTATACCACCAAATGCATTTTTCACAGAGTAGCATATATTGCAATTATCTCCAAACATATCCTCACCCTTCTAGACTGCGAGGGTAGGGACAGTGTCTTACCTACATTCTGTATTTTCCCTCGACCTCTTTACAAAGTTAATCCTTATTATTAAGCTTATACAGTTAACGATCTACCTTTGTGACTTTGAGTAACTCAAAGGATGTGTGGTTTAGTGAGGGGCACGTTGGTATGAGCGTTGGACCTCTAGTCAGGAAGACCTAGGTGAGAATCTGCCCTCAGTGACATAGTAGGTGTGGGACGCTGAGCACTCTAGGCCTCAATTTCCTTATTTGTAAAATGAGGAAGTTGACCTTCAAAGAGCCCTTCCAGCTTTCAATGTATGATCCTATGACCTAAACTCTCCCAGTCTCAATTTCTTCTATTGTAAATTGAGAAGTGTGGCTTAGATCAGGGATGGGTTGGACTTGAGGACCCAGAGGGCCACATGTGGCCTCAAGGCTGCAGGTTCCCAACCCCTGGGCTAGATAATTTCCAAGGTCCCTTTGAGATCAAACTTGTATAATATTGTACATAAGGTATTTGTAACAGAGGTTCTGTTTTACTTTCTTTTTCAGTTATGGGAAGGAAGTACTAGAGAGAAAAGGTAAATTTTTACTAATTAAAAAAATGAAACTTAATTTTAAAAAATCCTATACTTGTGTGGTTAGGGTGTGGTTAGAGGATAAAGGTACAAAGATAATTAGTTCACCAAAGGGAGGAGGGAGACAAATTTTGCCTTTGGTTAGGACTGTGGCCCCTTGCTTATACACAGCAAGCCAAAATAGTTTGGAAATCATATGACAATCCTAGGGACAGGTAGGGGGTGCAGTGAGTGGATAGAGCACTTTCAAATCTGGCTGCAGGCACTTACTAGCTGTGTGAACCTGGGTAAGTAATTTAACCCCTCTTACCTCAAAAAAAAAAGAGAAAGGAAGAAAGAAAGGAAGGAAGGAAGGAAGGAAGGAAGGAAGAAAAAGAAAGAAAGAAAGAAAGAAAGAAAGAAAGAAAGAAAGAAAGAGAGAAAGAAAGAAAGAAAGAAAGAAAAAAAGAAAGAAAGAAAGAAAGAAAGAAAGAAAGAAAAAAGAAAATCAAATGACAATCCTTTGGGGATGAAAAGCAAGAGGGGAAAAGAAAGTCAAAACCTCTGTAATCCTAAAAAAATTCTGCAACTTGATTTTTAGGCTGAGTTCCCCTCTGAATCCAAAGCATTCCCATTCCACCTGTCTGCCGTGGTGTTCGGTGATAAAATATTTTGTCAATCTGGTTTTCCATCAGCAGTATGGGAATTGTCTTCAGTCAGAATTGGACAGGCATGGTCTGAATATGTATTGCAAAGGAGTCTGTCTCATCAGTGGGGCTCCTTCCTACCTCATCTTGGAACAGGTCCCAGCGTCATGGCATTGTGAAAATCAATCACTCAGTAAACATCTATGAAGTGCCTACTATGTGTTAAGAACTGGAGTGCTGGAAATACGAAGAAAGGCAAATGATAGTCCTTATTCCTAAGTTCACCTTCTCAGGAAGGAAACCACACTCATAGAGGGTTTCAGCTGAAAGTCAAATAAAACAGTGCTCAGGTTACAGAGATAAATTAGATGGCGATTCCTCTTTCTTGATGTCATCTCCACTGATAAAATCATCTCGGTTTTTTATAATAAACTGTGTGACAAGGCTAAGGATTTTGGTGACTGGAATTTTCTTTTCTGGGTCTTCAATCAATGTGGTTGTAGCATTGGGAAGGAGCAGTTGCTGGGCTGCATCTCCAGTGGGGTTGCTTTCCAGGGTGATGGCTGTGGGCCCCTGAGCAAAAAGCCCTCTTTGGTCCTTGGTCTATGGTTCTTTTCCATTCTTGGTGAAGGGATTGAAGTCTTTAATCAGGAGAGACCCCTTCCCTTAACTTAGACCTTTGGAATCTAGCCCAGAAGTAGTAAGGGTAAGGACCATGATGCATATTGGCATGAACCGGGCCCATTGTTATATGGGACTGAGCTAAGAGAGTGTTGCTAAGGTGTTGGGGGTAAGGGAAGGGGAAATGTTTGAACATTTGTTTTTGCTATAACTTCAACGGAAATGTCCCTTCATGATAGCTAAGTGATGTTAAGTGGCTAAATGGAAATGGCTTGCTAGTCACAGCCGCCTAACAATGGAGGGAATGTAGTCGATGAGGGCTCAAGTCAATGACTGTAGAGATGAGATGCCCCCACCCCACTCATGGTACCCTAGGACACTTAGGGAGAGCAAGATAGAGTGTGGACTACATTTGTAGTGAATAGTTTGTAGCTTTAAAATGTGCAAAATGCTCTATGTGCATCTTATCATTATAAGATAGAGTATAGAACTTGGAGTCAGGAGGACCTGGGTTCAAATCCTGCCTCTGTGACCCTCCCCCTCCCCCCCCCGCACCCCCCACCCCCCCCAACCCCCCCCCCCCCCCCGCACCCCAAGGGTAGTAGCACAGCACTGGGCAAATGATTTCTTCTGAAGGAATCTTTAGTTTCCTAATCTATTAAATGAAGGTTTGGTCCTCTTCAAGAATGAAGGACAAACACAACCACAAATGAAGGCTAGAATCTAGCACTTGGTCTGTGATTCCATGATCTCCCCTGAGCCTCATACCTAACTATTAGTACCCCATGTCATACATAGGAAATCGAGGCACAGTATAATACTTGAGCATTCATCTGCTCTCCCTCACTCCCACAACAGGACCAGCCCACCCCCTTTTCCTATTCTTTTTTTTTTTGTCTTTTTGGAGGAGGAAAGGCAGGGCAATTGGGGTTAAGTGATTGGCCCAAGGTCACATGGCTAGTAAGTGTTAAGTGTCTGAGGTCGGGTTTGAATTCAAGTCCTCCTGACTTCAGGGCTGGTGCTCTATTCGCTGCACCACCTAGCTGCTCCCCTTTTCCTATCCTTGATGATATCTTCTTACTCACAGATTGCCAATGGTAATGAGCTGCAGTATACTTTTGCCCACCCCGCCTCTTTCCACCTTCCTTTGGGTCACTTAAATCTTTGGTTCTGCAGCTCTCCAGAAGACCATGATTCCCATAGGCATCTATTCCACCCATTCCTGCTTACATCCACCAAACATCTTATCCCTGTCCAATCAATATGATCTCCTTGATGTGGGGAACTTCCTCACCCCAAACAACACCTTTACATGCTTTGCCATTCTTTCTTGTTCAAGTTCTATTTTTAAATCCCCCATAGAGGACCCCCTGCCCATCATGCACGAAAGCTTCACTGTGCCTTTGAATGTTCTAAGGGTCCCTGGGAAATGCACTGAACCGAAGCATCTTGTGGAAACCAGATAATAAAACCCAGCAAAGTATTTTTCCCCAGGGCTGGCAGATAGGGACATATGCTTTTGAGACTGAAGGAGGAAGAGAAGGAGGTACAAATTAATCACAGATTTGACAAAGAACTGGAGGATTCATTGTGAGATGAAAGGGTGAGTCTGACCAAATTTCTTTGGCAATCATAGTCTGAGGGATAGATGAACTCAGGAAAATGAGACCCTTCCTTTCCTTGGAGATTACCTCCTACTTATCCTGTATGTCTTGTACATACCTAGTCTTCAGATATTTTTCTCCCCCATTAGCACGTGAGGGCAAAGACCACGGTTTGGCCTTCCTATATATGCCCAGCGCTTGGCATGTTGTAAGTGCTTAATCCCTGACTTGACAACTTTAAGAACAGACCAGGGTTACTATCCTTTGAGGTCGCTAGGTTTCAGAGTAGATAGAGTGCTAGATTTGGAGTCAGGAAGACCTGGTTTTAGATACTTACTGACTCTGTGACCCTGGACAAGTCACTTTACCTCTGCTTGCCTCTTCTGTAAAAAGAACCTACTTCACAGGGTTGTTTTGAGAGTCAAATGAGAAGCACTACAGAAAAATGTGAACTTTGTCAGCCAATCAGCAGAGCTAATAGAGAGTGGTTTACAATGCTGGTATGAGTGGAAACCATTATATCTTATTGCTAATAATAGTTATTATTAACTTCCATAGTCCTTTGAGATTTTCAAAGTTTGTGAGGTTTCCATCACAAAAAGGTGAGGCATTATGTCCATTTTACAAATGAGGAAACTGAGGCTCAATGGAGAAGCTGTACATAGCTAGTAGGTATTAGAATTGGGAGTCAAACCACTGTGCTAAATGCTCTTTCCACTGTTATGCTGTTGTACAAAACCAAAATAGCTTTTAAAAATAAGGAGAAGGAGGAAGAGGAGAGAAAGGAAGAAGGAAGAGAAGGAGAACTATTAACCTGGGAGGTTACATTGGAACATTTCAGAAAATCAATCCCATGTTCCAACCACACAGAATCAAACAAATGGATAGGCTGATTCTCTCCATACTCTTTCCTCCCACTTTCCCACCCTCCCCCAACGGAATTGGAATATGACCATAGATTTACAGATAACATTCCTCAATAGATAAATAATGAAAGGATGTGAACAAGTGGTTTTCAAAAGAAAAAATGCAAATGAACTAAATGGAAAAAAGATGCTCCAAAGGGTTATTAATAAAAGAAATATATATTAAAACATCTCCAAGGTTTTATTTCACAGAAAACAAATAGTAAAAGATGGTAAGTAATGAAACATTTGATGGATGCTGGAAGGACTGTGGGAAAACAAGTACTCTCATACATTGTTGGTGAAGCTGCAAATTAGTCCCATAGTTCTAGAAAATAACTTGGAATTTTGAAAGGAAACACCTTAAACAGTCCAGACCCCTTGAATCAGCACTCCTTGGGCAAAACATTTTGTCTCAATGTTGAAGCAGTTTTCCTGTGACCAAATCCTACTCATCAGTAAACATTTATTAAGCATTTCCTAATAAAGTCAATAGGACTTGATGTTTGGTCAAGGTGCTAATTTTCTGGTTCTTTTTGTTCCCTTGCTAGATTGTGTCAAGGTTTGACGTAGGCAAGGGTAGAACACACCTTTGCAAGGCAAAAGGAACCCCAGAAGGGAAGGGAAGGTGGGATGGTACACCCAAACAACAGGAAGGTAATTATAAAACAACTTATCAGCAAATGAAAAACAAGAAATGCTAGGAGGGAAGCACAGGATAGAAACATAATCAATCAGTGGATAGGGATAGGGTAGGGGGCAGAATATCTCAATGGGGTGTGGTTTAACTCACAGAATATTTTATGAATGTATCTAAAACATGCAGGAATAAAACAAATTCTCACCCAGCCCCAAGGACTTGCTTGCCTTAGGTGTAGGTTAGCAATACAAAGGGACAGAATCCACTATCTCTGCGGACTGGGGGGGTGGGCAGGAAGGCCTTATTTGGTAAAGGGGCCTAATGCTAATGACAAGAGAAGGGGGGAAGGGTCCTAGGTTGTGTAAACCCAGGACTCAGGCTCTGGTTTCCAGATAGTTTCTCTCCCATATCATTCTGAGGAGTCTTTACAGAGCGTGCAGAGAGTGTACCCCACTCATTAGGAACATCCATCCATTGTTCCCAGCTCTGGTCTTTGGAGATCAAGCAGAATAACTTAATCACACAGTAGTAACTGTCCAAACCATTTTTGGGTTCTGTTTTTAGCTCACTCCTGCACCCATGCTAGCAAATTGGAGTTTCCCAGAAGGGTGTCTGCTATAACTACTCTCAGGTTTCTAAGGTTAGTTAGCTACTCCACTAACACAGTGACATCTGAGCCCCCAGTGGTGGGTTTGCCATTAACGACACAGCCACCTGACTCACTTTTTAACAAAAAGGAGTTACTTAAAAGGCAGAGTAAGGAACAACCATATAGCATTCCACCCATACATCAAGGTAATATTCTCTAATTAACGCACTCAGTATCTATAGGGGAAAAGCCTCACAAATTTAAAGTACCATGCTAATGAGGCACACATGTAGAGAATACATGTGACTAGGCTACGACAACTCACAACTCTGGAACTTGATATCCGTTTTCTTTTAAAAGATTTGTTGTATGGAACAAGTGGTTCTGCTGCTAAGGTTGGCTGCCCAGAAACTATGCTGGACTGTTCTAATATAAGGTGGCTCTACTGTTGGGCTGGACTCTTCTACTTCAGGGACAGGCCCTCTTGCTACTGCAAGGACAAGCCACTCCCATGCTGGCTAATCCTATTGGCTATCATGGTAACTCTGTGCTATTTAGGAAAAGCAAAAACCCTTACTTTGACATTTACAGAAATTTCTACAATTCTATTTTTTGGCTGAATTCTGAGAAGTTTCTACCTTCTAGGAAGTAGGTAGCAGCACATATAGGTAGGCTCTAACCATCTGTTTCAGGTAACACTGGGTGATGCAGGAGCATTGCTTCTCTTCCACATAGTTGTAAAGTTGTTTTTTAGACTAATCTTAGTTGAGATCTGGGTACAGTGAGTTACAGACTGCATTCTAACTTATGGTAAGTAATCAATGTATTTCCAAATATTCATCTCTGTTGGCTAGGCCATAACCAGGCAGTGTACATTTGTCTAATAATCACAAAACATTTTGAGGGTTCTGGGTTTCCTAGTTATTAACTTTAAACTTCTATTGATTACATGCTATATAATCAGTTGATTATAAGGAACATCTAGTAACAAGGCAGTCAGGCAGGTTTTACCCAAACAAGTACATTTTTTTCTATGAGGTACTTTCTTAGTGTTTTTCTTGTTCAATATTCAAACTTGTCTTCATCCCTCTCATTCAGCAAAATCGCTACATTTGGAAAGGTGTTCAAATTTGTACCACTTTGACAGAAGTAAATTTCTTTCAAATAATATGGAAATATTTCCCCTAAATATTCCCCTTGATGAGGTGCAGGCTCTGGGAACCCCCTTGAGCTCTCCTTGAATCTTTGAGGTACAAGGCTCTGAGACCCCCAGCCTTGAGCTCTCCTTGAATCTTCCCAAGGGAAGGCATTTGCCTAAGGTTATGGGCCTTAAACTGTGGCTCTGCCCAAGTCTTTAGCTCTCCTTTGTTCCAATAGTTTCCCACCCTTAATGCTCCTGTTTCCACCCTAGAACTGGCCTGGCCCACCATTGTCTGTGATCTCCAGGTAGCCTCCAGCAACTTCCCACCCTTAATCACTCATTAATGGAGTCTGACCTCATCTGACTCCTCCTGAAGACCCTCCCCAAACTGCTCCTCTAGACCACCCCTAGATTCCTCCTACAACCTTTCTGTATATAGGATCTCATCTTCCCTCCACATGGTGTGAGAGTGCTACAGAATGGCTTAGCACAGATTTGTTCTGTGACAGACTTAACTCTGTTCTGCTTGCCCAATGCAAGCCTCACAGATACCTAGGCTCCTTAAGAGTCTACCCAATATGGCCAACTACCAATAAACTGTTTTTCTTTGGCTGAGAAGACTTGAGTCGAATTCTTTCAGCAGGACCTGGCATGTTGGTATTTTGGGGTCTCAGGCAACCCTAACCCTCTTTGTGGGTAACCTCTTCACTCCCAGCTCTGACATCCTGTGTTCTAAGGGCCCTCCCAGCTCTGATATCCTGTGTTCTAAAGTCCCTTCGAGCTCTGACATTATGGGTTCTAAAGACCCTCCCAGCTCTGACATCCTGTGTCATAACTTCTAGCTCCAACTTCTTCCTTTGTTCCATATTGTCTGGCCAGTTCTCACATTTCTGTAAACCCATGATTCTCATGGCTTTATGCTCCTTGTTTTCATAATTTGTTTGTTCCCTAGGTCACAAGGCAAACACAAGTAGGAGCCTGTATCCAAATACACCCATTTACTCTCAATACTATGGAAAGCTAATTAAACTGAAAAAAGTCAAGTCAGAACAAACGATTCCCCAAAGCTTTTTGCTGTTTTTCTGCAAGGCAAAGGCTATTTTTGCATTTATTTTATATGACCCATTCTTATTAATACAATTCCTGCTACATAACAAGTACTTAATAAATGATGGTAGTTGATGGATTGATAGCTCCCTTGTCTTTTAATAACTGACTTAATGAAAAATGCTCCTAACGAGATGATCTTGGAGAACATTTGGCGATGGTTGAGTTGACATGATGTGAAGTGGGCTCCATTTGTCCAGGTGAGTTACTAAGGAAATAATGATAAGAAAATATGTAGTAGGCAGAAAGCAAGCCTATGTGGAGGTGTCCCAACAGGCTGTATCACGCCCAGCTTGGAACAAACCCGTGGAAATCTTCTGGGCCTTACTGGTAGGACCAGCTGTGCGCCCCCTCATCAATAAGAGCAAGATTATAGGGCTTAAGAAGCAGGATGTTGGCACAAAGGGAGGATTGAGGCTCATAAGTAGGATCCTGATGTTTTATTCATTTTTTTAAAGTGAGGCAAGGATGTATGATGTCATTGGAAGGAGTAGTCCTTCCTCTAAAGTAGACTGACTTCCGGACTTTGTGCCAAAGTGTTGTGGGCAGAAAGGTGTTGTGTTCTACCTCCCCCCACCCCCCAGCAAAAAGTAACTACTTAGCTACATGGGTTGTTCATTCATTCAACATTATGAACCTCCTACTATATGTAAGTGACTGTTCTAGGCCAGGAGAGGGGACCCTGTTCTAGGCCAAATCCCTGAAATTCTGTTCTATTGAACGTGTGGGAGTCACACTGTAAATAACATTATTAACTAGTGTTTATATATGGCCCTCCCTGCATAAAGTTTTGAAGGGAATATTCAGGGGCCAGCTTGGTCAATGGAAAGAATGTTGACTCTGTAGTCAGTGAAGAGGTTTCCCACAAAGAGGGTTAGGGCTGCCTGAGACCCCAAAATACCAACATGCCGGGTCCTGCCAAAAGAATTTGACTCAAGTCTTTTCAGACAAAGAAAAGTAAAGTTTATTAATAGTTCACCATATAGGGTAGACTCTCAAGGAGTTAGTCTATGTTAGGTCATTCTATGGAGCTTTCACACCACATGGAGGGGAGATGGGATTCTATATACAGAAAGGTTGTGGGAGGAATCTAGGAGTGGTCTAGAGAAGTTTGGGGAGGGTCTTCAGGAGGAGTCAGATGAGCTCCAACTCCAGTAATAAATTTAGGGAGGGTCTTCAGGAGTCAAGATGAGGTCAGACTCCAGTAATGAGTAAGATTAAGGGTGGGAAGGCTACCTGGAGACCATAGACAATGGTGGGCCAGGCCAGTTCAAGGGTGGGAACAGGAGCATTTAGGGTGGGAAACTATTGGAACAAAGGAGGGCTAAAGACTTGGGCAGAGACACAACTTAAGGCCCATAATCTCAGGTAAATGCCTTCCCTTGGGAAGATTCAAGGAGAGCTCAAGGGGGTTCCCAGAGCCTACACCTCATCTAGAGGACTGACTTCCAATTCTACCTCAGATGCTTACCACCAGTGAGAATTTGGACAAATCATGCCTCCATTTCCCCATCTGTAAAAGGAGGAGGGTTGGACTAAATCAGGGATGGGAAACTTATGGCCTTGGATGTGGTCTTTTGAAGAAGTCCAAGTTTTACAGAACAAATCCTTTTATTAAGGGGATTTGTTCTGTGAAATTTGGATTCAAAGGTCCTCACTTGAGGACCTCGAGGCTGCAGGTTCCCCACCCCTGGACTAAATGGTTTCTGAGGTTCCCTTCTTGCTCTAGAGCTCAGAAACTTTCAGCTTGAATTTACTGAGAAAATGTGACCCCCAAAGCTAATTCTTCAAGGAGAATTAAGTGGAAAATGAGATCAGGGGAAAAGACTGACAAAATGAAGGAATTTAAAAACATTTAAGTGCTTACTGGGAGTAGAACTAGAGCGTAGCACAAGAAATGATAATAGTGATAATTGCTAGCCTTTATAAAGTACTTTAAGGTTCACAGAGGTCTTTACATATGTTAGATAATTTAATTACAATACAAAAAGCAAAAAACCAAAACAAAACCCAGTATCTACCTTCAAAGGGGTTATATTCTAATTTGGGATTTAGGGGAAGTTTGTTTCTGGTGTATAGTAGGGTCTTTACAAATGCACTGAGTTAAGAACTATTGTTCTCTGATAGTTCCGTGGGGAAATGGGGGAGGGGGTATCGTGAAATGCCTGGAGGAGGGCTAATGCCAGATAAGGCTGGTTTTCCTGTGACTGGTCTCCGGACCATTACCTGTTCTATATTTGAAGCATTTCCTCGTAGGGATCTGGGAGAAGCTGGGAAGGAAACTAGCGTTTATTACCAGGCACTGAGCTTTACAAATATCTCATTTGATAGACCTTTTTATGTTCTCTTGCTGTGGCCCATTTATACCAAGACAGAGTAGTATAACGGGCTCCAGGAGTGAAGGAACTTTGGGCAATTTGGCTAAAATGTGTTTTTTGTTGATTTATATTTTAAATCATCCAAAAGGCAATGGAGACGTCCTAGTGGGCATAAAATGTCTGTAGTGTATTTGCCAACTGGAAATCCTGCTTATGGAGTGGTGTAAAAGTTGTCTACAAGTATATAAATTTTTAAAAAAGGATGTTTACAAGTCACATCTACAAGCACTTATTAAGCACCTACCATTGCCTGGCACTGTGCTAAGGGATGGGGATGCAAAGAAAGGCAAAAGACAGTCCCTGCTCTCAAGGAGCTCACAGTCTAATTGGGGAGACAACAGGCAAACAATTGCACAAACGAGAGATTGATTGGGAAAAATATAGATAAATATAGAGGGTCACTAGGTGGTGCCATAGTGCAGAGTGCCAGGTCTGGAGTCAGGAAGTCATCTTCCTGAGTTCAAATCTGATTGTAGACAATTCCTTACTGTGTGATCCTGGGCAAGTCACTTAACCCTATTTGCCTCACTTTCCTTACCTGTAAAATGAGCTGGAGAAGGAATGACAAGCTACTGTCTTTGCCAAGAAAATCTCAAATTGGGTCATGAAGAGATAGACATGACTGAAACCTACTGAACAACAACAAATATGTATCTGCACATATAAATGTAATACATCTATTACAAGCAATATATAGTACAGACAAGTCTATATGTATGTGTGTAAATGGAGGTAAGGCTAGTGATGTACCAAAAGAAAGAGATAATACAGTCTTGTCCAATGTTAGAGCTAGAGGGACCTGAGAACTCACTCCAACCCCTCTCATATTCATATTTTAGCTGAGGAAACTGAGTGATTTGCCAAAGACCTAAATATAATGTCATGAAAAATATATATTATTGAGATGGTGCAACTCAGTCTTTGGCAATTGTCAGAGAAAAAGGAACACTCAATTGACAGAGGCAAGTGAAGCATTAATTATGTTTTTTCTTTATGATTAGTTTAGATAACTATGATTATTTGCTGGGGGTGTGTGTGTGAGTATATTACCAAATC
>CM053582.1:101137071-101228247 GCA_028627135.1 Pseudochirops cupreus
GGGAAAACAGACAAAGGAACATAAAAGTGATTGACAGAAGCAATTTGAAAAGTTAACCACCCCAAATTGAGAAGTTTTCACTCATCCCATACACAATGACATCAGATGGCACCTCTTGACTCCTGGGGGAATTGGGTTTAAGTAAGGCAGAGGGGCACAAAGTCTTCAGCCTCACTCTCTCCTCCAGTGTCGTAGAACTCCATTGGCTGGCAATGGTTGGGGATACAAGGGATGACCTTGGCATCTTCAATGTCTGACTGAGTTCTAAGTGTTCCACAGAACCTGCTTCAGGTGCCTTCATGACTGTTGGAACGAATTGTTCTCATTTGCCCATTCCACCTGGGAAGGTCTTCACATGCCCCTAATTCACCAATGGGTGTCAACCTGGTTTAGTCTCACTACTGAGAAGATTTTACCTGAGTATAGCTGTTGGGAGTATTTCTTGTTGGTGGTGATGGTGTTGTTTGTCTTTTTGTGATTTAAATTGGATTTAAGTGAGGCAGGGCTGTGCAAAGTCACCAGCCTCACTTTCTCTTCCAGAACCATCAGGGTCCAGTGGTCAGATATGGCCCTGTGTGAGTACTACAGATCCTTGGAGCCACAGGCAAGAATTAAATAAGTCAAGTGGACACCAGAAGTGGATGAACAGCCCTGAAAAGGGCTTAGCAAGCCCTCGGAGGGGAAGTGCTAGTCCCCTGAACACCCCGTGCACCCCATGTGGAATGTATGGTGCTAAGGAAGAGACCTTAGAATATAGCACAAGATGAGAAGCTATGGATGGATCAGGATATTTGATAAAGGTAGATATAGGAACTGAACTTCTGTAATGGTAAGGTAAATAGGAAGATCTTTCCCATCCATTAATAGGCCCATGCGACCTGCTTGAGTCACCTGGAAGCCTGAGTCACATGAGTCTGTGGTGGGAGGAGCAGAGCTGAGAGGAAATTGGGGAGAGCAGTTAGAGCCGAGGGAGAGAGAGGAAGCAGGCAGTGAGCTGTGAGTGTTTGTGGGAAGGCCCCAGCAGGGGGAAGGCTTGGGGATGGCGGTGCCTCTGCATTGTTATTGTGTATAGATTTCTTTGTTGTTATCATGGATTTGGCTTTCTGGTATGTGAATAAATGTTTTGGTTCTGTCTTCCACGTGGAGAGTCTGTTAGATCTTGGATTCAGAATTATGCTGGCCTATTCATAGCTGCCATAGGTACTGTGAATATCATGTTGGCACTAAAACTTGTAACTTCATTGGTAGAGGGACTTCCCAGATGAAGAAGTTCCCTTTACCAATACAGGTCAGCACCTTCTCTGTAATTTTTAGTTTTAGTTACACTGAGAATATAAGTGATTTGTCCAGGGTCACACAGCCAGTATGGCTCAAAGGCAGGAGACGAATCCAGTTTTTCCTGGCTTCAAGGCCAACTCTCCTCACAGGACATTGGCTGCCTCTGATCTTCACTAAATTATATAGGAAATATACATACTCCCAAATCCATCATGTGGGTTTTCAAGCTGTAATGCAATAGAAGTCAGAGCTAGGAGGGACCTTAAGACTACAGAATGTCCAAAGCAAGAAAGAATCTTGAAGAAAACTTAAGAGCATGGAATATGAGAACTATGATGTACCTTGTGAGGCAGCTACATGATTTGGTAGATAGAGTACTAGGCTTGGAATCAGGAAAACTCATATGACTTCATGAGTTCAAATCCAGCTTCAGATGCCTTCTAGCTCTGTGACCCTGGGCAAGTCACTTAACCCTATTTGCCTCAGTTTCCTTATCTGTAAAATGAGCTGGAGAAAGAAATTGCAAACTACTCTAATATCTTTGCCAAGAAAGGTCGTAGAGAGTCAGATTGGGCTGAACAAGAGGGACTCTAGCCCATAGGATGTTAGCGTGCAGAATGACAAAAATTACAAGGGACTTCAGGATGTACAATTCCCACTTTGTTTGGTTGAAGGAACCAAAGCCCAGAAAAACTTTCCATCAAATTTCAGCTCAAGTCCCACGTTCTGTAAGAATCTTTAATCTTATGCCTTTCCTCTGTTATCTGTAACTTATCCTGTCTATATCTTATTTTTTAAATTCTTTTATTTTTTTTCCAATTACGTGTAAAATTTTTTTTCAAGATTTGGGTTTTTTTGGTAATTATGAGTTATAAATTCTTTCCTACCCTTCTTCTTCTCTCCTCTCATTAAGAAGTCAAATAATTTGATATAGGTTATACATATGTACCCATGAAAAATATTTCCATATTAGTCATGTTATGAAAGAAAACATAGACTTCCTCCAACCCCTTCCCCCCCAAAAATGCCAAGAAAAATAAAGTTTAAGAAGTATGCTTTCATTTATATTCAGACTCCATCAGTTCTTTCTCTGGAGATGGATATCATTTTTCATCATAAGTCCTTTGGAAATGTCTTGGATCATTGAATTGCTGAGAATAGCTGAGTCATTTACAATTGATCATTGTACAATATTGCTCTTACTGGTTCTTCTCACTTTACTTTGCATCAGTTGATATAAATCTTTCCAGATTTTTCTGAAATCATTCTGCTCATCATTTCTTATACCACAATAGTATTCCATTACAATCATATACCACAATTTGTTTAGCCATTCACCAATTGATGGGCATCCCTGCAGTGTCCAAATCTTTGCCACCACAAAAAGAGTTGCTATAAATAGCTAAATACATATAGCTCCCTTTCCCTTTTTTTGTTTTTCAACCTCTTCAATTCCAAAGACCTAATAGTGGTATTGTTGGATCAAAGAGTAAGTATAATTTTATAGCTCTTTAGGCATAGTTCCAAATTGCTCTCCAGAATAGTTGGATCAGTTAACAACTCCACCAACAATGCATGAGTGTCCCAGGTCTCCAACATTTGTCATTTTCCTTCTCTGTTATATTAATCAATCTGATAAGTATGAGGTGGTACCTCCTCCAGAGTTGTTTTCATTTGTCTCTCTCTAAATCAATAGTGATTTAGAGAACTTTTTCAAATGACCATAGATAACTTTGATCTATTCATCTGAAAACTGCTTGTTCATATCTTTTGACAATTGGGGAATAACTTGTATTTTTATAAATTTGACTCAATTCTCTGTATATTTGAGAAATGAAGCCTTTATCAGAGAATCTTGCTGTTAAATTTCCTCCCCTCCTGCCCAGTTTTCTGTTTTCCTTCTAATTTTGATTGCATTGGTTTTATATGTGCAGACCCTTTTTAAATTTAATGTAATCAAAATAATCCATTTTTCACCCAGTAATATTCTCTGTTTCTTGTCTGGTCATAAATTCTTTCTCTATCCATAGATCTGACAGGTAAACTATTTCATGCTTATGATATCATCATTTATGTCTAAATCATGTACCCATTTTGATCATATCTTGGTATACCGTATGAAATACTGGTCGACACCCAGTTTCTGCCAAGCTGCTTTCCAGTCTTCCCAGCAGTTTTTGTCAAATAGTGAGGTTTTTTTCCAAAAGCTTGGATCTTGGGGTTTATGAAACACTAGATTATTATGGTCATTTGCTACTGTGTCTTGTGTACCTAATCTACTCCACTGATCTACCATCTATTTCTTTGCCAGTACCAGAGAGTTTTGACGATCAGATCTGGTTCAGCTACGTCACCTTCCTTCACATTTTTTTTTCATTAATTCCCTTGACATTCTTGACCTTTTGTTTTTCCAGATGAATTTTGTTATTTTTTTTTCTAGTTCTATAAAACAATTTTTTTTGGTAGTTTGGTATGGCACTGAATAAATAAATCAATTTAAATAGACTCATTATTTCATTTCTATTATATTGGCTTGGTCTACCCATAAGCAATTAATATTTCTCCAGTTGTTTAGATCTGACCTGGTGCTGATTCTATTCCAGCTGAGATTTTCAAGGGAAGGGGTCCATTGCTCATACAAAAACTGGCTATAATTTTCCAAGTTATCCTCTAGGAGCTCAAGGATGCCTCCATTGTCCATCTTTATAAAGGTAAAGGAAATAGATTGTCCTGTGACAACCACAGAGGGGTCTCTCTTAGTCATTGCTGGCAAGAGCCTTGCCAGAGTCCTCCTTAATCTATCAGAGAGCTTGTGTGGTTTTAGAAAGTGTCAAGGAACAGTCGATATGGTGTTTGCTGCCTGATAACTCCAGGAGAAATGTCAGGAACAGAACAGAGGTCTGTACACAACTTTTGTAGATCTGACCAAGGCCTTTGATACGGTTAGTCATGAGGGCTTATGGAAAATTATCACAAAATTTGGTTGCCCAGAGAAGTTTATCAGCAGCATACATCAATTTCATGATGGCATGCTTGCCTGGGTTCTGGATAATGAACAACGCTCTCGTGCCTTCCCAATTACCAATGGAGTGAAACAAGGCTGTATGCTTGCTCCCATGCTTTTTAGCATGATGTTCTAGGTCGTGGTGTCAAATGCTTTAAATGATGATGAATACAGCATTGAGGTTTTATGGTAAATTCTTCAACTTGAAAAGGCTACAAGCCAAGACCAAAGTGGAGGGAATGTTGGTGCATGATTTTCTGTTTGCGGATAATTGTGTACTCAGTGCAGCCTCTGAAGCTGAGATGCCACAAAGTATGGATCAGTTCTCTGCTGCTTCTGCTAATTTTGGCCTAACAATTAACACCAAGAAAACACAAGTACTCCATCAGCTACCACCACGCTATCCATACTTAGAACCATCAGTTACAGCAAATGGAAAAGTTTTGAATGCTGTGGATGAGTTCATTTACCTTGGTAATGTACTTTCTAGGGATATACACATCGATAATGTGGTTGACACATGCATTGCCAGAGCTAGCTCAGTGTTTGGGAGGCTCTGAAGGAAAGTGGGGGAGAGAAGATATATTAAACTGTCTTACCAACCTGAAGGTCTACAGAGCTATTGTACTGACCTCACTGTTGTATGCCTGTAAAACCTGGGCAGTCTACCAGCACCATGCCAGGAAATTGAATCTCTTTCATTTGAATTGTCTTAGGAAGATTCTGAAGATCACCTGGCAGGATAAGGTACCAGACATTGAGGCCCTTTCTCGAACTAAACTGCTAAGCATTCAAACTCTACTTCAGAGAGCACAACTCTGAAGGGCTGGTCACATGGTTCGAGTGCAAAACATATGCTTGCCAAAAAGACTCTTTTTTGGAGAACTCACACAGGGCAAGTGTTCACATGGTGGTCAGAGGAAGCCATACAAGGACACTCTCAAGGTCTCTCTTAAGAACTTTGGAATTGATTTGTGACATGGGAGACACTGGCACAGGACTGCTCAGCATGGCATACCCACATCAGAGAAGGTGCTATGCTCTACGAGCAAAGCAGAATTGAGAGAACTCAAAGGAAAATTTAGAGAATCCACCCCAAATGTTCACAGGGACTATTTGCGCCCAACCTGTGGTAGAGCATTCCAAGCTCATATTGGTCTGATCGGCCACAGTCAGCCACGTTAAAACTTGACTCTAGCATAGTGATGTCATTTTGGTCCTCTTGGAGAACAACAATCAACAAACCAGATCTGACTTTATTTGTGTGAAAAGTATTTTGTGATTGTGTTCACATAGCTCCTGGGTTTGTCTTGGCAGGCAGTCTCCTAGGTATTTTGTATTGTCTACAGTTATTTCAAATGGGATTTTTTTTCTATCTCCTATTGTTGGACTTCATTGGTAATATATAGAAACGATGATTTATTTGGGTTTATTTAGCAACTTTGCTAAAGTTGTTAGTTATTTCAAGTGATTTTTTAGTTGATCCTCTAGGATTCTCTAAGTATACCATCATATCATCAATAAAGAGTGATAGTTTTGTTTTTTTTATTCTAATTCCTTCTATTTCTTTTTCTTCTCTTATCTCTGTAACTAGCATTTCTAGTACAATATTGAATAGTGGTGATAATGGCATCCTACATGGCTAAGTATAGAGCCCTGGACTTGGAGCCAGAGAGATCTGAGTTCAAATCTGGCTTCAGACACTTATAAGCTGTGTGATCCTAGACCAATTACTTAAACCTCTGTCTTAGTTTCTCCAACTACAAAATGGGGATAATAATAGTATCTGAGTCACAGGGTTGTTGGGAAGATTCAATAAGACCATATTAGTAAAGCACTTAGCACAGTGTCCGGTACATAGTAGGTACCATAATACATCTATATATACATGTATACACACAGACACACACACACACAGACACACACACACACACACACACACATAGACACACAGACACACACAGACACACACACACACACACAGACACATATATATATATATATATATATATACATATATATATATATATATATATATATATATATATATATATATTTGTTTATTCTTTTTCCTCCGTCAAGGAGATGAGCAATATAATTAAATCTGTATTATCATGGCTGCTGTTAGTAATTTACAAGGATGACCCTTGTGGCTCTCCTGTGCTCCATTCCTTCCATTAATTTGGATAAGGATTTTTTTTAATAGGACACACAGGGCCAGGGAGCTCTAAACAGTTGATAAATAAATACTTGTTGACAGACTGAATTCTGCTGGTGGTTGAGTTAGTCATTTAATTTATTACAAATTGTCCTCACTGTTCTTTGTGTTAGTTTTATCTCCCCAAATCAGTAGGTAAAAAGAGTACAGACCATACATTACCCATTTCTATTACCCCATGGCACAGGCCCTCATAATGGATTCCCCATAAATGTTTGTTGACATGCTTGGGTTTAACTTGGATCTCATCTGTTTATACTGGCTGTCATTAATATGGAAAAATGCAAATGAAGACTTCCCCCCCCCCTTCTCTTTTTTCTTTGTCAGGAATCTATGATTTTATCAGCTTGGGAAACTTCAGATATGGAAATTTCCCTTCCTGATAAAGATTAGCAATTCAGAATTCAGAATCAGAATTCCCTGGGAAGACTGAGAGGGTCAATGACTTGCTGTAGCAACAATGCTATATTCACAGCATGGATGGCAACTGTAAATATGCCAGGATAGTTCTCAATCTCAAAATATAATAGATTCTCCATATAGAAGAAAGAAGCGAAACATTTATTCAGATACCAGAAAACCAAATCCCAACACCAGAAAGTCAAATCCATCTCAGTAACAAAGAAGTTAATACACCATAACACCACAGAGAGTTACACCATTCTTCAGCCTTCCCACAAACAAACACAAGCCTAGCTGTCACAGCAGGGGCCACTCACAAGCCTAGCTGTCTCCCTGGGTGCATTCTCTCCTCCCTCCAGCTCTAACTGCTCTGAGTCCCAGCTTCCTATAGGTTCTGCTCCACCCTTCATCTTTCCTTCCTGAGTCAGCTTGGTTGATGGCACAAAGTCCCACCTGCTATTACAGTAAAGGAGAGATAAATACAGTATAAGTATACCCTCATTAGTCGGGAACATCGGCCAGAGATGTGATTGCCTCCCCTAAGTCCCTTCTTCCTGCCCTCTTGTAGCAGCAGCTTGCTCACCAAGGTGGATATGGTCGTGCAGAGAAAAACTCAGCTCCAAACACCTACCCCTTTAATCAGCAGGACAGATAGCTTACTCCTACCTCCTACCACAGACCCCATGTGATTACATTCAACCTATTAGGTTCCCTATTAGGGAATATTTTCAAAGCATGGAAGATCTTCAAATTCCCTTAGGTTTATCAAGGAGCAGGGAAGAACTTAAAATTCCCATTACCATTATACTTACACAGGGTCATTCAGCCAGTTCAAGGCAGGACTGAAACCCAGGTCTTACTGGCTCCAAGATTAACTCTTGATCCTCCTCCTCTCTTAAATGATGGTGCTAATAAAATGATATCATGTCCAGATGAATTCATAACAAGGAAAAACAATTGGACAGGTCGTAGGGCCACTTACAATATGTGTAGGACAGGAGTAGGAGCTAGGCCTGTGATTTCATTAACAAAGAGAACTCCTAAGTGAGGAAGCTCCCTCTACCAATGCAGGTCAGCAACTTTTTTTTAAGGTTATACATGTGTAGTCATGCAAAACATTTCCATATTAGTCATGTTGTGGAAAAAAAAAACCATAGCCCCCCCCCCAAAAAAAAACCCTCAAGAAAAATAAAGAAAGTTTTAAAAAAGAATGCTTTTCTCTATTCAGACACCATCAGTTCTTTCTCTGGAGATGGAGAGCATTTTTCATCCTAAATCCTTCTTAGTTGTCTTGGATCATTGTCTTGCTGAGAACAGCTAAGTCATTCACGGCTGATCAACTTACAATCTCACTGTTACTTTGTACACAGAACTTGTCACTTTGCATCAGCCCATGCAAGTCTTTCTGAGAGCATCCTGCACATTGTCTTTTATAATACAATACTTTTCCATCACAATTACATACCACAACTTGTTCAGTCATTCCCCAGTTGATGGGCATCCCCTCAATTTCTAATTCTTTTTTTTTTAATTCTTTTTAATTTTTTAATTTTGCTTTTTAGAGGGGGGAAGGCAGGGCAATTGGAGTTAAGTGACTTGCCCAATGTCATATGGCTAGTTTTGTGTTAAGTGTCTGAGGCCAGATTTGAACTCAGATTCTCCTGACTCCAGGGCCAGTGCTCTATTTACTGTGCCACCTAGCCACCCCTCAATTTCTAATTCTTTACCCTCAGAAATGAGCTGCTTTAGATATTTCTGTACATATAGGTCCTTTTCCCTTTTTTTTTTTTAATCTTTTTTGGGATACAGTCCTGGTAGTGGTATTGCTAGATCAGAAGGAATGCATCGTTTTATAGCCCTTTGGATGTAGTTCCAGATTGTTCTACAGAATAGTTGAATCAGTTCATAACTCCACGAACAATATGTTAATATCTCATTTTCCCCACATTCCTTCCAACATTTCTCATTTTCCTTTTCTGTCCTATTAGGCAATCTAATAGGTATAAGGTAGTTAATTTGCGTTTCTCCAATTAATAGTGAGTTAGAACATTTTCCCTTATGGTATAGATAACTTTGATCACTTCATCTGAAAACCGTTCATATCTTTTGATCATTTATCAGTTGAAGAATGGCTCTTATTTTTATACATTTGACTCAGTTCTCTACATGTTTTAGAAATGAGGCCTTAGTCAGAGAAACTTGTCAGTATCTTTCCTGCACCTGAGAAATTAAGTGACTTTCCTAGGATCCTCTGGACAGGATATGTCAGAGACTGAATTTGAATCCAGGTCTACCTGACTTTGAGGCCACCTGTCTGTCCACTGTGCACTGGGGACTCCTTGCTGACTATAGAACCTTGGGAAGAACCATTTCTTCTTTCTAGCATCAGTTTCATTATTTGTAAAATGGGCTGGTTGGAATATAAAATATCTAAGATTTCTCCCAGTTTTGAATTCTGTGTTCTAAGGACCCTCCTAGTTCTGACGTCCTGTGTTCTAAGGGCCCTCCAACCTCTGACATTCTGTGTCCTAAGGGCCCTCCCAGCTCTGACATCCTTTGTTCTAAGGCCCCTTTCAGTTCTGACATCCTGTGTTCTAAGGGCCCTCCAAGCTCTGACATCCTGTGTTCTAAGGGCCCTCCCAACTCTGACATCCTTTGTTCTAAGGCCCCTTTCAGTTCTGACACTCTGTATTTTGAATTCTCTCCCTGCTCAGACATTCTCTATATTCTCCACTTTTTGGAGATTCTAGAAAATTATCAGTTAACATCTTTCCTTCCTGAGTCAGCTTGGTTGATGGCACAAAGTCCCACCTGCTATTACAGTAAAGGAGAGGTAAATACAGTACAAGTATACCCTCATTAGTTGGGAACATCGGCCAGAGATGTGATTGCCTCCCCTAAGTCCCTTCTTCCTGCCCTCTTGTAGCAGCAGCTTGCTCACCAAGGTGGATATGGTCGTGCAGAGAAAAACTCAGCTCCAAACACCTACCCCTTTAATCAGCAGGACAGATAGCTTACCAAGGAACCAGTGGTTCTTCATCTCACGTGGAGTTTTGGAAGAACTTATGAGAAGTGCTTTAAAAAGGATAGCTCACATTTTGAAATTTCTAGCTATCGTATACAACAAGCACTGTGTTAAGCCCCGGGATCGAAAACAACACAGCCTTATTCTCAAAATTAGAACCCAGATCTGACTCCTACTAGCCTAGGTTCTATTATGGATGAACACTCCAAAACACAAGGATGAGAAGAGAAATAAACCAGTGAAACAATTAGGATGGGTGAGAAAGAAATGGAGGCAAGATGAGGAAGAGTAGGGGAAAGAGGCAATGAGGATTTAAAAACAGGAATTTAAATATTGGCCCATCTCCCTGGGCTGGCTTGCTCCTGGCCATCATAATAGATTTTCTGCAGCACCAGAACTGAGTTAACAAGCAGAATCAGAAAAAAAAAGGAAGACCAAACATTTTTTCCATTAGAAAACATAGTTGTAGAATGTGTCCTTGAAAAATTGCACATAAGAAATTATTTAAGGCTCTTTCATTAATTGATTCCTCCCCTAACACTCTCCTCACCCCTCTCCCAATGGTAACCAGCTCCAAAAGTTGTTAGACTGAAACAGAAAACAACAGAAAACATTCCTGGCTTCAGATGAGAAAAGGCAGCAAATGTGAGGAGTTGAATGAGCCTCCCTTTTTTTGTTCCCCTGCAGATTCCAAGATTGGATCATGGGGGAATCAAAGGATGGAACTGGGAGTTTCCCCCTGTCTCTGGAATGTACTGTCTCCTCACCTACACTCAGTCCCTGCCTTCTGCCAATGCTCAGCTCAAGTGGCCTTCTGCTGGTTTTCCTCCTACCTATGTGACCACTTGGTCCCTTTGCTGGCAATTCACTCAGTGAATTGTCCCCCAAGGCTCTGTCCTGGGCTGTGTTTTGGGGACCCTCAGCTGTCCTGCTCACTTCACTTTGAGCTTACTGTCTGACCTTCTCCATCTCCCCATCAGCTGTCTTGGCTACGGAAGGATGACTCAACCGAAGGCTGTGGGTACCCCTCCTCCATTCTAGCACCCCCTGTGTTTTGCCTCTCCCTAATGGAATGTAAGCATTTTGAGAATAAGGCTATGTTGTTTTTGTATCCCAGGGCCTAACACAGTGCCTGGAAAATAATAAGTGCTTAAAAAATTCCCATCCTCTCTCTCTCTCTCTCTCTCTCTCCCCCTCCCTCCCTCCCTCTCTCTCCCCCTCCCTTCCTCCCTCTCTCTCTCCTTCCCTCTCTCTCTCTCTGTCTGTCTCTCTCCCTCTCTCTGTTTTCCTCTCTGTCTCTCTCTTTCCTTCTTTCTCTGTGTCTTTCTCTTTCCTTCTCTCTCTCTCATATCATTCTATGCTATAGCATGATGATCTTACTTCCCACATATTCAATTATTATCTCTATGCTGATAACTCCTAGATCTATACATCCAGCCATAACCTCTCTCCTGATTTACAATCTTGTATCAACAATTGCTTCTTGGATTTCTTGAACAGGACGTCCCACACGCATCCCATACTCATGTCCAAAACAGAATTTGTTGTCTTTTCTCCCAAATTCTCTCCTCTTCCAAACTTTATTATTACTATTGAGGACACCATCATTCTCCCAAGTTGGCTAGGTGATGCAATGGATAGAGTTCTGGATCTGGTGTCAGGAAGACCTGAGTTCAAATCTAGTCTCAGATGCTTACTAACTGTGTGACTCTGGGTAAGTCACTTAACTTCAGTTTCCTTAACTGTAAAATGGGAATAATAATACTGAAGTGGTTTAGGAGTGCTGAGACCCTCAAAATGTCAAGGTACAGTGTTGCCTGGAATGAATTCATACACTCAAACCATCTTCCAGTCAAGTGGAAGAGTTTATTGTGAAGCCAATAGAAGCTGGAGAAGTTCCTTAGGGAATTTGAAACTTAATGGGGGTGATATTAAAGCTTATGGAAAAGGGACTGGGAAAGAAAGCCAAGTATGCTAATTAGGTGATACAGGGGTGGGATTAGGGAGCGGTTAGTATATGCAAATAGTCCAGGTGCTGGGCTGCTGGACGGTATGAAAATTCAGGGAGTCAACAGAGATAGCTTTATTGAAGGGACAAGATTGAAGGGTTGCCAGAGCATGGTCCTTGGGCTAGCACCCCGACGTTTATACTGATATCAAAGGAATTACAGGGTCAGGTCTGTATGCATGTCTACAACAGGGATTTTCTCACAGGGGTGGCTGGGTTACTTCCAGAGACATGGTCTTAGTGATGGGGTACAGGCTCTGGGAAACCCCTTGAACTCTGACTGAATCTTCCCACTTGATGAGGCATTTGCTTGAGGCCATAAGCCTTTCATTATCCTAGGCCTTCTGTTACTCTTAACCTAGCCTAGCTCACCACTGTCCAGCTACTTTCCACCCTTGATCCTATCAAAATATCTATATCCAAATCTGTTACCCTTAAACTAGCCTAGCCCTCCATGGTCGGTCCTCTCCAGGTAGCCTTCACCCTTAATCCCATTCCTGGAGTCTGACCTCAGTCCCATCAAGTCTCTCCTTAGACTCCTCCTCAAGACCCTCCCCAAATCCCTTCTCTAGATCCCTCCCACAGTGTTTCTGTATATAAATTTCATCTTGCCTCTGTAAAGGTGCTGAGATTCATTGTAGAGTAGACTCACGCTGCGACAGATTGTTCTGGCCTGCTTGTCCAAACACAAGCAGCACAAATACTTAGGCTCCATAGGAGTCTACCCATTATGGTGAATCTTTAATAAACTTTGCTTCACTTTGACTGAGAGAAGGCTTGAGTCGAATTCATTGGGCAGGACCCAGTGTTGGTGTTTTGGAGTCTCAAGCACCCCTAAACCCCAAACCTCAACATTAGGGGTGTGGCCCAAACACAAGCACCCATCAATGCCACCTACCTTGAAGACGTGTTGGAAGGAGGAAAGCACTTGGCACAGTGCCTGGCGTTTGGTGGACACTCTATAAATAGGTTCCCTAATCTCCCAAACTTATAATCATGTCATTTTTGACTCCTTACTCACTCAACATATCTAATTTGTTCCCAAATCTTGTCATTTTTACTTTATAACATCTGCCGCCCATGTCCTCTTCTCCCTACTCATACGGTCACTACTGTATTTCACTGCGTAACTGTTGCAGATTTTATGCCAAATTTTTGCTTAAAAAAAGAGGGTAGGGGTGCAACCATTTTGTGAAGCTTTTCTTTTTTATTGTGCTGGTATTACTTAAAAATCATTTATTAGTAAACTGTCTTGGATACAAGATTAGGATGCATGGGATCCTCAAGAGTATGCATGTGCATTGAGAATTCTAGGCTCCAGGGCTCACAGTGTGCATTCACACACCACTGGTGAACACATTGCTGCTCTGTTTACCTTTTAAGCAGCATGAAGAACATTATTATACCATGCAACTAAGGGTTTTAAACCAATTTTTGGGCTAGAAAAACAAAACAGGGCGCTAAACTATGTGGTGGCGATGGTTATGAAGTGAAACATGGTACTTTATTTAGGTGACCATCACCTTTCACATGGCCTGTTGTAAGATCCTTCTATTTGGATTCCTTTTCTCAGATCTCTTCCCACTGTCATCCGCCTTCCTCTCAGCTGCCAATATGATTTTTCTTTTTTTCTTTTTGGAAGGGGGAAGGCAGGGCAATTGGGGTTAAGTGACTTGCCCAAGGTCACGCAACTAGTAAGTGTTAAGTGTCTCAGGTCACATTTGAACTCAGGTTCTCCTGACTCCAGGGCTGGTGCTCTATTTACTGCGCCACCTAACCACCCCTAAATATGATTTTTCTAAAGAACGATTCTAAAAAGAAAAAAAGTTCTGACCACTTCATATTCTACCTCCCTCAATAAACATCTGTTGGTCCCTGTTACTTCTAGGATCAAATATAACTCTCCTCTGTTTGGCATTTGCAACCTGGCTTCTTCCTACCTTTCCTGTTATCTTCTGCTCCACTTCTCCCCACGTGCTATGGTCCAGCCACCCTACCCTACTTGTTTGTCAACAACAAAACCTCTACAACTTGTTCCCCCCTGGACATCTCCACCCCTTCACCTCCACCTCTCAGTTTCCCTGCTTCCCTCCCAGACCTTTCCTCTCTCAAAACATCTTAGTCTACTCTGTAAACATCACACAGATATGCAATCATTTTAGGAAGTGAGCTCCTTGTGGACAGGGGCCATGGGTTTGCCTTTCTCTGTATCTTCAGCGTTTAGTACTGGGCCTGAAATACAGTAAGTGCTTACTAAATGCTTGTGAACTGATGAACCTCCAGGTGAGGGGAAGACTCTCAGAAACAGTTACTGTTTACATTCACTCTGAGTCAGGAGGGCCATTAAAAGTGGAGCTTGGCCAGGGACCTATCGTGGTCCAATCTATGAGCTCTGGAGTGAAATGGGCTTAAGGTTAGGTCTTTGAGAAAAGAGAGAAAGGAAGACAGGAGGAAGGAAGAAAGAAAGACAGGCAGGCAGGAAGGAGTCTAGCCAGTAAATCCCAAGTTAAGTGGACAGATTCTGGCCAACAAAATTTACCTTCCTTTGGAGAAGGAGGAGAGGGAGGAGAGGGAGGAGAGGGAGAGGATGAACTGAATTACCCCACTGGCTGGGTCCCCATTCCTGAAGCTTGGACTGCTCACAGGTTGTGTTTGTCCTTTGTTTTTGAAGAGGATCATGACATCAGGGAGAAGATGACATGACTTGCAGTGGACTACTGACTTGAGTGACGGAGGGCTGTGCAAGGTCACCAGCCTCACTTTCTCCTCCAGAGCCAGCTGGGTCCAGTGGCCAGATATTCATCAGGATGACTGGAGATGGCCCAGGATCTCTTATGTCATGGTCCTCTGCAAAAACAAAGGACAAACACAACCTGTGAGTAGTCTGAGTTGCCTGGATGGGGACCCAGTTAGTTGGGTGACTCAGCTCGCCTTCTCCCTCTCCCTCTCCAAAGGAAGGTAAATTTTATTGGTTGGAAGCTGCCAACTTGGGGTTTACTGGCTAGATTCCCTCCCTCTTTCCTTCCTTCCTTCCTTCCTTCCTTCCTTCCTTCCTTCCTTCCTTCCTTCTTTCCTTCCTGTCTTTCTTTCTTTCTTTCTTTTCTCAAAGACTAAGCCTTAAACCCGTTTTGCTCTGCAGCTCTTAGGTTGGATCATAATAGGTCCCTGCCCAAGCTCCACTTAATGGCCATATTTTGGGTGCTCCTGGCTCCCAGTGAACATCTATAGTAACTGTTTCTCTTTTGACCAGCAACCCTGAGGGTCTTCCCCTCCCAGTTTTTTTTTTTCCAAATTCCAGGGGTCAACCTTTGACTCACTTCTTAAAGAGGTCTATTCATTGAATGGGCATTACCTCACTTAAAGTGAGTACCTGAAAAGGCCTTAGCCTAAAAGGGCCAGGGTCTCCCATTGCATCCTGGGCCATCTCCAGTCATCCTGATGAGTATCTGATCACTGGACCCAGACGGCTTTGGAGGAGAAAGTGAGGCGGGTGACCTTGCACAGCCCTCCTTCCCTCAAATTAAAGTCAACTGCAAGTCACGTCATCGTTTCCCTGATGCCATGGCCCTCTTTGACAAACACAACCTTGTAAAGGAAATGTACTCATCCCCTCAGTTGCTAGTGTCTTCTTCCCCCTGAAAATGACTTTGTATATTTTCTGTGTTGAATTTTGTTTTACTTTCCTTTGCCCCAAATAGAATATAAGCTCCTAAGAACATCCAATGCATGTCACTTATTTCATACATGGTTCTGAGATTGGAGTGGTGATATGGGCCATCCAGTGGAACATAAACTTCTTGAGGGAAGAGGAAGAGGAGGCTGTGGAATCAGAGGAACTAGGTTCAAATGCCGCCTCTGATGATTTCTACTGTGGGACTTTGAGAAGTCATTTAATCTGCTTCAGCCTTCGTTTCATCATCTGTCAAATGACTGAGTTGGAAGAGATGACCACTGAGGTCCTTTCCAGTTCATCTGTGATCAGTTGACTTTTGGGCCTTGAACACAGTTCAACAAATCGTTGTTGAATTGAAATGATGTGACTTGCCTAAAGTAACACAACTTGAATAAGTCAGAGCAGGAATATCAAGACTGATTTTATCTTTCTCTCAGGAGGCAATGGGGTTAAGTGACTTGACCAGGGTCACACAGCTAGTATGTGTCTGAGGCTGGATTTAAACTCAGGTCCTCTTGCCTCCAGGGTCAGTACTTTATCCACTGTGCCCCCTGGATCAACCAGCATGCTGCTTGTTATTAATTAATAATAATTTATTATTATTGATTGATTTTACCAACTCTACCTTGTAGGCTTTGAAGGATAGCAAGGGTTCAGATAATTGCTAGGAAAGAAGAGGGAAATTCAGATATGAGAAATTGATTTTTTTTCTTTAGTTGTTAGCCTTTGAGAAGCAAGGTGATATGGTAGATAAGGGGGCTGACTTTGAAGTTAGGGAGATGGGTTCAAATTCTGCCCCTGATGCTTATTATCAGTGTGACCATGGGCAAATAAATTACTTAACCCTTCTGAACTTACCTTTTCCTCATCTGTAGTATAGGGACAATAATTGTACCAATAGTATTGGCTTCCTAGGGGTGCCCTGGTAAATCGCTGTATAAACTTTAAAACACTAAACAAATGTTAGCAACAGTTGTATGTGAGAAAAAAGATGTGGATATGAGACCCAAGGTTGACCATATAAGTTGCCATGTTCCCCAGGGAACAGGGCCTTCCTTCTGGGAACCCTAAACCCTGACAAGACTTCCATTGAGGTAGCTTTGGAGAATTTACAGACACACTACAGATATATGCTACCTTCTAATCTTCAGGGTACTTTTTGAGGGTTTACTAGAATAATACACAGAAAGATCAATCAGGAACCCCTTAGATGATTAAGCCTGGAATTCACCTTGGGGATTATTTTACCCAAGCCCCCCATTTTCCAGAGGGCGTGGATGAATAGTGTAGATGACCCATAGCCAGGAAGGCGGGAGCTTTTCAGAAGAAGAAAGCTTTCTGGATTTAACCACAATTCAGTACATAATGAGGGCTTTGAAGCTGGCTAGCTGCTGCTCCCACCCCGGTCTGCTGCTGATGTCATCCCTGCCCTGTTTCCCCTCCCTCCTGCCCATTAGACTCCCTTTGGAAATCTCACTCTGCCCACTGAACAAGTCAGAGAAGTTAATTATTTTATTTTTTTTTAATCAAAGCCTTGGTGATGTTCAGCGACTGGGGAAGATCTGCCTGCTCCACCCTCACAGGATGAAGGCTGCGTGGATGTGTGGTAGTGTGAGGGACAAGAAGAAACAGGCCTTTGGGGATGTGCTGGCTTACCTGACATGACCCCCTTCCCTCCCCTGATGTGCTGAAGGAAAGGGCTGGCCTACAAGAGAGCTAGGAGCCTTTCTAGATCTAATAGTCTGTGTTCAAGGGTCCCTTCTCTTTCTGGCAGCTTGACGTAGTAGAGAGGGTTGCCTTGTTGGTAAAATCAGGGGCTGGATCCTTTGACTCTGTCATCCCCTTTAGCATTAAACCTATGATCCTACCATCCTAGGAAGACCTGAGGGTTCAAAAGCCCAGCCTGTGACTGATAATGGCTTAAATGACCCATGGGCAAATCAAAAACATCTGTCTGCCTCAGTGTCCCCATCTGTAAAATGGAGATAATAATAGCTCCTATCTCCTAGGGTTGTTGTGCGGATCAGTGGAAAATGCTATATAATTATTATTATTATTGCTACTATGTCTATAATTCTATGATTTCCTTATCTGAAGTCTGAAGTCAGGAAAATTTGGGTTCAAGTCCAACCTATGAGCCATACTGGTGGTGTGATCCTGAGCAAATCTCTTAACTGCTCTGTGCCTTCAGGGCAAAAGTATTTTCTGTCTTTTAAAAACTAGATTAATATGCCAATATTTCATTTGTGTAATACTTTTCATTTGTTTGAGAATGAAATAAAGAACTGGCCTTGGAGAACAGGCCTATGGGTTCAAGTCCTGCCCCTAGATGATTTTCTAAGATTATAAAGATGCTGGTAGTTACTGATTTGCATTGATGAAATCACAGGTCCTCCAAAAAAGGTTCTTTCTAGCTCTGACATCCTGTGTTCCAAGGATCCTTTCAGCTCTGACATTCTGTGTTCTAAGGCCCCTCCCAGCTCTGACATCCCGTGTCCTAAAGGCCCTTCCCACTCTGATGTCTCTCTCTGACCACAAGCATCTTGGTTTCTCCCTTTCCTGTCTTCACTTAAGCTGCTTCTCCCCCTCGGTGTGGCCTCTGATCTGTTGACTGCTCCATGTTTTTTCAGTCTACAGGCCTTTGTGTCTTTCCCTTGCTTCCTTATGAAAGAGTATGAAGAGTGAGGTGTTTCACAACTCTGACTTTTAGTCAGCCCCTGTTCTTTATTGTTGCTTGTTGTTCAGTTGTTTCAGTCACGTGGGACTCTCCATGACCCCATCTGGGGTTTTCTCGACAGAGACGCTAGAGTGGTTTACTATTTTCTTCTCCAGTTCATTTTACAGATGAGAAAACTGAGGCAAACAGGGTGAAATGACTTGCCCAAGGTGACACAGCTAGTAAGTATTTGAGGCTTGATTTGAACTCATGAAGATGAATCTTCTGGTGACAGCACTAAAGGACTTGCATTTTGGGAAGATGAAGCAATGCCATTATTGGTCCATTGGTCCACATGATGTCAACAATGAGTCTGTGTCAAAGAGATTGACCCCTGAGTCAGGAAAAATGAGCCACTATCTTTAGAAACCTGAAAAAGAGACGTCTTCTGCTCTGCCTTTGCTTCCTCTCTTTGTAATGTGTGGCATGGAATTCTCTCAGACTTCTCAAGGCATATTGCTTACCTATCATGATTATTTGCACACGGCAGTTAACGTGTGTATTGTCTAGGCCAGCGGTTCTCAACCGACTCCTTTGGGGGTTGAACGATCCTTTCACAGGGTTCACAGGGGTCACCTAAGAGCATTGGAAAACACATATTTCCAATGGTCCAAGGAACTGAGATGCAGCTCCTCTATCCATCTCCAGGCAGGTCCACCCACATGCAGATATACTCAGATATACCCACATACAAGTATTAAAGGATCGTGGCATTAGGAAGGTTGAGAACCACTGGGCCTTAGGATCCGGGCTGCTTCTTCTGGTTTGCATTTCTTTCCCTAGCCATAGGTGTGTTGTAACACTCAGCGCAGGCCCAGGAGGCTATGAGATATCTTCCTTCGCTAAGGGGCACAGTTCTGGTCTCACAAAGATATTAACTTAATTCATGTAGAGTCTGGCCTCTAAAGAGAGGCGTCAGCTTCTTTCTCATTATCTTTACCTCTTTATGCCTCTACTCAAGGGTTCCAAAGAAAATCACTTAAAGTTTAGGTAGGTTTCATGTCTAAGGTATCCTTAAATGGGGTTATAAAAGTACTCATTGGACTATATAAATTCGGTATAGGACAGCTGTTTATTTTCTCCATGCAAAAGTCTCATAAGTGTGAACTGAAAAATGTAAAACTTGAAATAGTAACCTCTAAATTCCCTCTGTTATTTACTTCTTATTTATCCTGGAGCTATTTGCATACTTATCCTACACATATTTGTATGTATTTATTTACATGTTGTTTCCCCCAATAGATTCTAAGCTTCTTGAGGCCAGGGACTGCATTTTGCTTCTTTTTGTATCTCCTGTGCTTATCACAGTGCCTGGCACATAGTAGGTGCTTAATAAATGTGTATTGCGGGGTGGCTAGGTGGTGCAGTGAGTAGAGCACTGCCCCTGGAGGCAGGAGGACCTGAGTTCAAATGTGGTCTCAGACACTTGACACATTTACTAGTCACGTGACCTTGGGCAAGTCACTTAACCACAATTGCTCTGCCTTCTCCTCTCCAAAAAAAAGCAAAAACTAAAAAAAATAATAAATGTGTATTGATTGATTGCTAGATGGTGCAGTGTATAGACCTGAAAGCAAGAAGATCTGGGTTGAAACCCAGCCTCATACCTTTACTAACTGTGTGACCCAGGATAAGTCACTCATCCTCTGTTTGCTTTAGTTTCCTCGGCTGTATAATGGGAATAATAACGACTACCTCCTAGGATTGGTGTGAGGATCAATTGAGACAATATTTGTAAAGTGCTTCTGCAAACCTTAAAGCCCTATAGAAATATTAGCCATCAGTTGTACTATGCTGGGAGGTTGTTACTTATAATATATGAAGTCTGAATCATAACATATAACCTTTGGTTGGACTGCTCAACAGCCATTTCACATTCATCTTTGCATAGCCTGGAAAACTCCCTTTAGGTTCATGTTTTCCTGTAAGTCACGTCAGGACTTGAGCTCATCCTTCTGTCAGTAGTTTTCTTTTGAGAAATATGGGAGCAAGTAAACGGGGTTCCTCCTACAGAGCAGCTGGCGCTGACTGAGGAACCCAGAAACTCCTGAATTCCCAGGGTGGCAAAGCCTATCTTTCTTAAGCATGGTTCCATGACCTACACTCAGGGAAACACAAAGCAGATGAAGCCATGTCTATTCTAGCTTACATTTCTAAGTATTTGCCATAGAGTCTGGGGGAGAGGTAGCCCTAATGGGGAGAGAGACAGAGACAGAGACAGAGAGAGACAGAGAGACAGAGAGAGAGAGAGAGAGAGAGAGAGAGAAAAGAGAGAGAGAAAAGAGAGAAAAGGAGAGAAAGAGAAGAAGAGAGAAAAGGAGGGAGGGAAGAAGAGAGAGAGAAAGAGAAAGGAGAGAGAGAGATCCATACTATGTTCCAGAGAAAGGAAGAAGTGTACTGAATGGGAGGCTCTTGTTGACTCATTGGCCAATTTTCTTTAACATAAGCATCCACTGCTGTCATCATTTGGACCACAAGACTAATAAAGGAATTGTTTAGTTATCCCAAAGTAAAAATCCTTACTCGTTCAGCCATGTGCATTACCAAAAGTATCTAGGGCTACAAAGTTCAGTTCCATCCACGCTCCAGAGCAGATGGAGGTGGGGGTTGGGAAGACCCTCACTATCCCCATTACCTATACACTACTTACCTCCTTGTTGTGAGGAACTCTCTTTGCCCCTTTTAAAGTCTTAGGGAAATAGGAACTATCAGTATTAGCTGTGTGACTGTGGGCAAACCACTGAACCTTGGTTTCTTCCTCTAAAAAGTGGGGATAATCCTTTTTATGATACCTACCACACAAGGTTGTTTCAAGGAATAATGTTTTCCAAAACCAAAAGCAATGTAGAAATGAGAGTTATTATTAAGATTAAGCTTGTGGGGAGGAGAGGATTCCAGAGATCCAGCCCCCAGCCTCTAGGCAGAAGAGTTAATTGCAAAACGATCAACCTAAACTTGCCTGGTTACAAATATCTAGTTAGTCATGTAGCGCGCTTGCCAGAGCAGAGTGTCTCTGGGTTTGGTCCAGATGTATTTGTGGCCTCCTTGTAAGCTTCGTTTGTTTTTATAAGCTTCCCCCTTGGGGGACAAGGATCAGTTCCATTTCATAAGCATCATCACCCCCCCCCTTTTATGGTCATTTATAATTTGTATGATAAGTTTTTGAGAAAGTATCACGTGGTATGGAGAAATTGGCAGGAACTTTAATATTCCCATTCAGAAATTGCCAAAGTTCTTCCCATTGTTATTTCCCCAAGATTCAAACAAGGAGGCTGAGGTTAAATGAGAGATTAAATGAAGTCTCTGCTCACTTCCAACCATCTTCCACTCAGCAGGTTGCTCTTCCTAAAACGCAGGCCTGAGTTCATCACACTCCCTATTCATTAGTAAACTCCAGTTTCTCCCTCTTACCTCTAGGATCAAATATAAAATACTTTATTTGGCACTCAAAGCCTTTTATAACCTGGCACCATCCTACCTTGCCAGTCTTCTTTATGCCATATTCCTCCCATGTTCACCTTGATCCATCCACACTTGCCTCCTTGGCTCTTCCTCCCATGAGACACTCCATCTCCTGACTCTGGGCATTCTCTCCCCTTGCCTGGGATGCTCTCCCTCCTCATCTCTGCCTCCTGGCTTTCTTCAAGTCTCAGTTAATGTCCTCCCTTCTGTAAGAAGCTTTTCTTGATAAGGTGTATGGTTTGTACAAAATATTTTGCTTCTCCCATTAGACTGTGAGTTCCTTGAGGGTAGTCACTCATTGTTGCTCTTGTTGGGTTGGTTTTTTTTTTTGCCTTTTTTGTATCCCCAATGCTTAGCACCATGTAGTAGGGTGCTTAATAGATGTCAGTTGACTGACTGACTCAAGGTCACATGGCTAGTGAGTTTCTGAGACAGCCCTGACCAGGTCTTTCTGACTCCCAAGTCCAGCATGATCTGCCACTTCACATGGCCATCAGCAGGGTGATAGAAGGACAGGCATGCCAAGCAAAGAGACAACAGTAACCATAGTTACACTTAATAGCTGTGTGACTTGGGGCCTCAGTTTCCTCGTCTGTGAAATTAAGGGATCAGACATCTAAGCTCCCTTCTGAATCTAAATTTATGACCCTATGAGATTCATTCATCCACTTGGTCCATAAATTTATCTTTAGTTTTCAACATTCACTTCCCAAAGATTTTGAATTACAGATTTTCTTCCCATCTCTCCCCTACTTCCCACCCCAAGATGGAAGACATACTGAATACTCATTCCTCCAATCTGCCTTCTCTTATATCCCACCCTAATCTCCCCTCCCTTACTTTCTAGTAGGGCAAGATGGATTTCTACACCCCATTGCCTGTATATCTTATTTCTCGGTTGCATGTTAAAAAAACAATTTCTTTTAAACAATTGTTTTTAAAACTTGGAGTTCCAGATTCTCTCCCTTCTTCCCTCCTCACCCACCCCCATGAACAAGACAAGCAATTCACTATAGATTATATATGTGTAGCAATGCAAAACATTTCTATAGTAGTTATATTGTGAAAGACTGTATTTCCCTCCATCCTATCCTCCCCCCCACTTATTCTATTTTCTCCTTTCATCCAGTCCCTTTTCAAAAATGTTTGCTTCTAACTACCTTCTTCCCAAATTTGCCCTCTCTTCTATCATCGCCCCTCTTATTCCCTTCCCTACTACTTTCCTGTAGGGTAAAATAGCCAATTTAGTGTGTATGTTATTCTCTCCTTAAGCCAAATACAATGTGTGTATAGTTGATTCTTTCTCTTTCACCTTCCTGCTCTTTCTCTCCATTGTTAACAGCTTTCTCCTGTCTCTCCTTTATTTGAGATGATCCACCCCGTTCTATCTTTCCCCCTCTCCTTCTCCCAATATATTTCTCTCTTACCTCTTAATTTTATTTTTTTTATATCATCCCTTCACATTCAACTCATCCTGCGCTGTCTATGTACACATGTACACACACATATATATACACACACCCACCTATACATACATATATATGCATGTATACATACACATACATACATACATATATATTCCCTTCAACTATCCTCATACTGAGAAAAGTCTCATGCATTACAAATATCGTCTTTCCATGTAGGAATGTAAATAGTTCAACTTTAATAAGTTCGTTATGATTTCTCCTTCCTGTTTATCTTTTCATGCTTCTCTTGCTTCTTATATTTTAAAGTCAAATTTTCTGTTTAGCTCTGGTCTTTTCAGCAAGAATGCTTGAAAGTCCTCTATTTCATTGAATGACCATATTTTCCCCTGAAGTATTATACTCAGTTTTGCTGAGTTTTAATCCTAGCTCCTTTGACCTTTGGAATATCATATTCCAAGCTCTTCAGTCCCTAATTGTAGAAGCTGCTAGATATTGTTATCCTGATTGTGTTTCCATAATACTCAAATTGTTTCTTCCTCACTGCTTGTAATATTTTCTTTTTGACCTGGGAACTGTGGAATTTGGCTAAAATATTTCTAAGAGTTTTCTTTTTGGAATCTTTTTCAAGAGGGGATTGGTGAATTCTTTCAATTTCTATTTTGCCCTCTGGTTCTAGAATATCAGGGCAATTTTCCTTGAGAATTTCTTGAAAGATGAGGTCTCAGCTCTGTTTTTGATCATGGCTTTCAGGTAGCCCAATAATTTTTAAATGATCTCTCCTGGATCTATTTTCCAGGTCAGTGGTTTTTCCAATGAGATATTTCACATTGTCTTCTATTTTTCCATTTGTGTGGATATGTTTAATAGTATCTTGATTTCTCACAAAGTCATTAGCTTCCATTTGCTTCAATCTAATTTTGAAGGAATTATTTTCTCTGGTGAACTTTTGAAATTCCTTTTCCATCTGGCTGATTCTGCTTTTTAAGGCATTCTTCTCCTCATTAGCTTTTTGGACCTCTTTTGCTATTGAAGTTACTCTATTTTTTAAGGTGTTATTTTGTTCAGTCAGGCTGTTGAATTGGTTTTTATGATTTCCTTGCATCCTTCTCAATTCTCTTCCCAATTTTTCCTCTACTTCTCTTACTTGATTTTCAAACTCCTTCTTGAGCTCCTCCACGGCCTCTGATCAGTTCATGTTTTTCTTGGAGACTTTTGATGCAGGAGTTTTTACTTTGTTGTCTTCTTCTAGTTCCATGTTTTGATCTTCTTTGTTCCCCTAAAAAGATTATATAGTCTGATTGTACTTCCTCTTTTTGCTCACATTTACTTTTTTCTTCCTCTGTTTGCTCATCTTGCCAGCCAATTACTTGACTTTTGAGCTCTTTTCCATGGTAGAACTCTGCTTCCAGAGTGGAGAGTGCTGTGTCCCAAATTTCTGGGGTTTTGCACAGCTGTTGTCAGAGCTTTTCCAGGCACCTGCCTCAGAACTCTGAGGATGACTGCCTCTTCAGTCTCAACAAGCTCTGCCACTCTTGAGCTCCTCACCCCAGGACCGCCACCCAAGACTGTGACCCAGATCCAAGCAAGGCAAAGCAAGAGAATCCTGCCTCAGTGCTGGCAAAGAGATTCCTACAAATGCCCTCTGGCCAGCCACTCAGCCCCTTTATGATCTGTAGACCAGGAGCCTGCAATTACAACAGTTGCAGCTGCTGTCACCTCTGCCTCCCCTTAGGCAGGGGCCTGACTATGTTCTTCTCTCACCCAGTTCTCTTTGGTGTTTATGGGTTAAGAAGTCTGGAAACCTCCAGAACTGTCAGTGATTCACTCTCCTGAAGTCTTTTCTGAAGGATCTATGCCACGGGTTTGTGCCTCCCTGGGTCTGGGCCAGTGCAGCTCACACAGGAGTGTGTTCTGCTCCTAGCTCAGTATGATAGACCCTTCCTGTCAGCCTGCCAGGCTGCCTTCAGCAGGAGATTTGTTTCTCTCTGTCACTTTGTGGGTTCTATAGCTCTAAAATTTGTTTAGAGTCATAATTTAAAGGTATTGGAGGTGGTTGGAATAGGAGCTCAATCAAGTTCCTGCTTTTACTCTGCCATCTTGGCTCTGCCCCCCCCCCCCCATAAACGTTTATTAAATGCCTACCCTGTGCCAGGCCCTGCCCTAAAGGAGTTTACAATCTACATATAAACAACTGTGTATAAACCAGCTATAGACAGTGTGGGAGATAATCAGCAAAGGGAAGGCACGAGCATCAAGAAGGATCATTCTTATACCTTGAGATATATATATACACCCTTATATACATATCATGTATTATATTATATATAAAACATAACATAATACAACATTATATTGTTATGTTATATTATATTTATTACATTATGTGTATTATGTAGCATATAACATCATATAGACACATTTATGTACATTTTCCTTCAGTTGTTTCAGTCATGCCCAACTTTTCATTTGGGGTTTTCTTGACAAAGATATTAGAGTGGTTTGTCATTTCCTCCTCCAGCTGGGTTTATAGATGGGGAAACTGAGGCAAACAGGGTGAAGTGACTTGCCTGAGGTCATGTAGCTAGTAAGCATCTGAGGCTGGATTTGAACTCAGGTTTTCCTGACTCCAGGTCTGGCATTCTATCCACTCTGCCACCTAGCTGCCTATTTCTCTCTCTCTCTCTCTCTCCCTATATATATATATATGTATATGTATATAAAATTTTATTTGAGCCTCGTGACAACTTATGAGGGAGATACAGACAAAGCAACGGTCTCAGTGAGGTTAGTTTATTTGTAATCAATAAATAACTGAGACAGGGTTTGAACTAAGGTCTGCCTAACTCCAGGTCCAGAATCCCTTCCATAAATGCCCTATTCCGCCTCCTCCCAATGGTATGAAAGCATGGGATATGTACAGGAATGGCTAGTACTCTAGTATAGTTTGAAGGTGAAGTAGAAGGGGAAGTATGAAATAAGGAGCAAATCACATATTTCAATTCAATAAACATTGAGAGCCTTCAAGGCATTTTGCTACGTATTAGGTGATCAGAGAAATAAGTCATAGGCCCTCCTCTCAAGATGAGGAATCTCATGAGGTCCAGGGAGAAGTTTACAATCCGGCATAGGGTGAGGGGAAAACATACACTCCAACAAGAAGGATACAAGGTAGAATGTGATAAGGGCAAAGTTAATTCCAATCCTGGCTCTGTCATTTACATCATCTGTTTGACTTTGGGCAAGTCACTTAACATTTTTGTTCCTCATCTGTGAAATAAAAATGTTGGACTAAATTTTTACTGAGGGTCCATAAATTAAAAAAAATTGATGGCTGTATTTTAATATAATTGGTTTCCTTTAAAATCTTACATATTTTCTAAATGTTTTATTTAAAACAGTTGCACCATACAGAAGCTGACTCTCCCATTCCAAATTAAAATGGACACACACACACAATGGGAGTAAACACTCAACAAGCAGCGGACGGCTCCATTCTATGGAGACCTCCTCTAACTGCTCAGCATGGTTATGTACAAGGATAGTTCTCCTATGAAATATTAATCCTCCAAAACTAATGTCACTAAAGATATAATAGTCTTAATTTGGTATCCTGGGGAGCATGGAGCTTCTGTCAGTGCTAATGAGGTGGGGAAGGGTGGGCTGACTGAGAGGAGGAAGCAAAAACCTTACACTAAGAATATGGCCCACTCCTTTAAAAATAAATAGACTAGTTTAAAGTATACTTCCCTTTCCCCCAGCCCCGGTAATAAAAAGTAGGGGGATGTATAATCCCAGATTTGTTTTTCATCTTGACCATTTATATAGAATTCCCAAATGACTACTGTCATCAGAGTTAAGGATAATAGTTCATTCTCTTTGATAGGCTACCCTATTCACTCTTTCTTCCTCTTCTTGTCTTCATGTTCATGTTCCTTAGGGCGACTGCTATCTGAGGGTCTTTTAGACCCTCCATGCTGTTTGTCTTCTTCCAAAAACTTGTCCAGATCAAAGGGATCTTCCTCAAATTGAACTGGTCCTTCTCGGCCTCTCTGCCTACAATCTGAACCAGAGAACTCCATATGGGGAAAAAATCTGTTGGTCTTTATTCAGGCCTCTCGGTCATCACCATACATGTCTTTGTCCAGATTTTTACTGGGTCTGTAGATATTTTGGGCCATGTCTTTGCCACTTCTCCATGGTTGATCATAAACATCATAAATTTCATCTTCTCCACCAGCAAAACCACTATCCATACCCTTAGTCTGGTTGAATAGTTTCTGGTCATACTGAACTTCATTGGAAGTCTGAGGATTGGGCACACCAAGCAATGACCTCAGTGAAATCTCGATTCTCGTTTCTCTGTAGTTTTGACCTCTTATCAAAGGAGCTGCTCTTGAAAGATTCCTATCATGCTTTCTCTCTTTATGACTATCATGTCTTATTTCATCTCGTTCCCCAGCCTCCCCACCCTCTTTTTCTACATGAGTCTTGATTCCAGCTCTTCTTTCCCAAGCTTTCTGGGCCATTTCTCAAAGCTTCTCTTGGTGTTTTTCCTTTTCCTTTTGGGCCATCTTTCTCTCCACTTGAGCCTGCATCTCTGCAGCCTCAGGAGCCTTTCTGTCAGCCGTGTAGAGAGCTTCAGCAAGTTTGGCAAAGTTTTCATCTATGTGGACTGTCTGCAGTCCTCTCCCATCAGCAGCCAGATGTTTGTCTAATGGAATAGCATAGCCCTTTGCATTTTTCCAGTCTGAAATATCAGGTGGAATTTTCCACCTTGGTGCTCTTTCACAGTCATCTTTTGGCTAGGAGAATGCATAACAGGTGCAGGAGGAGAAGGAGGCCCACGAGGAATTTTCTTGTTAATTTTCAATCTTGGAGGCTCCATTGGATCTTTCTGCGTCTCCACCATCCAAATAACTCTTTGCTTTGCTCCAGAATTGTGAGCTACTCCTTGCTGAGATGGTATATATCAAATATATTGAGCTGGAGCTAGTTTATCTGCAGCTCAAACTGGTGTAGCAGCAGCAACCTTCTGAGATACAGATTTCTCGAGGGCTACTTGTGTCTTGTCTGTAATCTCCTTAATGGCTTCTTCGTTAGGTCTTTGCAGGTATGGGTCATCTGCATTTGTAACTTCTTTAGGAACCAGATCAGGGTACTTGCTATAAATGGCCTTGTCCTTTGATTATCCCTGTCGAGCAATTGCATCATATTTAATTTTTCCCTCTGCATCCTCCTGAATGGCCAACGCATTGACATTTTCTCTTTTCTTCCCACATCCAATGGGTACTGGGCCACATGTATTTCTGGAAAAGCACCCCTGTCTCCAAAATCCTCTAACAAACCTGGTATCCAACCTTTCTGATACCCATAAGGGGGAGGCTCTCTTCTTTATGAGACCACTGCAATCTGCCTTGATCTCTGTGATCTTCACCTTTCCTCAGCCTCAAACTGGTCCTGAGAAAGCTGAGTTGGAGCACGTAAAAAAACTGGTCAGTGCTGTGAGGGATAATTTATAGTGAATTTTCCCCGTTCTGAAAAATCAAATCTAGAATGGCTTCAGTATTCACTAGGCCCAAGGTCAGGTCACCTGACCTTCAAGCTTAGAGCAATGGAGATCCTCCCCCAGAGCCAACACAGCAGAAGATATGCCAAATAAGGTTAAGACTGCTTTCATTGGACACCCACATGTTTCGGGGTCCTTTGTCTCAGAGAGATTCCCACACTTAGGTTGTGGGACAGCCCCCCTACCAATAAGAGTTAAGGCCAGTTGGAGGGGTTGGGTTTCTGCATGGGAAGATTATATAACCATAAGCTGGCTTCTACCTGGAGCTCTCTCCCTGCAGACGCCATATTGGGCGACAGGGGGTAGAGTCCTTATTCATGAGAAAGAATAAAGACCTTTTCTGACCTTAGATTCAGACTCTGAAGTCTTTCATCTCACACAGCACCATCTTCTTCTTCCCCCACCCACTTCCAGTGCTCCCTGGCCAAGGCTGAGCTGGGAGGGGTTTATTAGGCAACTGAAAGCTATGGAGGGAAGGGTGGTGAAGAAAAGCCTAGAGTAATAGGCAGGGCTCTTACATATTTTCTTTCCTGCATTTGAAAACATAATTCTGAGCTGGGGCCCATAAGCTTATCCAGACACTATCAAAGTGGGCCATGATACAAAAAACCAGTTAAGTGCCTCCGGGCTAGATGATCTGTGCAAATCTTTGATTTTATGGCCAGGTCTTAGGAAGATTATCTTGGCAGCTGTGTGGAGGTTGGCCTAGAAAGGAGAAATGCGGGGTTCAGGGAGGCCACTTGGGAGGGTATTACAGTAGTCTGGTTAAGAAGGGATGAGAACTTGCCTTGTTTTGCATATATTTTGATGCATTTGTTATCTTTAGGGGTATGTGTGTGTGTATATGAAAACTTGTATACACGTTGTCTCTCTCAATGGAATGTTAACTCTTTGAGGGTTGAACTGTTTTGTTTTCGTCTTTATGTCTTCAATGCCTAGTGCCAACCAGAAATCACAACTTCATGAAACATAACGGGAAACTGGGTTTTCTAACAGGAGAAATTACTATGCACATGGAACTCTAGCCTCCTGGTATAGTAGGAGCTTAATGTTTGTTTCTTGATTGATTTGAGTTGTGGTTATGTGAGTGGAGAGATCGTGTGAAGATAGACTCCCTAAGATACGTAGCTAGAATTTACAGGTGCTTACTATGTGCCACGCATGGTCTAAGCACTTTACAAAAAATACCCATCTGATCCCCATATCAGCCCTGGGAGATAGGCACTATTATTACCATCTTCATAGCACAATTGAGGCTGGCAGAGGGGAAGTGGTTTGGGCCACACAGCTAGCCTCTTAGGCCGGGTTTGGATGCAAGTCCTCCTGACTCCAGGCCCAGCGTTCTATCTGCCCCACCACCACTCTGGCTCTGGATAATATTTGGTGACTGACATGATGGCAATGAGGTGTAGGCTCTAGGAGCCCCCTTGAGCTCTCCTTGAATCTTCCCAAGGGGAGACATTTGCCTAAGATTCTGGGCCTTAAGTTGTGTCTCTGCCCAAGTCTTTAGCCCCTCCTTGTTCCAATAGTTTCCCGTCCTTGAACTGGCCTGGCCCACCACTGTCTATGTTTCATGTTCTAGTAACACCTTGTTTCATGTTCTACTAACAATCTGCTATCTGTCCTATCTCCTCCCACTATATTAGAACATAAAAAACATGAAGGCAGGGCCACTGTCTTATCTAAACTTTGTAGTTCTGCCTCCAGAGGCTCACCTCCAGAAACTAGAGTAGACAGTTTCTGGAGGGCAGGCCACTGGACTGTGAGATTTGGATGAATGTTTGCTGAATATGTGTAATGAATGTTTTTTACTTCTCCCTCCCACGTTGTGCTCCCTCGCCCTTTCCCTCTCGATAAACGAATGAAGGAATGACTTTGGAGTCCCAGGATCTAGGGTGCAATTTCCAGCTGCTACTGGCTACCTGTGTGATCTTGTACCTCTTTGGGTCTTAGTTTCCTCATTTGTAAAATGAGGAGCTTGGACAGGACAACCTCTAAAGTTCCTTTTAGTTCTAAATCTATGACCCCATGAAGGAAGGGGAAGAAGTGTGTATGTTCATGTGTGTGCGCATGCTCATGTGTTCATGTGATATGTCTATGTCCATGAGTGCCTTTAGACTCCAACCCAGGATTTAACATGGCATGGAATGTCAAAACCAGAGACCCATATGTGAATCTTATGTCAGGCCTCCTTTATTTGAAAATCAATGGGTCATCTCCTTTGGAAATCACCTCTCCCTTGGTTTCTTCTTGTCAGACTCAAAGTAAAATTTACCCTTTGGCAGTCTCCTCCTTCTCTCGGGGGTGACTTTCTGGAAGCCTTCAGCTGTTGTGGGCTTGGGGTCTGGGGGAGAGGGGAGACTCAGAAGCTAGGAGAATCTCAGATACATAGCTGGTTTTCAGAGGTTGTCTCTGGTGACCTCGAGTGCTGTCTTTTTCTGCCTCCTGATAAGGTGCAGGCTCCTCATCACTCCCATGAGGTATCTTCTTTCCCGTCAGTAATGTAATGGAATTCCCCCACCCTCCCAGCCTGAGCACCAGTTTCTTCCTCTGTAAAATGGTAATAAGAAGCAGGTAATAATGGTATGGTATGTATAGAGCAGGCCTACACAGTCTGCTTCCTGACAAAGAATTTTGGGTGGCCCACAAAAAAATGTAGAGGAAAACATCTGGAAATCCTTTGGAGAAATGCAGGTTGTGGAGGCCTGGTATAGAGAATGGGTCTTGAAGGCAGGAAGACCTGAGTTCATATTCTGCCTCTGATCTTAGACACGTCAATTAATCTCTTTGTGATGGAGTATGGGCCCAAGTTGAGACCTTTTCCCTTTATCCCAAAAGAATTTGAGTCCCATTTGTCCATAGGCACTAGAATTTACCCCCCCCCCCCCAACTGTCCTGAATTTTCCCACTTAATCTGGCTTTTTCATGCCCAAATCTGTTACCCTTAACCTAACCTAACCCTCCATTGTCTGTTACCTCCAGAATGACTCCAGCTACTTCTCACCCTGGGTCCCATTGAGGAGGTACAGGCTCTGGGACCCCGCCTTGAGCTCTCCTTGAATCTTCCCAAAGGAAGGCATTTGCCTGAGGTTACCGGCTTTAGTCTCTGCCCAAGTCTTTAGCCCTCCTTTGTTCCAATAGTTTCCCACCCTTGAACTGGCCTGGCCCACCACTGTCTCCGGGTAGCCTCCAGCAACTCCACCCTTAATCACTTATTACTGGAGTCTGACCCTATCTTGACTCCTGAAGACCCTCCCTAAACTTATTACTGGAGTCTGACCTCATCTGACTCCTCCTGAAGACCCTCTCCAAACTCCTCCTCTAGACCACCCCTAGATTCCTCCCACAACCTTTCTGTATATAGAATCCCATCTCCCCTCCATGTGGTGTAAGAGCACTTAGAATGGCTTAGCACAGACTTATTCTGCAACAGACTTACTGTCTTGCTTGCCCAATGCAAGCCTTACAGATACCTAGGCTCCTTAAGAGTCTACTCAATATGGTGAACTTTCAATAAACTTTACTTTTCTTTGGCTGAGGAGACTTGAGTGGAATTCTTTCAGCAGGACCCGGCATGTTGGTATTTTGGGGTCTCAGGCAGCCCTAACCCTCTTTGTGGGTAACCTCTTCAACATCAACATCCCATTCTCTTGGTTTCTGGGAATCTCACCTCTAGTCACCCCAGTCTCATCAAGACCCTCTCTGGACCCCTCCTCCCATCACCCCAGACTGCTAGACCACCCCTAGATCCCTCCCACAGTTTTTCTGTGTATAAGATCCATCTTGCCTCCATGAAGGTCCTCAGATTCTATCTAGCCTGACAAAGGTTCAAGGTTCAATCTGGCCGTTGGCATTATCTATACAAATGCTCAGATTCCTTAAGAGTCTAGCCAATGATGAGGTTCCTTAAGAGTCTACCCAATATAGCTAATCTTTAATAAACTTTGTTTTTCTTTGATTGAAAAAAAGGCTTGGGTTGAATTCATTCAGGCACAACCTGGCATGTCTGCATTTTGGGGTCCTGAGAACCCCAACATTTGGGTCTCAGTCTTTCACATTTATAAAGTGGAGATAACTATATTTGTTACCTCCAGGCTTTTGAGGTTCAAAGCAGATAATGTATGGAAACTTAAAAGTGTTGAGGCTTGGATCTTAGGGGTGCTTGAGACCCCAAAATTCTGATGTGCTGGTCCTGCCAAATGAATGACTCAAGCCTTCTTTCAGCCAAAGTAAAACAAAGTTTATTACAGATTTGACATATTGGGTAGACTCTTAAGGAGCCTAAACATTTATGACGCTTGTATTGACAAGCGGGCCAGAACGATCTGACAGACTGAGTCTGAGCTAGATTGAATCTGAGCATCTTCCTGGAGGCTAGATGGCTCTTATATACAGAAAGACTGTGGGAAGGATCTACAGGCGGTCTAGAAGAGGGGTTTGGGGAGGGTGTTAAGGAGGAGTCTAAGGAGGATCTTGATGGGACTGAGGTCAGACTCCAGGAACCAAGAAAATGGGATTTTGGTGGGATCCAGAGTGGGAAACAGCTGGAGGCAATCCAGAGGAGGTAACAGACTATTAGGTTCTGGATAACCGAGATTCCAGTCATATTGATAATGGAAAGCTTTTGGCCTCTGGGGAATACCAGATCAAGTGGGAAGATTTCAGGGGGTTCCCAGAGCTTATACCACATCAAAAGTACCATACAAATATCTTGAATTATTAAGTCAGGTCCAGACACATATAGGCTGAGAGACCAAAGTCACTTTAAACTTTCAATCCCTCCGGAAATTTTCTGAGACTATGAATGACAAATTAGGTGCTAATCTGTATCTTTAGGGGGCTGAATTCCCAGGTCTGGAAAGGGCCCCTCCTCCTTCTCCCAACTCTGCCAAATCTGGATGACAAGACCTGGGCTCCCTAGATCTCTGGATTCTTGGGAGGAAATTGCTTTGTAAGCCTTAAAGTGCTTTATAAATATGGATCGTGGAGCTGAGGGAGGGGTACTCGGTATGTCAGTTCAAGATTTCTTGAAATGCTCAGCTTCCTCAGCTTCCTGTCCTGATTAATTTCTTCTTCCCTCCATTCATCCAGGAAAAAATGTTTACATTTTAGAAGGCATCGTTAAGTGAGGACCAGCCGATTGCTGAGCCTTGTGACCTGGCCAAGAGGAAATAGAGCAGTAGAAGAAAAAAAACAGTCTGGAGTCTAGGAGAGCTCATAACAATGTCCTAGGTTTAGGACTGGAAGGGACCTCGAGGGTCATCTAGCCCATTTTCCAAATCAGGAAACTGAGGCCGGGGAGTGTGCTGTAACTAGCCCCAGTTCACCCTGGTAACAAGCATCTCGTTTTTGTATTTGCAGTATTTTCCCCTCTCCCAGTAGATTACAAACTCCCCAAGGGCAGGGTTTGTCTCTGCGTTTTGTCTTTCCACCCCCAGCCTCTAGTCCAAGGCCTTTCACTGAAGAGTTTGTTGAGCTGATCTGAACTGAAAGGAAACTCTTCCGTCAGAGATAGGTGGGTGGGGGGAGGGAGGCTCCTGCTTTGATTACTTTTGATCTCAGTTTCTTCTATTTTAAAGAAGCAGTATGGTAAATTAGAGTAAAATGGAGTCAAAGATCCTGAGTTCAAATCTCACCTCTGACACCACCAGCGTGACCTTCAGCCAGTCATTACCTTAGTAATAATAATGATAATTAATAATAATGATAGCCAGGTGGCAAAGTGGATAGAGCACTGGCCCTGGAGTCAGGAGGACTCATTTTCCTAAATTCAAATCTGGCTTCAGATACTTGTAAGCTGTGTGACCCTGGGCAAGTAATTTTAATGGGGTTATGGGATTCTCACTGGACCCTTAAAAGGAAAATGGACCCTTAAAAGGAAAAGACAATGTCTTTGTCTCTGAATTTTCCCCACACTTTACTACCTCCCAGATACTCCCTGGCCACTTAACTCCATTCATTGTTTGCACCTGGCCCACCCCAGGCTACTGGCCACTTTTTTTCTTTGGCTTTTTGGAGGGGGGAGGATAGGGCAATTGGGGTTAAGTGACTTGCCCAAGGTCACACGGCTAGTAAGTGTTAAGTGTCTGAGGCAGGATTTGAACTCAGGTCCTGACTCCAGGGCTGGTACTCTATTCACTGTGCCACCTAGCCGCCCCTACTGTCCACTTCTTGATTATCAATCTCAAAACTGTGTGGGGTATGGGGACCCCAAAAATCCCCTGCCCAAGAAAAATAAAAAGTCAGAGGTATCTTGAGGAAGGAACAGAAAGTTTTATTCTCTTTCCCCCGCAGGAAGAAGGCAGTCCTCTCCATGGCAGGGATCAAGGAGAGGGGTGTTACAAAAGACATACTGTCAAGCATTTATACCCTAAGGCAGTCAAGCCCCCTCCCCCTGGCTGTCCCTTCTCCCATTGACTGGGAGGTAGGCTCTTAGTCTTGGCTCAAAATCTAACCCAATGGCGGATAAAAGAAGCCCGCCACTATCTCCTATTGGCTGGGAGGTGGGACAGGGAGCCAAGGTATCATCCATGGCCTAATTTGGTAAATGCCAAACCAAAGGAGGGGAAAAGCTCACAAGCAAGGGTGGAGGTAAAAAAACTCCTGAAAAAGGGCCTAACACATTTTAAGGGTGTGGTATACAAGGGTGGAGGTCTAAAACTACTGAAAGCGGCCTAATGCTGAGGACAGCAAGGGAAGGGGGGAAGGGTCCTAGGTTGTGTAAACCCAGGACTCAGGCCTGTTCAGTCTTACAAAAGTCCCATCTCTGGTTTCCAGAAAGTTTCTCTCCCTTCTCAATCTGAGGAGTCTTCACAGAGGGTGCAGAGAGTGTACCCCACTCAAAACCTCCAGAATCTGCTACCATGTTTTCAGTTGTTCTAACTTTTCACCACAGCCTTAGCCCAGGCAGAGCTAGGACTACAGGAAGAAGAATCTTAAGAATTTTTTTTAACTTTTATAATATTTCTTGATTCTCTAGATCATATTGAGGCCAGGCACAAAGCTTTCCTTTTTTTTCAAGGTCATGGAGATTGAGTTTTTCTGTTTCTCTGTCTCTAACCTTAGGGGCAAATCTCAAGGAAGTCGTGCTGAGTCTGGCTCTGAGAATCCAGTGGCCATGAGGCCAGAAGAGAAGGGCATAGTTATGGGGATATGGTATCTGTGAAGAAGGGTCCTGGGGTGTAGAGTAAGCTCAAAATGCACCTGCAGTTTCTTCAAATTCCATAGAGTCCTAGAGAATTGAGAGAATTGGGCATACACATCCACATAGGGTGCCCCCATGTTGGGGAAGGTGAGCCCGGGTCTGAGACAGCATCTGATCTTAATGGAGCCTGAAAGTGTCAGGCCCTAAAAGTACCTTCAAGCCTTCCTAGGTGCTTGGAGAACAACCCCAACAGCAGAACAAAAAAGGGATAGAGAGAGAGGGGAGCCTTATATACCTTTTGGTCTTGGCTGGAGAAGGGCTTGTGGGGGTAGTCAGGCAATTCTCTGTACAGGCCACCAAAAGGTTGTGGTTTGGGGTGCTGGGAACCCAGAAATGCAAGGGTAGGCCTGCCTCTAAAGAATTCAACCACTCAAGCCTTCCTTCCGTCAGAGTAGTGAGGTTTAATTATAGCACTGTTAGGCAGATTTCTAGCGAATCTATACAATATTGTGAGCCCAATAGAAGCAGTCCAGATTCTAAGACTCTGCCCAACTTAATGGGGGTAAGATTGATACTTTTATACAGAAAAAGAGGAGAAAGGGTCAGTGAAAAGATGTTAATGTGATTGAGGAGAGAGGCAAGTAGCCTGGGGTGGGCCAGGTGCAGGAAATAAAAGGCCTTAAGAGGTAGGGCTACAATGAAAGGGTAGTTAAAAGGATTATTGAGTATCTAGGTAGAAATGTGTGGGAAAGTTCTGGGGGCAAAGACAAGATCTTTTCCTTTTAGGGCCCCAGTAAGAATCCCATAGCCCCATCAACTCTATGCTGCTTGCCTTACTCAGTTTCTTCGCCTGTAAAATGAGTTGGAGAAGGAAAGGGCAACCACTCCAGTATCTTTGCTAAGAAAACCCCAAATGGGGCTATGAAGAGTCGGACAAGACTGAAAACAACTGAACGAGTCCAGAAGTCCTGAGTTAAAAATCCACCCTTAGGTACTTGTTAGTTGTGTGACCCTGCACAAGTCACTTAACCTTGATCTGCCTCAGTTTTCCCAACTGTAAAATGGGGCTACCAAAAGCACCTACCTGCCAGAATTGTGAGGCTAAGATAATAATTGTTAAGGGCTTAGCATAGTGCCTGGTGTTATATAAATGTTAGCACTGTTAACAAGAGGTTATCATCTGCATAATTTGAAGCTTTCCTGACCCTAATTAGTATCCCTCTTTAACAACAGCTGATAGAGAGCACCGGAAAGGGCAGGAGGCCTCCTTTCTTGCTCTTTACACACATCAGAGATTGTTTCTGAGGAGATTACCCACAAAGAGTAGGGTTGCTGAGACCCCAAAATACCAACACGCGGGTCCTGCCGAAAGAATTCCACCCAAGTCTTCTCAGCCAAAGAAAAGCAAGGTTTATCAACAGTTCACCATATGGGGTAGACTCTGAAAGAGTCAGTCTGTGCTAGGTCATTCTATGGTACTCTCACACCACATGGAGGGGAGATGGGATCCTATATACAGAAAGGTTGTGGGAGGAATCTAGGAGTGGTCTAGAGGAGGAATTTGGGGAGGATCTTCAGGAGCAGTTAATGAGGTTAATGCAAGGATGGATTAATATTTTGATAGGCTCAAGGGTGGGAAGTAGACGGACAATGGAGGGCTAGGCTAGGAACACAGGTTTGGGCCCAGCCACAATGAAGAACTTATGGTCTTTGCAAATGCCTCATCAAGTGGGAGGATTTAATCAGGTTTCAAGGTACCTCAAAGATTCAAGGAGAGCTCAAGGGGGGCTCCCAGAACCTGCACCTCTTCGCTTTGGCTGATAGAAAACTTCAGTCAAATTCATTCAGCAGGACCTGGCGTGTTGATATTTTGGGGTCTCAAGCACCCCTAAACCCCAACAAAATGATGTTCCAAAGTCAGAGTGTAAAGGGCCCTTAGAACACAGGATATCAGGGCTGAGAGGGCCCTGAGAACATAGGATGTTAGATCTGGGAGGACCCTTAGAGCACATTTAGTCCAATTTACTCATTTTACAGAAAAAGAGAGGAAGACACTAACACAGGGCCACACAGCAAGGCAACCATGAAGTGAGATTAGAACCCAGGTTTCAAACTCCCCCAGTGCTCCTCCAGTGATTCCTCCCCCTAGGCTGCTGCCCACCCCTGTTTTTTAGTTTCAAATCCTCTCTCCCCACCGCTACTGAAAGCCATCCAAGCCCATCTGGGATCAGAGAAGGGCCGGTCTGGAGCTAGCTGAGTTAATAGAATTGCTTTCAGCTGCGAGGTCGGGAGCCAGCCTGGGCCCCCAAGAAGTGGGGGAGGAGTGCCGTGGGGGAGGGGAGGGAGATGCAGAAAAGATTAAGGACTCTGAGGGTCAGGCTGGAGTGGAGTTTAAGCCACATGTTCCAAATAAACCACTAAGAGACTCTTTTCTTGACTCATAATGGAACACACTGGGGGTGGGGGAGGGTGTCTGGGGTTGGTGAAATTGACCAGGGCCCCTCTGGCATAGTTAAAGGTGGTCTCCTTAGGCTGTAGCCCCTGCTCCCAGCCCACAGCCCAGATGACCATTTTCGCTCCATCCTGTGACATCCCATGACATGATGGCTCCTGGCTCCCCAGCCTCACCCACTTTTGGAAGGGACTGATGCCCAGGTCCAGCTGGAAAAAAGTGACCCCCTGCCTTCTAGATTTGACGAAGGACTGCTGCAGCTCCCTATGGGGTGAATGCTGCTTTGGGATCCTGGGAGCAAGTGCTTTTGTAAAAGTTACAAAGAACCAAGGGATAGGAGGAGCATTGAGAAGTAAGATCATGGCTTCAGAGCTGGAAAGGGCCTTAAATATGTATTTAAATAATCAATAAATATTTATTAGGCACCTACTATGTGCTAAGCACCTGGGACACAAGACTAGTCCCTGTCTTCAAGGAGCTCCTAGTCTAAAGGGGAAGACAATACATTAAAAAGAAAACCAGCCCCCAAAACACAAACTGGAAGAGGGGGTAGGGGAGAGGGTGAAGAGGAAAGGGACAGGAGAGGGGTGTGGTGGGGTCCTGTAGCCAGGTGGGAAATGATGAGGTGTCCACACTGCCTACCTTAAATGGGGAATCTGGAAGGAACTTTCAGAGTTACAGAGGAGGAAACTGAGGCTCCCAGTAGTTAGGGTATTTGCCTAAGATCACAAAGTGAATGAATGATGAAGGTGTGGTCACAACCTAGTTAGTTTAACACTTTTAATGATAATGTATGATCCTGGATAAGTCACTTAACCTCTTTCTACCTCAGTTTCCTTAACTGTAAAATGGGGATAATAATAGCACCTAACTCCCTGGGTTTTTGTGATGATCAAGTGAAATAACATTTGTGAAGTGCTTAGAACAGTGCCTGGTACATAGGCTGTGCTTGGTGTCCTTAATACTTCAAGAGGACCCAAAATGACATAAGGTACAGTGTGTCCAGCTATAGTTGCTTAGACCAATCCAAGTTCAGAAGGCTCTACCACAGGTCGGGCACAAATCCACATGAACATTTGGAGAGGGGATGTCTCTAAATTTGTGTATCTCACATTTCTTTTGAGCTACTGCACTTCTGCTTTGCTCATAGAGCACAGTGCCTTCTTTGATGAGGGCACACCATGCTGGGCTGTCCTTTGCCAGTTTCTCCGATGTCTCACAGTCGATTCCAAAGTTCTTCAGAGAGACCTTGAGAGTGTCCTTGTATCCCTTCTTTTGACCACCATGTGAGCACCTTCCTTGCTTGAATTCTCCATAAAATAGTCTTTTGTGGAAATGTGTTTGGCATTTGAAGACATGGCTAGCCCATGGGAGTTGAACTCTCTACAGTAGAGTTTGAATGCTTGGCAGCTTAGTTCAAGTAAGGACCTCAGTGTCTGGTGTCTTATCCTGCCAGGTGATCTCCAGAATCTTCCTAAGACAATTCAAATGGAAGCGATTCAATTTAATGACATGGTGCTGGGAGACTGTCCAGGTTTCACAAGCGCATACAACAATGAAGTCAGCACCATGATTCTGTAGACCTTCAGTCTGGTAGTCAGTCTAATACCTCTTTTTCTCCTACATCTTCCTTCAAAGTCTCCAAATACTGAGCTAGCTCTGGCAATGCGTGTATCAACTTCATCATCTATGTGGACATCCCTGGAAAGTACACTGCCAAGGTAAGAGAACTTACCCACAGAATTTATTATTTCTCCACTTGTTGTGACTGTTGGTTCCATATATGGATGGTGTGGTATTGGCTGGTGGAGAACCTGTGTTTTCTTGGTATTCATTGTTAGGCCAAAATTTATGTAAATGCTAAATTCCCTTACCTATCAACAAGTATTTTATCAGCAACTTAATATGGGCCAGCCTCTGTGGTAAGGACTAGGGATACAAAGAGAAGAATTAAATAATCTTTGTTAAAGAATTTACACTCCAATGAAGGATACCATTTCTATATCTACACCTATATCTATGCACTCTATGTGTATATATATATATATATATATATATATATATATATATATATATATAAACTGTATATATGGGCAAATATGTGTGTATATCCCCCCACACACATCCTCTGTATATGTGTGTATGTATATATACTATATATACAAAATTAATCCAAGGTAGTTAGAGAAGGATGGGCAGCTAGGTAGTGCTGCAGTCAGGAAGACCTGAGTTCAAATGTGACCACTTGCTAGCTGTGTGTCCCTGGGTAAGTCACTTAACACTGTTTGCCTCACTTTCCTCATCTGTAAAATGAGCAGGGGAAGGAAATGGTGAACTACTCCAGTATCGCTGCCAAGAAAACCCCAAATGGGGTCATGAAGAGCTGGGCCTGCCTAAAATGACTGAATAAGAAGGTATAGACCAGTGGTTCTCAACCTGTGGGTCGCGACCCCTTTGGGGGTCAAATGGGGTCGCCTAATACCATTGGAAAACACATATTTCCAATGGTCTTAGGAACTGTGACACCTCTCCTCTATCTGTCTCCAGGCAGGTCCACCCACATGCAAATACTCCCACATATGAGTATTAAAGGTTCATTAAAGAGTCATGGCATTAGGAAGGTTGAGAACCACTGGTATAGGAGGACTACTGTTAGCCTTTCCCTAGTGATCTAGGAAAGACCTCATGAAGAATGTGTACCTGAGCTAAGCCTTGAAGGAAATCAAAGCTCCCAAGAATCTTCCATGAGGGGGGAGGGTGCTTCAGACATGAAGAGTAGCCAGTTCAAAATCAAAGAGGCAGGAGACAGAGTCACATATTTGGAAGAATAAACTGGCCTCCATGGCTAGATCATATCATGGGGAGAATGTGTCTCCAGTCAATGGAATCTATTTTTCCCTTAGTTCTTTGCTGCCACAAAATTGCTGCTATGAATATCTTGGTGTGTATGAGATATTCCTTTCTGTGTTCTTTTTTTTTGCAAGAGGGGGGGCATATACTTAGCAATGGCATCTTTGGGTCAAAGGGTTTAAAAAGTTCAGTTACTTTTAAAAAAAACAACCCATAATTCTACATTACTTTCCAAAATGGTTGGACCATAGCAAATAGCTTCCATTACACCGTGGTTCAAGTTTAGCAGAATACGACATGCAAACACACACACACATCCACATACATGTATAAAGATACACACATACACAAATCTGTGCATACATATATGTAGGTGTGTGCATGTACATATGTGTGTATGTGTGTATGTGACTGTAAGTAATGTGATGGGCTTCCCAAGCCCATAGAAGGAGCCAAGCTTTTTACTTTGAAGCCAGACCACACACGCAGCAAGGCCATGTTCACATTAGCACACATACATAAGAGAACAGAGGAAGCTTAGCCCATTTTGCAGCCAAAGAAATGACAAAAGAAAGCTGAAAGGACTTTTTAAGAGTCAGAAAAAGATTAGAAGTTGATTCCTAGAATGGAAGATTCTGTTCTCAGAGCAGAAGTGTCAGGAGCAGCTAGTTGCAATGGGCAAACTGTTGGGCCTGGAGGTGGGCAGTCAGTGAGCAGTGGTGGCGTTGTTTGCTAAATGGGGATAATTGTGCCCATCCCGAAGAACTATTCTTGGACCAATACAATAACTAGCATTCCTGTTACTTGGACTAAGCAGGATAAACATTGCCTGAAAGTCCCCATGGCAATCCCCATGGGGAGATAGAGTCTTTGTGGTGAGACTCAGGGACTGGACAAACTTAACAGGTGAGGGAACAATGTGCTACCTGGGAAGATCTAGAGTTGCAGTACCTGAATTCAAATTCTGTTGCTCCTGCTTATTTCCCATGTGACTTTAAGGCAGTTAGTCAATAAGTATTTATTAATTGCCTACTATGTTCTAGGCATTGTGCTAAGTGTTGACGATAAAAAAAAAAGAATCCCTGCTCTCAAAGAGTCTAATGGTGCAGTTGATGTTCAAATGACCAATGACCTTGTATGAACAAGCTATATCCAGGGTAGTCTGGAAATAATCAATAAGGGGAAGGCACTAGAATTAAGAGGGATTGGGAAAGACTTCTCATAGAAGAACAGATTTTAGCTAGGACACAAAGGAACCTGGGGAAGGCAGGAGGAAGAGAGGGGCAGGGGGAGAAGTCCAGGTCTGGGGGACAGCCAGTTAGCACACCTAGAGTCTGGAGACGGAGAGTCTTATTTGAGGAGCAGCAACAAATGTCGTGTCATAGAATATGTGGGATGGGGAAAAAGTAAACTGTAAAAAATCTGGAACATTAGAAGGGGGCCAAGTTAGGGAGGATTTTTCTAAACAGAAGGTTTTATATTTGATCCATGAGATGATAGGGAGTGGAGGGAGTTTATTGAATAGGGAGATGATGTGGTGGGATCTTTACTTTAAGAAGATTAATTGGATAGGGGAGTGGAGGATAGACTGAAGTGTGGAGAGACTTGGGGCAGGATGACCCACAAGAAAGCTATTTCAATAGTCCAGGGATAATGAAAACCTTCACCAGGGTGGTGGCAGTGTCAGAGAAGGGAGGGGTTATATATAACAGATGTCATGAAAGTAAGATTGACAGACATTGGCCACAGATTGGATTTGGGGTTCCCCCCCCCCCCCGCCAAAAAAAAAACAGTAATAGGGAAGTTTGGAGGGAGGGAAGATTTGGAGAAAACATAATGAGTTCAGTTTTGTGCATATTAAGTTTAAGATGTCTACTGGATATCCATTTTGGAATGTCTAGGTAGTTGGAGATTCAGGATTGGAGGTCGGCAGAGAGGTTCATTCTGGATAAGTAGGCTTGAGAATCATCAATGGTAAGTAAATCCATGGGAGCTGAAGAGATCACCAAGTGAAATTGTATTGAGGAAGAAGAAGATAGAACCCAGAAGAGGGTCTTGGGGGGATCCTGGGGGACCCAATGGTTATCTGGAGGCAGCTCAGTGGTGGTGGGGCAGATAGAGCCCTGGGCCTAGAGTCAGGAAGACTTGAGTTCACACCCGGCCTGGGCGCCAGCAGTGTGAACCTGGGCAAGGCATGATAATAGTACCTGTCTCCCAGGACTGATATGAAGATCAAAAAGATCGTTTTTGTAAAGTGGTTTGACTGTGCCTGGCATATAGGAAGCAGTCAGACAGGGGGGAGGAGAACCAAGAGAAAGCAGTGTCATGGAAACAGAGAGAATAGAATTATAATAAGAAGAGGGTGATCAATCACATCCGAGGCTGTGGAGAGGCCAAGCATGATGAGGACTGAGGAAAGACCTTTGGATGTGGCAGTTAAGGCGTCACTGGTAACTTTAGAGTGGGCAGTTTCAGTTGAATGATGAATTCTTTGGGTTTCTTTCCTCATCTGTAAAAAGAAAGCATTAGACTAGTTGGCCTTTGAGGTCCCTTCCAGCTTGAAATCCATACTATGATTATAAGCTGGAGCCAAGGTAGGAAGGGATTCCCCTTGGGGTGACAGTTAAGGGAGAAAACTTCTTAGTTTAACTAGTTCTCTTCATTAACTATAGGTACTACTCAGTGGTTGAAAGATTTCAAGCATTGTCAGTGACCTTTAAATGTTGGCACCCTAGAGCAAAGCCCCAGTGTTCTACCCTAGTTATAGCTCTGCTCATGAAACTCAAATTAGGTAGTGTATGTATAGTACCTTGAAAACTTAAAGTACTACATAAATGGTAGTTATTTTGATGCTGCTTTTTCTGCTAAAGGGTAGTAGAATATGGTGTAAAAAAACTAATGGATTTTGGGTGGGGACCGCCATCTTCCTGTCTTGGCTGAGATGACCAGTTGTCAGAGTTTCTGAAGATATGTAGGGCATTATTATAAGAACGGCAACAAATGACCTTGGATTCAAAAGATGAGCAAGATCCCATGGTTTAAATACTTTCTAAGAGCCAAGATGGCAGAATAATGACAGGGATTGACCCAAGTTCTTCCAAATTCCAGATAACTTCAAATAATGCCTCAAAATGAATTCGGGAGTAGCTGAACTCACAAAAGGATGGGGTAAAACAAATTTTTTCCAGCCAAAGAGAACTTAGAAGATCAGCCAGAAAGGTCTTTTTCAAGGGAATGAGAGTAAAGTGTGGTCCAATGCAGGCTGTTCCCTAGAAAGCCAGTAGCAGGCTTTGGGGGTAACTGAATTGGCAATGGCAGCTTCTGGAGCTCTCAGCCCACAGATGGTAAGGAGAACTGGTCAGAAGGAAATTACAGGGGACCCTTTGCTGGCAGCACTGATAGCAGGACTCTGTTGAACTACACATATGGGATTCTGGCTTGCAGTCCCAGGGTGAGGCAGAGCACTAGTAGGAGTGGGGACCCCTGTCATAGTTCCAGGGAGGAAAAGAGTGCTTGTGGGTACTCACAGAACAAAGCTTAGGCCAGGAGAGCAGTGATCATGCCTCTCTTTAGATCATATGACCTTGAAAGAACTGAATACTTGTAGACCTCAGAATTAATTCTGAAAACAGCAGCACCAAAAAGCTGAAGCTTGGGATAGGGCACCTTCAACCCCAGAAACAGAACTCAACTTTGAATTAAGAAATAGGCTGGGAAAATGAGCATACAACAAAAAAAGAATGCGACCATGGAACAGTACTATGGTGATAGGGAAGCTCAAAGCACAGACTCAGTAGAAGACAACAAAGTTAAATAGTTACATGCAAAGCCTCAAAGAAAAATGTGAATTGGGTTCAGACCCAGAAGAGTCTGAAGAGCTTAAAAAGAATTTTAAGAATCAAATAAGAGAGGTAGAGGAAAAATTGGGAAAAGAAATGATAATGATGCAAGAAAATCATGAAAAAAAGAGTCAACCACTTGGAAAAGGAGACATAAAAACATACCACCTTAAAAAAACATAATAGGCCAAATGGTAAAAGAGGCAAAAAAAAAAAATCCACTGAAGAAAAGAACTCCTTAAAAACAGATTTGTCCCAATGAAGAAATGTATAAAAGTTCACTGGGGAAAACTCCTTGAAAAGCTGATTTGGCCAAATTAAAAAGGACGTACAAAAGCTCACTGAAGAAAATAATTCCTTAAAAATTAGAATCAGGCTTGGGCAAGTCACTTAACCACAACTGCCCTACCTTACCCTCTCCAAAAAGCAAAAAAAACAAAAAAATTAGAATCAGGCAAGTAGAAGTTAATGACTCCATGAGAAATCAAGAAACAAAACAAAATCAAAAGAATGAGAAAATAGAAGAAAATGTGAAGTATCTCATTGGACAAGCAAGTGACTTGTAAAATAGGTCTAAAAGAGATAATTTATGCATTATTGGATTATCCAAAAACCACAATAAAAAAAGAGCCTAGATATAATTTATCAAGAAATTATGAGGGAAAATTGCCTTGATATCCTAGAATTGGAAGTAAAATAGAAATGCGAAGAGTCTACAAATCACCTCCTGAAAGAGATTCCCAAATGAAAACTCTCAAGAATATGGTCAAATTCTAAAGCTCCCAGGTCAAAGAGAAAATATTGTGAGCAGCCAGAAAGAAGCAATTCAAATATGATGGAGTCATAGTCAGAATCACACAAGATTTAGCAGCTTCTACATTAAATGATCCTAGGACTTAGAATATGATATTCTGGAGGGCAAAGGAGCTAGGATTACAGCAAAGAATCACTTCCCCAACAAAAAGGATATTTAATGAAATAGAAGACTTTCAGGCATTCCTGATCAAAAGACCAGAGCAGAATAGAAAATTTGACTTTCAAATACAAGGCTCCAGAAGAGCATAAAAAGGTAAACAGGAAAGAGAAATCATAAAGGATTCAATAAAGTTAAACTGTTTACATTCCTACATGAGAAAATGATACTTGTAACTCCTAAGAACTTTCTCATTATTAGGGCAGTTAGAAAGAGTATACATAGACAGAGGGCATGAGTCAAATATAATGGGATGATATCTAAAAAAGACTAGAGGGTAAGAAAGAGAGATGAACTGGGAGAAGGGGGAAGGGAGAAATAGAATGGGGTAAATTATCACATAAGAGAGGGACAAAAAAGCTTTTACAGTAGAGGGGAATATGGGAGAGTGGTGGATAATGCTTGAACCTTATTCTCATTAAAATTGACTCAAAGAAGGAATAACATACATACTCATTTGGGTATAGAAATCTAGCTTACCCTACAGGGTAGGATGGGAAAGGTATAAAGGAAGGGGAGCAGGACTGATAGAAAAGAGGGTAGATTGGGGGAGGTGGTGGTCAGAAGCAAAACATTTTTGAGGAGTGACAGAGTAAAAGGAGTGAGAGAAAAAGATAAATAGGGGGAAAATAGGATGGAAAGAAATATACAGTAACCATAACTGAAAAAAATTTTATAGCAAGTTTCCTTGATAAAGGCCTCATTTCTCAAACATATAGAGAACTAAGTCAAATTTATTAGAATATAAGCCATTCTCCAATCGATTAATGGTTAAAAGGCCTGAACAGGCAGTTTTCAGATAAAGAAATAAAAGCTGTTTATAGTCATATGAAAAAATGCTCTAAACCACTATTGATTAGAGAAATGAAAATCAAAACAACTTTGGGGTACCACCTCACACCTATCAGATTGGCTAAGACGACAGAAAAGGAAAAGGGCAAATATTAGCGGAGATGTGGGTATATTGGTAATGGAATTTGGAGATCCCCCTGTGTTGGCTTGGTTTTTAGGTTGAGTGTTAAAACCCAGAGCTTGTGAATCCAACTTGTGGGATGGACTTGTTGACGTGAAGAGAGAGGGCTAAACTGGGAGGAGCCGTGAATTGGGAGAGAGGCCCAAGCCTAGAGAAGGCCTGAAGGACTTTGGGAGAGCAGTATCCAATATTGTGGAGCCTGAGTCGCTGAGAGAAAGAGAGCTGTGAGTCCGTTGGAACTGCCCAGGACTTTTGAGAACTGCCACCTGGAACTGCCAAGGACAGGGGAGGCATGGCTGTGATGCCGGTATTTTGTCTGTCTGTTTTGATGTGGTTTTGCCAGATTCACCTGATGGTGAAGGACAACACTGCTGTTGTAGAGGTCCTGGAACCTGGCTGTTGGTTCAGAAACCCTGAAGGAGGATTTTCTTGTGGTACTTGCACAGAAATCCTGGAAGAGGGCCTTGCTGGTGTTTTCAGGGGTTCTGGGACTGTTCTACAGGCAGAGAGTAACTTGATGAGGACACTGGCTATGGCTTTGTTGAGCCTTGTCTCCCCAGGAACTGAGATTGCTGAGGGTTTGCCTCCAGTGAAGATGAAAAAGGACCTTTCCTTGGGTATTCAATGCTGAGCTTAACCATGTAATTTAAGGATGGATGGCCTTTTGTGCTCTCCTGCCCCTTTTGAGATTCAGGGGTGGGAAGCCTTTGAGTGATTGACCAAATGAATGTACTTTGCTTATGGCTGGAGACTAATCTCCATTTGAGAAGAGACTTTTGACTGACTAAATTAATGTACTGTGTAGGGGTGGAGTAGTACCTGGATTGAATTGAGAACTTGCTAAAGAAACAAGTTACACTGTATTTTGACTTTTTCTGTTCTGTGAATGTTTGCTGAATAAATGGGGTTTACTGTGCTGGTAATCTGAACCTTGGAAGTTGCCTCTGCTTGGCATTACAGTGGGAAAATTGGGACACTAAAGCATTGTTGGTGGAGTTGTGAACTGATCCATCCAACTGTTCTGGAGAGCAATTTGGAACCATCCCCAAAGGGCTATAACACCATGAATTCTCTTTGACCCAGAAATACCACTGCTACTTTGGATCTGTATCCCAAAGATATTTAAGAGAGAAAAAAAGGAAAAGGACCCATATGTACAAAACGTTAGACATGTATAACCTGTATCAAATTGCTTTTCTTTTCAATGAAGAGAGACAGGAGGGAGGGAAAGAGAAAATTTGGAACTCAAAATTAAAAAAAAAAGAATGTTAAAAATTGTTTTTACATGTAATAGAAAGAAAATAAGGCATTAAATAAATAAATGCTTGCTAGGTCAGTAGCTCTGGGAAGGTCACTATCACTTTTTATGTCTGTATTTCTTTTTTAGTCAAATGGGGATAATAATACCCAGAGGTGTAGTGAAGATCAAATGAGGTAATTAAGGTAGATGCAGAGCTTTTACAAAGCCAGCTATTACATGTGTGAGCTATTTTTATTGGACAGGGATTCTGGGAAATAAGAGAAAGGTGAAGATGGGAAAGTGCCTTTGAGGTCTACCTCTTTCATTTTAAAGGGGGTGATATCACTTGCTCAATGTCACAGAGAATGGTAAAATTCCAAAATTTCAGAACTTTAGGAACTTCATAGTCCAACCCCCAACTGAACAGGAATCTCCCTAAAACATACACGAGTCATGTTTTTGCTTGATGGGTGTAATGGTAATGGAAATTTGAAGATCTTCCCTGATTTGAAGATATTTCCTGCCCCTTAATAGGTCGAATTGTAATCACATAGAGCCTATGGTGGGAGAAGTTTACTGAAGGGTGGGGCAGAGCCCACAGGAAGCTGGGAGTCAGAGCAGTTACAGCTGGAGGGAAGAGAGGACACACCTAGGGAGACAGCTAGGCTTTCGAGTATTGATGTGTAGGTAGGCTAAATGATGGTGTGGCTCTCTGCTGTGTTGTGGTATATTAACTTCTATTTTGCTATGATGGATTTGGTTTCCTGGTGTTGAGATTTGGTTTTCTGGCATCTGAATAAATGTTTTGCTTCTGTCTTCTACATGGAGAGCCCGTCATATTTTGTGATTTAGAACTGTGCCGATATATTTATAATTGCAATTGGTGCTATGAATATTGCGTTGAAGCTACAATGGGTCAGCTTTTGCTCAGGATACCTCTGGTGAAGGAAAACCTACTCCATTGAGGTATGGCCCATCATGTTTCCTTCTGGGATGTTTGGGGTGTTCAGGGAGCACCTCTGGCATGAGAGCTGCTCATCCACCTCTGGTGTCCACTTTCACCTAATTCTTACCTATGGTTCCAAGAAGCTATAGCATATGCAGTGGCCACACCCTGGCAAGACTATCTCAGCAGATGGGCTAAACCAGATTGAAGGTAACTAATGGGCCATAAACCTCTTGAGGAATTAGGGGGATGTCTGCCCCAAGCATGTGAAGACTTCACTGGGAATGGGTGAATGAGAACAATTTGTTCCGCTGACCATGAAGGCGGCTGAAGCAGGTGCTGTGGAATTCTCAGAGCTTGGTCAGACACTGAAGATGCCAAGGTCATCCACTACATCTTGGGCCATTACTAGTTGTCCTTAGTTTTGTCCTGCCATTGGATTTTGTGACTCCAGAAGAGAGAGTGAGGTGCATCTCTGCCTCCCTTAGATACAATTCATGTGCAAATCAAGTCATTACCTGTGATGGCACTGGTCCTCTTCAAAATGAAGGAGAAACAACAAATGTTTCCTCCCATTAAGCCTAAATTTGTGTCTCCAAAACTTCCTCTTAGGATCATGGGACTATTGGTATAAGTCTGGAAGGGACCTCAAAAAGCATCTAGTCCAAACAGCTCATTTTATAGATGAGGAAATGAAGGCCCAGGCCCCCATTTAATAGGGAAGTTAAGTGGGCTTGCCCAAACTCACTTGTTTGGCCTTTGGTCCCTCTGTCCCTCGTGCTAGTTGTGTCTTTGTTTTCTTTTAATTGGTTTGTAGACTTAAACCCAAAATGAGATCAGTCAGGATCACAGGCTCATTTTCTCCTTAAGTCAGTTTGCATTTCTCAGGGGAAAAATGCTCCTTTGTATATGCTGACTCTGTGCCCCTCTCCCCCAGCCTCATTACCCTCCGAATGAGAGGCAGCATGGTGTAGGGTATGGCTCTAAGTTCATATCCCACCCTGTACCCTTACTAGATGTGTGACTCTGAGTAAGTCATGGCTGCTCAGGGCCTCAGTTTCCTCATGTGTGAATGCGGGAATTGGATTTAGCCTCTAATATCTTTTTTATTTTTTAATTAAAAATGTTTTTTCCTAACATCTTTTACAGCTATAAATCTGGAAAGCTCACACTGAGGGGTACCAATTGAGATAGCATAGTGTGCCTAGTCATGGTTAAACAACTCCAAATGACAGTGAGATCTGCAAGAGACTCCATCTCCTACAAAGGAGAGCCCTTTGTGGGATATGTATAATGAGGAACGGCAGCAAGGAGGAGTACCTTGACTTTTTGCCTCCTTTGGCCAGCAGAGGGCACCCGAGGACCAGGAGTGTGCCAAGGCTGGGCTTGGATGCTGGTTAGTGGGTTTCTTCTGTTCAAGATCTTGGCTGAAAGAACATCCTCCTGGCTTCAGGACTTTACATACAAATAATTCATGGTTTGTTTTTTTTTTTAAGGTTTGCAAAAGATTTTCCCCATATCATTTCCTATCTCTGAGGAAGGTCATGCAAATACTTTGTTGTTGTTGAGTGGTTTCAGTTGTGTCCAACTTTTTGTGACCCTATTTGGGTTTTTTTTGACAAAGATACTGGGTGGTTTGCCATTTCATTCTGCAGCTCATTTTACAGATGAAGAAACTTAGGGAAACGGGGTTAAATGACTTGCCCAGAGTCACACAGCTCTTAAGTGTCTGAGACCAGATTTGAACTCAATCAGTCTTCCTGATTCTACTCAGTGTGCCACCCATCCCCATTTAATGGATGAAAACACTGAGCCTTTGAAAGTGGAAGCAATTTCCCAGAGTTACATAGTTAGGAAGCATCTAGGATGTGAACTGCACCAAGCTGTCTCTCTATATGGAATATGCCTTATTCTGATTCTCTTTGCTGCTGTGCCTTCCCCTTTCCAATTACCTTTCATTTCTTCTATACATCCTATACGTACTCAATTATTCACATTTCTCTCTCTTAGTTTTCTCATCTATGATGTGAGGGCATTGAACCCAATGGCCTCTCCATTGGAGAGCTCTCCTAACCATAATTCTATGATCCCATGACCCTGTCATCATTATCCTGGGTTCAAAGAAACCTGAGAAGACTTATATGAACTGATACAGTGAAGGAAGCAGAACTTGGAGAACATATACAAATAACTTTGAAAGCTCTAAGAAGTCTGTTTAATACATAGTCAAATTCTGAAACCCCCAGTTTAAGGATAAAATATTATGAGGATCAAGAAAAAACCAGTTTAAATATGGTGGTGCCACAATTAGAATCACACAAGACCTAGCAGTGGCAACACCAAAAGATCACAGGTCTTGGAACCCCATAAATAGAAGAGCAAAAGAACTGGGGTTGCAGCCAAAAATATCATACCCAGCAAAGTTAAGCAGAATCCTGAATGGAAAAAGTGGATATTTAATAAATTGTGAGACTTTCAAGATTTTGTTAGAAGTAAATAAACCTGAACTTAATAGAAGAGTTGACATCTAAGATCCAAGAGAAATATAAGGTACATATCAAAAACTAATTACAAGGGACTCCATAAGGACAGACTTTATCTTTTATGTGAGGAAATGTAAAATGTATGTCCAAGATTGTTATTAGTAATTGGGTTGTTCTTAGAAAAGCTTGGGGGTAGACCTATGTATGATATGATTTTAAAAAGTAAAACTTTTTAGGAACAGGTAAAAAAGTAATTATTTTATGTAAATTATGTATGAGAGGAAGAACCGGGCACAGAGGAATTAGATGGAGGAGGGCTGGTACCCAACTTTTATCAGGAATGAGTTTAAGAGGGGTATACACACATGTATATGTATACATATATATATATATATGTATATGTATAAAAGTTTTCTAAATTCAGAAAGAAATAAAAGGCTAAGGGCTGGGGATGGTAGAGGGGAGAGGATAAAGGAAGGATTTTTACAGGGGACGGTGAAGGAATAGGACAAGGAGGGATAATAGAAAGATGTTTAGATTAACAGGAATGGGAGGATAAGGGAGAGATCTTTGGAGGGAGTGTTGGCTAAGCAATAGGAGGGCAAGGTAGCAGTTAGAAATAAAGTAGAGGCATTAGGACGGGTAGGAAATAAGAAATATACACAAACATAAAGATCAGGAATAGAATTTATTAGGGCAAAAAAGTAGAGTAATCATATCTCAGACAAAATTAAAGCTAAAATAGATTTAATCAAAAGAAAAAATAGGAGGGCAGCTAGGTGGCACAGTGAATAGAGTACTGGCCCTGGAGTCAGGAGGACCCGAGTTCAAATCCGGCCTCAGACACCTAATACTTATTAGCCATGTGACCTTGGGCAAGTCACTTAACCCCAATTGCCCTGCCTTCCTGTGCAAAAAAAAAGCAAAAAATAAAAAAAAAGAAAAAATAGGGAAACTGCCCTGTGTGTCAGCCATATTAATCAATATTGTTTCAGACTATTTAAAATAACTTGACAGTATAAGGTTGGAATATTGTCGTGTTATAGGAAATGAATTGGTGGACTTAGAAAAATATGGAAAGACTTGGCCTTATGAAGAAAGAGGTTATCTGCCTTCAGAGAAACAGAGAACAAACAAGTATAGTACAGGCTTACATATGTACATATGAATGTGTATGTCTATATATGAATGTGATTATAGATATCTAAGTATATGCATGTATATATCTTTATAAATGCATATATATGCATATGTATGAGTTATGTATATGTATACATATGTATATATACCTATACACACACATATATCTGTACTTAATTATAGCCTTCTTTGGGCAGGAGGTGGGGGGGAAAAGAACAAAGTAAAAAATGTACAGCAGAGAACAAAAGGAAACTTACAAGGAAGCAAAGAAAAGATGAACAGCTCCCAAAACCATGCATAGCATTTATTATATAGGCTTTCTTGAAATGGAAATTTATTGCTGTATATTTTGAATTCTTTCTTACATTCTGTTGTGCACATGGCAATGCTTTTCTTCTCTTATTGTGTACTTAAGTTTAAAATAAATTAATAATAACAAAAAAAAAAGAAAAAAAAGAATTTTTCTTAAAGCAGTGACCAACCATGATGGTAAAGGACCTTTGATGTAGAATATTATCCAACTAATTATTTCAGAAAAACCTCAGAAGATTTATACAAACTGACACAAAGTGAAGTGAGCAGAACCAAAATAACATTGTACACAGTAACAGCAATATTCTAAGGATGTGAAAGACTTAGCTACTCTGTTTCAATACAATGATCCACAACAGTTCCAAAGGACCCATGATAAAAAATGCTATATGCTTTTAGAGAGGACTGACCAAAGCTGAGTGTAGATTGAAGCATATATTTTTTCACTTCAAAAATTTTTTCTTGCTGCTTTTTTTTTTTGCAATACGGCTAATGTGGATATAAAGAAAGAAGAAGGAAGGCAGAAGAAGACTATTACTCATCTTCTAAGACAGAAAGGATGGATTCAAGCTGCAAATTGGGACAAAGCATTTTTTTTTAATATGAGCAATAGGAGATTTTGTTTTGCTCGACTAAGCATACTTATTACAAGGATCACTTTTTTTTCTTTTAAATTGGTGGTGAGGTGGGAGGAAGAGAAACTAAATGCTTGTTATTTGAAAAAGAAAAGGGAAAAGAAAAAAGAAAGGCGAAGAGAAGATAAATTATGAAGGAGACACAGTCAAGGCTTGGCTCTAGGTCAGATCTACAAAAGCTCTCATTCTGGGCAGGGTGGATATGGTCAAATGCCAAGAGCACTGGAGTATCTTTCCTTGGGCTGAGGAGAGAGGAGATGAAGTAAAGGACTGAAAGCATGTCTTGAAGGGCATGAGCTGAAGACTTTTGAGACAAACAGAAATCCTGGGCAGCTTCCCCCATTTCCATCTGGAGTGTGTTGTTATAGTTCATTCTCCAGGCTGCTAAGATCCAGGAAGGTTTTGGAGACCAAGGTAGAGCCTGGCGACTTCCTCTCTCTTCTAGGAGCTCATCTGAGGTATTTGTATATTAGATCATAGGATTTAGAGCTAGAAGAGGAAGAAAGCAAAACCCAGAGAAGCCAGGTGACTTATCTGAGGTCAGAGAGGGAACAGATTTGGGATTTAGAGCGGCTAGAGGGTACAGTGGATAGAGGATAGGGCCTGGAGTCAGGAGGACCTGAGTTCAAATTCTGCTTCAAACACTAGCTGTGTGACCTTGGACAAGTCACTTAATCCTATTTGCCTCATTTTCCTCATCTGTCAAATGAGCTGGAGAAGAAAATAGCAAACCACTCTAATAGCTTTGTCGCAAAAACTCCAAATAGGGTCATGAAGAGTTGGACATGACTAAAATGACTGAACGATGACATGGGATTTGAACTCAGGTCCTCTGAAAGAGTATTAGTTTTAGGCTATGAGGACCTAGGTTCCTTTCTCAGATTTGCCATTTATTAGCTTGGGCAAGTCACTTAGCCTTTCTAAGCTTCTTCATCTTGGGAATGGACCTGATGGGCTTAAGATGTTTTCTCTTTTTTCTTTTTTTCTTTTTTTTGGAGGGCAATTGGGATTAAGTGATTTGCCCAAGGTCACATGGCTAGTAAGTGTTAAGTGTGTGAGGCCGGATTTGAACTCAGGTCTTCCTGACTCCAGGGTCGGTGCTCTATTCACTGCTCCACCTAGCTGCACCCTCGCTTAAGATGTTTTCTAAGGTATCTTCCAGCTCTAGGTCCTGTGAGCAGAATTTCAAATCCAGTGACCTTTGCACCATATCCCACTACTGCTAATGGAAGTACTGAAAGGAACTCTTTATGAAGGAGTCTTCTTGGGTGATCGCAGCCACCATTTCTGTCACCCAGGGGTGGGTGTGGAGGAGACCGCAAAAGACTGTATAAAAATGCTGGAGCCCAATGGAGAAGTAGAGTCTTGAAGCTGAATGGAACCATAGAGACCATGGAGTTCAGACCAATAGTCACAGATAGATGTAACCCAGGCTTATCTGAGAATGCCTGGTTTGCTTAATATGGAAGCCGCTGCACCCCCTGCCTCATGCATAGATGGGGGTAGACTCTGATTGCCTGCCTACAGCTTTTAAAATGGCAAGACTGAGACAGCTGGTGTCTCTTTTCCATCACCCTTTTTGCTGGTCCAGAAGGTAAAGATCCCAATTCATCCACACCATGGGTGCCATGAACTGAACCCCTGAGAGGGGAAGGACTTTCCCTCCCCTACTGTCCTTCTCTTTTAGCCCTGGCTCTGAGAAATGGGCCTGGGGATATTTATTCCTGTTCTGTCTTGGTTTTCTTCTTTAGTTTCAGCAGGTGGAGGGGAGAAGGTGATTTCTCCGGGACTTGGGAATTTGAACCATGGTGACCTTGGAGCCAAGATTTGTAGGGGAGCCCCATGAAACCAGCATGCTTGGGACTTGAGCCTGAGGATGGTTTTGGACATGGAACTGGGCCTGTGCTCTATAGGAAAGGAGCCTGATTCACCTCCCCTCCCCAGAGTATGAGGTGGGGTAACAAGGGAGGAGTATCCCCACATGTTGGGAAAACAAGTTCATAAGTTGTGATTATAGCTTTTGAAGTAAATATTTCTGTGTAAAAGCTAATCTGACTATTAGTAGTTAATGGAACTGGGGTGCAGGGAGGTTCCCTCTCTGCTTAATAGTATATAAGTGTGGGGCTGGAGCCATTGGCAGAGAGGTCAGATGCCTCCAAACCCTTTTAAAGAGCCCAAGAACCCTGATGGTGGGAGGAGATGGTGACATCTTACCTTCCTGGCCTCTGAGGCAGTGAGGGCCAGGGAGTCTTGTGCCACATGCTCTGGCTCATGGTTTCTCAGGGCTTCCATGCCAGTTTGGCTGCTTACAGCTCCTCTCCTACAGTCCTGACTCCAAGGTCACCATGGCTCCAACTCTTTTTTTTTAAATTTTAAATTTATTAGCCAGTTTCTCTCTGTTCTTTTATTCTTCAAATATAGCCTTTTTTCCTCTTTTATTGATAGATTTTATTTTGACACAGCAGATACTTCTTTTTTAAAAAATTAACTTTTATGTTTATTTTTAGTTTACATCATTCATTTCCATGAGATTTTGAGTTACAATTTTTTCTCCCCATCTTTCCCCTACCTACCACCCCAAAACAGAGATCCCACTGTATACCCCCTCCCCCAATCTGCTCTCTCCCCATCACTCTTCTGACTTTCTGGTAGGGCAAGATGGATCTCCATACCCCAATGCCTGTATATCTTATTTCCTAGTTGCATATAAATAATAATAATAAAAAATATGGAATACTTCATGAATTTGCATCTCATCCTTGCGCAGGGGCCATGCTAATCTTCTCTGTACCGTTCCAATTTTAGTATATGTGCTGCGGAAGCGAGTGCCATGGCTCCAACTCTTGGCTCCATGAGGATCACTTTTTCACCTTCAGCACTTGAACCTGAAAAGTACAAACAGACAAACTGACTTCCCCCAGACCCTTTTCTGGGAGCAAAAGTGAGGGAGACCAGAGCAGGGAAAGTCCTTCCTTTTTCACCATTTTGGTTCATGGCACCCATACTGAGAGAAATTGGGAGAGAGAGGGAGGGGAGAAGAGTTATTGGTACAACATGGGGGAAAAAAGAGAGTTGCAGCTAGCCTCCTAATTACTCATCCCTGCCCCCCCTGTTTATTCTCCCTTTTCCTTTCATGTATGTTACAGGATCCCAGAAGCACAGACTCCCAGAGCTGGGTGGTCCTTCAGAGATCGTCTGGTGATGTCCCACTTGACCAAGAATCCTTCCTTTCATATCCTCGACAAGTGGCAATGCAGGCACCATGGGGAGACTTCCAGGGATGAGGAAACTCATTCTTTCCAAAGACGGCACATTCCACTTTGGGACAAGACCTGAGAATCAGCCAGGAAATTTTTCCTTACACAGAGCCTTGATCTTCCTCTCTGATATTTCTACCTCATGCTTGTAGTTCAGCCCTCTGGGGCCGAGCAGAACAAGACTATCCCCTCTTGATAGGATAGATTTCCAAATAATAATGTAGCAGTTAAGTCTTATCTCCAGGGTACACATCCCCAGCTCCTTTAACAGATCCCCTTTATGACAAGGTCTTTTGTCCTTTCTTAACCCAGCTGCACCAGTCTCCTCCTCCAGTAATCACAGGCCATCCCACTGGTTACATCTCCAACCTTTCCTCTTCCAGTGGCCTTCTTGGGAATAATAACTCACATTTCTAAAGTTGTAAGGCTTAGAAAGAATTTTGTCCCAACCTCTCTGTGAGACAGGTGGTTATCGTTATATCTGGTTCCATGCCAGCTTGCATTTCTTGGACTGAACTCCAGAGTGACCCCAGGAAACCTAATTTGTCAGAAAGCTAACCATCTTGGAGATGGGTACTTACTCTTCATCAGTGACCTCAGTACCATCTGCCCCTGTGATTGGAGGACTGGAAGGTGAGGCAAAAAACTCCCTGCTTAGCCTCCATTCAAACAGGGTTCCCAGGTCCACTGTTCTTCAATTCTCGCCAGCTGTCAGTCCCTGGGCCAGACTCTCTTCTTCTCCCACTTTCTGGTCTCCTTTTGTGTGACCTCTTTCCCCTCTAGACTGTAAGCTCTTCAAGGCCAGGGGCTGCCTTTCTTTTTCAATTTTGTCTCTCCAGTACTTAGCTCACTGCCTGGCTCACAGCAAGAGCTTAAGAAATATTTACTGATTGACGGAAAAGAAAGTCACTGCTCAAGGATCACACGGTTATTAGGTATCTGATGGGGCACATCTGACTTTGGCTCCAGCTGCAGCACTTTCCCATTGGGCCTAAAGGGCAGTCTGTGGCCATGACACAGAGCAAAGCTAGCCAGTGCTCACAGAAACCAAGAGCACAACCTTGGCTTTATGGGCACAATGATCTCCCTCACTGGGTGAACCAATCACAGATAACCCCTGGGTGCTGAGCTGAGACATGGCACCTGAAATATCTGTCTGGGAAAGAGCAAAGAGAAACTCATGACTCCAGGTTCTGCTGATATTTCTAGTGAGAACAATAATTATTTGTTAGTTTTAAGGAAAAGTCCTAGGCCAGTCTAAAGATGTCGGCATTTAATAATATTTACCTGGTCTGGTTCCTACTTTGAAAGGCATATACATAACATACACAGATGTACATATACACCATACTCATATGTGTGTATATATGTATACAACATACACATATGCATGTGTATATGTATATATGTACATATATATGTGTGTATAATATACACACACATACACATACACACACACTTGTCCCTACAACATGAGGCTAAAGTTAGCAGGAAAAAAACTGTTAATAAATTAAATGAAGATAAAGTGGTTAACTTTGCTGTTCATTGTTTCAATTCATTATCCCCTTTGGGATTTTCTTGGCAAAGATACTGTAGTGGTTTGCCATTTCTTTCTCTAGTTCATTTTAAAGATGAGGAAACTAAGGCAAGTAGGGTTAAGTGACTTGCCCAGGGTCACATAGCTAGTGTCTGTAGGTACTATTATTATTCTTTTTTACAGTTGAGGAAACTGAGGCAGATTAAGGTAAGTGACTTGCCCAGGGTCACAAAGTTAGTAATTGTCTGAAGTCATATTTGAACTCATGTCTTCCTGATTCCTGGCCCAGTACGCTCTCTACTGTACCACCTAGCTGCCCAAAGTATATAAGGAGACATAAATCATTAACTTTACAGAAGTGGAAAGAAGTCATCATAATTAATTAATTGATTTACTAGTTGTCCTCCCTTGGTGTACTTTTTAGCTCTGATTAGTAAATAGAAGTGGTTTTCTGTTTCTCAGGCTTACCCGCTCCCCTCTTCAAACCTTCCCTATTCTTCCCTAAAACCTCTGTTTCATCTGGGGACTTTCTTAAGTTAGCTCTGGTGATGTGGGCTTCCTCTCAGATCAGTGTGCTTGGTCACCTTTGAGGGCTCCTCATCAGCTTACTAACATTCTTCCCAAGTCCTTCCTCCTGAGGTGAACAGCTCATGGCCCAAGTGTCCTTTTAGGAAGATGGTGCCATGATGGAGAAATCCATGAGGTTAATGACGGTGGTAAGAACTAGGTAAAGTAAGAGGGTTGGAGTTGCCGATTGCTAAGGACCCTTCACCCTCACCCCTACCCCATATTTTGTGTTCTAAGGGCCCTCCCAGCTCTCTCCCTCTCTGTTCTAAGGGCCCTCCCAGCTCTGACATCCTGTGTTCTAAGGGCCCTCCCAGCTCTGACATCCTGTGTTCTAAGGGCCCTCCCAGCTCTGACATCCTGTGTTCTAAGGGCCCTCTCAGCTCTGACATCCTGTGTTCTAAGGGCCCTCTCAGCTCTGACATTCTGTATTCTAAGGGCCCTGCCAGCTCTGACATTCTGTGTTCTAAAGCCCCTCCCAGCTCTGACATCCTGTGTTCTAAGGGCCCTCCCAGCTCTGACATCCTGTGTTCTAAGGACCCTGCCAGCTCTGACATCCTGTATTCTAAGGGCCCTCCCAGCTCTGACATCCTGTGTTCTAAGGGCCCTCCCAGCTCTGACATCCTGTGTTCTAAGGCCCCCCTTCCATCTCTGACATTCTGTGTTCTAAAGCCCCTCCCACCTCTTACAGTCTGTGTTCTGAGATTCCTCCAGGCTATAGATTCCATATTCTAGGGTCCATTCCTCTCATCCATAGTTTTCCTTGTTCTCTGGCTCTCTTCTTCATTGACAATTCTATGGATAAAACACTCCATTTGACCTTGGGCCAGTCCCTTCCCCAGCCCTGGCCTACATCTCCCCATCCATGAAATGAGGGCACTGGACTTGGTGAGCTTTACATTTCCTTCCAGCTCTGACTCTCTGGGATCTAAGATCTTTTTTCAAAGCATTCTCTTTGATTTGTTCTTTGCTGAAAGTTAAAAAAAAAATCCCCAGCTGTCTGTGCTTTAGAGCTAATGCTCACAGTAGCCTTGGGGCTGCTGGAGGCCAGGCTCAGCTGGAAACCAATGAATGCATTCACTAACAGAGGAATAAATAAAAACAATCATATTGCAAGAGCTCTCAGTGGGGTCACTCATCCACTGTGAAGGCCCCGGGCCTTAGGAGGAAGCGGGGAGGGAGCTCTGTACCAACATGCAAATCGCTTTCTACATGTGGCCTTGCGGCTGGCAGCGTTTGCCTTGGTTAGCCTTGATTTCCTTTTCTCTTTGGGCCTCTGGAAAAAGAAAGGATTTAGACTTTAGTGAGTCAGTCAACAAGTATGGCCCGAGTACCAAGGATTTGTGGGTGACGAAAAGTCGATGAGAGCGGGTAGACTGAGGCGAGAAGGGTGGCTATGGCATCAGAGGACCTGGGTTTGAATTCTGACTCCATAACTTATTGCCTGTACAACCTTGGACAAGTTACCCTTTACCCCCACCCCTACCCCCACCCCCCAAAACAGGCCTCAGTTTCCTCATCTGTAAAATGACAGGATAGTACTAGATAACTTCCAGCTCTGGTGGGTGGGGTCATGAACTGTCTAGAGATGAGAAGAGGGCATATCAGAGCTAGGTTTCCCCTCTAGGGCTAGATCTGGGTGATATTCACAGCAGCAGGTGATACCCTGGAAGGGGAGTCTCTCTGGAATTTTGTGGGTTTGGATTTTTGCTGGTATTGTGATTGGTGGCGTTTTTATCTTTCTTAAGAGAAATTTTTTTTCCCCATTTTTTTGTAGGGGGAAGGCAGAGCAATTGGGGTTAAGTGACTTGCCCAATGTCACATGGCTAGTAAGTGTTAAGTGTCTGAGGTGGGATTTGAACTCAGGTCCTCCTGACTCCAGGGCTGGTGCTCTATTCACTGCACCATCTAGCCACCCCGAGAGAAGTTTTTTAAAAACCATAACTTCATTTACATCGAAGGCAAAGAGACTTTTGACCAGTACTTTGGTCAGTAGAGATAAGGAAAGAAGTAAATACATTTCAGGGCAGTCCATCTCCGACTTTGACTGTACCCTTATGCCTGGAGCGCTTTCACTTCTCAACTTGTCTCTTGGACCCCCTAGTTCCCTTAAAAACTAACTCCTGCAAGATGTCTTGGGAAAATAACTTCTATTGTCTGTGCCTCAGTTTACCTTTCTGTCAAATGGGAAGATAATACTTGTACTGTCTCTCTTGGTATTGGGAGGATCAAATGAGATTTACACACACACATACACACACATACCCCTGTACATATATACATGTATACAGATATATTTACATATATGTATTTATACATACATATATATGTATACACACACATGCACACATACAAAATGATCTATAGCAGTGGTTCTCAACCTCCCTAATGCCACGACCCTTTAATACAGTTCCTCATGTTGTGGTGACCCCCAACCATAAAATCATTTTTGTTGCTACTTCATAACTGTAATTTACCTGCTGTTATGAATTGTAAGGTAAATATCTGATATGTGGGATGTTTTTTCATTGTTACAAATTGAACATAACCCACAGGTTGAGAACCACTGATCTATAGGGAAGAATATTATTACCAGAGAGAGTAGTTTTCTACAAATTAGACCTGTGGAGATGACAGGTACGTCTTTGGCAACTTAGCCTCTGAGAGAGTTTTCTGGGGGGTACTGAGGGTTAAGTAAATGAAACAACTAGTTAGAATGCTAGACTTGGAGGCAGGAAGACCTGAGTTCAAATTTGACCTCTGGCACTAGCCGTATAACCCTGGACAAGTCACTCAACCTTTGCCTCAGTTTCCTCATCTGTAAAAGGTGATAATAATAGCACCCACCTGCAAGGGCTATTGGAAGGACCAAGTGAGATAAGATGCAAACCTTAAAACTTGTTATAGAAATGCTAGTTATTATGATTAATTGTGGTCCAGAGACCCACGGTCAGTATGTGTCAGAGGTGGGTCTTCTTGACCCTCAGCTGGGATTTTTATCCGGTATGTTCGATTCCTTTTTATGCTAGATATCCTGGGAAAATTTGAGAATTGTTAGGAAAAGAGAGTGCCTTCAAGGTCAGCCTCTCTGATGTTGGTGTTACTAAAATGTTTCAGCCCTGCAAGGTGCTGAGGGTACCCCTGAAACTCTGAGAGGAGGAAACTTTCATATAGAGATACTGTGGCTGGTTAAAATCAGAGGCAGTTTCCATTCTGCCTCCTCAAATCAATAGCATTTATTAAGAACCTATTGTGTGCAAAGCACTGGGCTAGGTGCTGGGAAAACAAAGAAAGGTAAAAAATAGTCTCTGCCATCAGAGAACTCAGTCTTATCTGGGAGATAAACATGTACAAGCAAGCTATGGAGAGGTGACATTGCAGGTAATCTCAGTATAAAGGGATTTTGCCAGGTGTTGAAGAAGGGAGGACATTAACTGGGACCTGAAAAAAAAATGAAGGGAGCTGGGAGATGAAGATAAGGAGGGAGAAGAATCAGGGCATGGAGGGCAGCCAGTGAAAAGACACCAATCAGGAGATGAGTGTCTTATGGGATGAACAGCAAAAAGGCAAATGTCACTGGATTATAGTGTAGAGGATTAAATTGTAAGAAGATTGGAAAGGGAAGATGGGGCCAGGTTCTGGAGAGCTTAAAAGGTAAACAGAGGATTTTCTAATTGAATCCTCCAAGTGATAGGGAGCCAATGGAGTTTTTGAATGAGGGGTAGGGTGGTGATGACAGGGTCAGACATGCACTTCAGGAAGGCCACTTGAATGGCTGAGTTGGGAGATGGACTGGAGGGGGAAGAGACAGGAGGCAGGGAGAACAACAGCAGGCTATTTCAATAATCTAGAAGGGAGGTATGAAGAGGTGGGTACCAGGGGGTCTGAGGAGAGAAAGCGGGTCAGAAGGAGACGTTATGAAGGTACAATTGACAGCACTTGACAAGTGATTAGATTTGGAGGGTAAGAGAGTGTGAAGAGTCCAGGGTATCATGTAGGTTTGGACCTGAGCAACTGGGAGGATGGTGGCATCCTCAAAAGTGATAAGGAAGTTAGGAAGAAAGGAAAGTTTGAGGGGGAAAGATAGTGGTTTCAGTTTCGTACATGTGAAGTTTAACATGTCTATGGGACATCCGGTTGGAGATATTCTATAGACAGTTGGAGATGCAAGACTGGAAGACAGGAGAAAGGTTAAGGTTGGAGAAGCAGATCTGAGAATCATCCTCAAATGCATAGGAGCTGATGAGGTCATCATGAATATAGAGGGAGAAGAGAAGAAAGCCTAGGACAGAACCTTGGAGGACCCTCAATGGTTAGTGGAAGTGACTTGGCTAAGGATCAAGCAAAGGAGATTAGGAAGGAGAGGTCAGAGAGGTAGGAGGAGAACCAGGAGAGAGAAATGCCATGAAAATCAAGAGAGAAGAGAATGTCAAGGAGAAGAGGGTGATCACTGGTGTCAAAGGCTGCACAGAATCAAAGCTTGAGAAGAGGTCATTGGCTCTGGCAGTTAAGAGATCACTGGTCACTTTGGAAAGGGCAGTTTGCTTGAATGATGAGGTCAGAAACCAGATTAAAGAGAGTTAAGAAGAGGTGAGTGGAAAGGAAGAGTAAGTAGTGACTGTAGATAAGCTTCTCAAGGGGTTTAGTGTATGGAAGGGAGGACAAGAGTGCAGATGGATCAAACCTTCACTTGATCCCTTCACACTTTTGTAGACTGACTACTGAAAGAAGGGGAAAGCTACTGGAAAAGACGGGATTAGTTGTACATGGAGAAAGAGGTTAGCCTTGGCAAGCAGATGGCCATTTATGTGAGATAGTGATGAAGTCGTTAGTAGTAGAAGGCATCTGGGTTATATGAGATCGGGAGGAAGGGAGAAGAGGGAGCTCTTGGTGAATCTTCTCCATTTTTTTTCCAGAGAAATGTGAAGCAAAGTCATACCTGAGTGGGTGGATAGGGGAAGGAAAGCCATGAGAAGTTTGAGGAGGGATGAAAAGGTTTGGATATAAACATTGTGAATGAATGGGATAGATAGTAGATTGATTAGGGAGGTTTGAAAGGATTGCCTTGCATCATTGAGGGTCCAGTTGAGATTATGTAACATCTGCTTCAGTGGTGGAATGGCAAAGGGCACAGGAACAATTCCATTTTATCAGAGAAAGCTAATAGCCAGCTGGGGCCATCTACAAGTTCAGGTCTATGGGAGATCCACCTGTTGGCCCAGACCATCAACCAACTCAGGTCTAAATTTGGAAAGACAACACGTCACAAAACAGCTAGAACATTCTGATATATGTGCCCGTATAGAAGTAGCTGCTACACAGAGGAGGGAACTCAAGCTGGCCCTGGGAGAGAAGGTCTTTGACGCGTTCTGTCTGGTGCAGAGGCAGAAGTGGGAGCAGTGGGGGGAGTTTGAAGAGATGCACATTATGGCTCCAGATAAGAAGAACAACAATCCTTCTAACAAATTGGATCTGCTTAGAAGTGGAAATGCCTGCTCTGGGAGCGTTAGGGTGCTTAGCACCCGCCAATCCCTTCTCCAAAAGCTCAGCTACGTTCAAGATTCAGCGAAATTGCATCAATAATAATAATAACTAACTTTATATAACATTTACTACGCGCCAGGCACTGTGCTCAGTGCTTCACAATTCTTGGGGGAGGTGGGGAGGGGCTATTATTAGCCTCATTTTACAGAGAAGGTTTTGGAGGCAAGCAGAGGTTAAGTTACATGTCCAGGGTCACACATCTAGTAAGTGTTGGAGACTAGATTTGAACTCTGATCTTCTTGACTCCAAGCCCAGCACTCTAGCCTCTGTACCACTTAGCTGCTTCCTTGGCTCTTTTAGTTCTAAACTTCTGTGTTCTAAGATCCTTACTAGCTATGATGTTCTGTGTTCTAAGGGTCCTTCCAGCTCTGACATCCTTTGTTCTAAGGACCCTCCCAGCTCTGACAGTCTGTGTTCTAAGGGCCCTCCCAGCTCTGACAGTCTGTGTTCTAAGGGCCCTCCCAGCTCTGACAGTCTGTGTTCTAAGGCCCCTCCCAGCTCTGACAGTCTGTGTTCTAAGGGCCCTCCCAGCTCTGACAGTCTGTGTTCTAAGGCCCCTCCCAGCTCTGACAGTCTGTGTTCTAAGGGCTCTCCCAAATCTGACATTGTCTTAAGAACTTACCTAAGGTCCCTTTTAGTTTAGTGTCTGGCTCATAGTAGGAGCTTAATAAATGCTTTAAAAAATGCTTGTTTGTTTGAGTCTAGGTTCTAGGGTCCTTTCTAGCACCTTCTGTTCTATGAATCCCGTGGCCAAGGTCATGAGTTCAGTCCCTGCCTTTGAGTACCAAGAGGACTGACCGTCATTACTGTTGGAAAAACACTTCACCAAGCATACCCAGTGGATAATGTCATCTGAATATAAAATTAGTAGATTATAGCACAGTCATAGGAGTGTGTCTCATCTACTGGTATAAATTTGGTTTTCGGAAGGGCCCTTTTACACATGGGATTTGCAGACTAAACATCCTGGCCGCTCCCTCCCTCCCCCCAGGCCTGGCTGGGAGGGTCGAGGATGGTATTTGGACTGGGATTTTATGCCCCAAGTCCAGCTCTTGATTTTCCCCATGCACACATGCAAGTCCCTCCTCGGCCACTCACCCACACAAACACTCTTTTCCCTCTCCGTCCTCAGTGCCAAGTCCTGTCACCAATTACCCTCACATGCTGGGCCTTGGCTGAGGTAATGGGCCCAGTACTCACGCCCACACCCCCTTTTTACCCCCTTCCTCACCCTCTCTTCATCTGGTGCCCTGCTGATGCCCAGGGTGCCACAGGACCTCTTGGACACATCCAGCCCAAAGTCCTGGAGCAGCTGGATTAGCATACTTCGGAACTTCGGTTAGAAGAGAGCTTCTCTGGTCTTTATCTCTTGTTTTACTGGAGAGCAGACCAAAGCCCAGACAGGGACAGAGGTTTGTCCAAGGTCACACAGCTAAAAAACAGCAGAGTCTGGACTTCAGTCCTGGGCTTCCGGACTCTATATCCATCATTCTTTCCACTATATCACATGCCTCTGCATCACTGGGGGAGGGGGTGAGGTGGAGGGAGGAACCCAAAACAGCATTATTGGTGCCAGGAATGGTGAATTTTCTTGGCAACAAAAATGCCTTTTTTTCCCCTCTTCCAAATTCCTTTCTCTGAGATGTGCACTGTGACCCACACACAGAATGACTTTCAGGGAGGAAATCTTCGAAGAAATACTTAACCTTTGAAAGAACCTCCCTCTGGATAAGGTGACGAAGAAGAAAAGGAGAAGGAACACTGATAACGAGAATAATAATGTTGAGGATGATGATGATGACAATGCCTCACATTTTTAGAACATTTCGAGGGGGCCCATCTGCGTGTGTGACATGAAATCTTTTCTTTCTTTCTTTTTTTTTAAAGTAATGCCTTTTTGTAGCTTTTAAATCCAGTCACAGAAATTGGGTGAACATCTCATAGTCGGGGAAACTTCTTTAGGGGAATCTATTGATTTGGAGTTGAGACCTGGGGCCCCTATTCTGCTTCCTTCTCTTTCTATCTCTGTGACTTTGGGCAGATCCCTGAACCTTTCTGAGCCTGAGTTTATAAAATGAAGCTAACGATGCTTTACCCTCCTCCCCCTCAAGAACAGTTGGGAGCAAAGAGCTTTATAAACCTCAAAGCCCTAGAAAAATGGGAGTTATTATTATCAGGTTTAATAAACTGGTAAGAATCACTTTTCATCTGCCTGGGAATTGTTTGTAGCACCTGGCATGCAGTAGGTGCTTCGTAAGTATCTGACTGACTGACCTTGTAGAGTGCTTTCATATTGCTTTTTTTTAAGAGAAAAATTGAGAAATTGTGCCTCCATTCATTCATTCATTCATTCATTTATTTATCCATTCTAGAGGTGGGGAACTATAGGTCTGGGATACTACATATCTTGGTGCAGTGCTCAGAATTCCAGAGCTAGAGCTCCAAGGAATCTCCGAGGCCATTAGTTCAACTCCCTCTTTTATTCATTTATCTATTTATTTATTACTTTTTTTTGGAGGGCGGAAGGCAGGGCAATTGGGGTTAAGTGACTTAACCAAGGTCACAGGGCTAGTAAGTGTTAAGGGTCTGAGGTCAAATTTGAACTCAGGTTCTCCTCACTCTGGGGCCCGTGCTCTATTCACTTCACCACCTACCCACCCTCCCTCTTTTATTTAAAAAATTCTTTTAGCCTATAATAAACTTATTTTCTCTTTCATATTAAAACCTTTTGAATATCTGAAGGCAGTTATCATGCCTCCGCCGACGATTCTCTTCTGCAATTTAAATAGCCCCAGTTTCTTCCTTCTTTAAAAAAATTTTTTTTGAAGAACAAAAATCTATTTTCTTTCTCTCCCTCCATCCCTTGTTTTATGCACAAGGTAATGGAGATCTAGAGAGTTTAAGTGACTTAGATGTAGGAAGTTAAAAAAGCATTTCTTAGACTCTTAGTGCCAGGACTGTGGGAAGTGCCCAGACAGAAAGGTAAGCAAGAGGAGTGGTCTCTGTCCTAGAGGATCTTATATTCTAACATGGGGGAGGGCAGTGGAGCCTCTGAGATGGTGGGAAGCTGTCCGTGGGATTGGGTAAGAGAAGATGGAAACTCACCGGTCTGCCCAAGGTCCCAGAGGCAAGGGTCCAAATTCTGATGGGAAAAAGCTGGAGGGCAGAGGGTTTGGCCTGGAGATGGCTGGGAGGGAGGTGGCAGGAAGGACCCAGTGAAGATAAGGTAGAAGCTCACCAATCAGTGGCTTAGCCCACATTACAGAAGTAGTATTAAAGGGAGGATTTGAAGTAAGGTATTCGGATTCCAGAGGTTTCATTTATACCGGGGTCCTTCTGTGTGAGATGAAAGAGTTCAGAGTCTGAATCTAAGGTCAGAAAAGGTCTTTATTCTTTCTCATGAGAAAGGACTCTGTCCCCTGTTGCCCACATGGCGGCAGGGAGAGAGCAACAGGTAGAAGCCAGCCCACGGTTATATAATCTTCTAATGCAGAAACCCATCCCCCCCAACTGGCCTTCACTCTTATTGGTAGGGGGGCTGACCCACAGCCTAAGCATGGGAGACAAAGGACCCAGAAACATGTGGATGTCCAATGAAAGCAATCTTAACCTTATTTGGCATATCTTGTGCTGAGTTGGCACCGGGGGAGGGTGTCCATTGCTCTAAGCCCCAGATTGCTGGTAGGTCAGGTGACCTAAACCTAGGCCTAGTGAATACTGAAGCCATTCTCGATTTGATTTTTCAGAATGGGGAAACTTCACTATAAATTACCCCTGACACTTCCCATGTGGTATGTTGGTTGGTTTTGCTCTTTCATATCTTTATCTTATAAGGGAAGGTTCACTGGGTGGAGAAACAGGGAGGGGCATATTTAGAAATGAATGTGATATCTAAACAAAAAGGCATCAACAGAAAAAAGAAGAAAATGAATGTTTTGTTGCCCTAACTCAACCTTTATCTTAGAACAGAAAATTTATTTTTAGGGGCCAAGCCTTCTTCCCAGCAGGCTGCCTCTGCCCTAGACCCTGCCCCTCCTTCTGCTTACAATCCCCACCCTTCCCTTTTCAAGAGATTTCTTGAAATGTCCATGTTGGAAACTTCCATGACCTATACTTATAAAGTAGGAGGTTAAAACAGGGTTCCGTTAGGGTTCTTGTGGCCAATCCCCAGTGTCTACCTTTGACTTTGCAGACCTGAAGCAATCAGCAATCAGACAGGTATGAACAAGCAGCCAACCCTTTGTAAACTCATAGACCTTTCCCTAGGAGCAGCTAAAAGGCACAGTGGATAGAATGTCAGGCATGGAGTCAGGAAGACTCATCTCCCTGAGTTAAAATATGGTCTCAAAAACTTGATAGCTGTGTGACTCTGGGCAAGTCACATGATGCTATTTGCCTCAATTTCCTCATCTGTTAAATGAGCTGGAGAAGGAAATGGCAAACTATTCCAGTGTCTTAAACAAGAAGTTTATTTAAACAAGATGTTTGACTTTAAGGGAAAACTATCTAGGATCAATTTCTTTATAGTAATTTATCCCTACTGAGAGAAAGAGATTGCCCTACATGTAGAAGCTACGTACAAAAAAGTTATAAAATAGTCCTCGGTTTTACAATGATAAAAGAAGAACATTGAAATTATTTGATCAAGCAAGATATGTAAGGATTTTTTCTGTGGGTTTTTTTTTTGTTGTTGTTAAACAGTGAGAACAAAATAACTTATTGGAATATAAAGATAAAAGTGGAATGAGTGTGCCACTAATGGAGAAAAGGGATATTTTCACAGAACGAGTTTGTTTTTTCCCCTCCCCATCTCCATTTGATGTTGATCAAAACACCGTCGGCCATTTAGTTTTTTAAAAATCCATATTCTGCCTGTGCACATACACCAGTTACTTTATGGAATGGGGGAAGGGAATCAAAGAAGAGGGAAAACTATACTGCAGTAGTCAGGATGTGGATGGAGGAACCAAATCTTGGTTTTCTAATTGTGAATGTGTTTTCCTTGGGAGCGCAGGTTCTGGAGTAGAGTTGTAGATTCTCTTTTTAGTAAGTGCCTCCTCTCTGTTGCTGGAATGCATCAATTGTGTCTTTATCCTCCATTTCCAACTGTGCAGGTGTGTCTGTTTCACTGATGGGTTGGTTACCTATCAAATTGGAATCTGATCAGCCGCATTGATAAGCCCTGTCATTTACAATAGGCTTTCATTAGTTTACTAAGTGGTGTGTGTCTCTTAATCTTAAATTGCACCACCAAACCATCCTGCCCTGCCACCTTCAAATGAATGTGATTGTTGTTTTCAGTCTTGACTCCATCCTTTGGCTTTTTGTTGGCCATGGTGAGTTATGGGGGCCTCCTCAGCCATTGCTTCAGAAAAGAGGCACCAGAATGGTTCGCTCCAAGGGAATGGGGGGGGGGCAGGGAGAAGCAGCAGCAGCAGGAGCAGAAAGAAGAAGAAGAGGAAGATGATGGTGGTGATGGTGAGGAAGAGGAAGAAAAGAAGAAGGAAGAGGAGGAGGATGAAGAGGAGAAGGAAGAAGAGGAGCCACTCCAGCATCTTTGCTAAAGAAAACCCTAAATGGAGTCATGAAAAATCAAACATGACTGAAAAATGACCAAACAACAAGACTTTCCCTGCCTTCTCCAAGCTACCCTGGTTTAGTGGTGAATGGCAGCTAAGAAGAGCCAGATGACTTTGGTAACACTGGGCTGCTACCTACAGAGAAGTCTCCTAATGGACCATCCTTGACCAACCCTTCAAGGTCCCATCAATCTTTAAAATGAGAGAATTATTCATATTATACTTAGGTGAAGTCAAGAAGATCTGAGTTTAAGGTCTACTTGGGATACATACAAGCAGTGTGACCCTTCTCTGGAGCTCAGTATCCTCAACAGGAAATGAGAGGGTTGGATTCTATGACTTTTGAGGTACCATCTAATTCTAAATCTACGCCTAGCCTAACTTATAGGCTTATTGCAAAAAAAAGTACATTAAAATAATATGGGGATGTGTACTCATCAGTATTATGGTTAGCAAACTCTTTCTTGTAGGAGAGTTTTCAAAGGTAAATTTCTATTTCATTGGTAAAGCCACAAATTCTCAATTAGTGGGACTTGAGATTTCCGCTTTCCATGTCTGGGCTGGCTAATGTCTTCAACAAAACATTTCAATTGTTGGGTTTTTTTCCCCCTCCATCCAGACAGGAAATTCCTATTGCCAAGCAATTGGGATGCCAAATGTGGAAGAAAAGTGGATGGATGAGGAAGAAAATACCTTCTCTTGGGGGCTGGGCCGAACTGCCCTGAAGGGAGCAGCCAGATAACTGGCAGGCAGGCATAGAACAGTAACCAGTGTGATTTCTTCGAGGAACGATCATATGGGCAGGATTCTCATTCCCAAGTCTTTGCCCCAGTCTAATAAATTGTCTCTGAGAGGGTTCTTCTTGGATCTAGAATATGAACCTTCTTCCCCACCCCTATCCTGAATTATAAAAACTAGAACAAAATGCAGATTATTCTTTGTGGCATTGAGAGGAAGGCCAGTATAGCACAGGAGAAAGAGTTTTGACTCTAGAAGCAAAATTAGGTTCAAATCGCATGTCTCCCACTTACTACCCATATGACTTTAAGTAAGTCATTTACCTCCTTGGGTCTCAGTTTCCTCATCTGTAAAATGGACAGATTAAATAACCTCTGAGGCTCCTTCCAGCTCTAGGTATATGATCCTAGGGACCTAATACAATGACTGCTTTGGTTCATGCCTCTTTATTTTTTTATTTTTAATTTTTTTTACTTTTTGGAGAGGGAAGGTAGGGCAGTTGGGGTTAAGTGACTTTCCCAAGGTCACACAGCTAGTTTTTGTGTTAAGTGTCTGAAGCTGGATTTGAACTCAGGTCCTCCTGACTCCAGGGCCGCTCTATTCACTGTGCCACCTAGCTGCCCCAAGTTCACGCGTCTATAGCATTGACAGGAAAGGCTCAGGAGTTGACAACTGGCCAATGAGTCCTTAGAACGCATGCAATATACTCTTCTTGCTATCAACCCACATGGAGGTTTCGTGACCTTCTGGAAAAGCATGAAGGAGGGATATTTCTCTTTCCTTTCAGAGAGGGTCTCTGACTATTTCCTGTTGGCATACTCCATGGGAAAAGGCTCTTAACTGGCTGTTGAGTCTGAACATAGTGAGTGTACAAAAGTCGGAATGGATAGATGAAAGCTCTCTTTCTTGGTGCTTTTGAATAAAGAGGGAAACAAGCCTCAGAATGAGGGAGGAGGTAGCATACCGTGGCCTCTCCTTCCAGCTATCATGCGCTTCAATATACCTTTCTGTCTCTGTTTTGTCTTTTCTTTCCAGATCCTGGGTGAAGGAATGTGAGAGACAGAACGGGTCAGATTGTTGTTGTTTACCCTTCATTCTCAGAGAGGACCATGATATCAGGAAGGTGATGCTATGACTTGCACGTGAATTGCATTTAAGTGAGGGAGGGCTGTGCAAAGTCACCAGCCTCACTCTGTCCTCCAAAATCGTCAGAGTCCAGTAGCAAGACACAGATTAAGAAGACTGGCAATGACCTGGATGCAGTGGGGGACCTTGGCCTTTTTAAGCTAAGGTCTTTCCCAGGTCTCAGTTCGTCTGAAGAAATGCTCATTCAGTAGTTAAAGGGTAATTAAAAATTGAGGCACAAGGTGGCCTAGTTTGCCTTCACAAAAGAATCAGTCTGGGAAGGGAAGACCCTCAGAGTTTCTGGCCGAAGCAGAAGCAGTTGCTATTTGCACTTACTCTGAGCCATCAAAACTCAAACAATGAGCAAGCAAGGCTTGGGAAAGGTGTAAGAAGACGTCGCTGGTAGGAAGGGGCCAGATTATGGAGGGTGTTAAGTGCCAGAAGAATTTCTATTTGATCCTGGAGCCAAAGGAAGCTACTGGAGTTTATTGAATGGGAGGTGGATGAAGGTTGGGAATATGTGTTCACTTTTGAACTTTAGGAAAATATCTTTGGCATCTAGGTGGAGAATGGATTGAAGTGGGAGGCTTTAAGGCAGGTAGACCTACAAGCAGGCTATTATAACAATCCAGGTGTGAAGTGATGCTCAGCTCAGAACCTGGGCGGTGGCAGCATCAGAGGACTGAAAGGAGCCTATGTTGCAAAGATGTTGATAGATCTTGGCACCATATTGGATATGGGAGGTGGGAGAGAGTGAGGAGTGAAGGATGACACTGAGGTTGTGAGCCTGAGGAGCTGGGAGGATGGTGGTACCCTCTATAGTAATAGTTTTCCACACCCTGCATGCCCAGCAGCCACACCCGGGTAAAACCATCTTGGCAGATGGTCTACACCAGGTTGAGGGTAACCAAAGGGTCTCAAACCTGTCATTGAGTTAGGGGCATGTCCACCCCAAGCATGTGAAGACTTCCTTTGGTGGAATGGGCCGATGAGAACAATTTGTTCCAACAGCCACGAATGGGGCTGAAGCAGGGCTGTGGAGCGCTTAGAGCTTGGTCAGGCATTGAAGACACCAAAGTCATCCACTGCATCCTGGCCCATCCCAGTCATCCTGACTTTTGTCTCACCACTAGATTTCAATGACTCTGGAAGAGAGAATGAGGCTGACAACTTTGTGCGACTCTGCCTCACTTAAATCCAATGCATGCATGAGTCTAGACATCCCCCTTGTTATGTCATGGGTCCTCTTCGAAATGCAGGACAGAGCAGCGAGTGCAAGTTCTCCACTTGCTGCTGCTCATGGTGAATCCATAGACATGTCCTTCCTTCCTACCCCTGGCACCTGGATGTTGGGACTTGCACTCCAGTCAGCCCCACTTGCAGAGTGTTGGGATTTGGCATTCCCATTCTCCACTCACAAGAGCAACCAAATTCAGACCACTGTTACCTCTGGTATAAGAGTCTCCTAACAGGACCCGGCTTTAACCTCTTTTTACTCTACTCCACACTCCACATGAGCTGTCTTAGTGATTTTCCTAAAGCATAGGTATGACTATGTCACTCCCCTCCTCAATAAACTCCAGGGGTTCTCTAGCATCCCTAGGATTGCATATAAACACCTCTTACATTAAAGTCCTTTACAAGCTGGTCCCAACCTATCTTTTCAACCTTATAACATATTACTTCCTTTCCCACCCTCTTAAGATCTAGTCTAAGGATGGCCTCGTGGCCCTCTAGGTCTTCAAGTGCAGCCCTTTGACTGAATCCAAGCTTCACAGAACATTTGTTCATTGAACATTTGTTCACTAAAGTTTGGATTCACACTTGAGGACCTAGAGGGCCACATATGACCTCGAGGCCGCAGGATCCTCATCCCCGATCTAGTCAAACTGACCTTACTGTTCTTAACATACAGAACTTCATTTCCCAGCCTTTGCACTGATTCTCCCTCATGCCTGGAATTCACTTCCTCCTCACCTCCACCTCTCAGAATTCCTAATTTCCTTGAAAACTCAGCTCAGTTACCCTTTCCAAGAGGGCCATTGGGTTGCGAGGAGTCAGACACCATGGAACGACTGGACAATCAATAATCAAAGCCATCCCTGATTCCCCCTCAGCTTCTTGAGCCTCCGGAAGGCAGATTACTTCCCCAATTGCATATGTACATGTTGTCTCCCCCAGAATGCGAACTCCTTGAAGGAAGCCACTGGTTCGTTTTGTCCCTAGCGCTCAGCGTGTAGTAGGCACTCAATTATGCCTGTTTGCTTGATTGATTTCCAATCTTCTTCCTGGTTTCCTCCAGGGAAACTAGGCTGGGTCAGGCTTTTAGCAGATTTTTTTCTAAAGGGTTATGAAGAGGAATGAAACAAACAGCTCTCTGTATGCCAGCTGCTCCCAGAAAGACCCTGCAAAGATCTATGTTCTTAATACAAAAGGGAATGTAGCAATTTAAAAACAAACATACCCAATAATATATGTTCAATTGAGTTCTGTTCCTTCAGAAGGCATCATCCTTACACTAATAATGTAGTTATTATTCTGTTTCCCAGGGCATGTCCTGAATGCCACTTTTGGAGTTTATTAAGGACCAACAATGTAGCCCGTATTATGCTGGCTCTATTATGCTGGCTATGCTATGGGGGTGGTGGTTATCGATTACATTAAATACACTGAACATTTATTAACCACCCATTATGTGAGAGAACATGTGCAAAGATAAATAACCTTTGGTTCCGGTCCTCCAGGACTCCCAATCTAGAAGATTTTAGTATTCTATTACTCAGAGAATTATAGAATTCTGTGATTTGTCTCCCACTCTACATGTTTTGCTGATTTTAATTCTTGCTTTTCTAATTGGGGCTATTAGGAGGGAGGCCAGCTTAAATGAGTATGAAATTTGAGTTCTAGAATATTCCTCCCCCTCCCCCTAGAAATGTGATCTTGCCACTTTTAAGAACATACAGAGAGTAACTTTAGGCAAAGGGATGTTCCTGTTGAATTTGCTATTCTAATAAAGGGAAAGAGGGAGATGTAATTAGCATATCAGCACTTTGTATGTTTGCTGGTCTTTCCCTACTTCTGGAGAGTCTTGGACTCTCTTAGATGCTAGGGCAGTGCTGTTTGCCTTTGTCTGGGGCTTACTCAAACTTCTAGGACTTGTCCAGTGGGGAAGTGTATTTCTTTCTAGTTAGAGTTATAGACTATTCCAGACTCCTCCTTAATAGCTTTTATGGGGAACTGGGTCCCAAAGAGCCAAAGACCTTTACACTACCAATGGATGAATAAGGGTAATGCAGGTGGAAATCAATTAGTGAACGCGTCAAGGGTAATATGGCTGAATTGTTCTATTATTGTTCTATAATTTCTTTCCTTGTAGCATGCACAGATCCTTCCAGGTTCTAGTCTACCTCAAAGAAGCTTGGAGGGTGAGGAGGTAGAGTAGGAGCTATTTCTGGCCATTCTAAGGGCTTATACTATGTAGTGATGAAAAATTCCCCAACTGACTGCTGAGTCAGAAGAATTGATGATTCAGGAAATAAATAAAAGCAGATGTAGTGATTATTCTGGCCTCACTCCCCTAGAAAGAATGCTGGTCCCAGATGGGGAGGGTCCAAGTTCTCTTTCCTTATAGCACTGTCTCTCTTCTCCTACTGGAATGCTGCCAGGCAGGAAGAAGGTACACCAAGAGAGCATGTAGTCATGTAGTATCATTTGAATGTTCCCCAGTTCTGACTATACAGTCATTTAAAAAGGCCCCTTTTCATCACTTGGTAAGTAGACCAGAATCAGTTACATGGTATCTTTGCATTCCCCAAAGGCCGTGTGGGGATTGTATCAGAGGTACTTGGCACATGCCCATAAAATGAGATTCACTGGTCAATGCCCTGTTACACTCATTCTCAGCTTTCTGCAGGCTCACAGTGAGAGGGGTCCGGTGCTCTGTTGTACAAACTACTGGGCTCTTTGGTTCTCCCTTAAAATCTGGTGAGTGAAGGAGCTGTCTCCTACCTGACCTTCATGTGGACATTAACCCAGGCCGCCTATGCCCTTTTTTTCCATTTGTTGTTTCATAGAGAGTCCGTTGGAAAGATGACTAAACTTGCTATTTGGAAAAGTAGAGGTATTAGGCTGCCTGCTAAACTGAAAGTCTACAGAGCTGTTGTGCTGACCTCTTGCTGCATGCCTGTGAAACACAGATGCCAAACCTGGAGACTGAGTCGCTTCCATTTGAATGGTCTTAGGAAGAGTCTGAAGATCACCTGGCGGGATAAGGTATCGGACACTGAGGTCCTTTTTCAAACTAAAATGCCAAGCATTCAAACTCTGCTTCAGAGAGAGGAATTGTGATAGGCTGACCATGTTGTGTGAGTACCAAAAGTATGATTGCTTAAAAGGCTGTTTTACAGAGAATGATTATCTCATTTGATCCTCACAACAACCCTGGGAAGCAGGTACCATTATTGCCCCCATTTTACAGGTAAAGAAGCTGAGGCAAAGAGAGGGCAAGTGACTTGTCCTGGGTCATAGAGCTAGTAAATATCTGAGGTTAGATTTGAACTTGGGTCTTCCTGACTTCAGGCTTGGTACTCTATCCACTGTGCCACCAGCTGTAATTCTTTGTTCTAAGGACCCTCCCAGCTTTGACATTCTGTTCTAGAGACTCTCTTAGTCTTGACATCCTGTGTTCTAAGGTCTTTCCCAGCTCTGATATTCTGTATTCTAAAACCTTTCCTGCCTCTGACATCCTGGGTTCTAAGGACCCTCCCAGCTCTGACATCCTGAGTTCTAAGGGCCCTCCCAGCTCTGACATTCTGTGTTCTAAGAACCCTCCCAGCTCTGACAGTCTGTGTTCTAAGGACCCTCTCAGCTCTGACATTCTGTGTTCTAAGGGCCCTCCCAGCCCTGACCTTCTGTTTACATTCTATACACAATGCAACTTAACAAATACCTATTAAATGGCTACTCTGTGCAGAACTCTGCTCCTTGCCAAGGCTACAAAACCATCACTTCAATAGTCCCTGTCGCGATGAGCCAGCATTCTGTATGGAAGACAGTGTGTGTTTTACCAGGGAGTCAGCCCCTGAGCTGAGCCTTGAAATAAAGGAAGGATCTCAGAAGCAGGAGTGACAGGGGAGAGCATTCTCTGACTGGGAGGGCAGCCTCCGGGAAGGCCCAGGGAGAGATGCAATGTCAGCTTTGGAGCAGTAGTGATTCAGTTTTGCTGGGACTTAAAGGGAGTAATAGGAAATAAGTCTGGAGAGGCAGACAGGAATCAGTCTATGAATGGCTTTAAATATCAGATCATTGAGTCATGGGTTAGACGATTATAAATTTTACAGCTGGAAGGAATTTTAGAAGCCTAACCCTTTGATCTTTAATGCAATGGGAGTACTGGCCAATGAGGACCCAGTTTCAGGAGCATGTATGAGGGGGACTCTGGTCCTGGAAGTGAATGATGATGCAGAATGAAAGAGCACCGCCCCCCAATTCCCCCCTTCAGAGCATGAAAAGGTATTCTGTGACTGTTTCAGGTGATCTAGGGTGGCCAGAAGTCTTTTACCTGGGGGCTGAGCAGTACCGAGCATATATGCAAAAGGCTCCAACAGAGAAACTTGTGCCCTTCCCTAGAGGTTACAAAGCCTTTGACACCTCCCTGGGAGACAGTGGGTCTGTTCAGATTGGCCATAGGGCTTTGTCACACATTGTGAGTTGTCTGTAAAATAACCAGCCAGTTTGGAATCAGAGGATTTAAGGGAATGGAGTGCCAGGTAGATCCTTTTAGCCAAGTCCTTGAGGAGGACTAGCTTGGCTGGGGGAGGGGAAAATAAGACTCAGGTGTCAGTCCTTTCTTTCCCTACCCTTACACTTTTCCCTTAACCTGAAGGGAGCTTGTGAACCTCAGAGGAGCAGAAGGTTTGAACTTTTGATTGATGTCTTCATAGCAGTAGCTGGCATCACTGTCAGTATGAGGATAGACTGGATGCAATGAAAAAAGATCCTACAAGGTCCTACAAGGATCTCAACAGAAAAACTACAACATACCTAAGGGGAATATATTAAGGACTTGTAGGAGCTATGTGTTATCCTTGTATGCAATAATTACTCTCTAAACTTAAGCCCACTTTCCTTTAGACTCCATGTGTGTTGGTAAGAGCAGAATGTTTTGTGTCAAAAGCTCTTAGACTATCACCTTAATTAGTACCCCTGAGACCTAGTCAAGTCTGGCTGACTAACAGATATCAACTGATTATCACTGGTGGTGGTGGGGAAGCACACCAGTGGGGGCTCTTGAAATGCTCCCCTTGTCCTTCTAAGATACCTTAAGATTCTAGAGAGGAGACATAGCTGAACTTTGAGGATCTGGCCTGCTGGTGTGAGTGGGGGTGAGAGAGTAGCTCCAGAGTATGTGCTATATGCAAATGAGGAAACAAGTCCAAAATGCTAAGTTACTTGATCAAGGTCACACAGAGTCAGGAAGAGTTTGTATTAGAAGTCAATGGATCCAATGGAGATTTTTCAGCAGAGAAATGGAATAGTAGACATGTTATAGTAAAACTCTTTTGCAAGGACTATAGAGATAGGGTTAGAAATGGAGAGGATTTGGAGGGAGGGAGACCTATTAGAAGGTTATCATGGCAGTCCAGATGAAAGGCAGAATAAAGTCATGATCATATGAGTGTAAAAAAAAGGGACAGAACAGATTAATGTGGCAACTAATTGGATATGAGAGGTGAGGGAGAAGAAAGACTCAGGAATTATTCCAATGTTGCAGACCTGAGTGATGTGGGAGATGGTGAGTGGGGCCCTCAACTGAAATAGGGAAGTTTGCACAGAGCAGGTTGGGAGGGAGAGAGATGATGGGCTCATTTTGAGATGCTCCTAGGATGATCATCTCTACCATTCTGGACCCTAAAGATTTTAATAAAGAGGAAGGTAACAAGCCTGGCCTTCTATGTTCCAGACACTGGGCTAAGCATTTAAGGCCATTGCATTTGATTCTCATAACAACCCTGAGAGACAGAGGCTCTTCTTATTCCCTTTTTGTAGTTGAGAAAACGGAGGCAAACAGAGCTAAAGTGACTTACTCAGTCACATAATTAATAAGTGTAAATATCTACCACTTACTACCTGTGTGACCTTGTGCAAAATCCCCCCCCTCCCCCACTTCTCTGGACCTCAGTCTCTTCTTCTATAAGAGGACAGAGTTGGATAACATGATCTCTAATTGTATTATACTGCCTCAGCAACCTGGCATGCCAACTTTTGTTAGCTTCAAGTACAAAGTGGGCAAGGAGCCATGGAAGTCCTGTCCAACAGTGATAGTCCAGGAAGAAGCAGGCCCTCTGAGAACCACCCTGGGTGGACACATTTCCACCCACATGTATGGGAGGGGTTTTTGTCTGGAGTGCTGATTCAGCCCAGCCTACTCTCTGATGGGGATGGTGGTATCTCTGCTGGGACTGCCATCAGTCACGGGGACCGTGTGACTCCTCCAACCTGGGTCATGTTTCCACTTAAATAGATTGTACCACACCTCCCTCAAAGGATCATGTTTTCAGTGGACTTTGGCAAACGTGATGCCTGCATGGCTCTGCTGGGGTATAAATAGCCTTCCCCTCTCATGGATGGAGCCGAGACAGAGACTGTTCCTACTCTGTGGGACCCTCACTGCACTACTGACTGAAACTTCAAACTGAGGGACCTGAATTTGAATCCTGCCTTGGACTTTTAATAATGTGTGACCTTATGAGAAGTGCTTAACTACTCAAAGCCTCAGTTTCCTTAAATTAAAAATGGGGATAATCGTGTTTTTACTGCTTGTTTCACAGGGAAGCAAATTGGGAAGGAAGAAGCCCTTTGCAAACCTTAAAGTATAATAGAAATGTGAAGTATTATTGCTCCCATTTTACAGGGTTCACCAAGGTTTTGAGACTTACCCAAGGTCTCACAGCTAGTTAGTAGCAGAGATAGAACTCGTGTCTTCTAATCAAGATCCAGGACTCTTATAACTAATATTCTGTTCCCTTCAATAAACACTTTTTTGAAATGCTTACTATGTGCAAGACTCTGTGCTAGGGGTTGGGGGTAGAGATGAAACCAATAGTCTCTGCCCTCAAGCAGCTACCACTCCACTGAAGAAACACAATAGAGAGGAGAGGGAGTTGCTGGAGAGATAGATAGACAGAGAGACAGACAAACAGATGGACAGACAGGCAGATAGATGGATGGATGAATGGATGGATCGATAGGTAGAAGGATGAACAGATATGTAGAGACAGAGATAGATACAGAAACGAAGAGACACAGACAGACAGAACTAGAGCTAAAGACAGATAGAGATCAAAAGAGAACTACAGACAGAAACAGCCTTAGAGACAGAGACCGAGATAGAGATAGAGGCAGAGATAGAGGCAGGTAGAGAGACAATGACAAAGATAGTGAAAGTGATAGAAATAGAGAAAGATAGAGATAGAGACAAAAACAGAGAGATAGAGATATATAGCACTCCTCTGGGTTTACTCCCCTAATCGACACTAGTATTTATAGGTTGGGTCTCCAGAGAGGTAGATCCTACTACTCTCAGGGTTTTAGGGCTAACCCTGTGAGTGAGTGGCTCTGTTCCTATCACTAGTACATGAGCCCCTACTGGTGTGCTTCTCTTTAACAATCAGTATATTTAGTTCTTTAACAAAGACGTTTACTCAGATGTCAAAAACAGCTACAAAGCATTTCTCCCTCAAAGGTGGAGCACGTTCTCCCACAAATACACATAGAGTTCATGAGGAGGAGGAGTGGGAATAAGCTTAAAATGCAATAGTAGTGGGGTACATTTGTTGTCAAATCAACTCACAACTCCAATAATGTCAGTGCCTTCATGCCATTTCTTTCTTGGGAGGGTTCTTAAAAAAAAAGAGTACTGTGGGGTATAACATAAGGGTTAGAAGAGGCAATCTACAACTCAGCTGGACCTGCTCCTAAGAGGGCATGGCATCTCAGTCAGACAGATCAATCTGATGTCAGGTGGGGTCAACCAGGTCATTCAGCTGTAGAGCTGGCACCTCACCAAGTTCAGCTCTTGCTGGGGTACTTCAGGTAGGTCACTCCACTACCAGGCAGCTGCTGCCAGATTGGACCAGGTGGGTAATAGTATTCCACTCCACTAGACCGCTATTGTGTTCTTTTAGCAAGGGTAACAGGCCTTTGTCTAATATCAGCAGAATCCTCTTTTCTTTGGCTATCCCAGTTCAGCTGTGAGGTTTGTCACTTCTGGGCAGGAGGTGGGAGAGATTGAATGAGCCTTTCTTTTTTTTTTAAATTTATTTATTTATTTACTTTTAGTTTACAAGATTCAGTTCCACAATCCCTTGAGTTTCAAATTTTCTCCCCTCCCTTTCCCCACAAGTGAGCCTCTCTTGTTGAGTAATTCTTCCTGTGTCAGGTGGTTTTCTTCAGTTTTGGACTCTACCTTCACTTACGATGACTAATTAAATCACATTTCCCAGATTTTTACTGAGTTTTTTGCAAATTAATATCTGGGAACAAAAGTATGAAGGCAGCTAGTGTCCAGAGGGATCTTCATTGTTTCAGTGGCTTTTTTCACTTATGGTGAAGCTATTCAAATCCCACACCCTTTCTAAGGTGTGGAATGCTTCCTTCACATCTGAAAGGCCATCAACATTTCAATGTCCATGTTTTTTGCCCCTTATGACCTTCAGCTTTGTTGAAGTTCAGAGGATGCAATATGTGTGGATAAATATATTTTTGTGCACATATGTGTTTGCACATGTATACACACATGTAATATATGTTGACACACAAACACATAAATGTAGACATATGCACACATTATATGCAAATTTTGCAGGTTGGCACCTCTGGAACATAGAGCTTTGGAAAATGCCTGGGCAGCATTGAGAGATTAAGCCACTTGCTCAATGTCATACCACCAGCATGTGTCAGAAGACTAACTCTCCTTAAGTCCCCCTGTCTCCAAAGCCACCACTTTATCCACTACCATAAACTGGCTCTCATGGAAACAAAAGATGAGTAAATAAATAGTAATTTGGTACCAGGAGAGTACAATGACTAGGGCTATCAGAAGACAGACAGACAGACAGACAGATAGATAGATAGATAGATGGATAGCTAGAAAGATAGATAGATAAAATAGATGGAAAGACAAATAAGGGGACTGATAGAAAGATAAATAGATAAATGGAGGGATGAATAGGTAGATATAGTAGGTAGAAAAATGGATGGGTAGATGTATAGATAGATGAATGGATAGATGATAGATTAGTTGATAGATGATAGATGGATAGAGCATTTGTTAAGTGTATGCTATGAGTCAAGCACTGTGTTAATTTGCAGGGAAAGAAATAAAACCAAAAAGAAAGACAGTCCTTACCTTCAGGGAGCTTATCTTCTAGTGGAGGGAAACAGCAACAAAAAAGGAATAGTTTAAAAAGGGGGAGCAGAGAAACAGAAAAGTAAAAGAGGTGGTCTGGGGGGCATCATAGTGGTCTATGGTCTAATCTATATGCTTTCTGAAATGGAGGTTCAAGTTGGAACTCACCAATCAGAAGAAGAGGCTATGAATGCTCATCCCATTTCCTTTTAGGTGGACTTAAAATTCTCTCTTTAAGAGTTGTTAAGTGTTGAAAAGACCAAGGTCTCCCACTGCATCCTGGGCCATCTCCAGTTGTCCTCATTGATATGTAGCCACTGAACCCAGATGGCTCCAGAGGAGAAAGTGAGACTGGTGACTCTGCACAGCCCTGCCTCACTTAAATCCAATTCACTTGCAAGTCATGGCATCACCGTCCTGATGTCACGGACCTCTTCGAGAACAAAGAACCACCACCACCACCAACTCTTTAAGAAACGTGATATCAGACTTAGAGTCAAGAGACACAGCCAGCTCTGAGATCACTTGCTTGTGATGTGACCTTGAGCAAATCTGTTCATTTCTCTGAGCCTCAGTTTCCTCTCCTGTAATGAAGGTTTATAGATCTGGACCTGGAAAGGATTTCAGAGACTATCTCCTTCATTCTACAGGACCTAGGACCTAGGGAAGCTATAAGTTTCTCAAGGTCAAGCAAGTAGCAAGCATCAGAGGTGGTATTTGAACTCAGGTCCTCTGTCTCTGGAGACAGGTAGATGACTCAGTGAATAGAGCACTAGGTCTGGAGTCAGGAAGATCTGTGTTTGGATCCACTCTCAGAAGCTTACTAGTTGTATGACCCTAGGCAAGTCACTTAACCTCTGTCTACTTTAATCCACTGGAGAAGGAAATGGCAAACCACTTCAGTATCTTTGCCAAGAAAACCCCAAGGACAGTATTGGCATGCTATGGTTCACAGAGTCATGGACATGACTGAACAATCTCTGTCTCTAGAACAAGTGACATTTCAAATTGGATGTCTCAGAGACATCTCCAACTCAGCACATCTAAAACAGAACTCTGTATTTTTCACCCTAATCCCATCCTGCTGTCTCAACCTGGGTGCTAGCTTCCATTCGTCACTCTCATTCACCTCCTGTATGGAGTCAGTTGCCAAATCTTGTAATTTCCTTTCCACAACATCTCTCTTATCTAGTCTCTTCTCTCCACTCACATCACTGCTACCGTAGTTCTGCCCTTTATCACCTCTCATCTGGACTAGTTTTGTAGCTTCTGAATTGGTTTTGCCTCACATCTCTCATCCATCCTTCTAATATCTGCCAGTGTGATTTTCCTGAAACCCAGATCTGTTTATGTCACCTTTCTTAGTCAAGAGGTATCTGTGGCTCCCTATTACCACTGTTTATCAAATAAAAACTCCTCCACTTGGTATTTAAAGTCCTTCACCACCTGGGCTCTTGCTTTCTTTCCAGTCGTCTTATGATTCACTGTCTTTCACCCAACCTATTGTCCAGCCAGCCTTGACTTCTTGCCGCTCCTTGTATATGACACTCCACATTTGCCCTCCAGACCTTTTCATCGACTGTCTGTCCACTATGCCTAGAATCAATCAACCAATACACGTTTATTAAATGTGTACTACCTACCAGGCACTGGGGATACAAAAAGAGTCAAAAGTCAATTCCTGCCCTCAAGTAGCTTACAATCTAACTGTGGAGACAACATGCAAACAAATGTATACAAAGCAAGCTATATACAGAATAAATAGTAAATAATGAACAGAATTGGAATAGGCTTCCTGTAGAAGGGGAGATTTTAGTTGATACTCAAAGGAAGCTAGGGAGGTACGCAGTCAGAGCAGAGGAGAGAGAGTTCCTTAGATGGGCGACAGCCAGAGAAAAAGCCCAGAGCTAAGAGATAGAGTGTCTTGTTCCTGGAGCAGCCAGGAGGTCAGTGTCACTGGATTGAAGGGTACATGTCTTGGAGTAAGGTGTCAGAAGACTGGAAAGGTAGGAGGAAATCTGGTTATGAAGGGCTTTGAATGCCAAACAGAGTAGGTAGAGGGATGGGCCTTGGCAAGGAGCAGGGCCACCTCACCATGTGAAGCAGGAGTGAAGGAGAAGATAGTAGCAGAAGTCATTTGAGTGACTGGTGAGGAGGATGAGGGGAGGAGAGGAGCTCATGGTAGAGGGCCTCAATATTTTTCTATGAAATATAGACAAAGTTCTCAGCTGGGAGAGTAGGGGAAGGGAGAGTCATCATGGAAGGTTTTTTGGGAAGGGGATGAAAAGATTTAGAAGAGCCAATGTGGAGAGGGGGATGAGGAAGGTATGGTAGGATTGCCTAGCAGCAGTGAGGGCCCAGATGAAGTTATAACATAAATTTGTAGTAGACCCAGTCAGAACAGTTGTGTGATTTTCTCCACTTTCAACAGTACTTGTGAAGGAGCAAAGGTAGTGAATGCACCTTCTCCTCCTCACCTTTACCACCCAGAACCCCTTCAAATCTCAACTGAAGCACTACCTTCTATAGAAAGCCTTCCTGTGTCTCCCCTTCCTTCCCCTCCGCAGATAGTATGCTGGGCTTGGAATCTGGATGACCTGAGTTCATATCTTATCTGAGACAGCTTACTGACTGTGTGCTCTAAAGCAAGTAATTTAACCTCTCAGCTTCCCTTACCCCATCTGTTAAATGAAGATAATAATAGCATTTGCCTTACAGGTTGGCTGTTGTGAGAATACATTGCAAAACACTTTGCAAACTTGAAAATGTGATATAAATGCTAGTTATTATTATTATTATTATTATTATTATTATTAAAATGATCTTGTCTCTATTTTATATATCTATGCCCTCTCCTCCAGGTAGATTATAAACTCCTTGAGGGCAGGGACCATTTCATTTTTATTACGTCCTCAGCCCCTAGCACTTTGCCACAGTATACAGCAGGGGCTGAATCAATGCTGGTTGATCCAGGTGGCACAGTGGATAGAGCCCCCAGCCTGGAGTTAGGAAGACCTGAGTTCAAATCCAGCCTCAGATACTTACTAGCTGTGTGACCCTGGGTAAGTCATTTAACCCTGTTTCCCTCAGTGACTTCATCTGTAAAATGAGCTGGAGAAGGAAATGGCAAACCCACTTCAGCGTCTTTGCCAGGAAAACCCCAAAAGGTGTCATGATGAGTCAGACGTGACTGAAAAATGACTAAACAACCCCTGCCTCCTGTCAAAACTCAGGAAACACCTCTTAGGCCTCTGTATGAAAAGCACTCATTGAAGCCTCCCAAGAAACAGATCCTCCATCAACACAGGTCTCTGGCTGCCTGCTTATCCCCAGCCTCCCAGAAGTTCAGCACAGCGGGTCCACCTTGCTTTCTGCTTGGCATCAGGAGTGACCAGATATCCATCTGTCATGCCTTGCCCTTGTTGGCTGGAGTCACAGGGGAATCAAGGCTCTGGCTTGCCTTCCAGAAGCTTACCATGACAAGATGAACATAAGTAGGATGCAAAGGGAGAAAATGATGGAAGTAAAGAAGTCTGAGGAAATTGGTCAGGGAGAAATAAATCCCTTTTAGCTGAAGGAATCAGGGAAGGATTCATGCATCCAGGCGGCCCCTGAGCTAGACCCTAACGGAAGAGGAATTCAAAAGGAAAGGAGTGCATTAAAAGCATGAGGGCTGACTGGGATGAATTTCACAGAGACAGAAGGAAACAGAGCAAGATCAAGGCTCAGAGCGTCGTTCAGTTAAGCCACCACTTCCAGAGCTAACATTCTGTGAAGGACCAGAAGCGCATTTACCATAAAGGCTTGTGCTTAAGGAGAAACCAAGCCAGCTTTTAACTGCTGAGACTGGAAGGACTCCCATGTCATCCCACTTCCTCATCACTGTCTCTTCAAGCCCTGGGTGTGTTTATGTTGTGGTTATAGGTGCATACGTGGGGGTAACAGTTAGCAAAGCAAGGCTTTGCTTGCAATTTAAACTTTGTGGTTGAGGTTTATAATCTATGTGACCTTGGGCAGGTTGCATCCTCCCTGGGCCACAGTTTCGGAATCTGTAAAATGAGGGGGATTGGTCTAGAAGGCCTCTGAGATGCTTTCTGGTTCTTGAACTATGATCAATGCAGCTTGGTCAAACATTGGCCCTGACTGGGAAATTGGGGTGTACATACAGAAAGAGCCTCTTGGGGGCGGCTAGGTGGTGCAGTGAAAACCAGCCTTGGAGTCAGGAGGACCTGAGTTTAAATCCAGCCTCAGACACTTAACATTAACACTTGCTAGCTGTGTGACCTTGGGCAAGTCCCTGAACTCCAATTACGCTGCCTTCCCCCCTCCAAAAAGCAAAAAAAAAAAAAATCCAACCAAAACGCCAAAACAAAACAAAAACCAAGAAAGAGCCTCTTGGGGAAAACTCAAACACATTTCCCTTTACTCTGGGCACTACCTGGCTTTAATGTGGGAAGGGCACCAAACTCAGAACAAAAGAGTGATTAGCCTTGACAATGGAAATATAATCAGGATCTGATTCACACCTTTGCTAATTGTCCTCTTGGGATTTCTGGGATCTGATTTTAAAAAATCAGAGTGGAGAAGAGGTTTCTTAGGCAATTTTACAAATCCAGGACTTAACAAACTCAGAACTAACAGGTTAATCCCAGACCCAACTTTGAAGTGGTGGAAAATCCATGTTTGGGTGACCAACCTGGAGATAGGTCTCCTTGCTGATGTCACCAGGTCTGTACTATGTAGGAAAAAACGTCCCTTAAACATATCCTACCATTTTTTCTTCTCAGTAACTCACATCCCTATAAGCCTTTATGGCTCATGAAGTGCATTCCTTCTAACAATCCCGCTGAGAGAAAAAAGTACAGAGAGGGAATGTGGCCCAGTGGAAAGTGTGTTTGGGTTTGGAATCAAGAAACACTTGTTCTAATTCTATCCATTGTTGTGTGACCCTGAACAAATGACATCCTGGGGACTCGTTTCTCATAGCAACGTGGTAAAACTAATGATGTCATTGTTTTAGTCAGTTACTCATGTATGACTCTTTGTAACCTTATTTGGGGGTTTTCTTGGTAAAGATACTGAAGAGGTTTGCTATTTCCTTCTTCAACGCATTTTACAGATGTGGAAACTGAGGAAACAAGGTTAAGTGACTTCTTGCCCAGGATCACACAGCTAGTAAGTGTCTGAGGTTGTAGTTGAACTGAGGTTCTCCTCACTCCAGAGTTGGCACTCTATTCACTGTGCCACCTACCTGCCCTAAACTGATGAAGGTTCAGTGTAAATGGTGCAGAGTATTTTGTCAGAGGACCCAGGTTTGACTGTTTTCTGTATTTGACAGATTCCTTAATCTCATTCAGTCTTCTTTCCTCATCTAAAAAGCCATGAGAACTTGGTGCCATTTTTTTGAGACTCAGTTTCCCCATTTCACTCAGGCTGGTACTACAGTGGCCACTTATGTACTAATCCCTATACTGATCTACACAGAAGTGTTGACCTGCTCTGTTTCTAACCTGAGTCCCTTTGTCCCTCCTTAGGCTGCCTGGTGGGGCATATTGAGTACCTCCCCCTCCAATAATATTGGTGCTAAACTCAGTGTAGACACCCCATCACCTTTAGCCACATTGAAACTCAGAATTCAGACCTCAAGCAATCCAATAGCTTCAAACCCTCCCTATCTAGCAAATGGAGATTATAAGCAGGGATGTGCGGGTAATTACTTAATACCAGACATTCCAGAAGGAAAAAAAAACAAACCAATTTATAAACAGGATACACTTTTTGAAAAGATTTCTAATATTTATTTTTTCTAATTACATGTAAAGACAGTTTTAACATTCATTTTTAAAATTGTTGAGTTCCAGATTCTCTCCCTCCCTTTTCCCTTTCCTCTCCTTGATAAGGCAAGCAATTTGATATAGATTGTACATGTGCAGTCATGCAAAACATATTTCTGTATTAGTAATGTTGTGAAAGAAAATACAGACAAAAAAACCTCAAGTAAAAGAAAGCAAAAAAATAGTATGCTTTAATTTGCATTCAGATGCCATCATTCTTCCTCAGGAGGTGAAGAGCATCTTTTATCATAAATCCTTTGGAATAGTCTTGGATTGTATTGTTGAGAATAGCTAAGTCATTCATAATTGATCAAAGTACAATATTGCTGTTGGTGTACACTGTTCTTCTGGTTCTGCCCACTTCATTTTGTATCAGTTCATGTAAGTCTTTCCAGGTTTTTCTGAAAGAATACTGCTCCTCATTTCTTATAGCACAATAGTGTTTCATTACAATCACGTATGACAGTGTGCTCAGCCATTCCCCAATTGATGGGTATCCCCTCAGTTTCCAATTCTTTGCTACTACAAAAAGAGCTGCTATAAATATTTTTGTATATAAAGCTCCCTTTTCTTATTTATTTGATCTCTTTGGGATACAGACCTAGTGGTGGTATTTCTGGGTCAAGGAATATGTGCAGTTTTATAGCCCTTTTGGCATATTTCCAAATTGGTTGGATCAGTTCACCACTCCACCAACACATTAGTGTCCCAATTGTCTCACATCTCCTCCAACATTTGTCATTTTCCTCTATGTCTTATTAGTCAATCTGACAGATGCAAGTTGGTTCCTCAGAGTTGTTTCAATGTGCATTTTTCTAATCAATAGTTATTTAGAGAATTTTTTATATGACTGTAGATAGTTTTGATTTTTTTTTATCTGATACCTGCCTGTTCATATCCTTTGACCATTTATCATTTAGGGAGGGACTTGTATTCTTATAAATTTGACTCAGTTTTCTATATATTTGAGATATAAGGTCTTTATCAGAGAAAATTGCTATAAATCCCACTGCCACCCCCCCCCCCCCCCAGTTTTCTGCTTTCCTTCTAATCCTGGCTGCATTGATTTTGTTTGTGTGGGCCCTTTTTAATTTAATGTAACAAAAATTATCGATTTTACATCCTGAAATGCTTTCTGTGTCTTGTCTGATCACAAACTCTTCCTCTATTCATAGATCTGACAGGTAAATTATTCCATCCTCCTCTAATTTGCTTATGATACCATCCTTTATGTATAAACCATGTACCTTATCTTGGTATATCATGGGAAATGTTGGTCTATACCTTGTTTCTGCCATACTGTTTTCCAGTTTTCCCAGCAATTTTTGTTGAATGGTGAGTTCTTGTCCCCAAAATTTGGATCTTTGGGTTTAACAAACACTAGATTACTATTGTCTTTACTGCTATACATTACATGCTACTCCACTGATCAACCTCTCTATTTCTTAGCCAGTACCAGATTGTTTTGATGATTACCACTTTGCATATACTTTAAGATCTAGTACAGCTAGACCACCTTCCTTCACATTTTTGAAAAATTGATTCTCTTGATGTTCTTGACCCTTTGTGCTTTTAGATGAATTTTGTTATTATTTTTTCTAGCTCTATAAAATAATTTTTTGGTAATTTGATTGGTATGGTACTGAATAAGTAAATTCAATTAGGTAGAACTGTCATTTATACTATATTGGCTTAGCCTACCTATGAGCAATTAATATTTTTTTCTGTTGATTAAATCTAACTTTATGTGAAACGCATCTTGTAATTGTATTTATATAGTCCCTGTTTTGTCCTGGTGGGTAGACCCCTAAGTATTTTATGTTGTCTACAGTTTTTTAAATGGAATTTCTCTTTCCATCTCTTGCTGTTGGACTTTGTTAGTAACGTAGAAATGCTGATGATTTATGTGTTTTTATTTCGTATCCTGCAACTTTGCTAAAATTGTTAATTATTTCAACTAGTTTTTTAGTTGTTCTCTAGGATTCTCCAAGTATACCATCAGATTATCTGCAAAGAATGATAGTTTTGTTTCCTCATTGCCTATTCTAATTCCTTCAATTTCTTCTTCTTTCTTTGTTGCTATATTTAGGATTTCTAGTACAATATGGAATAAGAGTGGTGGTAATGGGCATTCTTGCTTGACCCCTGATCTTACTGGGAAGGCTTCTAGCTTATCCTCATTACAGATAATGCATTCTGGCAGTTTTACATAGATGCTACTTATCATTTTAAGGAAAGATCCATTTATTCCTATGCTTTCTCATGTTTTTGATAGGAATGAGTGTTGTATTTTGTCAAAAACTCTTTCTACATTTTGTGAGATAATCATATGATTTCTGTTGGTTTTGTTATTGGTATGGTCAATTATGCTGATCATTTTCCTAGTATTGTACCAGCTCTGTGTTCCTGGCATAAACCCCAGCTGGTCACAGTATATGATCTTTGTGATATATTGCTGTAATCTCCCTGCTAGTATTTTATTTAATTGTTTTGCATCACTATTCATTAGGGAAATTAGTCTATAGTTTTCTTTCTCTGTTTTTGTTCTTCCTGGTTTAGGTATCTACACCATATTTGTGTTGTAAAAGGAATTTGGTAGGACTCCTTCTCTGACTATTTTTAAAAATAGTTTGTATAGCATTGGAATTAATTGTTCCTTAAATGTTTAGTAAATTCACCTGTGAATCTACTTAATCCTGGAGATTTTTTAAAGAGAGCTCACTGATGACTTGTTTAATGTCATTTTCTAAGACAGGGCTATTTAAATATTCTATTTATCCTTCTGTTAATCTGCACAATTTATATTCATCATAAAAATATGTTA